>JAKOOJ010000065.1:720833-1441666 GCA_022577455.1 Arizona elegans | reverse complement strand
TCTGCATGAAATCAGGATACACGTTTCTCAAGGGGTGGGTAAAAGCCACTGCTCCCCTGGCTCATTTCAAAGCAAGTCGGTGCATTTTACTTGGCAAGAGTGCCAAAGGAGCTGGGCTGCCCCACTGGACATTTTATATGAAGACAGCTCCTTTATTCCACAAGGTGGGACATTCAGCCGTGTAAGGTGAAGCACAAGCACAAGCACAAATCCAACCAGCAAAAAGGAAGCAAGGCAACTGCAGATTGAAGGACAGGTAGGTCTCTAGGCCAGTATCTCTCCTCCTTGGCAACTTTAAGATGGGTGGACTTCAACTCCCAGAATTCCCCAGCCACCTCTAGGGAATTGCTCAGCCTGCGGTCCACATGCCTTAAAGAAAAACTTTGATCCAGACAAATACAGGCTTCGCAGTCCTTTTCCCCCCAGCCAAGGTTTAAAATATGCATCTGCGTTTTTATAAGTATTTAACTAATGTAGAGCACAATAATATTAATAATGATTAGGAAGTCTTGTGGAAACTAACCACGATTCACATTTGGAGCAGGCAGAAAACCAAGGGGCAAAGAAGTTGAAAGAAAAGGGAGGAAAGAGGAGCCAAGGGTGGTGAGCAGCCACTAGGAAGGAATGACTCCCCTTTTGAGGAAATTCATCCGTTTCAAAAGCCAAGCAAAACAAAAGCAAAGCTGATTTTGTGCAGAAATAACAATCAGTACATGTGATACACATCATTGACACACACTCCCGCAAGACAGTTTATCCCACCTACCTGCCAGTGCCAGCAGTGAAGACCCAAGGATCACGGCTTATAGAACGTTGAGCTCATCCATGGCTTACAAAGCCACAACAGTAAAGTCTCATCATCATCCTAAACCACAAACTAACCACATTATGATTTAAAGGGAGGGAACCTCACCATGACTTAGCAGAGTGCCTGGATTGTAGACTAGTCCCAAATCAGCTGAATGGCCTGGATCAGTGCTCTGCTGCCCCCTGGTGGGCACCAGAGGATGGTCAGTCTGTTCATTGTACACTAGCCTTGTAAACCTCCTGGGACTGCAACTCCCCAAATTCCTCAGGCCCCCCCGCCCCACGTACACCCAAGACCCACAGGAGGTCCCACACAAGGCAAAGCCCTGGAAGAATGCCACAGGCCACGTGGTGCTATCCAGATGTTCTGGGCTTTGGTTTCAAAGAGCCTAATGTGGTGTTGGTCAAGAGAACGGACCAGGGCTGCAGAGAAGCCATTCTGGTCCATCCTCATCCATGGACCTTCACGGAGTGATTCTGGGCGCCCTCATCCCAGCCTTTCTTCCCCTCTTCGAGGGAGATTTCAAGAAATAAAGGAGTTAGGCCTTTGGACACAATATGTTTCACATGGTAGAATAACTCTAGGTAAAAATTAAGACTGTTTTGGGATCATACAAATTTAGAATATTGCATTAAATTTCATTTGCACATAAGATCACCTGTAAGGTCACAGGAATGCACTCACATTTTCTAGAAGCTATGCAACTTTCCTTCTAATTGTGATTTATTTCTAGAATGTTAATTTATTTTGACTAAAAAAAATAATTGAACGGTAATGTTAGAATACGGCAATACCAATGCAAAGATCTATTACAGTATAATTGACCTTACGACATTTCCCATTTCAGCGTTTCTCTAATTACCAAATCCTTTGTCCATTTTAATTGCAGTGAAAAGCCTTGCATACTGCTAACCAAATGAGTGAGAGACACACTGCAACATACCAAGGCGGCTACCCATCGTAATGGATTTTATTCTTTCACATCTGAAAAGAAGACATGGTGAAAGCACTTGGTACATGTACATACCCCATTTATTAAAAAAAAAGCTGGCAAGTATTATACAAGTACTATACAGAGGTTTCTTTTTCTGATCTCACATGCAGCACAGGAGCCTGAAGGTGGAACCGGGCAGGTAATACTTAAAAACCCTTAAAATGGGGGAGAAGAAGGGGGCAATGAAAGGACAAGCTGCCTGCTCTCCCCAAGAACAGGGGGAGGGAAAGTCATATTTGGATCTTATGGGGAGCAAGGTCGAAGGGCCTCCCTCCCCTCGAAGACGGGCCAGAAGTCCAGGCCCCAGCCCAACAGGCAGGGAGCCACTCCGGGGTGGGCTTCAGTGCTCAAAACTTTTTGACTTCTGAGGGCCCCTGCTTTGCAAGCGGCCTGCTCTGCTCAAGCGAAGGAGAGGAGACTGACCCCAACGCCATTGTTGACTGCCTGGCCAGAGCCTTTGCAACCGGTCACTCTACTCCATGGCCTTTTTCCAACTGGCCACCCATCAGATGTGCTTTGCTGCAGCCAACCTTGAGTGATGGGAAGAGCAGCCCAGCACATCTGGAGCACCCAGACTGGAGAAGGACAAGAGGCAACAGGTCTCTCTCGACAAGCCTTCCCTACCGTGAAGCCATGGGGAAGAAAACTCAGCAGGCGCCCTGGCCGTCCTGTAGCTGCAGAGGCCATCCTTGTTCCTGAAGACTTACGCTGTTTTCAGGGGACGGCCTCTTAAAAAAAAAATCCAGCAGGGAAGAAATAATTCTGTCGTTAAACAACCGACAGGAACAAAACCTAAACTTTTAACATTATAAAGGTAAGTTAATCATGTGTTAACTTTACAACACCAAGCTTAAAGTGGATTTCCTATGGTCTTACTCAAATTATGTACACTGTAGCACAGCTAGAAGTAAGAAAATAGCATTTTTTTTAATAAAACAGAGTAGATACCCCAATATGCTGCTGCTTCAAAAAGCACTTTATAACATTTCGACTAGTTGCAGGCTCTCCCAAGGGAACCTTCTCAGAGACAAAGCGTTGGTTGGCAGAACCCGAGATATGGAAGAAAAGGAGACCAAGAGAAAAGCCGAGGGAAGGAAAGATGCAACGGGCACGACTGTCTGGGTTTCACGACAGTGCCGAAGGGGTCTACAATCAGGAGGGACTTGGGGGGGCATGCCCTGTGGGTGCAGCCCCACCCTCAAAGAAAGCACTTTGCACCCCTTGGGTTGAAGTGGGGATGAGGCCAACTCTGCCCATGTGCTGAATCACGCAAGGGCATTGCAGCCGTTGGCGAAGCTGAAGATGGCACGACCTGCCAAGATGGCTCACCTGCGCCAGGTGTCCCCGAATAAGACTCAGGAGTGAAATACTGTCAGGTGAAGAGAGTGGACTGGCGGGAAGGCGGCGCTTCCCAGGGGAGGCAGGCGGTGAAGCCAGGAATCTCCCCGTGCAGAGTGTTGGTTTGGCACGTCAATAAAAGTAAAGCACCCGTGTAGAGGCGGCTGGTTGCCTGGAAAGGAAAAGGCAGCTCAGCTTCAGTGATTGCTGATTCACAGATGGGTGTCTTGGAGACCCAAGAAAAGTTCCTCAGTGAGTCCTTGCTTCCTTCTGACCGGGGCCCAGATTGCTCTCCCCCCTTAATGAAGGGAGGAAACCCGGGTCCTGGGTTCAACCAGATGCCCCAAGAAACAGACCCCAAGCCTTAGCAGAGCCAGATTAAGGAACGAGGGGAAATTAGTGAAGGGCGAGGGGGACATTCAGGACCCAGAAAGGGGACATGCTGCCGTCAGACAAGCAAACTCAGCTTGACCTACACAGGGTTGTGTCTTTTGTTAAACCATCCGAGCCCCACAGGAGCTTTTAAGTGGTTTGGGTTTTCCACGCCTACATTGTGATGGCATTGTTTATTGGCATCCCAGGGGGAAAAAGATTCCGAACATGTGCCCGCCCTATGTGTGCCCCTGTTTCCCACCAGTAGCAGCTCCCCTTCCAAGGCCACGGAGCCCGGGGGTCTTCCAGCCAGCCTCCCTTCTGGACTGCAAGTTAACAATCTGCACACAAAGGAGGGCAGGCGGGTGGGCTGCTGTCTCAGATAGCAGAGCCCCCCAACCCAGCCCAGCCCTAGAGGCCCCAGCTGTCCTTTGACAAAGAAAGAGGTTTGTGGTCACTGAAAAGGAAAAAAAGAAACGGACCAAGCCTGCAAGGAGGGCTCCAAGACCAGTCCACCAACCCAGTACCCTGTGCCTCTAACGACCCGGGCCTAACTTTCAACCAAGGACTAACACAGATGTGCAAAGAAAATACTCAGCAGTTTTTGAAGCAGGCAGTGAAAGAAAGAATGAAAGAAAAAAGAAAGGAAGGAAGGAAGGAAACGGAGCTCCGGCAGGTGGGAGTCTCTCAACTTCACAGCTTCCATGTCTCGGAGTGGGGAGGCTGGCCGATGGCGGCCAACGGAGAGGGAGTCCCATCCATTCTCTCGGTTTAGCCCGTTCTAGGTCCAAGCAGAGCCCTCAGCAGCAGCCGGGCGGTAACAGCTCTGAGGCTGGGGGAGCCTGTGCTTTCAGAGAAGCAGGAAAAGGTATTTTTTTTTGTTCTAGGTATGCTGCAGTCTCTTATGAGAAGTTCATCAAAGCAGCAAGCATCGAAAGAAGCTGCTCTTCTTCGACCGGTTCTCTGTGATCTTCACGGGCCCGCTCGCACCTGCCGAAATGTTGTCGTTCTAGGGAGAGAGGCAAGAACAAAAACGAGGGCAGGGTTACCAACAGGGAAGGGGAGCGTCTGTTTTAGAGAGCACTGGGAATTCAAGAGATTATTTGTAGGTTTCTTTTTAAACTCTGCCGGGTGAGGGGTTTTTTTTACTCTTTAACTTTTCCCTTTTTCTTTTGAAACGGGGGTGAAGGATAAGTCAAATGAAATTGTGAAAAATGTCAGGGGTTCAGAAAGCGCTGAAGCAGACATTGGGCGGCACTGTGACGAAAACAGGCATGGAAAATGCTTATGTAAGTCTCAATCGGGCAGGAGGAAGTCCCACTTAATTATGCTTCCTGCACAAGGATTCTGGACGTGGCCTTTGGGATTATCTGGCAGGAAAAAAAATTACACACTTTAATTCAACAGAGCAAGCAAAAAAGTTTGTGTTTGTTCACCAGTCAGTCCAGGACATTTGGGAAAATCAAAAGGACACAATCCTTGGTTTGAAACGGAAGGAGGAAGGCAGAGCCCGGCAACCCTTTTTCAGGCTCGCGCGGCCAGGCTTGTTACTATTTGCCGCGTTTCAAGAAGGGTCGCACAGGAGATCTCATTGAGGGGCTGTGCAAGAGCTTCGACCTGATCCTCACCTTCAAAACCTAAACTATGTTCTGGGCAAACAGGAAGGAAAGCCAAGATTTTCCCAGGCAGATTAGAAGAGCCGCTAATGGCCGCTAAGAGTCAAGCCAGGCCTCCTGTCAAAGCTCCTCCAAAGGCTTGCTGGCCTAGCCCCGAGTTCGGATTCCCCAGCTGGCAGTCCTTGGCTGCCTCCGGGGATTGTCTGACCTCCCTCAGATACACCTGCAAAGTGTTTCAATTATACCCATTGAATAAATAAAGCGGGTGCAGATGCTGAAAGGGGATGAAGTTAGACGGTGGGGATGATGGGTCGTTTGACAGCTGGGATATCACGTTTATAGTTTACAGATACGTAATAGAGGAAAATGGGGTTTCTTTACTGTAATGTAAATATATCATAGTGTCCACCGATTTTATTGCTTTTGTGTAATTTTAACTCCCATTAGAATGTTATGTCGTTTGAAATACTTGTTTATTAAGCTTTATTACTGTAATGTCATTTTGCGGTCTGACTTTTTATTGTCCTGATCATTGATCAAACAAACCTTTGCCTTGCCAACTGTTGTTAGTTTTTGCTTGTTAATTTTGCTTGTGGCTGGACTGCACCCTGGGTGGGTGGGTGCTTTACACTCAGGTTCTCTTTTCTTACTAGGCAGTGGGAGGGGAGGGGCTCATTAAGGCTGTGATTGGCCCATTCAATTCAGTCCCTCCCCGCACTGATGGGCAGAAGCTGCCCCTTTAGGGAAAATTTCGACTGGCTGTGAAGCCACCTTTGAGCTGCTTAGACCAGCAAAGGGCAGAAACCACGCGAATCAGGATAGGTTAGTACCAAGAGAAACCAACCATTTTTTTGTTGAGCTTTGTCATAATGTCCCGTGCAAGGGTGAAGAAAGCCTGGAAGGAAGAGAAAAGATCTGATGAGATCTATGCGATCCAAATAATTTATTAAATTGTTTATTAAAGTTAAACCAACAGGCTGCCCAACTCCAGTGGACTTCAGACAATTACTTCGGAGTGGAGAATGAAGTCCTTTAGGGGAAGGCAACTATTATGCTTCAGGTGCCTTTCTCAAATTTTGAGCTATGAATTCCAATCCAGAATCCAATCCTCTTTCTCGCCAAATACCCATGCTGGCACCCCACCCTTCCCAGATAGGGGTGGCAAAGATTTACCCATGGAGGGGGTTGCTAAGGCGGGTCCAGGAGGACTTGTACAATTACCCCAGTGGGCATCAGCCTTGCCCCCCAGAAGAGTTGAGAGATCTGCTCTCTGCCATGGAAGGGCAAAGCAAAACCTGAGAGAGCCCTTCCCTTGAGGGGGCTCCGGTCCCCTTTGTGCCAGCCCTTGATGAGACTCAGGAGGCTGCCAGGTGACTGCGACAAAGATGGGCTGGCTCTCATCCCCCACCGTCCCCTTTTCACTGAAGAGGCCAAGAGGGGCTGAATCGAGTCTTTGCCACAGAGCAACAGACTTTCCAGTCCACAAACAAGCAGCAGCAAGGACATCTTGAAAAGCTTGGGAGGCGGAAAGCGGGGGTGGGTGGGTGGTTTCCCACTCCCCCCCTCGAGACATCAGCTTCATGGTTGCAGGTCCGACCCCTGCTGGCACCTACGTAATGCTTACCTCTTCCACATTGATGCTGGACTTTGCACTGGTTTCCAGAAATTTGATGCCATAGTCAATTGCTAACTGCAATATGAAGATTTCAACAAGCAGTCAGATTCAGCAATTTCAAAAATGGTGAGTTTGAATGCACGTTTTGACACCTGAAGCTCTTACGTTCTTTAGCTGGGGAACGAGGAAACCTATCTGCCAAACCACCCCTGAAGACAAATTCGGGCGGGGGGTGTTGTTGTTGTCTGGTAGCCCTTTTCCAACGAAGTTTATGAAAAGCTCCTGCCTTTTCATCACATTTAGTAGTTGGAAAAGGTGGTGCCGAAACGCTCCTGATTTTTTGCCACTGTTCCCCCTCCCCCAGCCTGCCTCCCAAGAAAAAGGCAGCTCCGATATCAGAAACTCTGTTTTCACGAGATTTACCTTTTCTCCTTTTTCCTTCGAAACTTGCCTTTTCTCATTCATGTCAGATTTGTTGCCCAGGATCATCCTTTCCACATCCGAAGAAGCGTGCTGGGCGAAGGGAGGAGGAACCGAGTTAAGAAGAGCAGCCTTATGGTGCTCAAAGCCCAGGGAGGGAGGGAGGGAGGGAGTCTGTCCAAAGAGCCCAGAGCCCACTTTCTGCCCCAGACTGTCTTCCTGGAGGCTGAGCTTTGCAAAGCCCACCCTTTTAAAGTCTGCTTTGCTCACAGACTGCACCGAGGGGTAAACAAAGCTTCAGCAATCGGAGGAGCAGAGGAAACCAGCGAGGCCCAGGCCCAAAACTGAGCAGGACTCCTGCCAACAGGAGAGGAAATCTGGAGGGCCGTGACTCAAGGAGAAAAAATGGAATAATGGAAGCTCAAGCACAGAGAAGCTGCAGGCACAAACTCCGAGTCCCCCTTTGTCCTTGTTTTAGCTTTGGGCCACAGAAGAGCTAGCTCCGCGATGGGAGTCCTCGGCTAGTCTCCCCTGAGGAAAAACAGTCTATCAGTTTCTTCCCCAGGCCCTTCTGCGTCCTCTCTACGTGGGACCCTGCGAATGCCCCCACGTGGCAGGTGGGTTTGCTGTCTCTTCCCCTTCCAGGCATACCTACCTCTTCTATGTTCCTGATCCAGTTTTTAATATTGTCAAAAGACTTTTCATTGGTGATATCATAAACCAGCATTATCCCCTGGAGGGAAAAGAAAGAGTGCAGCCATCATCATTCCGCAGTGGCCACAATACGTCTTTCTGTGCCAATTAAAACAGGCCTCAACTATCCCTCCTGGGTCAACTGTGCTTTTTAAACGAGATGTTCATTGCAAATTAAAAAGCCTTCAGATGCAGCCATTGCCTCCTTTCCTTCTGTTGCAGCTTCTTCATCCAAGATCTAGTTTGGCCTCTTGGGCTCAGTCTGAGACCCTGGCAAACTCCCCAGAATGCTTTCCCTCCTCTGTGCTCCAGCCTTTTGCCTGGTGCTCCTTCAGCTGCAGCTGGAAAGGCCCTGGGCACCCCAGCCTCCACAGAATCTACCCTGCCCATTGGCACAGCCCATGGCTCCGGGTCTGACTTCTCCCCCAAATCCACCTGGCTCTCCAGAAATAAGAGGAGGCCAGGCTGCTCGAGAAGGAAGGCAGAAGAGCCTCTTTCCCCCTCCCAAATACATTCAGGCCCACAGAACCAACCCACCCACCCACCCACTTTAATGGCCTCCTCTGAAGATCCCACTTCTGCGTCAACCATTTCTGGCTCTTTTGCTGTGTGCGCATTGCTACTTCCCATATTTGGCCAGAGGGAAAGTCACCCAGCAACCTCAGTGAGGGGCCAAAGCACTTCGAGTGTGCCACAGTCACAGATCGCTCACAGTTCCCGTCCTGCCAACTCTGCTGCTTGTGAAACCTCCACTTTGCTCAATGACGTCATCCTTACTGGCCTTTTTTTCTTATAGGGGGTGGGGAAGGAGTAGAAGGCCTGAGAAAGGCAAGGCCCCAGACTCTGCTCCTCCTGAGAAAGCCCACAAGTGCTTGGCCTGCCGTGGAAAATGGGCTGCGGTGGGGTGAGCTTAGGTGAACCTGTCACAAAGGCTAGCCTGAGAACACTCACTCACCATGGCCCCCCTGTAATAGGCTGTTGTGATGGTGCGGAATCTCTCCTGGCCTGCGGTGTCCCTGAAAACCAAGATACACTGTCAAAGCGAGGCGGGGAGGGGCAGAGGGGGAAATCAGGGCTTCGTGCCTTTCCCAAACACCCATCACAACGCTGGACTTTCAGCTGGACACAACTCTACCCCCAGTCTGTTTGAGTAGAACTTGGAACCCAGCCTAGTTGCAGACTGAAGGCCGGCTCCACCTGAAGGTCTGACAAGCCAACAGCCTCTAGAATGCAGCTTGCAGGCCAACCCTGGGCTTCCACCCCAAGTAACCGCCCCCACCCCCACCCCCAGTGTTAGGCTCATGCACCTTCTCCTCGCTTCCTCTGATTTCCATTAAATGCTGGTTAAATCTCACCTTAAATCCAGATATCTTGGACAAAGTCCAAAACAGCCAAGAAGGCCAAACGACTGCCACACCCAAGGAGGCTTCATTATGCCAGCCCAGATACCCTTCCAGCATTGCCCCAGCTGTTAAGCCTTCAAAGACACTTTTGGTGGAGTTTCAGAAAGGAAGGCCTAGTTTCAGGAGCTCCTGCCTGTATCTGCAAGCCAGTTGCGTTCTGATATACTTACCATATTTGCAGTTTGATTTTCTTCCCATCTAGTTCTATTGTTCTGATTTTAAAGTCAATTCCTAAAAAAATAAAAAGGAGGGCAGTTACATTAGACGTAAGTTCTGTCTTGCTGCAACACTCTCCTGCATCCGAGAATTTAGAACAAACGAAGCACCTTTGGAATCAAACCCACTCAAATTCCCCCCCCCTTTTATTAAGCGAATTCTGGATGAACTGTTTCAAAACAAAAGTCACTATTTAAATTAATTGTAACCCCGGTTCCGCTGGGGCTATAAAGAACTCAAATTAAACCACAGTTCCACCTTGCCTAACATTCCTTCTTTTTTGCAAATGGGATTTTTTTCTTTTAAGCAGAGATGCAGCTGTACCCACAAAGACATTGTTGTCCACTCACAGGGATGAGAAATGTATACTTTTGTAGCTACAAAAGGAATTTTGGACGATTCCCCAGAGCTCAGCTGGTTTAAATATCTCCCTAGCCCAGTGAATTGATTCCAGCGTGGGGCCTGGTGGAGTTTTCTTTCTTCTTCTTCTTTCAGGGTGACAATGGAAAGTCTTACTAAAGCTTGCAGCTCTCTGCAAGGGGCTGTTGTGAGCCACCCACTGGCGCTTCCTCCCTTCAGCAACAGGAAGTGGTGCGCCGCTGCATCCATCAGCAGGAGAGGTCTGCTGACTGGCTGCCGCTTCCGGAGGAGCAGGTTGCAAGACACACGTTGGTTGGGGGAGAGAAACGAGCCCAACTTAGAGTAGAGCTGAAATTCGGAGGCTTTCAGCAGCTTGACTGTTTCCTTCTGCAAGCAATCACACAGAATCACACAGAGAGGCGAAATTGGAGCATCTGCCTGAGTGCCTTGTTGGGCCACTGGACAGATGTTGACCAATGCTGGCAGCTTGAAGACTGAAGGACTTCAACTCCCAGAATTCCCCAGTCATCATGGTTGGTTGGGGAATTCTGGGAGTTGAAGCCAAGGCTGAGAAACACTGCACTAAAAGGCAGCCTGATTTTAAGGGGAATGCAAACTTAAGACCTTGGCTAGTCACCTCTCCCAGGGCAATTCCAAATTCTGATGGCCTTGCAAAGGATCTGACGGACAGACACGAATCGGAATGAATATATGTGCAGAGAAAGGGCCACTCGTTTTTCTCTATGACTTCTAAGCCTTTCAGAACAGCAGACTCTACGGAAACACAGCAGAGGTGCCCCCCCCCCCCAGTTGGGGGTCCTCTCTCACGCATTCAAAACATAAACTCTCCAGCTCGGACCCAGCAGCCAGAAGCCGGGCACGCCAGGTGCCAAGGAACAGGATCCCCACGTGCCCTGTGCAAAAAGGGCAGAATTAGGCCGAGAAAAGACACGGAAAGGAGGAGGGGAGGCTAACTGACTGGTGCTGATCGCACTGCCAAAGGGGGTCCAGCCCTGCTTGGAGGCTCACCCGGAGAGCCTTCTGTGCTGGGCCTTGTGTCAGCCAACCCTGTTCTCAAGCAAGCAAGACTGATGCTCTCCTAGAACAGAAGGTCCATTCGCAATTAGGGCAAAGTGAATGAGCTTTTCTGAGAATGGAGCTTGACGTCTGCTGACCACATAGACAAGAATATGAATTTTCTTAGCAATAAGACGGAGGTGGTTTCATCGCCTCCTTCCAAAATTGTTTAAACTTCCTGGCCAAGTCTACAGCTTTAGGGTTCCCAATGACCCTGCATCCAAAGGCCACAATTGCCTCTGCCTGGGGCTTGCCGCT
Organism: Arizona elegans; assembly: GCA_022577455.1. Lineage (NCBI taxonomy): Eukaryota > Metazoa > Chordata > Lepidosauria > Squamata > Colubridae > Arizona > Arizona elegans. Next base: position 1,430,496 of record JAKOOJ010000065.1, on the reverse strand, counting down.
ATCGGCCGTGAGCATAACACTCCCTGTGTTTGTGGGGGCACGGAAGGGTTGGCCTGCCTTGAGTCTCCTCCCAACCTGCAGCCACCTGGGTGGGCTTCTCCCGGACCCCCTCACCACCACCTCTGGTTTGAGGGCTGCTTTTTGGAAAAGAGCTCAAGGTTAACGGGGGGGGGGGCACGAGGGGGGGAGCCAGGACTTTCCCCAGCACTGAAAAGGAACACTGCTCACCCGAACAGATTCCACACAGAGGAATTTGCAACAAGAACAAAGAGAGGCTTTGATAGAAGGAATGCAGGTCAAGGAAGAGCACAATTCTTCCCAAGCTGCCTTCACTCTTTCTCTCCCCTTGCAGCAGTTCCAGGCTTGGAAGGGAGTCCTTGTTCTGGCTGGATCTGAAAGTCCACTTTTCCCACTCACAGTTTTCCGCTTATGGCCTTGATGGGCAATTATGGCAACTTTAGGACCTGTGGACTTCAACTCCCAGAATTCCTGAGCTAGCCATGCTGATTCAGAATTCTGGGAGTTGACCTCCACAGGTTACAGTCGCCATAGTTGACCATCTCTGGCTTAGGCCTTCACTGCAAACAATAGACTTTCAATTCCCAGTCTGCCTATCAACAAGCTGGTAAAAAAAAATACAGCTTTTTTTAAAGGCAATTTAACAGACTAGGACACAGCAAAGGTCCTGGAAGGGAAGTTTCATCCTTGCAGGATGCAGGATTTCGATCTGGCTGGCCTCTTCTGAAAGCCACGCCAATCAACCGACAAAACGCCCAATGGGACTGTGGCTGACGTGACAGGAGAAGAGGAGCCTCCGTCTGTGGCTTTGTGACAAGAGGCAAGATTTTGTGAGGTGCAGCCGCCAACACACAGAGTGGCGTGATCGGCATCTGACGAAGGATGACTTGCTGGATTCAATTATGTTTTGAAAAGCTTCAAATATGCTAAATGCCACAGAAAGGATGGTTTCATTGCCTTTCCAGATATTGTTTGTCATGCCCTGCTGTGCCTACCAGTTGTTGCATGCACACACAGGTCTTTGGGGGGCAAAAATACAGAGTAGCATAAATACACCAAGCCCAACCCTAGAAGACACCTTCCATTTCAATACATCCATGGCAAGGACCAGGTACCTCTTTCTTATCCAGGTAGCCTTGGAGTTACAACCTTAATTGAGCTGGGAATTACAGTCATAGGTCACTGCGGTCATTAATTGAGGTACCCATGTGACCAAAAGCAATTTTTGTGGGCTTTTTCATTAAGTGAACGTGGCGGTTTTTAAGCAAGCCAAGTCATCTGAATGGGCTTTTTTGTCAGAAACCGGCAAAAAACATCATGAGTGGGGGGTCACGTGACAGGGACCACTGCAAGTTGTAGATTTTCCCTTTTTGGAGTTTGCTGGGGAAGCAAAACTTTGACATTCCCAAATATAAAAAGGGCCTGGGTGATAGTAACTGGGCTTGTTATAGAGATCAACCCTAAGGGAACACCCAGCGCAGCACCCTAGAGGCTCCGACCAGATAGGTAGCCCAGCACATGGAGTCTGAAACACAGCACAATCCCTGTTGCTATACATCGTGTGCACCACACACGACCATCCGGCCTGCCACATTTCCACATTTCCTCTTATTCCACAGACACGAACATCACACGGAGGTTTATTCTGCTCTCCTGGGTAGTATGAGATCATTAGCTCCCTGGCTCTGGGACCGTCTTCACGGCTTCAGGCAATTGGGTAACAACCTAGAAAAGGACCCTCGGCTGGGCTCTGTTTGTCCGAGTCTCATCATGATCCAAAGTTGCAAATAATCTGTTTATTGGGCTCTCAACCACAAATTCCTGAACATGGAAGAATGGAAAATAAAGAACTCTTTAAACTTAGTAAAGCATAATTAATCCTGCTGCAGACAAAGGGTGGGAAAAATAGGCACAGATGTTCTATTCTTGTATCCTTACACTCCTATTAACCCCAGTAATTAATAACTCTGGTAGCCAATGCAGCTCCCATAGAAGAGGTGTTGCTCCAGTGAGATATTTTTGAACCATCTGTAGCCGTCAAAACCAGTCCAATGTATGAGCTGGGTTCAAGCAGTGCTGCTTTACTGTACAGACCCTCCCCCTGTGGTCAAGGCACTCCAAAACCCGGTGTTTTCTTTAAACTGGACCACAGAAACTTTAGCCTGAAATATACACTCCAGAGGGACCATCTTTGTGGAACAAAGACTCAGAATTTCACTTCTCAATTATGCCTTAACGGCCCAACTGCTAGCCACAGATGCACTAGCATGGTGAATCGGATCATTTTTCTCGAGGGAAGCAGTGGGATCCTACTTAGAGCTTAGGATCTCTCTGCCCTTTAAGATGACATAGGCTGGCAAAGCCCTGGCATTTCATTGGATTATCTGGTGCCCTTTGTCCACCCTAATTTGTCAACCTTGACCAAAGGAGCAGAGAAGTAATCTGATGTTGCTTAATACGCAGGTGAAGTCATGGCATGTATTTCACACTATCCACATCAGCAGCACTGCAGACAAATTCCTAAAGATGGGCAAACATTCCCCGGAACCACATCCAGAAATGACACTTCCCCGGGAGCGCTGTCCAATTGAAGGAACCGACAGGTTCTCCATTGCCCTGCAAGACTCCTTTAGGAAGGATGCTTCAAACTATCAGCCCCGCAATTGTTGATGCCACTCTCCCAGTCCAGCAGAGACCTCTCAACAGCTGGAAGATTGTTCAGAGAGAAATGTAGGCATGCAAGTAACTTTCCATCAAGATGCCTCAGGATTCCACTCTGACTTCAGCAGGGTGGAATGCAGGCAGAGGAAGTTCGTAGGGCCGGCCGATTTCCCTGCTCAGAGAGAAGTTTTCCCTTTAAGAGATGCAGCCGTTGTGTTTGGCATCTATGGAACATTCTTCTCCCCTTTAGAGGGGGCTCCAGGTCAAATGCTAAAAGCAAGTCAGACCCATCCTTTCTATCTGGAGGATCAGCAGCCCCCCCACCCCCACCTCCACCTCCAGCCTTTGAGTCAGAATAAGATCAGTTGGTTCATCTGTTATCTCCCAAACAGCTCTCAAATCTCATTCAAGACAAACAATAGCAGGGCAAAAAAAAAAGGCAAACCCCATTCTTTATTTTAACAGGTAGATTGGAAAAAAAACTTCACGTTTTACTACCGGAGAACCTGAATATCCTAGTAAAATCAACACACTGAATTTTGCATGCCTATTGCAGCACAATTCTGGACATAAGACTCCACGGCTCTAAAGGAAAGTTCAAATGGATCTGCTTCAGACAGTAATCGTTCTGTGCTCTGGTCATTACCTAAATGTGGTTAATTTAAATTGGTCTACTACCACATCAGAAACGAGAGGATGAGGCTCAATGATTTTTATGTTCAGAGCAAATATCAATACACTTAAGCTGCCCAAATTTAACAACAGCATAGAGAAAGGCTAGCGAGAGGTTGATCACAGTGGAGGCATGTGAGTTTAGTGTTGAACACGGAGTTATATTTTGTGGTTTTACAATGGCATACTAGTAGTCATTAAACATCGATTCAGATAACATTGAACAATGAAAAGTGTCCCGTTCAAAGCCTGCCTTGTCACTCCCAAAAGAGGCCATGCCCAACTCCGCAAGCCAAAGTCAGCTCTGCCTTGCCAAGGGCTTCCTTGAAGTAAGAGTCCCAGCTCACCAGCTGGAGCATCTCAAGCGGGGCCACCTCGGATTACCTGAAGCACTTAAACCTTCTAGGCAAAAAGCAGGATTAAAAACTGCTTTGCTTTGTGCGTGAGGGCCTACAGTAGTAGTTCAAAGTTAATAGATAATCGAAGATGTTTCCTGCCAAGAAACCGGATCAGAATTTGAGTTTAAGATCAAACAAGAATATAATTGTTAGAGATGCCAGACAACCCTAAAACAGCACCTAGTGGTTGAAGCACAGCAGGCGTTTTGCACCTATTCTTTGGAACATGCTCGCTTCCCTTGCCGCTCACGGTAATTTCCACCCAGCAGATGTTAGGAATTGAACGCAGGGGCCTAATGTTCTTAAAGGTTAATGAGTATTTAAACAAGCCATTTGTCTCAGTCAAATGAGACCCGCAGAATCAAAGGCAGCGTCATCTGCCAATTAAAGGGGATGAAGCTACCGGGCATCTGTCAAACGGGGGAGGCTTCACCCTGAAAGCAGAGCCAGAAGGCGGGGAGGGAAAAAAGGCCAACAATCCTCCAGGACTCCTGCTGCAGAGTCGTCAAGGCAAGCCACAGACTAAGCCAGGCGGGCCTCGCATGTGAAAACCCAGGGCAGGTGGGCACTTTGTCTGAGGTTCATTAAAAGGCACATATTTGGGGGAAAGTAGCAGAATCGTTCTGATCCCCGTCCCCACCATACACTAACAGGAAGCTCCTCTTAGGAAAGGGATGAGCAGCTCTTAAAACACGTTAAGTCGTCGGAGGCTGAAAAACCAAGATAGGCACCTGCAAAAAAATCCTCCTCCTCTTCCCCCCTCTCCCGCCACAGTGTATTTTTTTGATATTTCAGGCACCACAAGCACTTCTGACAGTGTGGCCCGGAGGGAGGGGTGTAAACTCTAGAGATATTTGATCTAGAAGGGCCAGCCGTATGGACATTTTCCAAGCTTCTAGTCACCACAACATGGTGACAAGTCTCCACTTGCTTTACCTTCCGCTGTTTTCTGCAGAAGGTATTTGAACTCAGGCACAGGATATCCCCCCAAATACACTCCTACATGCAAAAAAGCCGAGTTGCTTCCGTTTATGCCGGTTTTCCACTTTCCACAGATCTGATGCAGACGATGGCTACAAGTGAAAAACATTTAATATGATCACAGCAATCCTATTACATGAGACGCTGTGTGTTCTTTACGCGCTCACTGGTAAGGTGGTACTCCAACTTTCTTCAGCAACATAAATTTGAGACAAAAAAGAATTTAAAATTCCATTGAGCAGTTTGGGTTCCTTCTTGGTTAGGTCCACTTTATACTCTTCGCAAAATTACAGAAATGGTTTGATGCTGTCTTCCTCCAGTGCCAGTATATCCTGTCTCCCACCCACGTGCAGCCTTGAGAACTTGGCATTTACCTGAATGGGATCATGGCCTCATGCAAAATTAAATTGGACAGCTATTTTTGTTCCCGTAACTCACAATTGTGTTATAAGTATATTCATTCACTACTAAAGGGTTCAGTGCTGTTATATTTAAATCACATACAAAGAATATTAAACTGTGTTTCTAAAGCAAGGCCTCACAGTGTTTTTTTTTCAAACTTGGCAACTTTACAATGGGTGGACTTCAACTCCCAGAATCCCTTGCTGGCTGGGGAAATCTGGGTGTTGAAGTCCCCATATTTTACAGCCACCAAAGCTTAAGAACCGCTGCTCCAGAGTGCTGAGAAGCTGATGTTACTTCACCTTCCTTTGAATTAAATTGGGAAAATGAAATCCAGACGCACCACCTCCAAGAGAAAAAAGCCCTCCGAGCACACAAGCAGCATTACGGACACTGTGTTGAATCCAGATTTCATCTCGGATAAGAATGTAAATATTACAAATTTGTTTCCTAGTCAGCAAGTTCCTGCACTGAATCTGAACCCCTCCCAGATCACAAGGGAGCCAGCCCTGTACGCAACGCAAGCCAGGTCACTGCTGCCAGCAACAGAAGAGCTTGTTGCTCCCCGGAGAGAAGAGAGGCTTCCAACTTCTCTGAACTTCCCCAGGACACACATTGCCCAGTAATCAATTAATCAATCAAGTGGGCGTGGCCCGAGTGGGGTGGCTGCAGCCGTCAAACAGCCCCACTATCTATGCCAGGAGGTCGGGAGGGAGCCTGGTAACTCGAGAGCAACTTTTAGAAGTTGATGCAATGATCGAGCAGCTTCTGAAGCAAGCTGCAGGCCATCTTGTCAAGTTTCACTTCCCTTTTAGATTAGTTTAAGAGCAAGAGTTTCCCCTGGAGGAAGCGGTAAAATCCTGCCTGCAGAGAACAGCCCTTCCACTAAATGCGCAGAGCTGCATCAGGGTCTGGACTCATGGAATGCTGGCTGGGGATGGGAACTGTAGTCCAGCACATCTGCAGGTCATTGGCCCACCAAAGTTGGCAAGGCGGGTGGGAGAATGAAGCCTGAAAGGAAGAACAAGAACCAAACCACGCCTAAAGGTAGAGCAGCCGAGGCCTCTCAAAATGTCTCCCAGCAACAAATGATAGATTTTGCATCAGGAGGAGGATCAGAAGGTTCTAGCGAAGTTGTGAAGGAACGACAGGCTTTTCCTGCACGTCCCGTCTCTGTTTTTGGTTCCCCTTCTTTCAGCCAAAATAAATGCAACATCACATATACATCCCCTAGGAAGAACCCGACTTCAAGGAAACTTCTCAGAGTTTAATTGCACGGTAACCTAGGTTGACTAAGGAATACTTTAGACCGGGATAGACCAGGAAAATTTAAGACTTGTGGACTCCAAATCTCAGAATTCCCCTGCCAGCCTGAGATATTTTCAAGTACAATAAATATATCTGGACAATGCAACCCCCTCGCCCAATAAAAAAACAAAATAAAACCCTGATCAGTTTGGGACGCATTTTGTTAAAGACAATTTAGACAGGAACGCAGAGCGCTGGTGGCATGGGGGACACGTTTAATTCAACAGGAAGAAAGGCTAGAACACAAGGCTTCACCACACAGGAACCCCATTTACAGGAGCTGAATAATTAACATTTTCTCGCATGGCACACAGGAACAGCCCCAACGTTTAGAAGGCTCACATGCTGATATTCTATCTATATCCCTAGCACAACAATATGCCAGGGAAGCTAAAAAACCCACAAAATGTCAGAGAACATGAAGTCATTTGCTCAAGACTAGTTACTAAAAGAATTCATGCTTGCTTAACGCCGTTCAGCATCCAGTCTGAGCAATTTTTCTTGTAACTCCTTTCATTTCCTGATAATTTCTGGATACTCAGCGTTCAGCACTGTGACATTTCAGCAAGAACCAAATGAACACCCTTTCCTCCAGTCAACTGTTCTCTGTTCCCATCTTGGATGGGAAGTTCAGGCCAGCCTTTTTGGGAAGCCACCATGCTCTGAGGAAGCAAAAATGGCAGCGGCCATGCTGGGGACTTCCCTCCCTGAAGGGGCTGCTGAGAAGACCCCCAGAGGCAACACCTTCTTTTGGGGTCAATCCGGTGATGTAGCTCAGAGCGAGCAAGGCAAGGCTGGGAAAGGTTCTGCTCTGAAGCCCGGTGTTCCTGCTACAGGCAAAGTCAAAACACAGACCGTGAGTGCAACGTGAGAACCCAGTCAATAGAGGAGCTGAACTACTTGGCACAACAATCAAGTTCCCTTTCAGAAGTTTCTCAGTCAGTTGGACCTTTTACTCTTCTCTGTTGGTGCTTTGGCTACATTATCCTTTCAAGACGAACACAGTTGGGTACATCTACTGTTCACTATCTGGACTGAAATTGCTCAAGTAAACCTGGAACCAAGACAATGAATTTCTTGCACCTTTTCTCCAAAAAACAAATTCTGGATCAGTGAAGCTAATTGATTCTGCTAAGACTCTGCTTTTGTGTATCAACCAAGCCAAATGTTACTTCCCAATGCTTTGGGTCTTAGCCTCTGCAGGCCTGAAGTGGGCACCCCAACTATAAATTGAGACCACAGCAAAAGAGATGTACATACAGGGTGCCAGGGTGCCAATGTTTTTTACTGCTAAGCAGCTCAATACAATGATTGGAAATAAGTAAAAACAAGAACCGAGCACCAAAGGTATAAAATCTGTATATAAAAAGCTCAAGCAAAAAATACTGGCTATCTAGCATAAGAAGAAAAAATAATTCTACTTTGAGTAAACAGCACAAATTGCAACTAAGTCACACAGGCAGTTCAAAGATTTGTCAAGGGTGTTTCTTATCACATGTAGTAATCATTACCCCTGGCCACGAAAATGCGTAGTTATAATTTCTTTAAATGCTTTTGTGACTCTGTGTCACGGCACCAAAGGTGGCACCGGGGTAGTTATGGCGCTGCATTCACAGATGAATAAATGATGGCTTTTTGAAAACTGTTGCTTTAGGAACCGAATGTGATAAAAGGCCACTGTGACTCAGAGGGTGCCCCCCCTCCCACCCCCGCCTTGTCACCATCATCCCCCTAAACACCCCCCAAAGAAGAGGAGGCAGCCCTTCCCAAGCCCACCCAGAGGGGCCCTGACCGGCTCAGGTCCATCTCCTGGAAGGCGTTCCCGGCAAAGAGGCTTGTCAAAAAGGAAGAAGCCCCCGCCGGACCCCAAAGAGGGATCATGGCCACCCTGCCCAAAGCCCCGCTTGCACGAAGGACGCCCGGGGGCCTCTTTCCGTTGGCAGAGCGGCCAGGATGGGCCCAAGGGGGGGGCAAAGGGGCACCAGAGCCGGGCTCTCTCCGGGGAGGCCACGCGAGGGGAGGGGGCGGGCGGGAGCCCCCGACCTGCCCCTCCTTTCCGGGGGGGGCACCAGGACTGGGCGCCCTTTGGGCCCGGGGGGAGCCGGCGGAGGGGCCCCTCAGCAGCCCCGCCATCCCTGAGGGGAGGAAGCGGGGGGGCTACGGGCCGCCCACGGCCAGAGGGGTGGGGGTGGGGCGCAGGGACCCCCGCGGGAGGGCGGGGCCGCTGGGCGGGGGAGGCTCCCAGGCCAGGGAAAGGGAGGGAGGGCCGCGCTGCCCCCGCTTCCCGCCGCCCGCGCGCCATGGGAGTTGGGGTCCCCGCGGGGGCGCCTGAGGGGAGGGCGGGAGCCGCGGCGCCTCACCGATGGTGGAGATGAAGGTGGTGTTGAAGGCGTCCTCGCTGAAGCGGAAGAGCAGGCAGGTCTTGCCCACGCCCGAGTCGCCGATCAGCAGCAGCTTGAAGAGGTAGTCGTAGGTCTTCGCCATCTTCGCCGCCGCCGCCGACTGACGGGCGGGCGGGGGGGGGGGCGGGGCGGGGCCGGGACGCGGCGGCTCCCGCGGGATGACGGGAGTTGTGGTCCGAGGCGGCTCCCAGCCCCGCGCTGCGCATGCGCCACGACCGAGAGGCGGGGCGCCCTAAGGGGCGGGCTTAACCGCTGGGCGAGCGGGGTCTGCGCAACTGCCCGATCCCCGCCTAGCAAGGAAGCCCCGGAGCCCAGCGCGGGACCCTCCAGGCTGTGGCAGCGAAGGGAGGCGCTCGCGGGCTCTAAGCCGACTCCGGGGGGGCTTCAAGGCACGTGCGCTTCAGCTCCCAGGACCCCCGGCCGGCATCTCCCTCCCAGGCGCTGAGAAGCTCCGCTGGAGCCCAAGCCAGAGCGAAGGGGGGCGAGGGGCGGGGGCTGGTTGGTCCATTCCGGGCTGGAAGACCCAACCGACCGTGGCGGGGGGGGGGGGGTCCTGCGCATTCTGCTTATCGCGCGCAGCGGGACCCCCGCCAGATCTTCTCCGCGAAGTCCCCAGTTCGACCGGCCCCTCCGCCCCCGCCCCCGCCCGGCCGCTCTGGCTTGGGCTCAGCAGGTGCCTGGATCCACCGCCTGGGCGTGAAAGGCGGGTCTCCTCGGGTACTTGGCCGTCGAAGGCAGACTTCGCTTCTGGGATGCGAGTCCAAGAGTTGCGCTTCCTCCTCCAGCGTCACGCATCGCCCGCCCGGGAGAGGGGCTTTCAGCTGGCTGCCTTCTCCGCTTAGCCCTGGGAGCATCTGCTGCGCCAGCTCCTTGGGAGATGAGCGGCCGGCGAGGAAGGCCGGTTGGCCCCTTGCAAAGACCCATTCAGGTCAGCCGAGGACAGAAGAAATGCCTGCAGACCCAGGCTCGACAACGGCGCCTTTTGAGAAGCAGACCTTTCTGACGTACAAGAGCCTGACGGATGGGCTTCTTCTTCCCTGCTGAGCACATCTTAAGTTTTAACTCTCTTGGATCCAGCTGTTTCCTCCTCTGGGGTCTGAGCTGGTTTTCTGAACGTCAAGTTGACCATAAAACAAAGGCAATTATTCTGGAAATGAAAAACGTGACTCTAACATGACATTTCTTTTTCCTGAATTCATCTGCAAGGTACTTAATGCCACCAGAGGATCATCTTCCCCTTTTCCTAAAGAGGTAATCTGGTCTTGTTACTCTGATACAAAGAAAGGAGCAATTTGGTCTCCCGGATTCTGTACTCGACGTCCCCTCCTAGAAAAGCAGCCAGTTCAGTTGAAGGAATAGATAACACCAGTTGAACAGTGCAAACATTATAAAGTGTTTATTGATTAAGGGAAGCTAACCGGGTTAAAAAAATCTAAATACAATTTTACATTATCAGCAGCCAGCATAAGCAGTTGGTGGATCCCCAAGTCAAACGGGTTTAACTACCATTCGTTCACGTGTCCAACTTTTTAAAAGCAACACATGGGAAAATATGATTATTTGGCACTTAAACCAGTAACACTAATAGATCATTCCATAATTCTAAGATGGAATAGAATGTGTTTATGATTAACCCGCCCATTATGGAAGAAAAAGAGGAAATCAGATCATCCTCTTCAAAATCTACCTTCTGTGCACTAGCTCCTGAACTACTCCTGTAATTTTAATCCAAATCTTTACTGAAAGTCTAGCATTTATGCAAGACCAAGGCTGGGTCTTTGCTAAAAAACCAAGACAAATTTCAGAGTAAAATTCACCACCAAGATCAGCAAAATGTTGATCACTTTCCTAACTCCTAAATAATATAAAGGGAATTGGCAGGTTTAATAATACAGAAAACGTATGATGGACGCCTATACGGTGCAATAAAATTCCAGGGAAATTCTGAGATAAGAGTTTCTGAAAAAGAACCCCCTGTATGAGAGGTACAGCTTGAATATGAATTTGAAAGTGCAGTGTTTGTTTTAAAAAATTCCCAGACAAAAGATCTTTAGCTTGCATTTACACGTCTGCTCAGCAGTCCCCTTTTACTTAACAGAGCTTAAATTTGCAGCCTTTGTAAACAGCCCTGAAAAGTTTTAAGACGCTCGTTTTCATCTTCTGTTTTTGAGAAAAGGGAATCAAATATTTGATGGTCACATGGAGCAATCACAATCTGCTGCCCAAGTTGGCAGCAAGTTTTTAAAAAGTAGTAATCCACCAAGCAGAATTCTAATGCTGGCACCTGCTCTGAGGCTTATATTGGACAGCCAATTCCATGGTATTGGCAGTGTGATTTTCTGCATCAATTTTGCATATTGATAGAGTGGCCTCCATCGGTAACTGCCTCGGCCACGAGGGAAAGCAGTTTTATTCACTGTTTGGATGAAGATGTCTTCCAAGTAGGACCACCCTTGCAAAGGCCCATGGGGACCCAAACCTTGCCAGATGAGATCCCCCCTCTGTCCATGACTGCAATTCCCCAAGAGCAGTCTTCACTGCTCTTGAAGCAAAGACTCTGCCCCACAGACTTCAGCTAGGAGAGCAAAGAGGTTTCCAAGTATACATTCCGTGCTTCACAATTTGCAGAAGAGGAGGTGAACTGTCTGATTGGCACATGTATTTGGCTAATGCCTTTCGCTACTTGAATCAAAAAAACTCTACATTCCTGTCCCCCTCAATGAAGGGCTGCTTATCCCACGAGTGATCAAACCTAATGCTGCGCTGCCCACTTAAAAAGAGAGAGGGAGGCCTCCTGGGTTACAAATTCTTGTAATCACTCAAGTCTTCCACATTCCTTCTCCAACCTTTGATTAGAGCATTGTGCTAACCTGACTTTTTCAAATTCCTTTGCAATTTTTAAGGCAATGCCGTCAAGGTGAACAGACTGCATATTACAAATAATTGTGATGACCACACCACGGGGTGGGACCAGGCAGCTACCGCTGGCAGGCCCAGAGCTCAATTCTTCAGGAAGGATGAGGAGGACGCTACTTGCTCCTACCGCCCCACCAGTATGGAAGGTGTAATGTCGCTGCTCTTTGCAGTGGCCCCATTCCTGCTTCTTCTCTACAATGACCCAGGCCATTCCATAGGCATAATCACTCTCCTGGGAGACTCTCGTGCTTGGGACTGTGGTCCACATCATTGCTATCGTGTCAGGCTTGAGATAACCAGGAAGGAGTCCAGCAGCCGGGTTTTTCACCCGCCCAAGCTGGTAACTGTAGAGCATGGCATTTCCAAATTTAAGAAGATCGCCCACGGTGGACACAAAGCCACCACCAGCCCACTTGTAAGAGTTATCCACATAGGGGGCGTTGACAAGATGGCCTTTTTTGTTGTGAATGTAATACCTGGAGTGAAACAAGGATGCTCAATGAATTCACAGCATAAAGTAAAATAATCCATTCATATATTTGCTAGGCTAAAGCAGCTTTCTGCTATTGGATTATTTCTTTTTTTTAAATAATTTTTTAAAAATTTTATTGTAATACAAACATTCCATCTTATGTTGTGTGTCATCTGAGTATAAAATTCTTTGTGTCTTAACAATTAAACTTACCACCATATTCATTTCTTACATTCATTCTTATATTAATACTAAATAATAATACTGATAAAATAACAAACCTAACATTTCTCTTCTTTACTTATCTATTTTTACAATACATTGCTTTCATATTTATTCTTTAACCATTGGTAAAATAACTCCCATATATTATAATCTGATTCTTCTTTTTCTTGAATTGTGTTAATTTATTCATTTCTGCACATTCTAATATTTTCTTAATCACTTTTTCATCTATAGGGATCTCTTCGCTTTTCCAATTTTGTGCAAATTCAATTCTAGCTGCGGTTATTACATGGATAATCAACCATTGGATTATTTCTGATGTATACAGATTGACAGAATTCCCTGCCCAAATGGCCACTGCCGACCAAATAAAGCACACAAAACAGAGAAGTGCTGGCCAGTTAATAAGCAGCAATCTAATGCTCTGGATCATCTCTGCCAGGTACAGAAAAGCCATACTAACATTCTTGAAAAACCTCATATATCCAACCTCATTTCTCTCAACAAGGACAGCATTCTGTCCTTTCAGACATCAGGTCCATAGTAAGGAGGGAGCCCACCCCAAGGCAGCCTTCTTCAAAAGTAGAAAAAACAACAACAAAGATCTCAGGAGGCAACATGCCAGCTAGGGGAATGCTGGAATATGAGCTTTATATCAGATGTGGTCCATCCTCCTGCAAAAAAAGCAGTTTGGAAGGAAGAAAGGTAAACCTCATTAATTAAACAGAGGACTAACGCAATACAAATCTCGGATGAAAACCTCAGGACAAGAGAGTTTAGGTTTCAATGATCTATCGGATTTCACTTTCCGTCTCATTCTCTTAAGCTCAGCAGCTGGGAAAAGCCATCCTGCAGCTCAAGAGATCTCTGAGCTGATTGTCTTTTTTCCCTGGAGTTGATTGTGGGTACCGAGAAAAAGCCACAAGATGGCAGTGCTCTCTGGTGTTACAGGATTCCTTCATTAAAACAGAATTATGATGACTGTGAAATTTATTTTCATTTATACCCGTGATGTGCTTGACAGGCTTTCGAAAGAAATCTCCTAGAGACTGTTTGATTCCAAATCACCAAATGTCTGACTTATGTGAGCAGCTGTCCTTTTCAAACAACTATATTCAATACAGGGAGCAAAGAGAAGCCCTTCCTCTTTTTACACACATCTGTCCATGCAACGGAACAAGGCTCACTATTCAGTTGAAAGAAATGAGCAAAGATGGGGATACATGCCTGGCTATTTACCTTGCCCTGTTGTATATCAAAGGCTCATTCTCGTCCAACCCTGTGGATCCCATGCCCAAGTCACTAAATATCTTCAGCATGTAGTCGGTGAACTTCTGATCTGAAGCTCTCTCCACCACAGCGCTCAGGAGAGTGAACCCGTGAGTCGAATACAAAAACTGACTACCTTAAGGAATCAAAAGAGAAGACAGCCCTCATTTCACACAAGAGTTTATGTTATGGAAGCTCAGTCATGGATGGTCTGTATTCTAAGTCTGCTCAAGAAGGGATCTACCTGTTCAGAGAGAAAGCATATTTTTGTATACCTATGTAAAGTTTACAAGGTTAGATTTTGTAATAGTTAAAAGTACTGGGCTATGTATTCAAAGTAAAAAAAAAAAGTTGCTTTCTCCATCTTCCGCATTTAACTTGCTACCTGAATTCCTATTATTTTTATTTGTAATTTAACTTCTTATAAGAAAACAAAACACTGCTCTTTTATGGAGCCACATCATGGTTTAGCTGAGCCCCGATTGGCTAGACAAATCCCACTAAACAATGGTTTGCTTAATGATGTTTACTAAATAAGCATGCACCAAACAAACTACTCTATGGCTTAGCACAAAGGGTGAACTGACTCCATTGCCTACAGTCTGGATGGATGAGCAACTCACCTGGTTTAAAGAATAAAGGATCATTTTGAAAGATGTTCAGTGAGTCAATCACATGCTCAAATTTGTCCTTCAAATAATACTCTTCATGCTCAAACTCCCTCTTCTTCTTTCCACTTTTTGCATGCTTGCCTTCCTGTTCCGGCTTGCCTTTAGCCAAATCCCTCTTTTCAGTGTCTTTGTCTTCTTTCTCTTTCGCAGCAGAAGCTGTTGTTCTTGCTTTTCTGTTGGCCTTTTCTTTTTCTTCTTTGACTTTAGAAATATCCTTCTCATAGTGGCGAATACCGCTTAAATGTGACACAAGCAGCCTTGTGGTAATAGTGACCTACATTTTTAAAAGACGCAAATTAATTTTGATGTCATCTATGTGAGTTATAATTAAATTAGGTTAATGACATATTTCCACCACTGGAACGTGGCCAAGGAGGCTTTTGGACGATGATGCTGTGAATAACCAGCCTTATTTACCTTTTCACCTTCATATTCTTTTTCGGGAAATTCCGGAACATACTTCTGCACAGCAGTATCTAAATCCAGCTTCCCTTCTTCCCACAGCTTTGCAACAGCAACCATGGTCAGAGATTTGCTAATGCTGGCAATTCGTAGGACAGTCTCTGGACTGCAGAGCACACGGTTTTCCAGGTCAGCGTAACCTATACCTTTAAAGGATTCAGGAGTCAATTATTTAAGGAAGTCCCCAAACCCCCAATGCTCTAAATATCAAAGGGTCTTTCCTCCCCATAAGATCAGCAATGGTCGTATCTTCTTGGCCTAATAGTTTGCACAAGTAGAACAGCTCTTTGATCCAGTGAGAATCACGAGGAAAGAAAGGCATGACATAAACAGTACTCTAAAGCAAGAATACATGTCCCAGATGCTTCTATTTGTTCAATATGAACATACAGAAAAACACCAATTAACTCCGAGTGTTGGTTGTGAGGGGAAAAAGAGACAAAAACAGAACCGAAGACAAATGAATTATCTCATCCTAGGTCACCCATGGTACAAGTCAGACTTCCTCAAGCAAAATTAAGGGGTGCTGGCTGCCTGGCAAGCCAAAGCAAGCATTGCAAAGCAGGAACAGCTTGACCTCAGCGGACTGGAATCTCCTGAGCAAGTCTTATTAGATCCATTAAGTTCTGCTCATAAACATTATACAAGGATGAACCATATGTAAGTCGAACGATTTTCAATACGCTTAATTGCACCGAATTATGCAAAGAAAAATTAGAATGAGCATATAGACAATAATATAAATTTTGCTTTGAAAAAGCATGCATGTTATTAATAGAAGAGGCAATTGAACTCTGAAAACATGACTGGAAGCTAGAAAGCCAAACACCGTCCACTGGCCAAATGTTTTCTCATTATGCAGGGCAAGTATGGCTGGAAACACTGTGCTTAATTATATTTAATTTTAAATATAACCCGTAAATAAAACACTTTTGTTCCAGCACCCGTTTCATTCCAAAGCAGTTTAAGGGTGCCTGCGATGTTTACAGACTTTTCCAAAAGGTCTTATTCTTCATCCATATTCATATTTCGTTTTCTGGTGCAGCCCATCCGAACTGGGCTGGCCTCTCCATTTTGCCAGTGAAGGGAACGCACCGACTCACCTTCCGACCAGACCTCTTTCCCGTCCACGGACACGCCAACCACCACGCCGGGGACCCCCAATTGGTCCTGGGGAGCAAAAGGTTCATTCAGCCCGAGACCCCCCGCCCCCAGCTTGTGTCTGACTCCCGCCATGACCAGACCTCGGGGGAGGCAGCTGAGGGGCATCTATGGGGGGGGGGGGGAGTGGAGAAGAGGGGGTCTGCAAACAGGTTTCTCAGTGAGGAAAAAAAAAAAAGGGGGGGGGCAGTCAGTCCTTTGGATCCTGTTCAAAGAAACTCGGCCTGACTTTCCCTGCCTCCTTTATGCCAAGAGCGCTCTGCCCATGGCCAGGAGAGACACTCGGCACATGCTCAGAGGCCCTGCGCCCCCTCAAACAAGGCTTCGGGGCGAATAAGCGGCGCCTGGATAACCGGACACCCTACCGAGGGGTGGGGGGAGTCGTCAGACCACTTTGGGGAACTCTGTACATGCTCAGAGTACATGCTCCCTACCCTCCGACCTTTAGCCGCTGGAGGAGGTCCCTGCTCCGGGCGACGGCCCGCTGGAAGGCCGCTTCTCTGGACGGCCGCTCCTCGCTGTCCGTCTCCGGCCCGGCTACGGCTACGGCGGTCACCGCCAGGCCCAGGCCTACCCCCAGGCGCCACACGGGCCACCGAGCGCCGGGGCCGCCGCCGCCGCCCCCGCCCCGGAAAGCGCCTCCGATGAGTCGCAGGGCGGCCCGCCGCGCCGCTACGCCCCGCAGGAGCAGCCACATCGCGCCCCGCCGGCCTCACGCTAGGCTCAGGCTCCGCGCCCTGCTAGGCCCGCGTTGCTAGGAGGCGGGCCAGGCGCGAGCAGCCGCTCCCCGAGCGAAGCCAGCCGCCCATTTCCGGGTGGAGCGGCCGCCCCCAGGAAACGCGATCGAGCACCGAGTGCCTCGATCGGAGGAGGGCCGAGGGAGCTCCCCTGGCGGCCGTGGGAAGCCTCGATCCACGCGCCACAAAGCAGGGCTGAAGTTTCTCAAGGTCAGCCGCCCTGGCTTAGTACTAGTGGATAGGGAGGGATTTCAACTCCCAGAATTCCCCTCCTTGCTGGCTGGGGGATTCGGGGAGCTGAAGTCCATGCCTCTAAGGGTTGGAGGTTTGCCTTCCCAGTGCACGCTTGGGCTGCTCCTCAGAGATGAAGCGCATTGACCATCATCCCCACGTGGGGATCCTGGGAGCCGGAGTCCCACAGGCCGCCTTCAAGATTGTTTTTCCTGGGGCTGCTCCTCTTTGGACTTGGAGGACACACGGGAGACCTGCTCGTGCCAATCCCTGAACTGCTCCATCACTTCCCCACGGAGCTCCCGAGAAAGGCGGCGCTGGGCATAGCAGGCGCCAAGAACGTGCCTTCTCCAGCCAAGTTAAAGTGGTTTGAATTGGGATTCGGGCCACTGGCTGGAAGGGCTTCATGGGTACCCCAAGCCTCGCAGGTCGCTGGTGCCATTTTGCAGTTACAACAGTGAGGAAAAAGTCACTTTGCGACTAGTTCTTGCATGTACGATCTTGGCAACTCAATGAACCAAAAGAAAGCTGAAGCCAGAGAATAAGCAGTTACCGTTTCACTTAACCAACCACTAGCCAGTCTCAATTGCAGTTACTAAATACAGTTTTCATGTATTACCTGAAGACAAGCTGCATTTTAGCCCCTCCCCAGACAGGAGTGAATAAAATGTGAGTGCAGAAGAGCAAGCAGAAGAGTTGGAGGCTTATTGTCTCTGGAGCCATTTTTGGGCTGCCTTGAGTTCACTGAACAGCCGGTTAAAATGAAGGGGGTTCAAATGTCCCAGGGATGTGCTTTTCTGCCCTTTTAGCCAAAAAATCAACAACAGAAGGAGCAATGACCTGTTTGGGGGGAGAGGGGGAAAGGCCAGGCGGCCAGATATTTTGGCCACTCACAATCACTCCCTAGACATGGACTAGAGCAGAATCCATGAAATGAAGGGGAATGCAGTTCCAATTAAGTTTTAAACCCATCGACTTGGGCACCAGTCCAGGCCAAATAATTTTCAAACCTGCCATAAAATGCAGACCAGATGGGGCCCCTAGCACCATTTGTTGTTTTAACTCTCATTCCTGCTTTCCCAATAAAGCAGAATCATTTATCATTTGCCAAAATTATCTCCAGTTTAGACAAAGTCTGGTTTCATTTAGCAAAGTTTAACTTTGTCCCATAGCTAAGGGCCTGGCTATCGCATCGCATTGCAAGGAGAAGTAAACTCTAGAACTGGGTGTCCAACCGTGGCAATTTTTAAGACCTGTGGCTGGCTGGGAATTTCTGGGAGTTGAAGGCCACAGATCTTAAAAAGTGGCCAAGATTGGACACTCTTGCCCTAGAATCGTAGGGTTGAAGAAGGGGAACATGAAGACCAGAGTTTCTCAAATATGACAACTTTCAGATGGGTAGACTTCAACTCCCAGAATTTCCCAGCCAAATCCACCCATCTGGACATTGCCAAAGTTGAAAACCTTCACTCTCCACCAATCCGCCCAGCAGGAATCCACAAACCATCCCAGACAAATGACCATCCAACTTTGGCTTGGAAACCTCCAGTGATGGAACTCTTCAGGTAGCAGAATAAAGATCACAAGGCTACAACCGTTGGTTTTTTTTAAAAAAAATGTTCTAGAGTGTGTGTTTTATTTCATTATCATCAATTATACAATGTTTACATACAGAAATGATTCTCCAAAACTGCTCAAAACAACACAAGGGAAAGGCGTGTCGAACAAACAGGTGGCAGACATCAAAGAGTATTTGGTTCAGACAACATAAAAATTGCAGTGGGAAGTTCTCCGTGTAAGGTAAGGATGACTCCCAAGCACAACAGAGCTTCAAAGCCGCCACAGAACCTTTTGCAGACCAAAATGTCGCCGATGCTCGAAGTTTCTTTTCATGCTGAGCCTCAGGCCCCTCCAGGAAAAAAACAGTTCCTGGCTGGGCAAAGTGCTGAGTTATCCAGGGAGGGGCTGGAGGGCGGCGTGGCTGCCTTTCAAGACAAGCTGATTAAAATCCCCTCCCCCCTTCACTCTGCGTCCCTGACAATTAAACTGAAGGAGATCTACCTTGGCAATCCTAACAAAAGAATATTCCCATTTTTTGGAGCTTGCAGACAATTGGCATTAACCGACTCCATCCAAAGTGTAGGCAACAGGAGTCCCAAGAAGGGCACCCCATAGCTGGCAGATGCCCCCTATAACTCCTGCATCTTGTTCCCCGTCTTAAATTTTCCCCCCGACTCCACATCTGGATAGAGGGGATGGGCCTGTAATGATTGTGGCAACATGGTGGAGGGGGGAGCGGAAATGATAAAATAAGGACACATTTCAAGGGGTTTCATGGCAAGCAGGTGTTTTTTTTTTTAAAAAAAAAAGAACTAGAAATGATTGATGTTGGCACCGTCCCAGCTAAGAGACTTATCACATGTTGTTTAACTCCAGTAGAGTTTGGTCCAGCATCTGATGCATATTGAAGTTTTCTTCTTTTGCATTAGCCACCTTTTCTGTTTTGGGTCAAAAAAAATGAAAAGGAGTCATTTGGAGGCATCCTTTAATGGCAGGAAGGCAAACATCACGGTGAAACACCTATGCATAGCTTCACTATGGCAGTCAAAGTATTTGAAATCAAAAAAGGGATAAAGCACCTTTTAGCCAGGTCACTGCCCCAAACTGATCTGGCCAAGTCAAGTGACAAACTTGTTTTGGCATATTTAAGGCAGAACCTGAGCACCTTAAACACCTAACGGAGTTGGTGATTTGTCAGTTATTGCTGCGGCAACTGGCTGACTC
Organism: Arizona elegans; assembly: GCA_022577455.1. Lineage (NCBI taxonomy): Eukaryota > Metazoa > Chordata > Lepidosauria > Squamata > Colubridae > Arizona > Arizona elegans. Next base: position 1,410,726 of record JAKOOJ010000065.1, on the reverse strand, counting down.
AACCCGTCTTCTAAAAAGAAAGAAAGTCTGCCCTTTTTCTATCACAAATTTAAAAAGGTGGGGACAAAGTTAGGTTGCAGCAGAAAGAAAAGAAAAATCCATGTACTAAAAATGCTGACAAAAGTATTTTGCAATTTTACTCCACCAGGACTGCAGAAATGGTAGAACATGACAACGTGGAGGGTGAAGGAAAGAGGCAGCTATCTGTCTGCTAGGGAAGTTTCAGGTATTTTTCTGCTGCTAGGGAAAAGTAAAGCAGCTTTTGCAAAAGCTGTTAGTGTAAAGTCACATGCATATTGTGTAGGAAAGGCATTAAATTCACGTCGGTGATGGGAGACAAAAGCACAAAAGCTCGAGATCCACATACAATCAACACAGCAACAGCAGCTTCACAACGATGCAAATGTACCACAAAACTGGCAGAGGTGATCGACCAAAGGCCCTTTTCCGCTGCCCATGCACAAAGTTGATTTGACTTGGGTTAGAAAAGTGAGTGTTCAGATCTCATTCCTGAGCCCAACAGGAAGCAAACGTCACCAAGATTCCAATTTCAGCATTCCTCCCACCCCCAAGCCCAGAATTGCTAGTAAAACTACCCCTTCCAAGGAGGAGACTCCTTGGTCTCATTTTATCAAACTATGATCAAGAGTGCAGCCCATCTTAAGGTTGAAAAGGACATGCCAAGACAGAATCTTAAAACCTCCTAGGCCCACCCAGCTTTAGCCCCAACCAGCAGCGGACACAGGTCTCTCGCATCATTCAACGGCAGGTGAGTCAAGACACATGGGTTAGGAAGTACGAAAGCTTAATCCTCATTCAGGGCCAACTTCAGCTCATGAGTGAGACGCCGGTTTTGCTCAAGCTGTTGGTAGAGCTGGTCTGTGCAAATCGGCAAGCGGACAGAAGGAAGGAAAAAGGCAGAGAGAAGAGAAACGGTTAGAGAGAAATGGTTATCCCCGAACGTCACTCTGTAGAGAGTCAGTTTAGTAGGACAGATCAGAAACAGGTCAGACACACCAAGGCAGGAGCTCTGTACCTCCTTCGATGAAGCATCTCAGGAAGGAAGGAAGGCAGTTCCACCATCAGTGGTGGGCCATGCATGGCTCAGCCCAGTGGGGAACCCATCTCTCCTAGTCAGAAGATGCCCACTCATGTGTACTAGGGAGAGGGCTGGGCAGGTGCTGGTGGTGACCACAAGGCAGGACTGGTCAGTTCCAGCAAGGGAGACGGCCTGGTCCTGGTCCAAGATCTGCTCTGGCCACCCAGTGTCTTCAAACTATCTCTGCCTCCCCATCCCTGGGAGCTCATGCATAAGACCCTGCTTGCAATTCTCACATGTGACCCTTCTGAGCTTGGGTTCTGTGCAGGTGACTCTGGCTAGTCCTGAGTCCACAATCCAAGTTCTTCTGGATTCTTTAGGTGATGTGACGAGCAAGACCTCCAGAATTTCATGGTAGGCTTGAAGAAACCAGAGCCTCAATTTGCAGAAGACTGATTTAGGAAAACCAAGAGAAGGCTGGGGTACCCCCCCCTCTTTTGTGTAAAGGACAAGTAGCCTATGTGGGAGCAGGTCCACCCAACGGGCCTGCTGCTGGGATGAGCCACCTGAGGCTCCCTCTCTGGATTGACTCAGCTGCTGGAACTGCCCCAGAAACGGCCAGTCAAGGAATCTCAAAGTTGGGCTTCAAGAGCCAAGGGGATTCCCACCAGCTGGAGGGAGGAAGAGGTGGGATCGATGACCCATGCCTTGCAAATATCTTTGGGGCAATGACTGACTCGCTTTTAACTAGGTCACAACCATTTCTACCCTAATCCGGTTTTGGGTTGGTCAAAACCCAACTGTGGCTTACTAATGGAGCCAGAACTGCATAGGCCAAGGCCCAGCCCAGCCCACTTCAGCCAGCAGGGATCTCAGAATGGCCTTCCATCTTCCCCAGCCTATTCCCCACCCAGGTGTGCAGGGGGCCTCCAGGTGTGCATTCCCCATTGCAGCCATTTCTCCTCAGCCCAAGCCATCCACTCCAGCCTCCGCTCTTGCCCTGGCTCCCCCCTCCATGCCACAACGCCCCCACCCACCGCATCCCCAGTGAAGCCCAGGATGCTCATCCAGCAAGTGACCGAAGCAAAGCCCCCTCCCTCCAGAGACCCCTGCCATCCCCTCGAAGCTGCTAAACCCCCTCCCTGCATGGGCTCCATCCTGCCAGAAGAGCTGCGAAAGGGGCAAGGGAGAAAAAGAACAAAAAAAGAAACAGGCGGGTGAAAAATGAAAATAAAAGAATGAATCCCTAACAGAAGAAAGCAAATTTCTTAACTTTATTCATACTTGAAATGGAGGACATAAATAAAAGGCAAAAGGAGCAGCAAAACAGATACGACGTCGGGATTTTTCGTTTATTTTACAGTGAAAGTTGTAGAGTTCCTGTACAGTTGAAAGGCCCAAAGTGGGGAGAGGGGAGGGCAGGGGAGGGGTGGGGGAGGAGCCCCCTCCCATCCTGTGGGCAAGCACCAGGAGGAAAGGGAGGAGGGAGAGGGGGAGGAGGGGAAGCCAAGGAACTGGACAGCAGGTACCAGCTTGGAAAAGATGGTTCACCCAGGCTGACGAAAGAGAGGTCTTGGGAGGAGTGAAACAAAGACAGTTATCTGTGTGAAGATAAAAGAAACAGAAGTAAAAATGGCAGAGCAAATGGAGAAAGGAAGAAGGGAGGAAAGGGAAGGAGGGAGGGAAGGAAGGAAGGAAGGAGAGCAGAGGAGAAAAAAATGCATCAGGATAACGGAAACAGCATCTGCCCTACAACAACCCTTCACCCCCATCTTGGTCAGCATCCAAGGCCAGGCCATGGAACCCCTGGCGGAGAGAGAGAGCCAAGCCCTCCGAGGGGAGCCTTGCCAGCCTGGAGGCAGCCCTCTCTACGGGCATCAAATCTTTGGTTCTTTTAACTTTGCCTCCAAGATCTGACCTTGCAGAGGTTTCATGAAATCGAAGCCAGTGGATTTGGATATTTCTCCCTCTCCTCTGCTTACTGGTCAAATCTGAGCTGTGTTTTGAAAAGCCCAACCCTCCTTTGGAAATGGGTCAGGTCTGAAGTGGGCATTCGCTCTCTGGCCCTTGCAAGCTCTGTAAAGGGACCATCTTCCAGCCAAGGCTTCCCTCTCCCTTCGCCAACCCCATTTTAAGCAGGGAGAGATCGCTCTCTTTGTCACAGAACCTTCCAAGCGGCATTTGACTTAAGTTAAATTCTTTTTCTTAATAGCATTTTAATCATGCCACACCCTATCCTGTCAACTGCACAATGCCCAGTAATTTGTAAAAGACAACAACCAGCAGACAATGTTAAACACGCATATATAAAATTTCCCAAATATGCAAGGAACCCAGACCTACAAAAAGGATCGATTATTCAGACTATAACTTTGGAAATCCAAGGGAACAACAAAAGCAAACCGCTGAATGGCAAACTCAGGGCTAATTGTTGCTTGTCAATTAAGCCGGGAGGATGCCAATCACTCCAGCATAATTCAGCTCTGAGGTTTCAGCCAGAGATCCCACACTCAGAAGCTTCTGCACAACAGTAAATGGCTCTCAAGCAAGCCTTAGGGATTTTTTTCCACTTTAATAAGTTAGTACAGCCCGTTTCCACAAGGGTTAGTAGGAAGGTTATTGGCCAGGTGCGACTGACTTCCGTTTAGCATTTCTTATGCAGCATAAACTTGAAACGACTGACAGATTTAAAAACCATTTTTTAACCTGAGAACTTCTGGCTGTGCTGGACTACACAAACTAAAACTTTTGTGCTGGACTAAAATGGCCACAGGGAGTTGTAACCCCACCATATCTGGTGAAACTTTCCCCAAAAATACATTCTAAATAGTTTCTGGATAATTATAACTTTCTCAGTAAACACGGGAAGGCAAACACATATTAACAGGTGTACATGTGTAATAGGTTAACACATAAAAGGTGGGATGCTTTTTGAATAAATACTATACTTTTTCAAAAGACAATCCCTTGACAAGTAGTCTCAGGAATATTCTGCTAAAAACGTGCTCGTTCACCCTTGGCTACTGCCTAATTAAAATCAAAAGTAAAGGGGGTTTTCAGGTTAATTGTACTTCGAGGGGGCTCCCTTGCTGTGAATTTGTGTGGGTCCACAGAGGCAAGAGAGGCGCCCACCGTCTGCCAAATGTAGAGATCCCACTCCAGGGAGAAATATTATGCGTTTTCCTGCTCAAGAATTTGCTCTTGTACAGCAGGCATTTTCCACAAAAAAGCTTGCACAGGCACTGTGGACCTCATTTGGCTTGCCAACCGGAAGAGCAGGTGGGGGGCTTTGGTGCAGAAGCAAAGAAATGCTGAAACGGAAGAGAACTGAAAGGAGAAACTAAAGATTAAGAAAATGGTGTGGAACCAAGTGGAGGAAAGCAGAAGAAAGGAAAGGAAGGGACACTCATTCAAGTGAGCCTTGCCCTGAATTGTCCAGGCAAAACGCTTGCTCCCTCAGCTTTAATTCAGAATAATCTCAGAGCGTTAATGACTATTGGTCTCTTGCCCCCTCATTAGAGTGTCTGCTAAATGACTCCGGGAAAGCTGTTGAAACCCAGGGCTAACACAACAGTATTTGCACGAATAAGGGACAATGCCACCCACCGCTTGCCAACTGCATTCTGTGCCAGTCCTCTCCAAAACACTGAGGACTAGAAACTTAACAGAAGGCGCTTAAAGAGCACGCTCACGCTTACAATGTATAGGACAGAAGGAGCAAGGGTCGCGTAACTTTGCAAGGCTGACTTGAGACCATGCGGAGGGTGGGGGAGACCAGGCGGAGGCAGAAAACAGGGCGCCATTTACATGGAGGTCATGTCGTTGAGGGCGTGATCCAGCTCCTCGCTGATGGCTTTGTACTTGAGTTTCTGGGAATACAACTCATCTAAGAGTTGCCGAGGAAAAGATGGAAGGAGTGCAAAGAGGAGGCAGTGATGAAAGGAAGCGCCGTCCAGAAATCCGGCCGGGAGCAGGGAGGATGGTGTGCAGGCATCGGCAGGAGGGAGAGTGTGGAATAGAACACAAGAGAGGTCAGGAGAAGGATTTGAAAAGGGTTTTCACAAAATAAGAACGAGAAAAAGCCAAGCTGGCAGACGGGAAAGCGAGGATTCTGGGGATGTCGTAGGAAAAGCGCTTCTGGGTAGGCCTGGTCTCCAGAAGGCTGGTTCTAGGCGGAGGCCCTCCTGCCCTTGGTGGGGATGCTTGCTCAAAGAACCTGGCTGCCAGACCCCAAACTGCACGGAGGCAGGACAGGGGAATTGGAAGAGGGAGAGATCCCACCCGAGAAGAAAACGGCCCTGAGGTGGTCCATCCTCAGGGGACCCGCTTGGTGCTCAGGGAGGGAAGAGACCCCACTTTCTCCATCTCTTCTCCCCTACACTTTAGAGGACCTCAGGCCAGAGAGTGTTTGGAGGCTCTTCTCCACCAAACACCAACTTCCTCCTTAAATCTCCAATTCTGAACCACTTTTTAAAGAGACTCTTCTTCAAGAGAGCTTCCTCAACTGAGGGCAAGCTGAGGTCCTCCATGAGGACAAGGCTATGACTGAACGTGGGGAGTCTGTGGTGCCCCAAATGTTGTCTCCCCCCCCTTGCCATTCACCCCAAAGCTGAGGCCCCAGCTGGCAGCCCCAGCTCCTGGGCTCCTTACAGGCCTCAACATGGTATTTGCCCAAGCGCTCCTTTCATCGGTCCCTTGGCAAGAGAGGTCCGGGTGGCACTGCAACCACAACCCAACAACTATCCTGGTCTTCTCAAGCAGATTTGGTGAGCCTAGTAATAATGAAATTCTTCCACGGAAAAAACACAATCCCAAACTTTGGCAAAGGGAAACCATCCATCCAGTTGTGCAAAGCCACGCAGACTCTGTTCCCACGCAAACAAGTCAGAGGTTGCCACCCAAAAACCACCGCGACCATCACTTATTTGCATCTGGAAATTAAGCTCATTGTTGAGATTCCTAACTGAGGGGAAAGAAACTCAGACCGGGACAAGAATGCCGGTCAATGAACTGGAGACGTTTGGATGATAAAATATTCAACCCAACTTTTACATTCATTAAGATGTTCAAACCGCCCACCCTTTATTTCCATTAAAGCAACGTTTCTTTCGTCTCTCCTCGCCCAAGGAGCCTCCAATGGAGGATGGGGCCTGATGCCTGGTTCTAAGATACCTGCCAAAGGGCGGCTGCTGAATAGCTGAAAGCCCCCCTCAAGCCTGGGGCTCCTTCGCACCTTCACCTCTTGCTTAAGAGGGAAATGCCCCGAGGGACAAGCAGTCAGCACCCAGTCCAGGGAGACTGACCAGGATCGCCCCCGTGTGAAGCAGCGGCTTCCCAGGTGGCCTGAGGGCAGCAGCAGCTGGAGAAGAACAGAGGCAAGCAAAGAAACATACCTTCTAAGTCGTCGATACTCTTCTCTAGCTTGGTTACTGACCTCTCTGCAAATTCAGCTCGGGTCTCAGCCTGTGGTCAAAGCACACGTAGGCGGGTCAGGAGGAGGCTTGGGCCACCAGGACGTTTCCCCCCAGAAAAAGCCCACTGGATACAGAGCAATACAAAGAGCTGCCCCCAATGCCAAAACTGGAGGTGAAGCAGCCCAAGGTGTGTTCAGCCATTCCCACCCGAAAAACAAGGGTGCTCTCATCAGAGGAAGCCCCAAAAGAGCATCGGGAAGCTGGTCAGAGGACGCACGGACTGGAAATGGAGAGGACGGAGGATCCGGGCCCTCAGGATATGACCAGAGTGGGAATCCTCCTCCCCCGTTTGTGCAACATTCCCAAGAGAAGAGCTCCAAAGCCCGGCTGCACAAAGGTTTTATTGCGCTCCATGAAGGAGGTTTTCCTCCTTTGATTGCAGGGGAGCGGATGAAGAGCAGAGTGTGGCTTTGGGACAAAGTGCAACACACTTCTGCACACCCTGAGCGGCTGACACTCCCCTGGGCCACCTCGGCATTCCAGGAAGCAAAAGAAATCCCAGCAACGTTGACCCTCCTCCTCCAGAACACCAGCTTCCTTGTTTTGGGGAGGTTTACCTCTTTCAGTTTGTCAGTAAGGACCTTGATTTCCTCTTCGTATTTGTCTTCCTTCTGAGAGTACTGCAAGTGGAAAGGAAAAACACAGCGCACCCGATGTGAGGAACCACTCCAAGCCACCCGATCAACCGCCCTCTCCAAGCCGGTTGCACAACAGGAGCCCTGAGAGGCTGCCAGCTCAAAATCAAGCAGGAGGTTGGATCAGATGGGGCTGAGTGAAGAGCTGTAGCCCACGGAAAGCAGGCCCTGTCCACGGATGTTGGACTACAACTCCCATCTGCTGGGGGGCCAGGTGGAAGTTGCAGCCTAAGACCAGGGGACTTCGGGCACGGCCATATTTTTCTACAGAAAATAAGAATACTAAAAAATACTGGCTGCCACCACTTCCAAAAGTCCAGCTTTCCAACTCAAAACGTCTCCTGAACCCCCCCCCAAAATGGATGCTTTCTTCTCCTCCGCCAGGAGAAGCCTGTCTTGCCCATCTTGCCATCTGGGCTGCACAACCGCCCAGCACATAAAGTAGCCGCTGGAGGGCTGCAAGGGCCCCCCTCCCTCGCTCAGCCCAGGACAACGTCAGCACCTTGGACTTCCTTTTTCCGCACGCTGGTTGAAAGGTAGGAGAAGGAAGACGTGGACCCCTTCAGAGCCAAACAGGGACAGAAACAGGCATCTGAGGGAGTTCCTGGACCACAGGAAGAGCCTGGGGAATTAGGAACGCTCCTGCGAAGACCCCCTCCCCTCCCCAAGGCTGACAGCTCCTCTTTACTTCCGGTTCTGCTGCTTAGGGGAACCAGGCTAAGTGGCTTTGCAAGATGAAGCCCATTTGCTGCCAAGGACAGATGTGCTCCTGAGCCTCTTCTCAATTTCACAAGAGGAAAGCACTTCCTCTCCTGGAGCCAGGCTCTCCTCTGAGAAAGTGGAGCAGGGCAGATCCAAGAGGAGGGAATAAATGCTGCCTGGGTTGAACTGGGGAGTCACTGGCGCTCTCTGAGCTGGGTGGCAAAGAAGAACCACTGATACCAACCTGGCTTGTGACAAAGCCAGAGAAAGTTAAAAAAAAAATCACTCTGGAAAAAAATGCAAGTCCCTGAAAATTTGCCCAGTGTGCAGATTCATGAAATAAAGTCCCTGGTGCTCCTTTGCTTCCGCTTCGCTGCCAGATCAGATGCCCACGTGCTCAAATGGGAGACCACCTCAAAAGGTCTCCCTTTAATCCTTGGCACTTCTGGTGATTTCAGGCTGCCCAGCTGCCACAATCTGAGATTAAATCCAGAGCGGTCCAGAAGAGCAGACAACTTTAAGGCATGTGGACTTCAATTCACAGGATTCCTCACCCATGGAGGGCTGGAGTCCATCTATGCTGGCTGGGAAATTCTGGGAGTTGAGGCCCACCCATCCGCCAGTTGCCAAAACCGCCAACTGCTTGACTCCGAACGAGGCCGCATATCCCCTCGGAGGCCACCTGGTAACTCGTGGGCAGAAAAGCGAAGTGGACAAGGCCAGATAACTGCAGGACCCGAAGGCAAGTCCTGTGTTGGGGGCAGCCGCTTTCTTCCCCACCTTGCCTTGCTCCTCCCTGCTCGTCCTACCTTCTCCGCCTGAGCTTCCAGCGACCTCAGGTTGTTGGTCACAGTTTTCAATTCCTCTTCAAGTTCAGCACATTTGCTATTATTTGGGAACGCAGCCAGGAAAGGGGGCAGGAGGAAGACCAGTCAAGCCCAAGAAGAGAGGGGGAGAAAAGATAGGAAAAAAATGAAAATGGAATCTTAAAGCTCAAGGAAAGGGCCTCGAAAGCAGCTGCATTCCTCTGGGACCACCAAATCGAGACTGCTACCATGCTCAAGGGGCACGGAGAGAAAATCCCCTCTGCACTCTCGCCTGCAGCAGAGGGTACGCAAGGAAGGAGGAGCAGGTTCTCCCAATTAAGAGCCCCTCTCCTCTAATAAAAAGCAGCCAAACCAGCAGCCTTTTGCAAACAGGTGGGTGTTTTGCAGCTCTGCAGCATTTTAGATGCCTGACTGGCAGAGGCCACAGCCACGTTCAGCCTTGGTTACAACCCAAGGGGTCCCAGAGCGGTCAGCTCCTTTCCTAGGGCTCGGTCACAGCCACAAGGCTTCCACGCACACACATCCAATCGATGCTTTTGGAGACAAAGGACAGCCACTCAAGCGACGCAGAAGGACGCAAGGAAAAGGAGGAGGCCAGCAAGAAGGCGAAAGCAGCCGAAAGGTCTGGGCTGCAGCTAAGCCCGGTCTTTGCATTCACCGACAGAGGCTGACGCGTGCCAGTACCTTTTCCTCAGCTGCCATGAGCGCTTTCAAGGTCTGGTCCATTGTTCTTAGCTGTTCTTCCAGCTGTCGGACTTGGCTGTTAGTGAACACAGGAAACGCACAAGAGCCATTCACAAAAATCGGTGAGCCAGTGACAACCACAGCATGCAGTGACCCAAACCACACCAGAGCTCCCCCCAACTCCGACACGGCCTGAAGCACACAGAAGCAAACACAGGCAGGCGGACACACACCGCAGCCCCTTCCGCTGGGGTGCACAGCCGAGCACGGTTGCCACGGACACAACAGCCACCACATCCACAGGCGGCCCAAGGCTGGCAGCAGCAGCAGCCGCCGCCCAGGCAGGGAGACCCACCTTTCGGAGAGCTCAGCCCGTTCTTCGGCACGCTCCAGGTCACTCTCGATGATCACCAGCTTCCGGGCCACCTAGAGCCGCCGGGGAAACAGAAGCGGGGGGGGGGGGGGAGATGAAGCCGGGAGAGGGCACTCCAGCCAACGGCTGCCTTCCGGGTGCTGGATTCCCAGCAACGGAGCCTGGCAGAATGGGCTTGCTTCCTTCTAAAAGGCATTTCTGAAACTAGCCAGGCTCTGGAGGCTTACAGAGTGGAGTATTAGGATTCAAAGACAAAGTTGGATGTTATACAATTAAGAGGCGGCAGCACAGACATTTGTCCACCAAAGCTCTCCGGAAGAGCCACGTGCAGACTTTGGGGTCAAGCAGTTTCCAAGGAGGGGCCGCTCCACCATCAGCCCCCTCCTGGCAGGTGGGGGCCCTTAGCAGGCTGTCCCCGATTGCTCAAATGTGGTGGGTGGAAGCTCTGGGCAAAGGTGGTCTTGAAACTGCAACTGGATGGACAGAGAAGCAAGCAGGAGCTGGCAAACAGCTTCCACTCCTCTTCTGCCCATTCCTGGCGGGACTGCCTGAAGCCCAGCTGTCCAAGGTCCGCCCTTCCTTTCCCAAAGTCTCCCAGAGACCCCCACTACATCCAACGGGATGCCAGGCCAGATGCCAGGCCAGGGTCAGCTGAGGCTCACCTCCTCGTACTTCCGGTCAGCGTCCTCAGCGATGTTCTTGGCCTCTCTCAGTTGGATCTCTTGGATCTCCATCTTCTCCTCATCCTTCAGGGCTCTGCTCTCAATGACCTTCATGCCTCTGGGAGAGAAGGGCATCGTCACGGGCAAAGCCAGGAAGCCCAGCCTTCCCAGTGCCACCCGCCCGGTTTGGGCTGCAACCACCCTGGTGCCCCTGATCCCAAGTGCCTCAAATGCCACCATCCTTCCTAGCTCGACCAAAGTGGCTGCCTCAGAAAGGGAGGATGGCACCCTGCAAGGCTTCTGCACCCAAAGCCCGCCTGTCCACCGGCTCCATCCTGCACATGTTCAGACAGCACTCCCTCTCCCTGTCCCCTGCGTGTGCGCCTGTGCGTGTGTGGGTATGAGAGAGAAATCCTGAGAGAGAGCCTCCCCTGAATCAACGCTGGTCTAGACCAGTGTTTCTCTTTAAGATGTGAGGCTGGCTGGGGAATTCTGGGAGTTGAAGTCCACACATCTTAAATTTGCAAAGATTGAGAAACACAGATCTAGAGGGAAGTCGCCCTGAAATTGTCCCATTATGTGGTTTCTTTTCCTTCACTGCCAATTTTCAAACAGAGGCTGGATACCCACCTATTGTGGATGATATAGTGAATTCTGCAATGTGCAGGGGTTGGACTTGATGGCCTGAGGTCCCTTCCCATTTTACATCTCTATGTTTCACCGAGTTCCCCTTAAGGCAAAAGGCCAGACCCCTCAGAGCCCAAAGGACACCAGGACACTATATTATCCTGAGGGGCGTAACTCTGTGCCAGCCAAGCACCCTCCGTGCCAAGGGGCCCAGCCTCACCTCTCGCTCTCGTCTGCCGCCTTCTCGGCCTCCTCTAGCTTCTGCAGGGCTGTCGTCAGGCGCTCCTGGGCACGATCCAGCTCCTCCTCCACCAGCTGGATGCGCCTGTTCAGAGAAGCCACATCGCTCTCAGCCTGGGAGCAGGAAGGGAGGAAGGAAGGGAAGATGCTCGTTTTTGCAAAGTGGGCAGGAGGGCAGCATTAAACCACGAAGAGGGAGGTGCGGGGAGAACACACACCCCTCCCCAGAACCAGGGTCTGACATTCTTGGTTTTGCCACTGCCTGTCCATTCTCTCCACTTCACAGCCAAGAAACAAAGGAGAAGAAAAATGACCTTTTTTCTACCCTAAGCCATAAGCGCAATTTAACTTAAAATTGGACAGAGAGAATGACACCAATGAATTAAAGCAGATCACAGCCACTGTACTTTGCACCAAACCCACCCTCTTCTTGGCTTCCTAAAACTACCCAACAGCCATGCTCCCTTGGCCACCCTGAATATGTCTCTACCTTTTGGCTCAGGCCACGCAGGAAGGAAGCCACGAGAAGAGCATCCAGGCCAGTCCCGATGCGAAGAGACCAAGCGGCTGCAAAGGCCGCCCTTACAGCAAGGATCTCCAACCTTGGCCACCTTCAGCCTTGTGGACTTCAACTCCCAGAATTCCCCAGCCAGCGCATGCTAGCTGAGGAATTCTGGGAGTTAAAGTCCACAAGGCTGAAGGTGGCCAAGGTTGGAGACCCTTCACTTACAGGAAATGCTCCTCTTGAACGCTAATCCAGATCAACTCCCAGCCAAGTTTATCCAGTGGCTACTTCAGCCACTTTTAATTCAAGCAGAGCAAAGCACATCTCAGGGGAGGGGGGACCCAACCCAAACCACACAACAGAATTTGCCTTGCATACTTTTCTCCTCCAGGGAAAGAGAAAGGATGGCGCTCATGTTAATCATTACACCAAAAGGGATCTGGCCGAGTCCCTTGGAGGCCGAAAGGTCACTTTCCTACTTCCTGTTCCCAAAGAGAAACCAGCAGGGCCAATTATTATCCCTTTCTATTTTCCACAAAGCAAAGCCGTTTCCTTATATGGTCACAAAAATACCATTATTCCAAAGGAGGCGTCCAAGGCCAGCAGATAAATACCAGCTCCACTCCAGGTGGCTGATTCTGGCAGAGTTTGGTCAAAAGAGGGATTAAGATCTTCAGTTCCCCCTTGCAAAGCAACAGCCCCACCCTCCCCAATGCCCATGTGCCACTGTCTTTGGAAAGAAGATCTGGATTCCGTCCAGGCCTCTGGCTGGCCAAGGGGGCAGGTGGGAGAGGTCTGTTCAGGTCAGCCTCCAAACCCCAAGGCTACCTGGCTAAAAAGGTGGCATTCAGAGCCCGGGATGGCTTCAGCAGCAAAGGCCCTCCTGGTCTTCACTGCCGCCAGAGAAAGGGAGGCAGCCCATATATTAGCCCCCTTGCACCCACTCCTTCACCCAGATTCCAACTGATTTCAGTCTCCGCAAAAACAGCCCCAGGAAGCAACTGTCCTTGGACTCCAAGGGAGCCTTTTAGCCAGAAGTGCAAAATTGGGCCAGACTGGGGCTCCCAGTTAAAGGCTCCTGCTGGTCCCAGTGGCTTGAGGGCTTCCTTGCCACTGTGGGGTTCCCTAAAATCAGTCGAGTCTGGAATAGGCAGAGTCGCGGTGGTTTTGCACCCTGGACCATTCCCGCTTGGGAGGAGCCCAACAGGTGCCAGGAAAGGACCCCACCCTCACCAGGCGCTCCTTTGGGGGGGGGGCAGAGCACCAGAAAAAAAGGGGGGAGGTCTGGGAAAGCAGCCAAAGGCGGCGGCTCTCACGAAGGATCCCGGGAGCCCCTGGAACCGGAGGGACCCTGAACTGGAGCTCCCATCTGGAGAGGCAGCGGTTGTGCCGCCGGGAGTCGCCCGAAGGCTGGAAGGGGAGCCCGGAGCCCCTGCAGAGGCGGAAGGCGTCTCCTCCGCTTCCGTCGCACCTGGCGGGGCAGGGGTGAGGGCCGGGCGGCCAAGGCCTCCCCCACCCTCTCTGGCCGCCGCGCAGTGCGGAAGGAGGGAGGGAGGGAGGCGGCCAGGTGGGCGAAGCGCTCCGATCGGGGGGGGAGGGGGCGCCTTTGTCCCTCCCGGGCGACTCACCTGCTCGCGCAGCGCCCGCTCCTCGTCCAGCTCGCGCTGCAGCCGCCCCGCCTGCTCCTCGGCGCTGTCCGCCTGTTCCTGCAGGCTGCGGATCTTCCTGCGCACCGCCTCGAGCGAGCTCAGCCCCGCCGCCATCGGGCCCGCAGCGCAGGAGGAAGGCAGGCGAGGAGGAGGGCGGCCGGAGGAAGAGGAAGGCGCGGGCGGGCAGGGCCGGGAAGGGGAGGGGAGGGGAGGGGAGGGAGGGAGGAGCAGCAGCAGCCGCAGCCGCAGCCGCAGCGCCCGCCTCCCCAGCCCGGCTCAGCCCCGCCTGGACGCCCCCGGCGGCCCCCGCAGAGCCCGCGCCGGCAGGACAAGCGCATCCCCCCCCCCCCCCGCTGATCTGCCAGTCCCAGCAAATGGTCCCCAGCAGCGGTTGGGCAACAGCTGGCGGGCGCCCTGCTGACTGGGGGGTGGGGGGGGGCAAAGGGCCAGGGAGCCTCGTTTTGCAGGGCCTGTGCCAGCACACGTGCCCCATGGAGGGCCCAGAAGGGGAGAGGGCAGAAAAAGGCCTGACCGCCCCCCCCCCACTCGGAGTGACCTAAGGGATGGCATCACATGTCCTGGCTCATCTGCAGAAAGCTGAGGACGAGCGAGCCTGTCTTGGGGACGGCAGGATCCTGAATCCTCCAAAACCGGCTCGTCTGGGAAGCTCACTGGTGTCCCCCGACAGGCGATAGGAGCCATTCCTGTGCTGGAGAAAGGGCACCCCCTTCTCACACCTGGCAACCTCCCTCCCCACATTTCCGCCCAGTGTCTCAAGCCGTCTTGCAACAACCAAATGAAAAAACTGTTGTGGAAAAATAGGTTGACTTCCAGGGGACCCACAGAGCCTGGGAAGAAATCTGGGGACTTCCCCTGGGAGACTGTTCCCAAGAAACCAAGGAGGGCGCAAAGGGCATTACTGGGCGAGCCAGCACAACTCCCGAGGAAATCCCCAGGATGGGCGTGAAAGCAGCAGCTAGTGTGAAAAGAGAGTTGTGGAAAGAAGGCGGTTTACAACCTCCGGGGAAGGGCCCAGCTGGCCGGAAACCTCCCTCCAATGCAACCATCTTCAAGGACGGGGACCCCTTCAAGTGGGCAAAGAAATGCTCAGTTAAACAGTAGCAGAGCCTACTGGTGATGACCTCAGGGCTTTCCCAATATGGAAGGATTGGAAGGCTGAGATTTCCAAGATCCCCTCCACCCCCACTCAGAGAAGCCTGGAGAACAGCAGCAGGCCAACAGGAGGCCCATCCCCTATCCCAAAAGAGCCCCAACCTGGTGCTGGGCTGAGATGGTGTGGACTACAAAGCTAACAGCCTCAGCCAGGTCATCTCTGCTCCCCCACCCCAGTTCTGTCCGCTCTGCCGGCTGACCTGTTCCTCCCCTTTTTCTCTCCGTAGATCTGGGTGAGAAAATGAGAAGCGTAATGAGATTTCCCCCTCCTGGTTTATCCGCCAGGAGGAACTGCAGCTAAAGCCAGCCAAGGATAAGAATCTGGCAACCCAAATCACACTTCGGCTGGTTCAGTCCGATGAGCCGCAAGGTTGGCCAGGACGGCAAGGAAGAGCCGACGGGGCTGAAGAAGCCCAGCCAGGACGGAGTGCAGGCAATAGGATATTGGTGGCTTTTCTCAGCCCGACTTTGGCCTCTCCTTCAAGCATCTGGAGGGAATCCACACGGGTGCTGTAATTGGGCCGGTGGCTTCGGAACACAGTTGTCTTTATCCAGAAAACCACCCCACTAGACTGAACAAAGCCCCTTCTAAAGAGGAGAGATTTGCCGTAACAGACCTGTCCCCTTCCTAGTTCCCCCAGGAGAGAAAACCACGAGAATCTTGACTTCGAAGGCGGCATGGCCACCTCCTCCTTGGCAGCCTCCAGAAGGGGCTCCCGGCCCCTTTTTTGCAAAATGCATGTTCAGGCAGGGTCACTTGATCTACAAGGTTCCAGCCTGAAGGGGGAAAAAGTATTTTTGAAAGAGGAGCTGTGCAGTTAGGAAGCTTGGGAGACACCTTCCCAGCCAGCCCAACGGTTACTCAGGCTGCCTGGCCCTCCCCCCCTCCCCCAGGCAGAGTTCGTACTCGCCACGGAAGTGATGCAAGACGCACGGCTGAGCACAGCCATGAGTCATGGCCCAGTCGCGCCAGCAAAGGTGAGCTCTTCCTGGCACCCCCCCTCCACCCTCGTCCTGCACATCTGCCCCGGCAGCTGTTCCTCACCTACCACACCCTCAACCCTGCAGTCGCCTTCTCTCTCTCTACAAAGTACAAAGTCTTTTAAGGGCCAAAGGGAGGAAAGGCAAGACTTGTGCACTACTTAGAAGAAGAAGAATCTACCGCTGGGGGCAAGGTCCCCCAATTCCCCTTCATGCCTACAAGGAAATAAACCTTTTTCCCTGGAGGGTGAAAAAAACCAGCAGAGCCTCCTCTCTGCAAATTCGGTAGCATTTCTCTGGCCCCCTTCCTTCCTTCCCTCCCTCCTCCTCCTCCTCCTCCTCCTCTCTCCTGCCTTTAACCGAGACAAGCTATTTCAAAATAGTCTGCATTCTCTTCCTTATAAGGAATATCTTCCCGGGATCTATTTGCGGTTCCTTTGAACAAGTTAAATAAACGCCTGGCTGGAATGCTGACTCCCATCTATTGAAAAGCCACAGCGCGGAGGGCGCATCTGAGCCAGATTAGGCACAGCAGCCTCTCGCGGAGGACAAGCGGTTCCAGAGTTGAAATGAAGTCAGATTTCTGTTGGGCCGGGCAGAACCAGCCTTCCACAAGGAGCTAGGCAAAAGTGAAAGCCTCAGAAAGGCTCCCAGCGCTCATGGCTCTGCCCCGTTTGCATTCCATGTTGGCTTTTCCTCCGCTCTGGCCTGGCTGGTCTTGCTGTGCCTTAAAACCCCCACGCGACCACGGCACTTTCTAGCAGGCCTGGGAGAGCTGGTTTCTTTCCCTTAAAGAGAGTGGTAGTCCTCCGCATGACATCATCTGCTTGGGATGTCTGACTCCCCCCCCCAACCTTAAGGGGCCGGCAGCCCAGATTTGGAATGAATTGCAGGGAAGGCTGTGGGGCCGGGAATGCTTGAGGGCTACAGCCATAGGACGATTTGATACTTAGACAGGTGGGTGGGAGAGAGCGCTCGCTCCCTCTTCCATATAAAGTGCTGAGCTATATATAACCCCCACCCACCGGGTCTCTGGATCCGGCCCCAGCCTTGACTGATTGCCGACCCAGCAAGTATCCCCTCCTTGGCACGACAAGAAGCCTCTTGGCACGCCTTGGGCATCAAGCATCAGCGGCCTATCTTTGCACCTCTGAGGCATCAGCATTTGTCCTCTGGGTACCTTTTCCCACATGGCTCAAGGATTCAATAGGTCTGCTGGCCCAGACAAGCACTTTTACCAATGTGGGTGCTGTAGGGTCTCTTACACGCATCGGAGCCCCTCTCCATTTCCAAGGATTTGGTTCTGGGAAGGTGTTTTTTTTTTTACACCTGAGGGCTCTGGCCTGATATCCAAGCAACCTTCCCCAAAACAGCTCCAGGTATGGCTCCCAGGAACACAACAGGACACATCTCTGCTGCTTCCTTGGCAACAATACCGGCTGGGCATCTGGACCAGCAGGAGCTACCCAGGTGTCCAAGATTCTTGGCTGATGGATGGCACATCTCATGCCAAGGCCTCATGCTTGGGTCCTGGCATGGGGGCTGATCCCCACAGCAGGGAGAGAGATTGAGTGACCAGAAGAGGCAGAAAGGTGGGGGCACATGCTCATTGGGTGGGGGCGGGGGAGTTAGAGAAGTACTCACATCTGTAGCTTTCTTCTCTGCCACCTCCAGCTTCTCCTGGGCATCTTTCAGGGACTCTGAATATTTGTCCAGCTCATCTTCAGTGCTCTTCAGCTTCTTTTGCAGAGACACCAACTCATCTTCCAACTGCCCGAAGGTTGGGAACCAGGGAAGGGGGGGTGATGAGGGGGAGTGGGGGGAAGGGAAGGGGGTGCAGCAGGCAACGCGATGGCGTGAAGAAGGAGAAGAGGTGCAGAAGGACAGAGGGAGGAAAACAGGAGAGAAGGAGGTTAGCGCATCCAGAGAGGCTACCTTGGTGGCCTTCTCGTCCGCAGTGAGTAGGCTGTCCTCGGCGCTATGCAGCTCCTCCAGGATGTGGTCCCTCTCATCCTCCGAGACCCGCAGTTGCTTTTCCAACTGCACAATGTCTTCCTCCAACTAGCCACGCAGGCCAGAGGCAAAAAGAGGAGGAAGCACTTTTAATCTCTCCCGGTCCGGCCTTCCCTTCCATCTGCCCCCTCCCTGGGGCACAACCCGGTCACCGAGTTCACACGACCCGTCTAACGTGGATGCTGGGGTTGCTTTTGGGACCCACAGTGTTGCTGAATGAAGCTGCCCGTGTGCTTAGTTCATGGCTAGGGGAACTGCGGCCCCAGAGGAGGGGGAAGCAAGTTTACCCAGGTTAAGCCTATCGCAGGAACAGGGCCAGTTGGAAAGTCCTCAAGCCTGTGGAGGACCAGGCCAGCTGAGAAAAGAGGGCTGGGCTGCCTTAAGGTCTCTGGGTTCGATGCCCGAGTCAGTTGCCTTCCTGTACTTGGGGTGAAGCCCCAGAGCCTGAACCAGGCCAGGTTCCCCCCCATCAAAACCTTCCATCATCCAGCTGCTTTCAGCTGTGGCCTCAAATCCCAGCTGTTTGAGCTGGGAACGACCGGAGGTGTAGTCCCAACACATCTGCAAGGCATCAAATGGGGAAGGCTTAGATTGGCCCTGATGTGTTGTAACTAATGATATGAGACTCCCCGGGGAGGAAAAGGGGGGAGGGGGGTCTTTCCCCCCAACGTGGCTCTATCAACTTTACTTGGCTGCTTTTTCTCGGAAACGACCAACCCGGGTCCCTTCAACCAACTACCTGGGATCCAGGATCCCCACTTCAAAGCGGGGGGGGGGGGAGGATCGGCCGGCAGAAGGACACAGCCCAGTCCAGGGAGGACAGCCCCCCCCCGCGCTCTTCCCAATCCCCGCCGAGGGCGATGCCAAGACCCCCCTCCCAATTCCCGAAGCGGGCCGTGGGGGGAGCGCAGAAGGCATCCCGGCTTCTCTTTCGGGAGGTCCAGAGCGAACGGCTGCTCCTTCCCGGGGGGGGGGGCGGCCCACCTGCTTGCTGCGCTCCTCGGCGGCCTTCTTGTCGGCCTCGGCTTGCTCGGCGCGGTCCAGCGCGTTCTCCTTGTCCAGCTTCAGCATCTGCATCTTCTTCTTGATGGCGTCCATGGCGGCGGCGGCGGCGGGGCGGTTGCCAAAAGTCCGTCGAGGAGGAGGAAGAGGAGGCGGCGGCGGAGCTGTGCTGGGACGGTCGAAGTGGCCGGAGTGCGAGCGGCTCCGCGGCGGCCGCGGGCGGATAAGTACCCTCGCGGGGCGGGGTGGGGGCGCCGCATTCCGCCGGGCAGCCAATGCTTTTTTGGGAAAGGGCTCCGCGCGCGCCGCCCCCTCCGCCCGGGCCCCGCCTGCCCTCGCCGATGCCTAAAGAAGGGCAGGGCGGCGGCGGCCTCCCTCGCAGGGCTGGCGCTCCCGCCTTGAGCAGAGGCAGTCTACCCCGACGATCCCCGTCGCCAGCCGCTTCCTCCTCCCGCGCCCACCCAGGAAAGGCCGCTTCGCTTGGGAGGGAGGAGGAGGAGGCGCCCCGGGGCTGCAACGGGGGTCCCGGAGGTGGGCTGGGGAGGCTCACGTCTGAAGAAGCCCCCCCCCCCCCATGCCTGCTCAGCTCTACTCGGGAGAAAGTGGCAAGCCAGGAGGGGCAGCGCCAGCCCTGCATGCCCTCTGGGCACTCCGGATGCCCAGGCAGGAAACCGCAAGGAGGAGGCAAAGCTTCCCAGTTCCACCCACAATGGTGTTGGGGTGCTGACCCCTTCCCTTCAATGCAGGGAGTGGCCAGGTAACCCAAAGGTGTTTTAAATTGAAATTTTAAATCTGGTTTTAAATTATTGGGGTTTTAAATTTGTTCAGCCAAATTATTTAATTCGTTTTAATCTATTTTAAATTTTGTATTTATATGTTTTATTCTATGGTTGTTCACCGCCCTGAGTCCTTCGGGAGTAGGGCGGTATACAAATTCAATAAAATAAATAAAATAAAATAAAATAAATAAATAAAGGGAGGCCCTGGTCACCAAGCTGCCTTTTCCTCACCAACCACAGATGCTTCTGAATAAACCCTCCTTGGTGGATTCGCACATGCTGTGCCAGAACCAGAGAGGGCCTGGTCTGCCCAGGTCAGAGGAGGTTAGTCTGGCATGGTGGGATGCAGTGGTGGGTTTCAAATTTTTTTACTACCGGTTCTGTGGGTGTGGCTTGGTGGGTGTGGCAGGGGAAGGATACTGTAAAATCCCCATTTCCTCCCAATCAGCTGGGACTTGGGAGGCAGAGAATAGATGGGGGAGGGGCCAATCAGAAGTTCCACTACCGGTTCTCCAGAACTGGTCAGAACCTGCTGAAACCCACCTCTGGTGGAATGCCATTCCAAGTTTCAGCCCTCCAAACTTTCTGGGTCGGCTAGCCATGGGGGTCACAGCACAGACTAAACTTCAGCTGCTTGAGGTGACAACTTTAAGATGTGTGACTTCAACTCCCAGCATGCTGGCTGGGAATTCTGGGAGTTGAAGTCCACAGATCTTAAAGCAGCCCACTTGGAAAAACACACGTCTAACTAACCCCCTGGGGGCCCCCTGAGCCAGTTCCCTGTGCAGGCTGCTCACTCACCCTCCAAACTGCAGGTTACCAGGACGCCCTGACCAGAAGCAGCCCAGCCCCCCTCAGCCAATGCAGACTCTTGGCTAAGGGAGCCGGGCTCTGTGCCGGCCACGGGGTGAGGTGGGCGACTGCGGATTCTGGGCACCGGGAAGCACGACTGAACTCCAGGGAAGCAGTTCCAGGATCCCTTCCCTCTCTCCCTGCTTCTCTCCCGCCCAAACCCGTCCCTTTCCGTGCCTGCCTGGCGGTGCCGTTTTGACTGCATCCGCTGTGACCCACAAGAGCCTTTCCCCAGTGCCCACATGTTTTCTCCAGCAGTCAGAACGAGCTTTCACAAATTGCTCTCAACCCGGAAAAATGTTTGTTGTAAGTTTAAGATTCATCCTCAGACGAGTCAATTATCTTTCCATCTAATGATTTTGCAGGCAACCTATCTGCCGGAAGGCAAAAAGGCCAAAACATTTACTCATACTGGGTTGCAACAGGAAGTCTCCTCCGAGAACAATTGGCTGGATCTGCATAAGGATCCAGGGGAGCTTCTGTTTGTTAGAGGTTACTAAATGATATGTTATTAAATGTAGGCTTAGTAAGTCCCAAGACGGTGTGTGCATTCCTTGTTTAGGTCCCCGCAGCAATCCGATCCTTCATGATGCCAAAAATTCTCAACCTGGATTTGGGCTAGAAAAGACAGGAGGCTACCAGACCCCTTAGGGCAGTCTTCCTGGTTGGGCCCCCAGCACATGACAAGGGGTGAACTGGACCTTTTGTTGACCGCATTCGCTCAGATGCCCCACGAGCAATTACCGTGTAGATCATCTCTGCTATTGCACCTGCTTTCAGCTGTGCAAAATATATAAAGGGTAATCGGGATGGTGGACCACCAGGAGATCCAGAGCCTGCAAACAAGCTTGAGAACCTCAAACAAACATCCCATTAAAGGAGCAACCGGGGACTTCCAGGATGTTGCCAGAGTGAAATGGATGCCTCTGTGAGTCACCGGGGGCCAAGCTCAACATGGGGTGGGTGGGTGGGTGTTTCCCTTCCAACTGGCAAGGCGGGCAGCACAATCAAGCATGCCTCCGTCTACCTGGAGGGGTCATCGTGGAAGAACGGAGGGTCCTCCTTGGGAGGGTGGGAGAAGGAAATAATGGCGACACAAAGCAGCTGGCAAGGATTGGGGAGGGGAGGTCCAGGGAGCAGAAGAAAACAAGCTTTGTTGAGTTTTCCTTTGCTGCCCCCTCCCAATTCCAGCTGTGCCAGAGGCAGCCACGGGTGTGTCACTCAAGATGGGAAAACAGAAGCTGATCCCAGAGGTGATTCAGTCTGCAAGAGCTAATTCTGCTCCTGAAAAACATTCACCACCAAAGCGGAGCAGCAGCAGGGCAGGATCCATCCTCTCAGTGTAAACAGATGCCTACCCAGGACTGTCAGCCACCTGGTGGGTCTTCCCGTGGCCACGATCCACGGCTTCTCTGGAGGAAGCCCCTTCCTGTGGCTGTGCCAACCCTTGAACCTCCGTGCTCTTTTTTAAACCTTCCATGGAAAAGTCCTTAAGCGGGAGATGTGCCCAGCGCCTCCCAAAAGCAGCACAAGGAGCCTCTGGCCCCCCGGGGCCTTCCTTCCACCACGCAATGCTGAGCAGCTCCTTTCAAAGGCCAGTGCTGGGGAGGGGGGCTTCAGAGCTCCGCCCTCTGGCCTCCTCCGAAGCCAACAATTGCTGCAGCCAGCCAGACCGGGGAACAGCGCTCCCTCCCTCCCTCCCTCCCTCCGATGCTTCTGGGCAAAAAGGCACTTTTGGCAGCCTGCAAAAGCTGCATCCGGTTTGGCCTCCCTTCCATCCTGCTCCGCACAAGGAGGTTGTCTGAAGCTGGGGACAAACTGGGACTTGACTGGATCTGGGGAGGCTGCTCCGAAGGCCACTAGCTGTTGGTCCATGAAGCCCATGAAATCAGGGCTTGCAGATAGACGTGGCACCTCCGCTTTTGCTGAGAGACGGCTGTGGCCGAGGGGCCAGGAGACCAAAGCTGCTCTGTCCAGAGACCAAGGCAGCTGCTCCCTCTCTATGCTGAATGGGACCCACGGCTCAACTCTTTGTGGTGTGGGAAATTCCAAAATCCGGTTTTCAGGCCCTTTTATCCCCCTTCACTTGGGAACATCCACACCTGCCCAGACCTGGAAGGCAATTGTGCCCAGGTGGCTCTGCCCCTCGCCTGTCCCATATCCTCCCTGGCGGTGCAGCGCAGACATCCTGCTGCTGCTGCCGGGATGGGCAGGTTCCACCAGTTCTGGGCCAAGGTTTTTCCAACTGACTAAGCATTTTGTGTCATGGCCCATGACTGGTTTTAAAAACCCAACCTTTGATTGTGGGCTGCTTCCACGAGACCCATGACCGGTACCAATAAATGCAGGCGGGAGAGCAAAAAAGTGTGACGAGGGATCTTGTAAAATCCCACCAACCTTTTCCTTGCCTCGTGGGTGAGGATGATGGAGAAGAAGTAAGCTTCTGCTTTCTTGGCTACGTTCCCTGTTCAAGATGATCACAG
Organism: Arizona elegans; assembly: GCA_022577455.1. NCBI lineage: Eukaryota > Metazoa > Chordata > Lepidosauria > Squamata > Colubridae > Arizona > Arizona elegans. The sequence goes on along the minus strand of JAKOOJ010000065.1, from coordinate 1,388,026 downwards.
TCCTTAAAAGGCCAATAAATCCATCTGCATGGAGAAGAGCAGCCTCTTAGTGAGTCCCTGAAGTTTCAAAGCTGACTGTAATGATGACCAGAGAATTGTGCCAGAATTAACCAGATCGGCTTCCTAAACCAGGCAAGACTGATGACAAGAAGGGGTCAGCTGGTATTCCCCATTTTCTGTCCCCCAGACAACAGCCAGTCTGGGGCGCATCCTGGGCCCAGAGATGACAATCTCCAAAACCGGTTGTCCTTGGACCCGGCACCCCTTCAGAGGGACTTGGCAATCGGTTCAGAGGCTCAGCCTCAGGACGGGGACCTGTGGCCTCCGTGGATGGATGGAAGGAACAAGGGGCTTTTTTCAGACCATCCGTCTGGCTTTCCCCCCTCTCCTTTTTTTTCTTTATTTTAATGAAGGGATGGAGGGAACATGAATGATGGTGCAGAAAAATCCAGGCATGAAGTGGGGATTCCCTCTGGATGAACGTAACACCAGAAGCTCATCTCCCCTCTGAATACCACTGCCCCTCCCTAAAAGCCCAACCAGCCTTCCTGCAGAGGACTGCTCAGTCCATCTTTGCACAGGCTCTCCCACCCCAGCCCCCCAGGTGATGGGATTAATTGCAGAGAAAAGCGGGCAGACTTCTGGGCGGGCAAATGCAGAGGTGCCCAGAGGGCATTGGAGGGGGCGAGTGAGCAGAGGCCTCCCAGGTTCTGCTGGAAGGCTTCTTGGAGGGCCGTCCTGGGACAAGGCTGGGTGAAAAACTTGTACTGCTTGGTCTGTCCCCAAGCAATTTGGTCAAGGGTTCCGAAGAAGGGCTCTGGCCTTAAGTCTGGGCAAAGCTCTGGCAAGTGTGGCCTCGTGCAGCCAACCGTGTTCCTAAAAGACGCCTCCTCCTTGCCTGTTAAGTTTCTTGGGGATATTTATAGCCCAGCTCGGTGCACCTGCCCAAGGCTGTAACTCAAGAGGGTGGCTCAGATGCCAAGGCGAGGGCAGAGCGGCAGCACGCCACTGAGCCAGGCCCTGAAATCAGCAGGGAGGAGTGGGTGGGCTTGGGTGGTGCCCTTCTCAAGGAGGCCCTTTTCTTTGGCCAGAAAGGGGAGCTGCAGGCTCCTCAGATCTTCCGCCCAGAACTTTACCTGTAGCACAAAAGCTTCCGGGGGAAACTGCACTGGTCGCCCTCCACGCAAGGCCCGGAACAATTTCATTTTAGCTCTCATGCCTCTGTGGCTCCAGCTCAGGGGAAGGGATTACGTTACAAGCATCTAAAGATGGCAAGGAACTAAAGATGCTCCATTTGGAAGATTAATGGCTGGCAGCCCAGGGCTCCTCCTTCACCCTCCTCTCGAGGAGGTGGCAGGCTGGGAGAAGTCAGCTGGGCTGGTGCCACCCAGAGACTGGGGCCCAGAATGATTCTCCTAGAGAAGCCACCACATGCACCCCAAAATTCAACTTTAATAAAGTCAATGAGTATCATCTCTATTTGGGTTGTTTGAATGAAAGAGACACAACTTCTCCCAAATTCTATGCTGCGTACGGCAAAACGGCCGATCCAAACGATGTTAAGGGCTTTGATAATAAATAGTTTGGAGATGTTGACCATGATAATTGGTTATTTGCTGTTAGCAGCCGGCCAGACGGTTCCTACCCTGAACATTTCCCTTCTATTCTTTTTTTATTTTTATGCTTGTTTTTTTTATTCATAAACATTTTGAATACAGTGTATTGTCAGGGTATATCATTTACAAACGAAAAACAAAAAAAAGGCAGTAAAAATATTAACACATATATTGGTAACAATAATGTAACAGAATAATTTTGGCTAAGCTTCTTTTTATATTGGCATATTTATAATTCTGTTAAATATATTGGCATATTGATCGTTATAAACCATCTTTACCTTTAATTCATATCTAGCAAGAATTTCTCTTCATCTAATTTCTACCTCTTATCTCTAACAACTCATAAAATTATTCCATATCAAGTAATATTCCGTGTCATCCTTGTCTTTTATTTTGAGAGTCAGTCTGTCCATCCCAGCACAGTATAACATTTTCCCTTCTAAACCTTCCCTTCTGCGGAGCAACTAACCTCCCGAAAGAGGAGATTCAGAATATGCTGGTTGGGGGTCCCAAGGGAGAGGTTTGCAGGGGCTGCTGCCTGGGCATCCCTGAGCAACAGCTGCAAGAGGGCGGGTGGGGAGACTAACATCAGGGAGCCACGGACACCTTTGCAGCTGTCTGACCTTCTTCTGCCTGCACTGCTTTTGACCCATCCTTGTCAAAAAACGAAGCGCATCACCTGCAATTTTTGCTATGGACATCTGGATGAGGAGTGCTTCATTGCTTTGGTATCTGGCAGGTCCGTTTCTAAACTCTGCCAAGATTTCACAGACGGGAAGCAAGTGGAACCATCTGCTCCCTGACAAACATTCTCCTGTCACTGCTCAGAAGAGAACCTGAAGTGGCTTCTGAGCCTGGAGCATCCCCGTCTTCCTTTCCTAAACCAGGAGACGAGGGACCCGAGCATGAAACCGTGAAGGAGTTGGGTTAATGGAGCCTCCAAGAGGCCTGGAGGACAGCAGGTTGCCTCACCTGGCCTAGTTTCATGAAGGCTGTGCAAAACGATGCCCATCATTGCTCCTGGGGGCCAAGCATGCCATAAACCAGTCCTACCCTGGAACTCTTGGCTTTTGTTTCTCCCAGGTTTCCATTCCAGTAACCTCCTCGCATGGCATTATGAGAACGCGAAAAAGATCCTTCTCTCTTCCTGCTACATGAATGCAGAAATTTCTTCCGTTCTGAGCTCGGCAGCGTCATTTTGAGAACTTTGCCCTGATAATTGTGGAGTTGACTTTTGGCCACTAATAGAACATTCGTCACCTTGGGAATGTATTCTTCCCAAAGAGTGTTTTACTTGTGATGGAAAGAATGGGGTGTGCATTTCAGGTTTCTAAATCTGACTTTCTGAGTAATGAATGGTCCTCGGAGCTCTTGCCGCCATCTCTCCTCATTGAGGTTCTAACAATGGCCGTCAAAAGAGCAACCGTGTGGCTGCCCAAGCAGGCATGGCATCCGGGAGCTTAATTGTTGCAGGTCCAAATGTTTAACACCAACACCATCTCTCCCACCCCTCACCCTGGGGGACCTGCAAAGGAAAGCTGGCGGTGGGAGGACATCTCTTCAGCGCTGCCAGATAACAGACCTCGGCAGTTGGAAGCTAGACAGCAGGTCCATTTCATCACCATCTATTTTAGCCTCCATTGACCCTCTAGGACAATGAGCAGAGTAAACAATGGCTCTTCCACAATAGCTTTGGTCTGGCATGACTCAGAGCCTGGTGGTTTCACAAGGGTGACGTCAGCTTCAGTTAACTTTCCTTCATGTCAGGCTGCAGGGCGCTGAAGAAGCAGGAATCCAGAAGGAAGAGGATGGGTAACTCGGATTTCATTTTTTTCTGGAGGCCCAGACAAAATCAGTTGCCTGCTGGGACTTGAACTGTGTGAGCGGATCAAGGTGTCATGAAGAATCAAGCTACATTCTTGGGTGTGTCAGTCTGTAAGTGCAATGACCGGTTATGATGAGGAGAGGTCAGGCAGAGTCCAGCCGTTGCTCAAGCAAAGATTCAAGTCTGGTCTGGAAGGGCATGAAAAAGACGGGGGTCGTACCTCCTTTCCTGAATCCTGAACAAGAAGCACAGAATGAAACAGATCTAAGAGGTGCCAGTTAGAATCAGGCTATTTTCTCCCTTCTGAGGAACGAGTTCCCTGTGTCCTGAGGGATATCCTTGAAAATGGATTTCTCCCAAAATGGAAGAGCTGGAAGAACCCTTGGAAGAAAATGGAAAGAGCCCTTGAGGGCAACATGGTTGAAGTTTTGGCTGAAACACGGGTTTCAGTCCACTGAGCTACCTGGCTTTAATCCAGGACCGCAATGGAGCCCTGAGTGGGAGGACAGGTTGTAATTAAAATAATCCTTTCGTTAATAAAGTTTCCTGTCCACAAGGCCAGAATATTTGTGCTGGTTTCAGAAATGACGTCTTCTTTTTAGGGCAAAGCTGTGTGCAAGAGAAAGTGGCCACTTCTACCTCAATCGGTGTGTTTGGGAGTCATCCGTCGAGGCCATCATGCTCACCTTCAAGCGAGAGAGTTGGCGTCTCACTATCTTGAGGATGTGTTGAGTCACACAAATGCGTGCAAGCAGCCTTGACACTCTTGCATTCTGCCACCTGCACAGAGGGCATCCAAGAAGGAGCATCTACTCAACTGAAACCAGAACTGCAGGGACAAAATAAAGCAGCAAATGGAGAGGATCAACTTTGGAGAACCACCCAAGTTGATGGAAGACACTTCTGCTTCAAGAAGCAGCTTGAAGGTTGACAGACAAGTTTTCATTCAAAAACAGGCTGTCCCCAGGATTTCTGCCCCAGAGGAAAAGCAGGGAGGATGGAAGGCTGATGAGGCATTCAACACCAAGTGTCTTCTGCCTCCTTTGCTCAAACAGCCCAAAGAACCTGAAACTGAAAGAGGGAGTCTGGGCAGGTTCTTCTATCCATATCCAGGGCAATAGTTGCTTGCCAGTTGGGAGTTAAAAATCTAACCCACCATCTATATTTGAGCTACCTCCTTGTTGCCTTTAAAGAAGAGACGTAGCCAAAGATGAAGAATTGGCCCAAGCAATGAAATTAAAGTGAGGAGAGTCAGTAAGTGGCCTTTTCTTCCCCTCCTGATAAAAAATATGCATTAAGGACCAGTAACTCTTTTTAAAAGAGGCTGAGGGTCAGATGGTGGTGTGAGAGATGCAGACAAACCGTGTCCGTTGCCAAGGAATCCTTTGCTAAGGAATATATAACATTTCACGTCAGCGGTCCAGCTGTTGGCTTCTTGTGTTATTTTCATAATTCTGTTATTCCTAGCAGACAGAGAGCATTTTTGAGCGATAAAAAACCAGCTGCTTGGGAACAACCAAGGAGAATGTCAAGGACACCCGTGAAAAACGCCCATGAAGAAAATGATGAGTACAAAGAAAAAGGGACGGTGGCTGGCAGGAGAAAAATGTTAAATATGACTGGCTGTGACCAAAATGTTCAAAATATCCTGAATGCATAATTAACCCTGGAATTCTTTCACCGAAGTCGTGGCGATGCCTTTAAAAGGAGATCGGGCGCATTCAGGAAGGTGGGGGCTCTTGAGGCGTGTTGGACCCCATCCAGCCTCTGAGTTGGGGGCAGCTCCCTCCATCCTCGGAGGCAGGAGGGGGTCACCTGGCCCTGAGGTCTCCCGGGCTCATCTTCTTCATGAGGAGGGTTGGGGTTGCCAGAAAGGAACCCCCGGAAGGTTTTGGGGATCACCAGGGCTCTTGGTCAAGATACGCCTTGCCTGACCGAACAGGGCTACGCTTGCGTTCCTCACTTCAAGCAGACAAATAAGACACCCACACAAAACACCAGAGCACCACAACCGGCAGGCTCTGTGATTGGCAGCCACATCCGCTCCAAGGCCTTGAAGGCTTTTCACGTCTTCTGCTCTTCAAACCCCGGTTGCCAAATCCGCCACCGTCCGATGCAGCCTTTCCCCCATCTGTGACGGGAGTTCGGCCCTTCAGGGTGAGCAGCTGGGTTAACTCACCGGAAAGCAGGGCAAAAAGGGCAGCCTAATCACTTCCTCCCATGAACTTTCGGGCCTCTGCTGACTTGCAGTCGGTCCTGCCATGCTGGAGATGGCTGGAAATCACTTTTTTCGCAAAGCTTGGCTTCATTGCCTAAGATATCCAGCAGATCAGGAACCCTTCAGGGGTGGTCTGGAGATCTTCAGAGCATTTCTCAACCTCAGCTCCCAGAATTCCCCAGCCAGCCATGCTGGGCAAAATTGCTGTGATTGAAAAACACTGGAGGTCTCCACTTCAGCCGATGGTTTAAGCAGTGGATGAAGACTTCCTTTCCCTCTAAGAGCATCACAATCATAAACAGCAGGCGGAGGAATTACTTCCTCTACAGATCCAGGTGCTCAGCCTCTCTTGTACACAGAGGCTCCGTTGGGCTGTCATTCCTCGAAGAAGCGACCATCCCTTCCCACAAATTCCAACCAGGCTTAGAAGGGAATTTCCCCTGGAACAGCCAACCTGCCCGGCTCCTTTTCTGGTCTCCTTAACAGAACCAGGCTAAGCAAGCCCTGTTCCCCACAATAAGAGACACGTGGAGCAGTCAGGATCTACTCTCTGGGGTCCTCAGATTTTGTCTGGAGCACGCAGGGCATCGAGTTGTCCTCCTGGGGCCAGGACTCTCTTGGGAAGGCCAAGTGGCATCAGCTGAGCACAGAGAGGCAGCAAACCCTCCTCTCAAGCTGGCTGGAGGGCATTCTCCCCAAGGGCTAACCCGATCCTTTAATCCTCTCCTTTCCTCACCTGCCCCAGGAACACAGCACCCAGTGCAGTGCTTGTAAGGCCTCCCCTCATCTACCAGCCTCAGCAGTCAGTGGCACTGCCCGGTCAGTTTCCCTGAGTGCCCTCCAGAAGTGGGTCTCCTCCTGAGCACCGGTCTCTGACCATCAGTGCCACAAAGCAGGGAGTCGTCTGCAGGAAAGGGATTGTGGTTTCTAGGAATCCCTCCTTGAGGGATCCAGCTCCCCCAAGTGACAGCAAAATAGTCCCACTGCTAATGGAGCAGGCTCCCCACAGGTCCTGGGGCTGCATCTGGTGCAGAGAGATCCAACTGGGGTCCTTGGGATGTGCCGGACAGCCCCAGCCATAACATGATTCAGGTGACATCACCTGAGAGCACAGGTAAGAAGGGAGGGGCACTGATTGGTGGGCTCTGCTGCTGCTCTCGTCCTAGTCCTGTTCCCAGCTTCAGTTCCTCAGGGACCCTCCCTCTTCAACAAAGAGCCAATATAAATAGGTGGCCAGGTCAACAGCTGTTTCTGGAGTGAGGCCAAAACGTCCTTTGGGAGATTAATTTATGGCAGCAGGCCGGGGGGGCTGGGCTCTGGGGGGGTGGGGGCAGCCAAAAGGAAGGGCAGGAGAATGACTTGGGAAGCTTTTCAGCCACGGAATGAGCGCTTGAGGAAGGACACCAAGTTGAAGAATGTGAGGAGGCGCCAATAGCCACTTTTATGGCTCATAAAATGTACTGAAAAGCAAAAGATCCTCTGAGCTGCAGGTCCCGTCATGGGTTGCCAAAATGCTCCCCCCACCACCAAGGAAACCCCCTGCACCTCTTGAAGCCTTCTAGCAAAACGTGTGACTTTTCTGGAGTTTGTGCTGCTGTAGAGTAAGGAGTCTCCTCCTCCAACATCCATACATGGATGTGGACTGCTGCAGTTTGGACGTCCATCCCACAGTCAGTTGGTCTCCAGCCAAAATGGGCAGAGCCACCCACCTTTCCCCAGCATGCTTGGGATGCCAGCGTCTTGGCACACGCCGCCAGCAGCAGCAACATCAGTGGGCTGGCTGAGAAACTGGGAACTTGTGAAGGCAGCTTTAGCTTCAGGGCTGAGAAGGAATTAAGGGGCTCTGCTGGCTGGGCGGGGCACCTGGGGAGTTGGAGGGGGCCCAATGGAGGTGCATCAGGGGCTTGGTGGTAGCCATGGCAGGAGTGGTGAAGCACGGGAGGGTGGATTGAAAGAAGGCAGGTGCTCCCATGGAGATCTGGTGGGCAATGAACCCTTTCTCATCCTCGGGCCACTTGGGATCCTCCAGTCAGGGCCAAGATCCAGTCCTCCGATTATAAAACATTTGTGTTTTTCTTTATCAAACCGTCCTGGTTCCTTGGTCCAGCCCAACAAAGCAGGGATGCAGCTTCTCCTTGGAGCCTCTTGCAGCTGCCACCTCCAGGCCCTTCCTCTCTTCTGCTGCTGCTTCTCCTGTCTGGAGCATCTTCCTGCTGCCTATCAAAGGCCAAGTTGCTTCCAAAGCTCCTCGCAGGAGTGAGAAGGATCTGTAGCATCTCAGCCCCCGTGGCAGCAGCTACCGTTTACGGAAGTCTTCAACCTCAGCAACTGTCAGATGTGTGGACTTCAATTCCCAAAATTCCCCAACCCATCACGCAGCTCTTGGTGCAGAATATTTTCAGTTGCATTTGAAATCTGTTATATGGCTCCCAGAAAGTTTCCTGAGAATGAGACTTTCCAAAATCATCAGGTATGCTTGAAAGAGTTCCCAAAACAAAGGTGGGATCAAAGGCAGCAGGTTTTATCTTGGGTGAGCAGAACGGGGCACACGCAGACAAGAGGGGAGCCCGCCTGATCGGTCCGTCAGTGCTCGCGTCCCAGCCCCCCCAGCTGCGCTAAGACAGCCTGGCCCCCACCAGATCTGCTGGGCTGTCACCCTTGGTTCACACAGCGCACTAAGCCATCACGTTGCTCTCTTGCTTCCGTTCGGACTACGCACGCTAGCCATTTGCCAATGCTAGAATATGGCATGTGTGAACCTAGTCAGTTATGGCCGACACAATAAACCAAGGCTTAAGGTGATTTGTAGGAGTATCATGCCCTACCCTCAGCGTGGATGGGAGTTGTAATCTATCCCCTTGGGTGGTGCCAGTTGGGGAAGCCTCCATTGAGCTTGATCCTCTCGTCCACTCCAGACGGAGCAGGAGGTGAGGGATAGTCCTCTACCCAGGTTGAAAGGATGGGCTGGGGATCAAGTATCCCCCGTGGTATCCTCCCTGTGGAGGGAGGTGGGGAGAGCAAGACCTCCAAGAGCCCAGCTGAGCTGCACTGGGAACCAGAGGAGATGCAGAAGACAGAGATGCTCTTCAACAGAACGGAGCCCTTTTTGGCTCCACAGGCCTTTGGTCAAAGCCTGGCCATCCCTGCATTTCCCAAAAGGTGAAAGTCATCCAAGGAGCCACCTTGTCTTCTCCAGGGCTAGACAGAACTTTGGAACCACACCTCAAGGTTTCCTCCTTGGATGGAAACTGAATTGCACTTAGGCATCTACTCTGGGGTTGAGGGCGCCCTCTGCTGGAGCAAAAGGATAGTGCCCAAGGTCCCCAAACCCTCAGCTTGGGGTGCCAACACACCTGTTTGGGCAAACACCCAGAAGGCAGGCTGTTCTGGCAACTTCCTGTGCTCAGGCCTCACTGGGCTCACAAAGGGACCCTCCCCACGTGTTCCAGCCACCCTGAGGTCAATAGGAGCCACACACTCTTGCACTCGGCATGCTCCCTAGCCACGCCAGGGTCCCCGTGTGCCTTTGCACCCTCGGTCCTTAGTGCACAACTATGGTTATGTGGCAGCCATTTCAAGGCAGGCCTGCTTTGCTAGACAAGGTTTAACCACGTACGTTTGACCAAACACCAAGCACTCAAAACGGATATGAGATGGTGAGGCTGGGACCCAACAGGTAAGATCCGAGATAAGCTGGCCGTGGACACACCTCATTGCTTCTCTTCCCCACCTGGGACTCACCGTTAGGAGGAGGAACTTCCTAACTCACTTCCTGACAGTGAGGACAACTGACCAGTGGAACAACGTGCCTCTAGAAGTTGTGGGTGCTTCATCCCTGGAGGTTTTTAAAGAAGAGACTGGACAGTCACTTGTGTGAAATGGTCTAGGGTCTCCTGCTTGAGCAGGGGGTTGGACTAGAAGACCTCCAAGGTCCCTTCCAGCTCGTTTCTGATTGACTTCAGGGCTCTCCGTCCAGGGCTCTGGGGGAGCTATGGGTGAGCAGACTCTCACCTCCTAGGAGCTCCTCTTCACCCCCTGGGCACATTCTACACTTTCCACAACTCCTAAACAAATGTTCCCGTTTGCCTTTTATAGCTAAGGCTGCCCCACCAGGCTGTTCCCGTCCTCAGGCTGCTTGCAGAGGCCGGATTCAGCAGCAGCTCTGCAGAGGGAAGCAGGAGCCGAAAGCCAACCTACACCCACAATTTAGCCTGGGGTGCTGCACAAACCCACTTGTGCAACCAAGTTAAGGCTCCACTTGCAATGCCAACCCAGAACATGGGTTGTTTTGGGTAAGTCCTTGTTGCATTAACTGTGGGAGGCAGGTCCCGAATGTAGCCGTGGGAAGTTGGACAGGTTCTATCCAATTCACACATCACGCTAAGCCAGGATTTGTTTTCTGAAGGGGAGGTTGAAGAAGCCTCCTCACACACCACGTGAAGCAATTATCCTTGGTTGATAAGCCTTCATGCCAGAAGCCACACCAAGGGCTAACGTAAAATGAAATCAAATCATTGACCTTCCTTTTTCCATCCACGGAAAGAACCTCATGGAGGACAAGGGAGCAGCTTCAACCATGTGGCCATCTACCAAGTCTTACGACAAGGGCTCAGAGGACCCCCAGGCCCATGTGGCAGAAAGAGCTCGGGGGTGCTTAGGCTTCCCCAGACCTCCCTCTGGGACTGCAGGAACGGGTTGGGTGGGGGGCCGCCTCCTGCTTCCTCCCTTCTCCCTCTGGCCTTTGATGCCCACCTGAGAACCAAAGATCCCAACAGATGTTCTCCAGCTGGTCAAAGCGGATCAAGCCAAGCCCGGATTCCTTTCCCCATCATCACCTTGCCCTGCCTTTCTGTTGATCAAAACGTACAAAAATACAACCCCAAGGCAAAACCACGGAATTGCATTCATTAAGCCAAGTTGCCTTATGTAACAGCTGCCCATGAGATCATCTGTGACTCCCTCCCCACCCCCCTCCCAGGAGAAAAACTCTGCAATTAACTGGCTGACATCACCCTACCTGCAGCCACCTCCTTAGATGGACATCGCTGGGCACCGAGGCCTCAGCAGCAGGCAGGGGGTGTGGGGGGGAGGTGGGAGAGGGGCAAAAGCAGGAAGTGGGGCTTTTTCAGCTAACAGAGGCTTCCTTAAGCTTCTGTCTTTTCCTTGACTGGCCTCTATTTTGGGGGGCAATTATTGTCCCCCAAGCTTGGAATAAACCTGCAGATTGTTCCAGGCTTCAGGCAGTTCCGTGCAGGGGGAAACAAAGGACAGAAGGGGCTTTAATTCCCTCCCGGTGCCCCATGGTTAAAGTTTAAGCCTTTCCCTTTCTTTTAGACCGAAGGTTGCCAGAGAAAGGAAGGATTTGGCAGGCAGCAAAAGAGGGTCCCTCTTTGTAATGGGGGGAGCACTGAGAAAGGAAATGTCTCCCCTGCAGCTGGAAACCTAAATACTCCAAGAGTTTCTCTTCCAGCTATGCTCCCGAGTGTTGCAATGAGCCCTGGGGGTGGGGGTGAGGAGGGGGCTGTATTGGTATTGGAGTTTCTCACGCGAATGGCTGTGGGTGACTCTGGAGCTGGGTGTCCGCGAAGGAGGCAGGCAGACACAGTTCCGAATTTTGGGGTTTGGGAAGAAAGGCTGGCACCCCCCTTTGCTGGGAGCGAGGAGATCAGATCCTCCCGCTCTGGGGACTTCCATGTTTTGACAAGGGCGATGGTGAATCACGTCATCCCTGGAAAATGTGCTCAGGCCTGCCGCCTTCTGCCTTTCCCAGGGCTTCCGTCAGCCGTTTGCTCCCTCGCTGGTGGGGTTCCTGGGATGGAGGGGCTCCACGGTCTCCCCACTGCCCCTTTACCGTAAGGAAGGGCTGGGTTTAATTCTGCACCGTCTTTGCACCAGAGGGGTCTGCATCTGGCACTCCCCCCCTCGGATCCCCCTTTGGGGCTGTGAGTGATGAAGCAGGACCCTGAGGCTGAGCCCTGTTGTACCAGGGCATCTCCTTCTCCTCCCTCACTCCTGGATCTTCTCTGGGGAGGCAGGGAAGAGGCGAGGGAAGCTCTATGGGTCATAGTGGGCCCCAAAGCTATCTGAATCTTTCCCCAGGGCAGCAGTCCAGCTCCTCCAGCCTCCTCTGGTGACTGACGCACACCAGGCTCGACCACCAGTTTTGAGGCAATTCATCACCAGAAGAGGCCATAAACCTGGTGCAGGATGAAGTAGCTGCTAAAGCTACAAACTGGGCCGGAAGGAAGGAAGGAAGGGACTTCATGTCAATTAGCTGCCTGGCCTTCCTCCCTCCCTCCCCATGTTAAGAAACAGCCTTGCCCCAGCTTTTCTGAAACCCCCACCTTCCCTTCCACCTTCGAACGGGAGAGCTGCCCCTTTAAACAGCAGCTCTCTTGAGAAGATTGAAAACAGGACATCTGCCGTGTGCCCCTCTGGAATGTGGGCCTGAGGCAAAGAGCTCCCCATCCAAAGAGATGCACACGCGGGAGCAAAATACCCTAATATGGAGCTGATCACGCTGCCCCCCTTCCCCCTCTCTACCCCCTGGCAGTCTCTGCTCTGTGTCTTGGCGACTGGGGGAGGCATTTTGTACCCCTGGCCAAGCTGCCTTTACATTCAGTAAACACAACCCCCTCCCAAGAGAGGCACCCAGGCGGAGGGGGGCAGTTCCTGGGGGTGGCAGTCAGAAAGGGCAAACTCTGGGCATCGCAAACTCCATGGCCACAGATGCCCGAGCCCAGGAGAGCTTGAGGAGGGGGCTCCGAGGCATTCCCCTTCCCATCTTTTAAGAGAGAAGCCTTATTTGGAAACTGAACTGTGAGATCCTGGCCCCCCAACCACCATCCTGGCTCAGGCTGCTTTTCAAGGGGCTTATCCAAGCTTTTAGGAAGGAAGCAGATCCTGCCCCCTTTCTGCTCCTGCGGGAGCCGAGCCCTGGAGGGGGATGCGCCCCACACCCTGGCCGTGAGGGGGGCTTCCGAGCTGGCCTGTGAGATGCTGGAGCAGAAGGACCCTGGCTGGCTCCAGAAAGCCATAATTCACTTTTATCGCAAGGGACGATAGATTTCCATTTTAAAAAGGAACCCAGGGGAAACCAAGCCTTTTCTGGCCCTCTTGTGCGCTCTCTGAGGGAAGGCCGTGATTTATGCGCCTGACGTGAGAGCATTTCGTACTCTCCATTCCAGAGGACAAAGTGGAGCACTTTGAGGGCAGGGAAGGGGGGCAGTCAGAACCTTTCCCTCCCCTGAAGATGCGAGTGGGGTCAAGCCCCTTGCCTGGGCCAGCCCTCCCAAGCTTGCCCTTTCTCCCCACCTGGTTAGAGTACATCTCCCATCATCCCCACCCAGCATTTGCTTCAGGAAGGCGTAGATTGCACTAACTAACCCCTAATGCTAAACCTGGTGCCATGTGGAAGGGATGAGTCTGTTTGCAGCTCTAAGCCAGGGTTTCTCAACCTGGGTAGTTTAAGAGAGCTGGACTCCAACTCCCAGAATTCCCCAGCCAGCTATGTTGGCTGGTGAATTCTGGGAGTTGGAGTCCACCTGTCTGAAAGTGGCTGGGTGGAGAAACACTGTTCTAAGCTGTAATGGCTGGTTCACCCAACAGGTAAGCCAAACCCAAAGCAGCCAGGCCCTGCGCACTCCATCCAGGGCTCTTTGCCTTGGGGAGAACCAGCTGCTGACCAACAGTTCCACCACCACCACCCCCGCAGTGCCCCACCCTTCAGCCTGGCTGCATGAGCAGACGCCTTTTTGATCTGGCTCCTGCGAGGCTTCCAGGATGAAGACAAGCAGCACGATGGACAGCTGCCTTCTGCCAGCACAAAAACAGTGCAATCCTGCCAATGGTCAGCCCTAAGACCCAGAAGACTTTGGCACCAAACCTGGGAAGCGAGGCAGGAAAAACTCTTGTGAGTTGGTAGTACAGGGGTTGGTAGTACAGGGGTTTAAGGCACCCTGTTATTAAGGCACCCTGTTATTAAGCTGGTTATTAAGACCAGCTGCCTGCAATTACTGCAGGGTTCGAATCTCACCAGGCTCAAGGTTGACTCAGCCTTCCATCCTTTCTAAGGTAGGTGAAATGAGGACCCAGATTGTGGGGGCAATAAGCTGACTTTGTATAAATATACAAAAGGATGAAGGCTATTGCTTAACGCATTGTAAGCTGCCCTGAGTCTCCGGAGAAGGGCGGCATATAAATCAAATTAAAAAAAAAAAATGCACCAGTGGGGAGATAAAACGGCGAGTGCCAAAGACCGCCCCCCCCCTTTCAAACCAGCCCAACCTGGAGCACCACAGATGGTGACAACTCAGCTCAGGAATGCCCCTCGGCCAGCCACAAAAACGCCGAGCATTTCTGAATTCCTGAGCTTGGAAGACTGGCCGGCAACTGAGGCTGCTTACTAAGTTTTCCTGCGCTGGGCAGTTGCCTCGCCAAATATGCTGGGAATGCGCAGTCTCACTTTCAGCGTGTTCCTTTTTCCTCCTCAGAAGGGGCTTAAAAGAACAGATCAGACGGGCAACGCAGAATTTGGACCGTTCCCCAACAAGTTCCCATTGTCCCTCCTCGAGAGCTTCTGCACCGGAGACAAATTCCTTGTGTGTCCAGTCACACTTGGCCAATAAAAATATATTCTATTCTACTCTACTTACCCCACTTGGTTTTCTTTCCTCTTCCTCTGAGGAGTTTTAGACTGGAAGCTCTTCGGGGCAAAGATTTGGCCTCTTGGGTGCATCAATGCCTCTGTGCATAAAGAAACACAGGGCTCATTGGTGACTCCACACCGCCTGCCGCAGCTCTCACACCGCCTGCTGGATTTACGTTCCTCCTAATAAAAGATCTGGGAATTGGCTTAAAAACATCCTAACCTCCTAGCTCTTCAAGGGCAACCCAAATTGGGACACGCTGTAGTAGCCAAAAGGGGGAAGCGCTTGGACACAAAAGAGCCTCTGACCAGGATCAGGGATGACTGGTTCCCTCAGCACCATTACACAAATGAAGACAAATGCAACAGGTTTCAAGGGTCTCCACAAGGTGGACCCTGTTCTCCTGTGTAAGGCGAGTGTCTTGACCCAAGGATGCTCAACTGGAGTGGCTGCACAACGTTTTAGAAAACAATCCCAAAGCAGATGCAACAGACAGAATTGTTGGTGGGTTCATGAGGAAGGAGCGACTTGGTTCAAAATTTTATTTAGGGTAAATACAAAACAGCTTTGTGGGCCTGATAAAGAGCGTACATACAGTGTAACATCAAGAGAGTGCGTCATTTTGGGCAGTGGCCATCTTCCTTTGGGTGGGCATGGCTTTCTCTGGGGGGGAGCCCCTCTCCCAGAAGCCTGGGGCCACGAAAGGAGCCTCAGCTGCATTCAGATGTTCCAGGGCCGCACAGCGACGCAATCTGTAATAGCTCCCAGGGTTGGTTGACGGGAAGGATCATGGGCAAGTCCTCCGTCCCTCTTGCTTCCAATGGGGATATTTTCACACTCCAACATGGCTGACCAGGTGTCTTCAGAAAGCCGACAGCTGA
Organism: Arizona elegans; assembly: GCA_022577455.1. NCBI lineage: Eukaryota > Metazoa > Chordata > Lepidosauria > Squamata > Colubridae > Arizona > Arizona elegans. The sequence goes on along the minus strand of JAKOOJ010000065.1, from coordinate 1,372,835 downwards.
GCACCAAGGGTGGGATTTTAGTGGACCAGAGCAGAGGGGCTTGGCCTGGAGAAGAACAACTCGGGGAGCTCCTTGCTCAAAGGCCGCCCTTCAACATCCATTTCCCTTTTTGACCGAAGCACCACAGATTCAACCCATCAGCAATTTAAAGCTCTTTGCCAGCATGGCTATTTTGCTGGAGGATGCCCGAGGAAACACCGACTGCATCCAGAATGTGACCCATCTGGAAATTCTCTCGCTCCAGCCTTGTGAAGCCGGTTCCCTTGCTTGGCCTCTCTGCCTCTGGACCCCGAGCCTCAAGCCCCACTTTCTGCATGTATCCCTAAAAATGTCTCCTCTGCACAATGCCAGGGGGAGCGTTCTGGGTATGTTTTACAATGGGGGGGCAAGTCGACAAAAGCTGAAGACAAATCAGATCCATCCAGAAAAGCCGGTCCTTCAAACCTTCTCGGTGGAGAGCCAGACTGGAACCCAGGCAGATCGCTGCAGGAAGCATCCTTTTCCAAAACTACATGAGATTCTTGCAAAGTGTTTGCTATCCAGTGATCCGTTTCCCATGACCAGGTGGCATGGTCAGGAGCTGCCAGTCATGGGGACCCTCATGAAACAAGGACATTGATTCCTCCCTGCAGAAGGGGGCCTTGCAGGGCAGAGACAGGGCTTTGCTACTTTGGGCTGGCTGGTGACACATTTCATGGAGAACGGACCTTCTAGCCATACTGACCATAAAAAGGCTGGAGGACACAGTCCACAAGCAGATTTTGCCCCAACTTCTACAGCTTGGCATGAAGATGCCACCCACCTGAAACATCCCAGGCTGAGAGTCTCCAGCACCCAGCCTGAGCATTTTGCCCAGCCCTTCGGCCAGATTAAGGCTGGAAAGATATGGCCTACATCCCACGGAGTGCTTTCCCAAGGACTGGAGTTGAGCGGCTGGTTTCCAGGTGAGCAACGATGCTTAAGAAAGCTTCAAGGTATTCAGGAAGGTTTGAGAAAGCTGCCCCCACCACCGCCCCAGCAGACAAATTGCAACCCCTGTTCTGGAAATTTCTGCCACCCAACAGTTTGGTTGAATTGAGACGGCTCAGCCAGAACATATAAAGGGATTGCCCTGGTTTCAGTCCTGCCGCGGTTTGGAATAAGAAACACAAAGGATAATTTTACCTTAGCTAAGATTTTATGTCCCATTAAAGGAAAACTAATGGCAGCATCTTTGAAACTGCGGCTTCTCTCTCACATGGAGTTTTTTTGTCTAAAAGGCTTCCGTTTAGAGGGTGGTCCACTGATCGTCTGTTGGAAAAATACAGTCTGGCTTTATTGTTCAGAGGTGAAATATGTAGACATGGTCTTTGCGATTCTCAATACCAGCGTCTGTCTCCCTTAGCAAAACTTGGGGGGGGAAAAAGAAAAAAAAAAAAAAGACCAATATGCATGTTACTAGTCCTCAGGGGTTCATCCAGTTTGAATTCACAACCCAAGAGCAGCTTTAATGGACACAATGTGGTGCCATCCCAGGTCTAAATCCGCCTCTTGGGCCTGTCCTTGTTCGCAGCAGTGAAATATGGACCAGGTCAGACATTCCACAAAACAGAGTCTCCACAAAAGCAAGAGAGAAAAACGGTTGTGTTTAATGCTGGAAAGTTGTTTGGTGCCCTCTGCTCCAGAGGAATACGGATGAACGGGCATCGCTCCGAAAGCAGGATTATTTTAATTCTGGGTGGGGGTACAGGAAGGGCTGCTGCTGCCCACAATGTGCTGAATCGAGTACTTTTAGTGCAAAAGGTCCTCCGTTTGTGAAATCGTCTCGTAACACTGGCAGAGAACCCCGCCCCCCGTCCCCAACTCCAAGGGGGCGGCTTTTCTCTGGGTCAAAGGCTTCCCCAGCCTGCTTTCCCACATGAGACCAAAGTCCTTAATGCAGGCCAGAGAGGATAATAAATAGATTGAAACTTCAGGATATGTTATAATACTGACTTGATCTGCCCGGTGGCGAGAGGCAAGAACTTTTTCTCCTGAGATACAAGAAATAAAGGCTGGGAATGGGGGTGGGGGCACAGGGGTACCCTAACACTGTACCACGGGGTGGGCTTGCCAAGAGGCTGCGGCTGAGGTGTTGGCTCTTCTCACACAGCCCAGATGTTGGCCAGGGCTTGGCAGAGTCTCTCTGCAGCATGGCCCCTTCACCTGCCCACCCACCCACCCACCCGCCCATCCCATGCTCGGCTCACTTTCTTCCCAGCGAGACCCCTGCGGGCGTTTAGCCTTCCTCTTCCCGCAGTTCACTCGGGAGGAACTTATACTGCTGCTGGCGGATCTGGGCCAGTTTTTTCCGAGCTTCCTCCAATTCCCGTTCCTTCTTCAACATCTCCTCCTGGGCTGCGATGATCTGGGGAAGCAAGGCAAGGATGGGGCTACTGAAGTCCGAGATATGAAAAAACTTCCCCACACAAGAAGGAGCTGGGCCTGGGAAGAGTTCAGGTCACGCAGCACCTGAAACCCCCAAGGGAACCTCTGAAGCTGCCCTGCCCTCTCCCTCTCCTTTCTCCCTCGTCCCAAGCGGAGAAGGGGCGACTTCCGTCTTCCTGAAGCAGAAGGAGCTGCTCTCTCCCAGGTCCAGCCAGTCCATCCTTCCTCCTACGGACTCCACCCATCCTCAACCCCAGAAGAAATGGGGGGGGGGGGGCGGGGGGGCACGGCAGAGAAGCGACTGCATGGAGGGAGCAGGCTCACCTGCGCAATGCCCCCCACAAACTTGGTCTTCACCACCACGTCGTCGTCATCTGCCTTGCCAAAGGCCGCCTTCTGGGCCGCCCTGACCAGGTTGTCCGATGCCCGTTTTACGGCATTGCCCGCCACCTGTGGACGGAGAGCAGAGACAGCATGGAATTGCCGTCTACTCAGACCGGGCAGTGATCAGAAGATGTGCTGTGTGCACAGCCTGTGAGGAAAGAGCCTGATTCAAGTCTCCCCCCATCCGCTCGGGGCAGGGAGCCCTCCCTGCCCAGAGGCCTGCTCACCTGCAGCCTCCTCATGGCCTCGGAGTCCTGGTCAGCCTTCACTTTGCAAGCCACCAGCAGCTGAGCCGTGGAAGCGGCCACTTGCTTGGCCGAGGAGATGAGCTTCTCCTCGCTGGCGTGGCCTTGGACCGAGGCATTGGCCGCCTCGCAGAGGTTGCTAGTTGCAGCTGCCACCATCCGGGCCTGTCGAGGACACCCAAAGAGGGCCAGGCCCCACCTGAGTATGGAACTGGCCGGGTATCCTCCAGATCCAGTCAGAGGAGGACAGGTGCTCTCTCCTGAGGCTTCGTTCAACTCTTCGTGGAGGTTTTTCCCTCCAGATTTCTTTCGGGGGGGGGGGGGGAACCACCCCAGCTCCCAAGAGGACCCTCCAAGCTTCAAAAATGAATGAAGAAGAGGCTCACCGCGGAAATCAGCCCCTGAGACCACTGACCATCATCGGCGGCGTTGGCAGGAATGGCCCCCACCTGGAAGCCCAAATTGAAAAAGCCCCTCAGAACATTTCAAAGTGTGCTTGTTTGGGGAATAAAATGGGAAACTTTTTTGTTTTGCTTTCTAAAGCAGCATTTCTCAAGCTTGGCTACTTGAAGATGGGTGGAAGTCAACTATACCAGCGCTCCCCATTCTGGGAACTGGAGTCCTCCCGTCTTCCAGTTGCCAGTTGAGCAGCTTTTCTAAAGAATCCTTTGTCTTCCAGAGGGTATCAAAGCGCACACTTGGACACTACCCCCCCACAAGGAGACGGCACCCTCCAAGCCACCCCGGGCTCCGTTTTTTCTCCCTGCTTCTCTGGATTTGCTCTGGGTTTCGGCTCACCGATCAGACGAAGCTGCAAATGCAGGTCTGCCTTTGGGCCAGCCTCATGCCAGCCGGGCCACCCCGTGATTTTAGACTTAGGGCTGGGAAACATTACGATGTAGAAATATACATGGCCAGCAGTGCTGACATCTGAACCGGTTTACTACTGCTTCGCTAGCTGCCCATGAGCGCTGCCTGCCTGCATACGCAGTGTGCAACATGCACCAAGTGCCAGGTGTGTGTGTGTGTGCGCAGTGCACAGCAGGAGGAAGCCTGGGGCAAGGAGAACAGCGTACGCTGTGGTCAGCTGTGGCGCGCCATCTTTTTTTTTACTTTTAAAAGCATTTTTTTACAACCTATTCAGGTGATAGGTTGTAAAAACTGCTTTTAAAAGTAAAAAAAAAAGTCTGACAATCGCACAGCTCAGCTGTGATCGTCAGACCCTTTTTTTTAACTTTTAAAAGCAAAAAAGCAAAACCTTCTGCACATGAGCAGAGGGTACAAAACACATTACTTCCTGGTTAAAACCAGGAAGTAATGACAACTGGGCGGGTGGGCGGAGCCTCGTGTCACGATCACTATTGGTTCTCCGAACCACAATCGCTACCGGATCGGGCGAACCGGGAGCATTTCACCCCTGCTGGCTAGGATTCGTTGGGCAGAAAGGATTCGATAGAAAATAGGAAACGCTCAGAATGTGGGGCAGACGGACAGAGAAGCCGAACAGGCTCAGGGAGCTTCCCAGTGTCGGCAGTGGGGGTCTCGGCCACCCACCTTGCCTTGGGCGACCAGTTCTCGCTGGGCAGCAGAGGCTGACTTGACCAGGGCGCTGGTGGCGGCGGCGATGGACTTGGCCGCTTCGAGAATCTGTTCTTCAAAGTCGAGGGTCTCGTCCGCCTGCTGCAATCAGAGAAGAAGCCCATCAGGCTGGCCGCGCCTGGCCCTTTCCACAACTGACCGCCTGGCCTCGCCCGGCTACCATATTTTAAAACCTTCCCTTCAACAAAACCCACCATATTAGATTTTGTGGCCATGCAGGTCAGCCCCCCATAGGGAGGTCTAGCCTCTTGGAACAGAGCAGCAGAGAAATCAAAGCCAATAGATAAACATTAAATCAAGCGCCTGGCTGCATCTCCCTCCCTCCTTCTCTCTCTCCCCCCCCGCCCCCCCCCCCCTGCAACCTTTACACCAGTCTGGGAGAGAGGAAACAAAACATCAGAAGAATCTGCAAAAATTCCTCTAAAACCTCTGGGTGGAATTTGTTATTGCCTCCTGCCGTGTCCTATGGAAAACAACGCCCCCGGAGACAAAGCGAGACACCGTAGGAATGTTTGATATATAGTTGGGCTAAATTACAACTTAATATATCAAACATATCACACAGAGTCTCGCAGGACAAAAAAGGCACTCGGGGAGGGGTCAAGCGGAGGAGGAGAGGCATGCTCAATGGGGGAGGTTCCTGCTGCCCACCCTCCAGCGGCTGGAGCCCACGGGCCCAGGTCCAGGGAGCCTCAGGGAGGAAGGCCTCTGTTGCAAGAGAGGTCTCCTGCTGCCCCCAACAGCTTCTCGGCTGAAAGCACACAGAAGATTTTCTATCCCATGTTACGAGCTACAGGCAAGGAGATGATGATTGCTTCCCACCAAGGTTCTCCCTCTCTCAACATATTGGGAAGCCTCCGTTTCAACCTATCTCAGAAAAGTTCAACTGAAAGAGCTTCACAGTGTGACCAATAATCTCTGGGCAACTTCCGCGTGGGAGAAAAAGGAAGCGGGTGGTGTGCCACGAGCCACTTATGTGTGGCCTCTTCTGATCTGGCTGGTCTTGGAAAAGCAGCGGTCTTGGCCAGGTGGTGTTGTTCCCACGTGGCTAGGAGAGGCCTGAGATGGCAACCACAAACAATGTCCTGCTGAAGTTTCCTCACCATAGACCTCTCTTGAGGTGGCAAGGTCTCCCCGCCTCAGCCAAGCCTCTTCTTCTGCCCTTGCAGACAAGTTGGCACAGACCCCAGCCAGACCCCTACTCTTGTTTTTCCGAATCAACTCTTTGGGGGTCCAAGAGACCATGATTTCTCAACCCCATTCAGCTAAGACCACTCTAAGAGCACCCCATGCACCTCCCCAGTCCTTCATCCCTGCCTGCCTGTGGGTCTTCCCCAGAAGGGGGTCTCCAGATTGCAGCCCCCCCCTCCCCTGCTCACCTTGGGCTTGGCTCTGGGTCTCAGCTGCTCCAGCTTTTTGGCAGCTGCTTCAATAGAAGCAGCAGCTCCGAGTAATTCCGTCTCGGCAATCACGGTGGGGTCTTCAGGGTTGACCCATTCGGTACCTGGAGATTGTAGACAACAATACAGGTTATTATAGTCTGTTATACAACTAAACTAACAACCATTTGATTTCCTCAGCTGGGAGACAGATGCAGCTTGTGTAGTCCTCACATCTTCTCATATATGGTCTTGTTTATTTCATCCGTTGTTACTGGTACCTCTGGACTTCTGTTTGCTGTAATGTCTGTCTGCTCATTGACCATTTATAAGCCAAACATTTCACCTTGAAGAGATGCCGCACCAGGTCACAACAAGGTACCAGAGAAGGTTGTTGTACAAAAGCAATGGAAGGAGACACCCTCAACTCAAACTCAACCCCTGCATGCCACCAACTCCAATGGGGCTTCTTGGGCTTCCTAACCTAGGTGCAACGTATGTGGGAGTGACCAGGGCAACGAGGCCAGCCAAGGAAATGGCCAGATAAAAGGCAGCTTAGCCCGCAGCAGGAATGTGGGTGGGCAAAAAGCCCAGAAGAGACCCTTCCTGGTTTTCTGGGCTGTAAAGGAGAAGGGGGAAGAACTGTCCTGCCGGAGTTGAAAGATTCTGTTAATGGAACCTTACACCGAAGTAGCATTAGCTCATCTGGTTGGGTTTCCTGTCTAGTCTACTTATTAAGGCTGACACAAACCCGAACCCGCAGCCCTGGGATTTTCTGCTGGTCTCTTTCCCAAGGTTGAAGGGGGTTTATGCTGTTCAGCTTCTAAATCTAGATAAATTTAGGCAGTTTCTAGGCCTACATAAGGAGGAGGAGATGATTCTTTTTCTCAATTTAGCTCGGCCAGGACAGATCCAGCACGGCTGACTTCTATACAAGGCCCTTGTTTGGGGTTTTCCCCATGTGGGTCCCCTGCTAAGAGAGGGATGAAGGCCAGGAGCCTTTTGGTAGCAGCCCCTGCCCAGACAAGGACCTCCCTCCCCTCCCCTTCCTTTCATCTCCACAGGAGACCAACGTGGCTCCAACCCTACTGAATTTTGAACTGTATCAACTGATTTGATTATACTGTGGATAACTCAACATGTGTTTAATCCTGGCCTCTACTTTCATGCCGTTTTTAAAATCTGAAGATTGAGTTGGGCGCCCCAGTGGGACAGTCCTGGAACTCCTGAAGCAGAGCCCCTTCCTCAACTACGCAGCAATTTCTTGCATTGCTCTCCATCTCCCCGACTCCAGTGCAATTTCCGCAGGAGAGAAAGCCTACCTTTCATGGCTTCGGCAGATTGTATGAGCTCCGTCACAGCCCCTGCGACCCCTTTGGACAAGGCAGTCAGCAGGTGCTTCAGCTCGGCACTGGGCTTCTGGAGGATCTGTGCGCATTGAACGGGAGGGAGGAGGAGGTTTCACAAAAGGGGGTTTCCGTAGCATCTCCCCCTTTTTTTCCTCTAAAACCTCCCGGCCTGGCCAAAACCAGGCAACACGTAGCTGGCATGAAACACCCCCTGATGCCAACACAGAGCAGTGTTCTTGCCAGGAAGGGAGACTCTTTACCATCAGGACATGTTCCAAGAGCTGCAGGTAAGCCAAGGTGCACTCCGTCCCATAATGCAGTGCCCTCATCCGCACGTCTTCGCTGACATCGGGGTGGTAGGAGGCTTGCTGTGGGGCAGAACACGGAGTCCTTCAGAGGGAGCCAAAGCTCCTGGAAGAGGTGGGGAAGCCACTAAAAAGGGTGCCCGCCCAGGTTGGGTCTTTGCACAGCCTCTGGTGTAGAAAAGGCTCAGACGCCACCTTCCTCCGCAGTCGATGCCTCGCCCCTCCTGCTCAACTGACTGGGGATGGGGGGCTTTCCCAATCCTGCATGCCCCTCAAGAAATGAGCATTCCCCTTTCAGCCTCGCTGAGGCATTCCCACTCCTAGCTGCCAAAGAGCTGCACTTGAGAACCGAATCTGAAATGCGTTGGGCTTCTGAGACACCGAAGGGGCTGAGAAGATTCGCCACGTGCTCAGGTTGCCGATCAAGATCCCTTCCGCCCAGGGGGAGATCTCAGCCCCTCAGGCGACAGAGATGCTCTGTGCATGTGGGCTGCAGGAGGAGACACCCCCTCCCCTGATTCCCCTCTCCCCACCCCTGGGAGGACAAAGTTTGACCAGAAGCAGCTTGTGAGTTTTGACCTGGGATCTGAGCTCGCTCTCCGTCTCTTGGCCAGGATGGGATACAGCAGTTCCCAGGGCTGGGGCTGCTTCCAAAGGGGGGTGGTCTTTTACCCCCCATTCCCTTCCTCAAACAAAATTCCGAATCAGGCTCTGCACTCCAAACAAGAGATTCCATCTTTACTCATCTCACGCTTACACTCAAGCACAAACACACAGATACACACTTACTTACTTACATACCCACACAGCCTCTGAATCCCTGTGCAGCCCTCTTGGCTCCCCAAAATAACCTTTGTTTAGTTCTCAAATAAACGTCCCTCCCCCTGTTTCTTTGCTGCCTTTGCTTAAACTCAAGAAGACGAGTCCAGTGAGGTATGGAGCAGCCCCCACTTCTGCCTTGTGCCCTGAACTGGGGGTTGGAGGGAGGCTGGACTCCTCTCCCCACCCACAGCCCCAAAGAGGCTGTCTCTGGGAACTGATCCAGCCCCTTTGGAAAGCTGCCCATGTTCCTTTCCAAACAAAATCACTTGGGGAAGAAGACAAACCGATCTTCAAACACTTTTCAAATGCAAATCTGCCCTTTCAGGAAATAATTTCTGAGCCCGGGAGCCCTGAAGGGACCGGGAGTTTACCTTGCAGGCAGCCAGCATGTCGGCCACGGCTTTGCGGCTGAGGTTGGCCGTGGCGATCACATCCTCCTGCCGGCAGGAGTTCCCGGCTGCCACGGCTTTGGCCGTTGCCATGGTGATGCCTTTCGTCATCCGGATGGATTCTTCTGGAGAGCAGGTCTTCTCGGGAACGTCCTTGGACTGGAACACCTGGAGACGTGAAGGAGGGGGGAAGAAAGGTCAGGGGCGTTGCTGGGGAAACATCAGGAAACAGTGGGGGAGGGGGGAGGCTCAATGCAAACGGGGCCAAGAGAAGTCCCGGTGTGAGGCCAGGACTACAGTGTCCATCTCCGTTGAAGAAAAGCCAGCCCAGAGCTGGCAGGGGAGAACTGAGACCCTTCCTCTAAAAGGGCAGCAACTCTGGGGCTCCCCCAAAGCTCTGAGCAAGAAACCACGGGAATGGCAGGACTGTGGCCTGTCCCCAACCTTGAAGGGAAGGTCAGAAACCGATGTTCAGCTGAAAAGCAGAGCCCTCCCCACCCCCACAAATCTCAGTTTTGCCAGGTTGCGTGGGGCTGGGCTTGGCGGCGGGACTACCGTGAGCTCCTGCTTGATGTACTCTATGGTGGCCTCCAGCGCCCTGGTTCCACGCGTGGCCTCGTCCTCCACCGCCTTCACCGTCTTCAGGAGGGAGGTGACGTTGGTCACCATCACCTGCAAGGGAGGAAGAAGGAAAGGAGGCGTTGCAGCAGCTCTCCCTGGAGGGCCAAGGAAGCCCCCTGCAAGGCAAGGCAGGGCCGGTCCTTCCCGGGTGCAGAGTTTCAACAGCAGCACTTGGGCAACCGTGTGGGGAATCCGGCCCCACTGCGGAGGAAGGGTGGGTGGATGGATGGCCGATGGAGAAAAGGGGCAAATAGGAAATCCCACTTGGAGCCTCAACAGCAGGCATTGCTTGAGCAAACATCTCTCTTGGGAGGCTGCAAGAGGAGACCCCGGCTGGTCGAGGGCGGGAGCAATGAGCAGCCGGGTAGCATCACCCATTATATTAAAAGGCATCAGTTTCACGAAAGCCTTTGGGTAAAACCTATCACATGCCTTACGTCCTCACGAGCTGAAGAGCGAACAAACGAACCCTGAACAGAACTGGGCACTTCCCTCAGACGGAGCGTAATCGGCAAACCTCAAAGTTGTTCGCAAGGAAAGCCAAAAGCCCAACTCTGCCCCAGGAGGAAAGGCAGCTCTAGTGCTGAGAAGGGCCACCGCATGCGCCTTAAACACTTGGGGGCCATGATTTGCCAGTTCTGGGGATTTGGGTCAAAGCAGGAGCAGGAGGCAGCAGTGAGGCTCCTGTGGGCAAGGAGAGCCAATTCTCTCCCGTACCTTGGCAGCCCCCTTGAGCTGGTACATGGACGGGTCGTCTGCTGGCTTGCTGGCGGCTCCTTTGGTGGCACCGATGAGGTCAGACAAGGCCTTTGCCACATCCTTGATGGCATTGATTAGCACAACCTGTCAAAAGCAGGGCCTGTTAGTGGCTCTCCAGGCTCTCCATTAGCCAAGTCTCCTGGCCTTTAGGGAGAAGGTATTTCAGCTTGTAAAGTCAACTAGCATTGGAGAGCAGGTAGAGATCATGGCAACAGCCAGAGACGGGCAGCTCTATGAATTTGATCAATGTTTGTTTGCTTGTTTTGTTTATTGAATTTATATCTCCGCCTATTCGCACATGGCAACTCAGGGCAGCTTACAGAATATAAAAACCTCATTTAAAACAATAAAACGAATAAAAAAGAATCAAATAAATTAATATAATAAAATATAATATATAAAATATATAAACAGTAGAACAAATACCACTGACCCACAGCTAGTTACAGGCTCCCAGACCGCTTGGCCCAGTCTCTGGACTCTACTCTGGCACAGAGGACTTCTCTCTGTCCACTCAGCTTGGCTTCAGAAGCCCAATCGAAGGCAAGAGGTTCTGGGCGATTTGGGGGTGACCCAGCCCCCCCTCCAATCCAATCCAAGCCTATCGCATGACGCCCCTCCATACACACCTGCGTTTCAGGGTCATCTGAGCCCAGGCTGGCTGCTCCCAGCTTCACCACCTCTGCCAGTTGCGTGATGGTGCTGGCCGAAGACTGGGCTGCTTGGGCCAACTTCTCCTGGCTAGAGGCGGCTCCGGAGACCAGCAGCTTGGTGTCTTCAACCAAAGTCTTTGCAGTCTTTAGAATATTTTCCCTGGGAAAAGGAACAGGGCGGAAGGAAGCGGGTTAAGTAGGAGCAGGCACAAATCAGGCAGCTCCTTCCCTTCCTTGGCATAAACAGGTGCAAAGAAATGAGAGCTGTTTATGCCGTTTTTATTAGTGCATTTCTGACTGATTGCCTCTCGCATTTGAATCCTGCTTTTGCATTCTACCTCCTTTTAGCTTTAATCACGTTGGGTAGCTGATATGAACTTTAAAAATAAACCAATTATTGTGATTTATGCTCAGCTACAATTATGACGGCAGTATTTCCAAAAACTGTCACCGTAATTAAGTTTGAAATTAGTTTTAAAGAGTGGACGCAGGTCCACATCTTATTTCTTAGCTCCGGGAGTTGATCTGAACAGGGTGTTGGGTTTGGGGATAGTTTGTCTTTCTTAAGATTTATCTTTACAGCAAAGAATTTTTCTTTACCAAGTTGTCTGCTGTTTGAAGGTGAAGGGGGAAAAAAATCTCATTTAGGCCAAAGGAAATTAAAATTATTTCTGAGTTTACTGATTCAAGACACAAATTCTCTGTAGTCCAAAGATATCCTAGCTGAAATACAACAATACAGTTCATTTGAATTTTGGGTCTTGAATAACATCACATAAATGCTACTAATAGTAATGGGGGCACAGTGGTTAAAATGCAGTACTGCATGCTACTTCTGCTGACTGCGAGCAGTTTGACAGTTTGATCCTGACCGGCTCAAAGTTAACTCATCCTTCCATCCTTCCAAAGTAGATAAAATGAGAACCCAGATTGTTGGGGGCAATATGCCGACTCTGTAAACAGCTTAGAGAGGGCTGGAAAGCACTGTGAAGCGGTATACAAGTGCTATTGCTACCTTCCTTCTTTCCTTCCTCCCTCCCTCCCTCCCTCCCTCCCTCCCTCCCAGTGGTTAGAATGCAGCATTACAGGCTAACTCTGCCCGCAGTCCAGAGTTTGATCCTGACTGGCTCAAGATTGACTCAGCCTTCCATCCTTCCGAGGTCATTAAAATGAGGACCCAAATTGTTGGGGGCAAATATGTAAACTGCTTAGAGAGGGCTGTAAAGCACTGTAAAATGGTACCCGTCTAAGTGCTATTGCTATTACTATCAAACCAACAACTGGGCGCACTTTCTTCATGAACCTCTACATTGTCACTTCTTTCCAAACCCCCAAACAATTTCAGAGTAAACTTACTCCCAACCACTCCCTCCCTCACTATGTACCCAGCTTCACCTGTGATCAGCGAAGGATTCGTTGTTCTCAGCATTCAGTGTCCCGGCTGCAGCAAACAAGATGGTGGTGTCCAGGTCAGCGATGATGCCGGAGACGGCGCTGGCAGCAGTGATGCACGCCTGGGTGCCCTTGTTCCCTGCCTGGAGAGCTGACAACACCAGGGACACCTGTCCAAGAGAAGGGACCAAGGCGGATGCAGGGATAGCCCATCGGAGGAAGGATGGCAAGGGAGGGGGAGGGGGTCCCACCGTGGCAAGCACCCACCTTTTCGCTGACCGTCCGGGTGCATTCGATCAACTCCCGCTTAGTGTAGGCATCGGTTGGACATATCTGCAGGGCGCCGGCTTTTTGGACCAGGAAGATGCAGCTGTGTCCAAGTTCTTGAACCCGGGTTCTGATCTGGAACCCTATCTGTGGAGCCGAAAGATGGCAGAAGAAAGAACAGCCAATGAAAAGGCTCCTCTGTGGGTGTCCTCCCAAGCAGAGAGGGAGGAAAGGCGGCCGAAGGGCTGCAGGAAAAGCTAATCAGGGCTTAGGATGGGCTTCCAGCTGGTGAACAGGAAGAGGCGTCTTCAGACAAGCTTAAGAAATCCTAAAAAACACCCCTCTCCCCTCTTTTAATATAGAACCAACGTTATATTACTGTCTGTTATGTTGTCTGCGGCTGTTGTAGAATAAAAAGCAAATTAAAGCCAGGACTAACAGCCTCCCTGAACAACGGAGAGGAAATAGATCAGAAGAAGGAAAAGCCTCATTAAAGGAAAATCTTCTGCAATGGATGAAAGGGAAAATTCTAAAGGCTTCTGATCTTGGGGTTTGCTTGCTCATTTTTCTCTTCCCCCCAAATTAGAAGGAAGGTTGGCTTTTACTCTGAAAGGGGGATTTTATTCTCTGCGTTCTGAAGGGTTTCCCAATCTAGGGGGGGATGCAGGACTATGAACCTCTGTAGCCGCCCCCAGATCTACAGTGGGCATCTTGTTTCTCACAACCCCACGGGGCGGGGGGGAGGGGGGGTGCAAGTACTTAAGAGGTGACAAGGATGGCAGACCTCCTCCGGTTCCGCAGTCCCCGCTGCCATCCGGCCCTGGGAAGCCAGATGTCCATAGTCAGTGGTCATTTGCGAGGCGAGTCCTCCCAGTTCCTCTGGATTAGTGACCGCCTTGGTCATCTGAAAGGATGGAAACAAGGATGAGCATTTTAGTTTGCCACGTTGCCTTGCAACACCGACTGGAAGACCTGATGGGGGCTTTTGAAGACCCTGCCCCCAATTTCGCTGTCTCCCCTGTCTTTCTCCTAGTCTCCTCCAGTACTTTGACCTATTTTATGGAGGGATTCTCTTGCAGTTTGAAGGTTCGGTTCTGGCTTGTTCCGAACTGTCCCTCCAGCTTTCTATTTTGTCCCTTGCAAAAGGCCCCGTTTCTGGGCATTTGCCCAACGGCTCGATCTGCCTTAAATTAAAAGCGAAGCCGTGAAGCAGTGCACATGCTTCTCTTACCATCTCCTGGGCTGTGACTGCGATGGCCCTGCAGTATTTGACAACAGTGGTCTGGTAGTCGACAAAGGACCCTTTGGGATCGGACGGTGTCCCTTCGTCTAGCTGCGTGGCGGAGAGTGTGGAAAAGAGAGGGAAGATTCTCAGCAAGGGAGAGTAGAAGACCTCAACCTGGGACCCTCCACAGCTGCTGGACTACACACCCCATAATTCATAATCAGCCCAGCCACCAGCTTCAGGCTATGGGAGCTGAAGTCCAACACCGCTGCACATCACCTAGAATATCTGACTGAGAATGACCAAGATGCAAGAAAAGGTTGAAGCAACCCCATTTTTTTGGGTAGAACCCCAGTTGGAAGGCCAGTAGACTAATTTCCACTTGCCTGGGAGAAGAACGGCAGGGCCTGGCGAGGAAGCGTTTCCCCCAAATCCCCTTCCCCATTTCAGCCACTACCATAATAACAGGAAAATTGCTGAGAACACTTAAGAAATGAGTGAAGTAGTTGGATAGTTAGTTGTCAGCCTAGTCTGAGCCTCCTTGGATGCCCTGAGAAAGCTGCGTGGGCCCCTCAGGAGAAGGAGCAATGGCCCCAGAAGGTTCTTCACCCACCTTACTCATAGCTTCAGCGATGGAATCCACCATGTTCCCCACCATGCCTACTTCACTGGCAGCCTCATTCAAGGTCACCATGATGTCGTCCACGGCTTCCTTCATGAGCTGTGCTGCTTCCAGGATGGCATCATGCGTGTGGGACGCCTGGGAGAAAGATCAGAGACCCATCAGCCTTTCCTTCCTTTGCAATGCAGCCACGTCCTCTGGTGGGACAGATGTGGGACACCAACGGATCTCCAGGTTCCTCTAGAAACAGAGCATGGAAGCTGCAAGGAAGAAGAGGACTCCTTCTGGAGCAAGAGGTTTCTAAGAAGGGCTGCAGAACGGATCCGACGGAAAGGACGTCTCTCCAAAAGGCTTTTTCCCAGGTTACTGCAACTGCCACTCTGAAGGAGGGCAGGTACATGTTGAATTAAAAGCTTTCTGGTGTATCAAAGAGGAAATACAGCAGCTGTCAAGAGTAGCCCCGGTATTTAGTCACAGGATCTTAGCATCAGAAGGGACCACCGAGATCATCCAACCTAAACCTCTGCACAATGCAGGGATCCGAATTCGGGGGATCCTAGCAGCAAAGGGAGGCCATCCCCTCTCTGGGTCATTGCTTCCAGTCAAACTCTTTGTGATGTTTGGAATCCCCCCCCTGAACATTCAAGTCAAAAGCAGTTCTTGAAAATGTTTTCAATCCCCCACTTCCCAATATCCGACTTCTCAAAAGTTTATTCCGAGCATTCTTTTTTTTTAAAAAAAAGGCAATTAGAAGATTTTCTGCCTGAGTGCCTTGTGGAAGACCCTAATCAGACGGAGTTGATTACCGAAGGCTGTGTTTTTAATTAAAGGCCCTTGCCGGAGAGGCAGCAAAGGAATTCTCCAGAGCACTCATCACGTACCGGCGTCTGAAACGTGATTGCTCCCAAGGAGCGTATTTTTAGACTTGTAACATGCAAATCATGTTTTCTTGCTGAAATTTCCCTTCTGACAAACGAGACATGTTTCAGGAAATAAGCTGGCTCTGGCTGACTGCCCTCCACAGATACCAAATTAAACCTCCCGTTATCCTGAGTTAGCCCCGCCTGGCTGGGAATTTGGGGAGTGGGAGACCCTGCATCATAAGATTGGCAAGGCTGAAAAATATGGCATGAGATGATGATGGGCTTTCCGTTGCACATATCCAAGTGCAAGTGAAGAGTCAGTTCAGGATACTGTGCAAAGGAAGAACACAGATAGTTCCCAACTTACGACCATTACAAGCATGATGGGCAGGTTCCATTACAGTCATAATTTGAGGACTACTTGTAAAAAAACCCACCTGAAGCTGAAGTGTTTCTTTCTGTTTTAAAAACTTCCCACAAATACAACAGCTGCTCAGAACTGATCTCCTTAATCTGTCCATTTATTTTTAAAATGTCTGCAGTGCTTCTTCTTCTTCTTCTTAGGAGCCACATTCCAAAGCCCAGCTCCCCCTCTGGAAATCTCTTCCACCAAGCAGGATTCCCGTTTCATTAGGAATCTGCCCCGGCCAAAGAGGCCACCTCAGGTCACTTCACTCTTCCCTGAGGGATCTGCCCCCCTCAGGTATCCGCCCCATCTCCCTTCTGCACCACTGACAGATCTACCTTTGGATTCCCGCCTCCTTCCTTGGCCGCGTAGAGCATCTGGAGGGCCGATTCCGCCAAGGTCTTGGTCTGATCCAGCAGGTTCATTTGCTGCTGGTGATTCATCAACTTGGAGACGACACCAACGGCCGCCAGAACCAAGGGTTCAAAGTAGCTGGAGAGCTGCGTCACCTGAGGAGGTCAGGAAACCAAGGAGTCAGACATGCTAGGGTGCCCTTTCTAAGACGGGTGCAACGATTCCACCCCCCACCCCACAAACCAGCTGTGCTGTGTGCTCTTCAACCTTGATGACTTGAAACACGCTGGCTGGGGAATCTTGGGAGCTGAAGTCCACACATCTCAAACTTGCCAAGATTGAGAAACTCTGCCATTTCTACAGTTCAGAAGACCCTGAGAACAGACCCCCGCCACCCCTTGAGCCCCTACCTTGTGTCCAAGCTGAGCAGCCTCCCCTCGGGCTGCCGTTGCAATGGGGTCGATGAGATGGCCAATTTCCTGGACAACGGAGGTCAGCTGCTCTTGCAAGGCCTGAGAGACAGACAACAATGGCTATCCTCTTCCCATCATAAACAATTAGAAAGCAGCAAAACTGTGCATGCACAGGATCCTCTTTTCCCCCCTCCCCAATCCATGGAAAAATTGTCTTCCATGAAACCGGCCCCTGGTACTGAAAAGGTTGGGGACCACCAGTTTATACCACAGCACTGCCTCCTCCGTTCAGTCGGTGGCTCTTCCAATTTGCATTTGAAGGGGAAATACACCCACATCAGGTGGATAATTGGTTTTCGTTCATTTCCGTTTCGTTTGGTAAGGGAGGTGTCCTTTACCTCCACAGAAATGTCATCCCTGGTGGCCAAGTTCTGACTAACGGCGGCGAGGGAGGCTTGTTCGAGATCTCTGATGCACTTGTTGATGCCATCGATGGCGTGGTCACACTCCCGCTGGCCTGGAGCTTTGTCCCTGCAGAAAACAACGGACTCACTGAACTGGGCCTGCAGGGAAGATGTCCGGCATGGGAACTGTCGTCTTCAGGATTTCGCACTCTTGATTCCTCTCCTACCACCTTTTGGCTTTCTGCTTTGCCCACCCACTGGGCCCCCAGGTCCCTTCAGACGCTTAGAGCATCAGGGGCCAACACAGAATCAATCATGCAGGAGAGGAAGGGCGGGAGGGAGCTCCACCTGATGGAAGTGATAAGGCTCTTGATGGACTCGGAGACAGTGTGCGAATGTCCAGCCAGGACAGACCAGGTGCTGGGGTCCTTGGGGTTGATGGCCAGGGAGCGAGCGGTTTTGATCAAGAAAGACGAGCTCTCCAGCATGGTCCGAGCTGAAGCCAGGATGGGTTCCTGTGCGCGAGAACCCTGGAAAGAGGTGATCTGATGAGCCAGCTACTTCCAGGGGGTTTAGGCCTCCTCCTCCTCCTCCTCCATCAACATTGCATTAATGGGTGTAGAACACAGCCGGCTTTGGGTGCCCCCGTGTCGGTGGGGCTCTTACCTCAGCACTGATTTGAGCAGGAATGCTGGCAAACTCAGGATTGGAGGCGAAGGCGGTCAGGTTTTCCACGGCTTCAATGAGCGGAGCAGCGGCGGTCCGGCACTTGCCACGATTGTCTTCTGAAAAGTCTCCGTCCAAAGCCTGATGAGGAGAAGCCAATGCGGTTTAGAGCTCAATTTAAAGAAGAGCGAGCAAAAAAGCAGGGGACGTTTGCTCAACTGTGAACACAAAACATTCAAGGGGGTCGCTAAGCCCCCTCCTTCAATGGGTCAGAGGTATTTTGGGGAAGGTGTTGAATAAAAGTTGGGTTCAAATTCTCTCCTTAGTTTTGAAGTCCACCAGACTCATTCTCCGATCTTTTTCTGCTGGGACATTATCTTTTCCAGGCTCCTTCAAAGAAGCCCAGAGATCCCATTGCACAGGCAGCTTCACACCCCACAGGGGACCCTGAACCATATCTCAGATATGACTGGGTTCTCTCAGTCCACAGGCAAAAACAAATAAAGCCCACTGCTCAAGGCAGACCCCCCCCCACCTCCACCCCAGCTTCCTCCTTTAAATACATCATGGTGACCCCAGACTTAAACTTTTGGATGGCGACCAGCTCATGATCCAGATCCCTGTAGCAGTGCTTCTCAAACTTGGCCATTTGAAGATGGGTGGACTCCAACTCCCAGAATTCCCCAGCCAGCATGGTTGAGAAACGCTGCCCTATAGGATTCAGAAGCCAATATCTCTATTCCTACTTTCCTAGATCAATACTCCGAAAATGAGACCTGAATTCTAAGCAAGCTCAGAAGAGGGAAAAGTGAGTCACCAGCTTTTGCTTGAAAAGGAAGTGGAAAAACCAGCCATTAGGACCGTTCCTTCCCCCGTCCTCATTAAGGAGATCAAACTTCCCCAGGCAGAAAAATAGAAACCTATTAGAATTAAAGTCATTAAGTGAAATCAATGGCCCACCTTTAAAATTACAGACTCGTTAATCTAATTGCCAGCATAATTTTGGCAGATTAGAAACAAAATTCGTCTGCATCTAGCATTTAAATTTTAAAGGAAAGGAAGTTTCCTCACAAGCATTTACAGAGATTTCTCAGTGGGCAGATCTGGCTCCCTTAAGTTTCTTTTTCCTTGAAAACCACACTTTTTTCTGGTTTCCATCTTTTTGGTCAAGTAGAAGCAGCGAAGGGATACGCTCCATATGTTCCTTTTCAGAGGGCTGCAAAACCTTTTTTATTTTATTTTTTTAATTGATTTATATGCCGCCCTTCTCCGGAGACTCAGGGCGGCTTACAATGCGTTAAGCAACAGCCTTCATTCTTTTGTATATTTTTATACAAAGTCAGCTTATTGCCCCCACAAACTGGGTCCTCATTTTACCTACCTTAGAAAGGATGGAAGGCTGAGTCAACCTTGAGCCTTGGAGAGATTCGAACCAGCAGAAATTGCAGGCAGCTGTGTTAATGACAGGGTGCACCAAACCACTGTACTATCAAGGCTCTTTTTGCCTTGAGAATTTTTGCCTAGAGAATTTGCTTTCTCTAATTTTTGAAACTAGAATGAATGAAACATTCATGATGAAACATTATCTGCATTTTCTTTCCTATTTGCTAAATGTTTAGATTTGGCTTCTTTGAGATTTCTGTTTTTATCACAACTGGCTTATTGTAAATCGTTGTTGAAGACCATTTTGGGATTTTAGGATGTTTCAATCTTACTCCAAACCTCATTCATAAAGTGGTTGGCACTAAATAACAACAAATCGACTGCAGAATAATGGAATAAGGCACCAATAAGGTGTCTGAAAGAAATCTTAGGATAAAGGCAGAAAATTAAAAAATCCCCCAACGGGAGCAGTTTCCCCTCTGCCTCTTTCCACACCGCCCACTTTTCACGCCTGGTTCCTGCCTTTCCAGCTTCTCTTTCCTGTAACAGGAGAACCGGAAGCCTCTGGAGACGATGGCCAGGAAATATCCACTTCACGGCCCTGGGCTTCCTGAGGGACTCGGAGAGACTGCTCCCTGCCGGCCCTCCGCTGCCACCCCCTCCTCCCTTGCAGATTTCTCTGGCTTCTTTCAAAGCCCCCATTTCGCCTCTGTCGGAGGGCTCAAAGATGTCGCGGCTCTCCCACCTTGATAGTCTTCACCAGGTTGGCTGTGCTGTTGGCCACCTCCTTGGCTGATTGGACGAAGTGCCTCTTGGCCACGGGGTTGGCCGTTTTGGATGAAGCGATGCGGCAGGCGTTGCACAGGGCAGATGTGTGCTTGGCCACGATGGTGGCCGCCGACAAGACCTGAAACAGGCAGAGGGGGTGGACTCAGGGCTTTGCACACCCGGAATCCAGGGAGTGGATCCTTCTTCAAGGATCTGGGGGCAGGAATGGTCTATCGGAGCCCAGGCAGGGCAGCTGTCGGTCAGAGGAAACAGAAGCAGAGATGGAGGCCATCACCCGGGGAAAGATCAAATCTGTCCTCCCCCAGGCACTCCATGGTCATGCGGTGGAAAGTGATGCCAAAGGGCAGAGGTGACCCAGGAGAGACCCATGTCTTGGCCAAGGTCCCAGGTTCAGTAGAAGCTTCCTCTGATCGAAAAGGCCTTTCCCAGAGGCAACCTTCTGCTGGACAAGGGCCTTCTTTTCTTTTTTAAACCATCTTGGGAGTATTAACAGTCTCTCTCTCTCTCTCTCTCTCTCTCTCTCTCTCTCTCTCTCTCTTTGTGTCTGTGTGTCTGTGTGTGTGTGTGTGTGTGTGTGTGTGTGTGTGTTGCTGACCAACTGCTGTTCTACCTGTCCCAAAGGGAGCATTACCTGGGACGGACTGCTGGCTGGATCCACCAGGTTCTGGCACGCCATCTGGATGGCCTGGTTGGCGCGGGCAAACTGGATGGGATCCACGAGGCCCTGTTGACCAGCCTGGCTGTTGGGGTCTGAGATGCCCACCAGGTAGGCGGCCTAGGCGACAAACAACGGGGGGGGGGGGGGGGGGGGGGGGGGGGCTTCAGCAAATGGAAGCAAAGAGGAGACTCCCTGGCATTTCAACACATTTCAGAGGCAAAGCAGAAGTCCAGGGGCCCCCAAAGGCCAGGGAAATGCGAAGCGTGACTTTAGCCAGCCCATTTGCAGAGCTGCCCTCGGGCCGGATCCCACATATTTCATGACTGTTTGGGAGGGGGCTTTCAAGGTCCCCGCCTCAACCATCTTCAAGCAAGGTTGGCATTTGCTGCCGAACTGTGAACCTGGCAACTTGAACTGACCGTAGTTGCTTGGGAAGGCACAGAGTGACCAGGCTAGAATAAAATCCGCAGGTTCCCCAAATGCCACCCCTGCCCCAATAACCCACTGGACCCAAATCCCTGCAAAGTGCCCACAAAAGGCCGGAAGGAAATCAGGAGGTCCCAGCGTGGATTCAACACCAACCCAAACCCACCTGAGCCGCTGCTTCGGTGAGACCGCAGAGAGCCTTGGAAGCCACCCCCACACACTCCCCGAAGACAGGCAGGTCGCCGGTCTTGGCATTCTGGGAGATGCCGGCCATCGCTTCCCCAAGCACCTTCGGAAAGAGCCCGTGTGAGAAGGCTATCCTCGGGACTCTGTCTGGAGAAGACCTCCCGGCCCTTCCTTGGAGAAGAGGCACCATCTCCGGAAGAGCCGTCCAGCCTTTCCCCGTTTCTGGGGCCTCCCTCCAGTTTCCCTCCTCTCCCCCACCCCACCCCTCAGTTGCACTATGTCCACCCGGAGAGATTTCCCAGGGAGAGAGTTGGGAAGGGCTACCTTGGAGTTCTCCATGACGCCTTCAATGCAGTCGAAGTAAGACTGGTCGCTTACGGGCTCGCTGGGATTTTCCAGCATCTCCTTCACAGTCTGAAAGGAGAGCAGCCCAACCCAAGTAAATGCAAGGACTTCCAACTGACCCCGGTCAGTCGTCCTGGATGATGGCTGGGCCCATAGACCCCTCCCCCCAATTCTGCCACCCCGGCTGCTGGGGCTGGATGGACAGGAACCCACCAGTCATCCAATCGCTCAGAGGGGCTCCACTGCAAACTAGAAGGAAGCAACCTTCACAAGACAACGCTCTTTCTGGGGGAAGCCCAGGAGCCACACAGTTCATGCTCTCCAACCCTACAAAATTGCCTGGAAAGGTAACATGGTGAGCCAAGGACGGACCTCCAGTTCCCGGAGAGCATTGTCGCACTCCTTCTGGCCAGGCGCTTGCTGGGTACACAAGGTGATCAGCTGGTTGATGCTCTCCGTGACCGCCCTGGGGACACAGCGGGAGGAGAAGCTGAAGACCCCCGAGAGCAGCCCTCCAGCTCACCCACTCATCCTCTGCCCTGCTGCTCCAGCACCCAACCCAGGCCCACTGCAGCCCTCACCTGGCAGCCGCTGCTAAGAGGTTCTTGGCATTGGGAGCGCCGGGGTCCACCGACAGAGACTTGGCTGCCAGAAGCAGCTTGCTGGAAGCCATGGAGATGTTCTTGAGGTTCCCGATGACCTGAATCTGGTCCTCTTTGGTCTGTGAAGCAGAGAAGGCACCGCAGGGGCTGACTGCTTGGGCGGAGAGCCGAGTCCCCCAACTCTATTCCTGGCGCCAGCAGCATCGGAGGGAGTCCCACTTGGGTAGGGCGGGGCAGACAGAGACCCAGATCACCACTGCCTGCAAGGACCCCCAGCTAAGCAGACAATGCTTTGACAATTGGGCCTTGACTGGGAAATCCAGCCCGGAGGGCAGAGCCTCCCAGCCTCTGTGCAGCCCCGTCTCTGCCTGGCACAGAGAATCACCAGGCAGAGCTGGTCCAGCGGCTGCCCTGCCCAGCAAATCCATTGGGCACAAAGGACGGGCCAATTAGTCTGCAGGCTGCAGGGACGATCCTCGGCAGGAGGCTGAGAGAGCAAAGCCAGACGGTGGACTTCCAGCGGTTATGCTGAAGGGGGCAAGGGCGGAGTGGGGAGATGCAGGGACCCCCCTAGAGCCCTGGGATCTGGCATGTCGCCCTGGGCCCTAAGCAGGAGTTTAGTGGTTAACCATGACTAGACAGCTAAGCAGCATCTAGGAAATCCTGCAATGGTAGATTAGACCCAGAGAAACATCCCAGAGAAAGGATAAACCATAATATGCCTTAGAAAGTTGCATGGATGCATAGAGCTTGGCTGGAAGGACAATTCTATTCTTCTCAGGTTCCCAGAATGCACCTTTCCAGCATCAGCTTTAGCAGGACAAGCCAAGAGAAGCAACTCGGCTGCCCTTGGCCATTATGCCCGGGAGGGGGAGGGGAGGAAAGGCACCTACCTGAGCTTGGCCGGCCATTTCAATCCCCGCGTCGAGAAACTCATCAAAGTCCTCGCTGAACTTCCCTGAGGCGGCCGCCAGCTCCCCGCTCTGGCCCCGCGTGGAGTGCACCACCTCCCCAGCCGCCTGGTTCAGGTCGGCCGCTGCCTGGTTGAGCTCGCTCTGCGCTTCCTGGAATGACTTGGAGCTGGGGGGCAGCTGCAAGGGGAGGGTGGGATTAGGAAGCCGTGGCTGTGCCTTGGCACGTCACCAAGCACCCGGGTCTTGCCCTGCGTGCTCGCCCTCGACAAGGCCACAGACGGACACAGGCAGTGCTGACCAGGGGAAAACTCTGTGGGTTCTGCTTCAGGTTGCACAGACCCCGGCCTCGTTCCGGGCAATGCAAGGACCAGAAGCCCATCACCATGCTTTATGCCGTCCTTCTTTTGAGAGGCCCGATACACCCACGCAAAGCCCTTCAGGGGACACCACCACTTGCCCTGATACCCTGGCAAAGGGACCTTGCAAAGAAAGGGGCAGACTCGCAGGAGGCCTCCTTGGCCACGGGGGAAGTGGCTCACCGATTCCACCAGCAGCTTCTTGCTGGATTCGCCAATGCTCTTCAGTGCCACGTCCACGTCCTTCTGGCCAGGGAGGCAGTTGACGCAGTTGTTCAGCGAATGGGACACGGCTTTCGCCACCTAAATGAGACACACCGCCAGGCGAGAGGAATCAGAGGACGGCAAGTAGCCCCAAGACCCCCAACCTTTTTTCCTGAGGCTCTGACAGTTGAACCCCCTTTGCTGGATCAGACCCCGAGGCCGCTGGAGGGAGCCAGGCTCTCTGAAGCCCAGGACAACCAGGGAGCAGACTCGCAAGCAAGGAAGTCGAGTAAACTGCGTTACAGGGTAAACAACGTGGTTTCAGATGGAAGGAGAATTCAAGGGATTCAAGCGGGGGGGGGGGGGGGATTACAAATCTCAAGATGGCACCCAAACACACAGAAATATAAGAGGATGAGTTTCAATTGCTCCATTCTGGCCTGATCATTTAGAGCACAATCTGCAGACACTCCTGGACTCGGGGAGACTTTTGGGCCAGGGAGGCAGATGAGGGGGACAGTTCTGAACAGCAGCCGGACCGTCCGAGTGGCCGCAGTCACATGACCCCTTTTGCCAGGAGCGGTTCTGATGTGGGTGGCAGCTGAGTTGGGGCAGGGTGAGCGGCAGTCCACTCCTCTCTCTGGCTGCTCTGCACCCACCTGGGCCAATCTCTGCTGACTCTCAGCATCCCCCGGAGACACCAGGGCCTGCTTGGCCTCCTGGATGAGCAGAGCGGAGCCTTCCATCACGTCCCACGCAGAGTCCAGCATCGCGCGGGCCCCAACTGGGTCGCCTGTGGATGCGGCCACGCCCCGCGCCGCTTGTGCCAAGGTCTTCAGTGCCTGGGCCGTTTCCCGGGCAGCCACCCCTGGAGGAAGAAATGGGGAAGTCCGGTCAGCAGCCTGCAGGCTGTCCCTGCCTGTCCCAAGGAGAAGACAAGAGAGGCCAAGGCCGAGCCGAGCCCAGTGGCCAACGGGCATCTTGGGGGCTGCCAGCAGGACATGCAGCCATTCTCTTCTGTAGAGAGATTCGAGGGGAGGCTGTCCTGGACCTCAAATCATGAGGTAGGAGGTGAGAAGGCAGAGCTTCTCTGGAGCTGTCCCCCCTCCATGGGAACCTCTTCCCCACCCCAAGATTTGATGGTGTTGTTCAGAAAGCCTTTGACAAGTTTTGCAGGCCACTTACAAGCCAGGAGGCACATGGCTGTCTTTATTGTCTGCTCCTTTCTGTATTTTATTGAATGGCATGGTGCTGCTTTTATTTATGTAAATTGCCAAGAGTTGGCTAAAATAGGGTGGCACATAAAATAAACTGATCATGTATAAATAGAGCCGGAGAAGAGAGGCAATGTCATATCAGCCACCCTTAACTAATCTCCTGCCCTCAATGAATCTGTCAATGAATCTAAATCTAAATTATTAACTAAAAATCTTACAAAGAAACAAGAGAAGGAATTAGAAGGCAGTACAAAAATTCAAATAACCAAGAAAATAAAATACTAGGGATTTGGCTTACTATAAGATGCTCCTCAATTAAAGAAGACAAGTATGACAAATTACTACTGCAAATTAAAGAAGGTTTAGATAATTGGAAAAATTTACAAATTTCATTTATGGGAAGGATCGCTATGATCAAAATGAATATTTTGCCCAAAATACTATTTCTCTTCCAAGTTATACTAGTAAAATTAGAGAAGGCTTTTTTTGAAACATTAAATAGAACAATTACCAAATTTATATGGCAAGGAAAAAGACAGAGAATTAGATTAAAAACACTGCAAGACACAAACGGGAAGCCCTTCTAATTAGCCTGATCAGCTGGACCTCGGAATCTCCCGTGGACAAGCTGGCCAAGATGCAACGTGATCGACACAAAAGCATTTTCATCGATACGTAAATCTTTTGGCCAACCGGCCAGGAGCCCTCAAGGGCCGTTGCAGAAAACGATCTGCTCTTGCAAATCCTTGATTTCTGGGTAAAATAAACAGCTGATTCAGCATCGGGGAGTCGCTTTATTAAAATGTGTGGCCCAGAAGAAATTGGGTCACGGCACCCCACCATTCCCGGGTCTCCAGAGCTGCTTTATGCGCATTGATTCAAAGTCTGGTTCCAACTGTGTGTGAGAAATGTTTGCTGTCCTTTTATTGCAAGAGATCCTGGGGAGATCCAAGCCTCTCTGAGCCTAGCATTGATCCATCAGCCTCTGCCCACCACAGGGGGCCAGCAAAATATTGTTTTCCTGAGAAAGCTGCCCTGCCCCCCCATCCCCCCCTCTTACCAAGCCCATGGAGTGCCTCTGGATTCATCTTTAGGAATAGTTTGCAAACTTCTATCAACTGTTCTCAACAACAATACTGTCTTTGCAAGTCTTTGGTTGTGTGCATGGGCCAAACCCCTGAGGTGAGATGACTGGGTAAGGCCGTGATTCCTGCTCCCCCAGCCTCACCTGGGGCGGCACGGCTGAGAGGGCAAAAAGCTGTTGTACCTGTGTAGTCTTCGTTGCCTTGGGCGGCACAGGTCAACAGCTGCGCCATGGAGGAACCGACAGCTTTGGAGGTGCTTCCCAAATCCTGGGCACATTTTTCAAGCTGAGGAACAGAAACGACCTTGTGATGAACCTTCCCAAGGTTCTTCCCAGATGTGGCAAAGGTGGCACCCTCTGAGACTGGCACAGATTTCCTTCCCGTAAGAGTGGCACCCCCAATATTTCAACTCTGCCCCAGAAAAGGGCACCTTCTCCATGCATCTCTCTCATCAGTCACGGCTTTTATTAACTGCCAGCAGGACTTCGCCACTGAAGGGCAACCTCTTGTTCAACACTCAAATGGAATGAATGCTAATTCTGGGCATTTTTCCTCAGAGTTAAATTCTGCTGTTGGAATGCAGCTGGTTTTTCCAGAAGTTATTCCATCCTGGTTGACCCTCTTAAAACAAAACTTGTAAACCTCTTGGTTAAAAGGGCCATAAAATTATTTGAACTATTGGGAAAAGCTTACACTTCCTAGTCTGCCCAGGCCATCTGATCTCAGGACAACACTTTGGGCCTGTATTAGCCAGAAGGAGCCACCCTTATGAACTATCCAAAGGGAAGGAACTGAACATATATTTAAATGCAATCCCTCAAAGTTTTGTTTGGTTAGTATATACACTGTTTAAAAAAGCCTCATGTGATATTCTCCATGTACCGTTTCCCCCGGAAGAGGCTTCAACTGTCCATCGAGGGCTGCCATCTTTGCATCCTGCAATTCGTTTTTCAGGGTCTGGACGGTGTTCAAGGCCGAGTCGATCTCCATGGGACCACAGGCTTCGTGTGCCTAAGCGCAAGAGGGGTGAACAGACACATCCTCACTGCTCTCTCACCACAAACACAAAGCTCCTCCAAAGGAGGGGGGAAACTGATGGGGAAGGAATCTGGGAGGGCTCCCGCGGCTTCTGCCCACCTTCTGAGAGGCCGTCCTCAGCTCTGCCAGGCTGGTGGCCAGATTCTTGGCACACTGGCTCAACTGCATGGCCGCCGCCTGGTCGGTCACGGTTGGCACTGCTGCTTTGGCCGAAGCCACCATTTTGCTCCCTGGCTGTGGAAAGAAAGACCAACCATGGTTGGCCTTGGTGGCCCCTCATCTTGCAGAGCAAGGCCCCTCCCCACCCCACGTCCTCCCTCCAACTTGCCTACCTGGAGGAAATTTTGGCTGGAGTTGATCAAGGCGAGTTGGGCGCCCAAGTCCTCCGCCTGCGCTTGGCTCCCTCGCACGCCTTGCACCAGCTGCGGGATGTGGTCAGCCACGTTCTGCCCAGAGGAGAAAGAAGGAAGGCACGCTTGGCTCTCCAACAGGACAACTCAAGGCAGAGCCCAACCATTTCTATCACAGAGTGGACAATGGCGCAGAGTTGGCACAACATGGGAGCAGTCGCTTGATGGGCCAGAAACTGAGGCTAGGCCAGGTCTAACCAGGTCAGGGTTGAATGGCTGGTCATTTAATTCCAGCATGGAGGTTTCAGAAGAGGCTTTGCCTCCACCCCCTCGGAGACCCAGTCAAACAGTATGTGTGAAGAAGGCCTCAGAGTGTTGAAGGAAAGCAGTTCACCCAGAATGGATTTCCGGGACTGGAGCAGCTTCCAACCCATGAAGATCTGCCTGTCCAGGTGGCCTCTTGGGATTATTCAGAGAGTGTTTTCTCGGGATTCCTCAAGTCAAGCCTTGCTATGGACACGTTAAGAGATATGAGGAGGCCCCTCTTCCCGCTTTTAACTTCTTCCCAGTCCGAGCGGCCTAGTACCTTGCAGCTCTGGACTAACTGCTGGTGGGCTGCCGTGTTCTTGTTTGAAATGGCGGCGTTCTGCGAGGCTGCGATGGTTTGAGTGGCGGCTGCGGCTGCCTGTTTTGCTGCCACCTGCAAGAAGGAGGGTCAGGAAAGTCTTGGAGAGGCAAGAGAGAAGGAAGGGGTGTGGGGGTGGGGCCAGCAGACGAGAATTGGTGGGGAGGGGACAGACCACCAGGTTGGAAGACTGGAAGATCTACCAAGAAGGCAAGGCTGGCAGAATTTACTCAGTTCTGAAACCCTGAAAGGAAACCTTCCTTTCTTTTTACAAACCCAGACTCGTTCTGGGCATTGGCTCCCACGAAGCCACCTCATCCGCTTGCCTTTCACAGGATGGTTAGGCTGACAGGCATTTTCTTCCCCAGCTGTGTATTGCCACCGATCCGGTGGACGGGGCAGAAAGCAGCTGCCTGAAACGTTTGGTCTAAGTTCAGGGCCAACAACTCAGCCAAGGAGAAAGAGGAGGAAACCTCACCTCCAGTCGGTTCACGATCTTCTTCTTAATGGCATTCTGGGCGGCTGCGTTGGTGGCCACCCGGAGCCCTTCGGCCGCTTCCCGCAGCCTCTGCTGCTGGTCTTCATTGTCGGGGTTGGCAGCAGCTCCCTGGGGGACACCAATCGCAAAGACAAAAGTCGGGAGGGATCAGGCCCATCTCAGCATTTGTGTTAAGGGGGAGTCGCCCCCCCCCCAAATTAAGCACTGGCTGGGAACCCTTGGCAGCCACACTGGTGCGCTTCGGCTTCTGTTGTACCTTTGCAGCTTCTACCATCCGGGCTGTGGAATCTGCAAGAAGTTTGGCAGCTGCCAGGAGCTTCTTCGAGTTCTCCATGTCAATTTCTGCCTCGGCGTCTGAGCGCATGGCGTTCACCAGATCTGAAGTTGCTTGCGCTAATACCCTGGCCTGCCGCACCATTTCCCCTGCAACGGGATTCAGAGTTTGCTGTTGTATCTCCCCCATGCTCTAAAACTGACAATTTCCACTCAAGCACTCCCAGGGATTGGCGTGGAGAGAAATACCCCTGCGGAACATACTTAGGTCTTCAAAATGCCACAGAAACAAGTGCCCCCATGTCTGGGGCACAGGGACTCCTCTGGTAGCCAACCCAGCTGGGTGACCAAGAGGCTGAGTGGGCAGGTTCGCTTCTTCCAGACATGGGCCGAGGGTGTCAAAAAATGTCAAGATGCTTACCGGCATCCCCCATGGAACTGAAGATGCTCTCGGTGACATACATGATGGTGTCGGTGGCCTGATCGTAGCGCCCGATGGGCTCCCCCCGGCTGGCAAACTGGCGGACGTGCTGCAGGAGGTCATTCAGGGCCTGGCTGACCACGCTGGCTGCCGCGCTGACTTGCTTGAGCAGTTCGGTGTCGTCCGTGGCAGCCTGGCATGCCCGCACACAGTTCTCCACGGAGCGATCCACCAGCTTCCCGGCTTCGATCAGCTGCTCTTGACACACCGGGGAGCTGATGGTGGGACTCACCACCTGCAGCAAAGCACATGCAGCCAGGAGAGGTGAGCAGCAGGGCGCAGGGCATCTGGTCTGTGAAGGATTGTCTGGCCGCCGCAGCAGGGTGGGGGCTCTTTCGACCTCACCAACAACTGACCAAGAGACCACTGATGTCCGTCCAGCTCTCCACAGCCGGGCAGTATCAAAGAAGCTAGAACTATCTTGTCCACCCTGCCTTGCCCACCCCTCTCTGGACGCACCTTTGCACAAGCCACCAGCTGCGAGGTGGAGAGGGCGCACTGCGTGGCAGCCGCGATCACTCTGTTCTGCAGAACGGTGTCCTCGGCCACCTGAGCCACGTTCTTGGCTTTCAGTACCAACATGGCAGCGGCATTGGCCACAGCTTTGGCCAGGCTCATCAAGACATCCTGGGGAAGAGGAAGGAGGGAAAGAGGGCCGAACCATGAGAAGAGGCTCAGATCATCCGCAGGGCATCCTGGTACAGAAATCTTCAAGGGGGCCCAGGGGAGCTTTACCTGGAAACGTTCGTCTGTCTCGTTCTCCCCGATCTGCCTGAGCAGCTCCCCGCTGGCTTGGCCGATGCTGCCGGCTGCGGTCAGAACAGTCTGCCGGGGCTGGAAGGGCAGAAAGTAGGAAAGATGAGTTTTACCCGAGGAAGAGAAATTCTCCAAGCTGCTGCAATTCCACCAAAGCAAAGTCCTTTCTGTGGACAATCCAGAAGGGCACAACAATGACCAGGATATTTTTCCTGCAGGGGGCAACCAGAGCAACCCACTGCCCTTCTGCCCCATGGTCTCACCTCTCCTGATGTCGGTTCCACTGCTTTGAGCAGGTTTGAGACGGCCCCTGCCAGGGTCCGAGCAGCCTTCAGCAGGTCTTCCCCACTTCCAACCTCGTCGTCCATGAGGGCCGCCAACAACTTGACCCCTTTGGACATCTCCGTGAGGTTGGAGGAAATGGTGGTGATGGCACAGCCCACGGCTGTGTAGTCTGTGTCGACCGGGTCCCCTGCCAAGCAAAGCAGACCAGGAGATGCCCAACGTCTAAAGGCATTACAGAGGCCCAACCTTCAGAGACTTGGACTTGTGGGTCTGGTTGTTGGATTTTTGTTGCTGTTTACTGTTCCAGAGCATCTTCTGCTTTGGCCCAGAGCAGCCTTGGGGTTTATTGCAAGCCCCACTGAGAGGTTATTCCTGAATGCCCCACTGAGATGGGAACGCTGACCAAAGTCAACTCAACAGATGCTTCCTTCACTCACCAACCTCATAGGACCATTACAGAGCATGTGGCCTCCTTACCTGCTGTAAGGTTCACCACGGAAGCTGTCCCTGCAGTGATTGCATCAACCTGAGAGTGTATTTCATGTTTTGACTCGTCCACTTTGTTCTGGACCCAAACTCTGGAAGCCTGGAGAGAAAGGCAGACCACCAATGCCAGCTTAGAAGACCGTGGGACATCTTCTAACTTCTAGGTTTGCTAATCCTTGGACCACATTCTCCAACTTGGTGGCCTTCGGACAGATGGGCACCTGCTAGGATCCTTAGCAATTACCAAGTGAGTGAAGGATTCTGGGGATTGAGTTCCACATATCTGGAGAGCACCAGCTCTGGAAAGACTTCACTAGACGGGAATTGTGATTAGAGGTCTACCCTGGTTGCTAAGAAACTTCCTGGTAATCCTCAATATTCAGGGCTCCCCAGAAGGATGGCTCTGACCCCTCAAACAAGGGCAATCTTTTCACACCATTTCCCTGGGTCAGGCCTGTTCTTCCTGGGGGGAAGAAGTGTTTTCACACCTGGAGGGGCCAATTCACACACGGATAACCAAGGACTTTCCTACAGGAGACTCAGAAAATGGCCAAGGGGGGACCGTTATGCTCATAGGCACGAAAGCATTCTGAAACCCAGAAGGGCTGCTGAGAGAGCCTGAATGTGGAGAAAGAACAGAAGTCCCAGGCCAGTGTTGATTTTGGAGAGAGGGTCTTCCCCTTGCCCCCCCCCAAAGCCAACTGACCATGTCATTTCCTAAAGGCGGAAGGTCATCGATTTGGGTGAGGTCTGCCTGTGTCTGCTGGACGGCCTGCATGCTGGTGTTGATGGTGCCCATCAGGGCCTGCTGGGCTGAGGTCTGAGAAAAGCCAACCGGGTTCAGCAGATCTTCTCCTGCAGAGGGGCTTCCCAGCAGGGCTCTGCCACCAGGGACCCTCCCCCTTGCTCAGAGCGGGAGGGGAGGGGCTCACCAGAGGGGGCATGTGGGCCCGGTGCATCTGCCCAACCGTCACCTGCTGCTGTGGGGAAGGCATGCTGCCCATGTTGAAGGTCTCTGGGCCGGTGGAGCCTGAGCGCATGACAGCTGGAAGCGCCACAGAGCCATGCTCCACCTTTCCGGTGCGGTTGAACTGCTGCTGCAAAATCGTCGACCTGCCGAAGGAAGGGCAGAAGCCATCTGGGAAGGGAGCTCTTTGCCCTCTGTGATCCTTCCCATGGGGAGCAATTGAGGCACAACCCGATGCTGCCTCTCCAGCACTTCCTCCATGTCTGGGAACAGGGCTGTGCACCACCTCCAATTCCACAAAAAGCCACTCTTCCACCACCCCCACCCACCCCGATGCCTGATGAGCTGCTCCAGGGCCCCCAAAAGCTTGCATCCCCTTAGGGACTTCATATCTGACACGCTCCAGTAAGGAGGCCCGTATTGGAGAGATGCAAAGAGGAAGGAAGACCTTGGAGATGGGAAGAAGAGCAGCTTTCATGAAAAGGAGGCAAGACTGGAATAAAGGCGCATGACAGCTCAGGGGCTCTCAAGGCCTGCCGGAGGGAAGCCCTCTTCCACATACTTTTTGGGAGAGACGGATTCTTCCAGCATAGTTGATTCCTCATCTCCTTCCAGCCCAAAGCGGTCCTTGCTTTGCTTCTGCAGAAAAGGCCAAGAGAGGTTTTTGGTCCCTTCCTGTGTCTTGTGAATCCATCCCACTTTTTGCAAAGGGGTCTGAACACCCACCAGCCCACTCTGGAGGGATCGCCAGGCTCCACCCGGCCGGGGCTCTAATCACAGGCCCTTTGGCTCACCAGAGAGGCTTCTGGCCAGTTGCCCCAAGGCTTAACTCACGGTCGGGGCAATTTCCCACCACCAGCACCTAAGGACATGCCCTGTCCCCCAAACCATGGCCGGACAGAGGCTGGAGGAAAGACCCTGCAAAGTGTCTTGGGAACGAAAATGGATAGGTTCTCACCTCCTCCCTTTACCTTTACAGGTATGGAATGGAAGCCACAGGGGAAGAGAGTCACCAAAGGCCCCCTCTCACCCCCCATCCCAATGCCCCCCATTCCCCACTGCTTGGCAGTTTGGGGACAGGTGGCTGGGATGGCTGCCTGGATGCAGAGTTCAAGGCTGTCCCTCCTCTTCCACATTCAAGGTAACAGGAGGAGCAGGTGGGCCCCCCCACAACAGAAGCCGAAAGGTTGTACCTTCTTGAGGATGATGTCAATGTAACCTGCGATCAGCTGAGAGATCTGCTCCCCTTCAGTGGTCTGTACCGAATAGTAGCTCTCTTGGTACTCCCCAAAATCCTAAGGGAAGACACAGCACTATTTGCATCAAGTTTGGGACGCCCAATTTGGGAGACTTTTCTTTGGCTTCATTCTCACCACCACGAATTACCAGGGTGAAGCTTTTGGGTGAAGCCGCCCAGCGCTTCACAGTGGTCAGAGGCCATTCCTGCAAGACTTCCTTGGTCTTTTCATCCACACGCATCACAGACTCCTTGGTAATTCCTAGCAAACGTGGGACCAGTTTGTTCTTTCCTTTCATTTTCTCCTGTGAAGGGAAAACAAAACAAAACAAAACAAAACAAAAAAATTGGAAGAATGTAAGAAGACTCCAGAGGATGGATCCAGCTGAAGGCCTATCTGGTGCAGCTTTGGTGTCCTTCAGAAGCCAAGCAGGTGGGGACCCAGGAAGCTCATCAAGAGGCGGTTGCACAATTCCACCCAACAGAAAACAGGAAACAGTCATGAAGTGCAGCACCAAGTCCGACCCTGGTTGCCTGTGGACTGGCTGAACCTCCTTTTATTGCTCTCAAAAATTAAATCTATGATGCATCTGAGACCAGCAAATTCTATAGATTAATACTGTATGTGTCGAGAAACCCTTCCTTCTCTCGCTACTGAATCTCCCTGCCTTGAGTGCCAGTCAAGACTGCCATATCCCACCCCCCTTTCCTACGTCACCCATGATCTCCTAGACCCCCGTCCTCTTTCCCCTTCTAGGCTGTCCCTCTAAGCCCCCAAAGCCCAGCCTTCCCTCCATGACCCACAGCTCGAGTCCCGAGTTCATTGGTGTGCTCTTTGGTGCGTTATATGCATACTTCACTTTGGCTCACGGCTCCAGAAAAGGGTAATTCTAGCTCATGTTTTAATAAGTTAAAAATAAGTTAATTGGGATATGGACTCTAATCTTGACTGCTCTCCTTAGAACGTGAACGGTTCAGCAACTAAATTTTGAGGAAATGCAAGCGGTTGACCTTCAGTAAAACAGGTGTAAAAAGAGAAAGCCACGTCTGCTATTATAATTCATTTCAGTTCCCCAAATTACAATAATTCATTCAAAGCAGAGTGGATTAAACGTTCAGAGCATTCGTTAAACAGCTCAGGTTTTTAAATTCTCTGCTTTCTGCCCCTCATAAATCGATCACAGCCAGACATTTCACACCGCTCTTCCCGAAATGACTTCATTGCCATTTGCTTCAGTCAGCCCTAAAAAGAAGGAAAGCGTTCAAAGAATGGAATATGTATTTTTAATTGAAAGAACCCCAGCATATCACTGCCGTCAAATAATTATCCGAATTGTTGTCTTCCTCTGGTGCCCCGTGGTACCAGTTGGAAGTCACCTGTTAGGAGAACATCGAAGGACTCCGATTGTGAGAAAAAACACAACTTGTGTGGCAGCATTCTGGGAAAAACCACAGGCGTACAAATTGCTCCTTTGCAAGGTGGTTAATTCACCCGAAAGGAACATGGAAAGGAAATGGCTAACCACAAAGTGCCACTCCACCAGAAAAGGCCACGTTCTCAATCAGGAGAGGGAAGGTCTCCTGGAAACACAAAGCGGGGATGGTTCAGCCAACGCAGAACTTTGTTACTAATTTTTCAGTGGGGTCTAAGAACACAAATTATCAGCCAAGTTCACACTGCAAATTCAAATTTGGCCCAGTTTAATGTCAGGGAAAAGAGGGATGTGTTTACTTCGCCCTCATCTGGCTTTATGACCAGGTGCCAAAATGTCATTCAGACTTGTCAATGTTGTGATTTCTCTAAGTCAGAGGTGGGTGACTTTAGGACCTGTGGACTTCAACTCCCAGAATTCCTGAGCCAGCATAAGGGATTCTGGGAGCTGAAGTCCACAGGTCCTAAAGTTGCCATGGTTGCCGACCCCTGCTCTATGTCTACTCAGTGTTTGGACTAGGAACCTCAGATTGGCTTTATGATAATGGCACTTGGCCTCTGGCATCTGGCTACATGAGGACAAACCCAGTCCAATCATTCAGATGTACCGATCCAGATCAGGAATGGATTTTGGCCAAGACCAAGTGAGGAAAGGAAAGTCTTTCAGTTCTTCCCTTAATCTAAATTTTGTGAGTTAAAAAAGGTGTCAACTCTTTATCCAGGTTTTATAAAACATATTCTTCACTGTTGCAAGCACCAACCGTTGAATCTCATTGAGTAAATTTAATTCAAGTCCAAATCGTACCTTCACCAGGAAAAAGGAGACTCCATAGGTCCTCAGAGACCGGGCCAACTTCACGTACTTCACTTTTGCCTCTATTTCTGTCATCTCTCCACAATTCTTGTGTTCCTGTGGTAAAGAGGACTATTTTTGTCAAGCTGAAACCTCCTAGAAGGCCTAACTCGCTGTGGAACAGGCAGACTTTCAAGGTGCTGCTAGAGAGTCACCTCTGAACTTTTTAATTTATTCGCTTATCAAGATCCATAACCTGACAAGTCTCAACAGACCAGCCCCAGCTGGGCAAGGGTCTGAGGTGAAACGGGCCATCTTGGCCAAATGGGCAACGACCGGTAAGATCCCACAGAGTTGGCCTCCTCCGGGTCCCGTCAGCTAAACAATGCCGGCTGGCGGGCCCGGGGGGGGAGGCCCTTCTCTGTGGCTGCCCCGGCTCTCTGGAACCAATTACCTCCTGAGGTCCAGAGCACCCCCACCCTATTGGCCTTCTGAAAAGCGGTGAAGACCTGGCTCTTCCGGCAGGCCTGGGGCCGTTGATCTCGCTGTTGCAATCTGGTGAGATCCGGCCATGAATGGTGTGAATGAGTTTTAATGTTTTTAATTTTTAAATGTTTTTTATAATGATTTTAAATGCATTGTGAGCCGCCCTGAGTCTTCGGAGAGGGGCGGCATACAAATTGAATGAATGAATGAATGAACAAATAAATAAATAAATCTTCTCACTGTCTGACCTCCCTTTCTCAGCCATGCTCTCTTCTCCATCGTCCTTGCCCATGGTCTACATCCCTTCCTTTTTCAACCTAGCATCTGAGAGAGTCAGCCGAGGGTATTTTGTTTTCTGCAGCTCACGTCAGCTTTCATTAACCTCTGAGGTACCAGTGATATTTCAAAGATGTGAAATTCATGCATGGAAAGATATTTCCTCAGCCTTTGGAACACAGGTCTCATCATGCCTCCATAGGCCTCTTGAAAGAGTTTCGCATCACATTTTTGACGCTTGGCATCTTCCAGGATATGCCTGATATAGGCGGCCAATGTCTGTGCTATCAAGAGCAGAAAATGGGGATTTTTCAAGCTGTCCTGGATGTTCGTAGCACCTCTTTATACTTTCCCCTCCAGGCCAATTATAAATGTTGGCTTCAGCACAAGGGGATGCTCACTCACCTTGCGTTTAGAGCGAACCAGATTAGGCAACTGATTGCAACTTGGAGGAGAGGCTGGTCCCTATGCCAACTAATTAGCAAACCAGATGTCAAAAGTTTGCTTGCCTTCTGGAACCTTCCCTCCCTAAATAGTGAATCTTGTAACACATTTAGTAACAAATAGTGAAGCCCGGAGTAAAAGTTATTCGTCTATTTTCAACAGATCTGAGACTGGTATCTTAGTCACTCCTGCTCAGTTTCGTTTGAAAGGAATTGTTAAAGTGACCTTAAGTAGCATTTTATTTTTTGAGAACCAAGACACAGATTAGGAAGGACCCGAAACACACGCAGGCCATGGCTCGAAAAAACAGCTCTCAGTTTGCTACAATAGGAATATTTCTAATTCCCAAACTCGAAAGAGTTTCAATCAGCATCAGCCTTTGCCTTTGTCTTGTGCCCTCCAGATGCTGCCTGGGTGTGGTGGGAATTGAGACTGAAAACATCTGGAACACATCACCCTGGGGAAGGCGGCAGATCCTGACCAAGCAGATGAAGCCCCATGCTTTTCGTCAGCTGTTTCCCAACCAGATGTGTCAGTCCGTAACTTCCAGGGTCCCCACTGTTCACACTGACTGAGAATGGTGGGAATTCTAGCTCCAAACATCTGGAGGGCATTTGATGAGAAAAGCTGCATTGGATGCAGCTAGTCATACAAGGGTTTCTAGCCCCCTTAGGGCCTTTCACGTCCTCCCTCCCCATGCACTGAACTGAGCAGAACCCCAAACCCCTAAAACCTGTCATCCATTCCACCCTCAGAAGGCTCCTTTTTCCTCCTTAGGAAGGATGGCCCTTCTTTGCTTTCTACACTGCAGTCAAAAGCTATGAAACACCCTCCTTTCTTGAAGAGAACGCACTGAAAAGCAAACCAGTCTTCCAACCAGACACAAAACTATAATTTAGGGTAGGAACTTTGCCAAAGGGAGCAAAAGAGAACACCTGTTTCCTTTACACTTGACAGAATGCCACAAAGCCAACGTGGGGCTGCACAAACCACACACACACACACACACACAGAGAGAGAGAGAGAGAGAGAGAGAGAGAGAGAGAGAGAG
This sequence comes from Arizona elegans, assembly GCA_022577455.1. Classification (NCBI taxonomy): domain Eukaryota; kingdom Metazoa; phylum Chordata; class Lepidosauria; order Squamata; family Colubridae; genus Arizona; species Arizona elegans. Next base: position 1,335,668 of record JAKOOJ010000065.1, on the reverse strand, counting down.
AGAGAGAAGGAGGGAGAGGGAGAGGGAGAGGGAGAGAGAGAGAGAGAGAGGAAAGGAACAGTGGGAAGCATGCTGTATCCCAGCTGGGGGTAGAAGACTCCCTTTTTTAATTACCTGGAATATTCTCTTTTCAGCTCCTCTTTGCTTGATGTATTCTTTGGGGAGAAATTCTTTCAGACTGTAGGAACAAGAAGTCACCATTAATGAAAGGCCTTCTTCTCTTGAGTGGGAAACACTCAGCTGCAGAAGTTGGAAAGAAGATCCATGGAGTCAGGCTGGCTGGGGCATTCTGGGAATGGAAGTCCAGCAGCTGGCCAGTTGTAATTACTCCGTGATGAACATGCCTGGATGAGCCCCTCAACTGTCGGTCTGCAGGGATTCTCCCTTAGTTTAGTTTAGTTTAGTTTATTTGATTTGTATACCGCCCTACTCCCGAAGGACTCAGGGTGGTGAACAGCCAAGCAATAAAATACATAAATACACAAAATTTAAAACCAGATAAAATCAAATTAAATCATTTTGGCCCAGACAGATTAAAACACACCAATAATTTAAAAACAGATTAAAATTTACATATTAAAAGAGGGAGGAGATTAGGCCTCATTAAAGAAAGCACCCTAAGGGGCAAACAGTGGGAACGAGGCCCTGGGGGTCTTACCCCCAATCAAGCCTTCTGGAGCTGAACTCTGAGCAGGGTGCAGCTCCGCTGTTCCCGAGGCAGATGCAAACCTCCAGATATGATTCAGCCACATTATTTAAATTCCGTGGAGCTGCTTTAGCAAAATCCGATGAATATCACCCACATCATTCAACATCAGCAGCATCAGGAACCCTTCAAGGGAGCTTCCAAAGGTGGACTCAGCCTTCCATCCTTCCAAGGTGGGTAAAATGAGGACCCAAAATTGTTGGGGGCAATATGCCGACTCTGTAAACCGCTTAGAGAGGGCTGGAAAGCCCTGTGAAGCGGGATAAAAGTCTAAGGGCTATTGCTATTTCCCTGAGGCTGGCATGGCGCTGCCTTGCCCACTGAGGTGGCCCTGCATTTCCAAGGGGATGAGCATTGGCAAAGAGGGCCCACTCCGCCCTTTCGTGCTTTGCGGAAAGAGGCTGGGCGCAAGAACCAGACTGCAAGAGGCCTGGGGACGGCAGATGTCACCCTAGTCTTCTCAGCAAGAAATGCTGGAATTATCTTGGGGGGGAGGGAGTGAGGGGTGGGGGTAATCCCCAAAGACCAGCAAAGAATTGCTGAAGCAATTGTGCAGGCAGCTGCCCAGCTCTGGTTATCCCCCAAGGGAAGAGTCTCACTTACTCCAAGAATCCAGGTTTGTGCTTGTGCTCCACGTAAGGCCCGAACTGGATCTGTGCCTGAAAAGCGCCAAATTCACAGGCCTTCTCAAAGGATACTGGGTGGGAACCGTTCAGAATGTCATCACGGGCCTAGACAGCAAGCGGGGAAAGAGTCCATATCAGGCCCAAAGATCCCGACTCCTCCTTTGCCAACCCCCCAATTTTCCAAGAAACTCAGCACTTCCCTTCCTTACAAAGGGAATGAGAAGGAGCACCTTCCTGGCATCAAGTGGTCATTCAAAGCAGCATCAGTGGGAATAAAACGCCTCACCTTAATGGACTTACTAATAAATGGGGCTAAAGTACCCAATTCCAGCTTCCAAGATTCTGCAAACTAGTCCCCTTTCCTTTCAATAAATCTAGTTAGTCTAACCTGCAAGAATCTAGTTTTTGGGGGTTGGGACCCACTGTTCAGGGCTTCACACCCACAGGTCATGGTTTAACATGATGTGCAGATGGGCGGCTTGCTAAATCAACGAGGGTCAAACTGCCTTTGGCCAGACCAGCTGGTGCCTTAGCAAGAGGGTCACCTGGACATAGAGCAGGTTGAGCTGGACGGGGTCTCTGGAATCCACGTTCTGATCAGAGTAGAAGAACTTCCGTCTCAGAAGCAGCGTCTCGTTCTCATCCACCCCTTGTTCCCGAAACGTTCGGCTGTGATCCAACCAGTTCACTGGGGGGAAAAGAGAAGAAGGAGGCAGATCATTTCACAGCTGTTCTTCAGCTTAGCCTCCTTCAGATCACTGGACTGCAGCTCCCATGATTCCCTACGGGCTTGGCTACGAGTCACTATGGGAACTGGGCAGCAGCAAGTTAGGAAGGAGAACATGCAGAGCAAGATTTTTTTTAAAAGACTCCCGAGAGCTGGTTAAGGAACCTCCTTACTTAGGACTTAGTATTTTAAACAATTAGAATGAGCCATGGTTCACTTTGGAGATCTCCAACTCCTTTTTTTAAATATATATTTTAACCCTAGATTTAGAGTGGGAGCATTTCAAGATATCTGCATCCCCCTCAGATTACATGCAAACCTAAGATGTCCCTACTTAACTAGTGCTACCACGAAATCACTCCCATTTTCAAGGCAATCACATTCGAGTTCTTCGTCCCTGGAAAAGACTCAATATCCGAGGGAACCACTCACGGTCATCATCGGTGTGCAGCTTGGCTTTTAATTTCTCCATCTTTTTTTCATCCCGGAGCAACGTCCGGTCCTTCTTCAGGGTCCCTGTGCCCTCTTCCTTCTTCTCCTCACTGCCTTCTTGGATTAAGGAATACTCTTCATAGTTGGTTATGCCTAAAAATGCAAAAAAGTCATTTTTCTGAGCTACAAGAACTGGCATGGCTTGGGGAGAAGTCTGTGGGTCAGAACCACCCCATGAAGCCTAAAGAAAGAGCAACTCTTTGGAACTGTTCCCTGCCATTGACTCCCATGAATGAATGTTGCCCTTTCCAGAACTCTAAGTGCACCTGTCTTCTTCATCCCATCCAGCAAACAACAGAGTTGAGCAATAGAGGACAGGCACAAGGACTTCAGCCCATCCAGCAGCAAAAAAAAGAGACTTTCTTCTGGCAGAAGAGAATTTGAAGCATCACATCTAATTAAGAGGACAGCATCCTGGCTGGGAGCTCCAGGGAAATAGGCTGCACAAGGTCAGCCTTCAGCCCTTGCAGCCCACTTTCCAATCAAGGAAGACCTAAGACAGGCAGACCCTTCTCCTTTGGTCCGCACCAAGGGCTACCCACCTTCTAGATGATAGCCAATTCACTGCACTACAGACCCAATTAATAGACAGCTGCCAACAGAGACAGAGCAAGAAATTCCCAGCACAGGTTCTCAATCCATAAAAGGCTCTTTTGGACTAACTAACTACAGCCTGGCTCAAAAAACCACATTTCCTCGAATGTCACTTTTGGAAGCCACTCCTGATGGTTGATTACCACGGCCTGCCACAGAGTCTGCTCCACAGACTTTGTGCCCTCTTTCATGTGGGGTTTGGCCCCTTCAGATCATTTTGTCTGGAGAGGAGATTTGATTGCTCTTGTGTGGGAAATGGGGACGATCTGCTTGAAGGGCTATCCTCTATAATAATAATACTAATACTAATAACAACAACAAGAACTTTATTTTCATTGTACGTGTATACACAGTATATCCATACAATGAAATTCACTTAACACCCAAAGACCAGGTCCAACACACATAACAATCCCCATCCACCACAATTGGGTGGCTCCCACCCACCACAATTCCCCACCCCTAAACCACCCAAACAACAGACCAAGTAATGCTGTCCAACAGCTCACTGATGGTGGCCTTTTAGTTCATTGTTGAGTGCAATTATAGCTCTGGGATAAAAACTATATCATATATAAAAACTCTATCATACCTATCCGGCTGCAGATGGTCACCAGCAGTTCTCCAACGGTTTTAGAGTCATCCACCATCACCGTCTTCACAGAGCCGTCCAACATCCTGATTTTCTGGGGTCTCTGCTTCTTTTTGTATTCCAAAACATCCTAGGAAGTAAACCACCGGAATATTTCACAGGAGAGACAAAGTTGGTGGGTTTCTTTGATCCTGACCACACCCAGGCAAGAAAGAGTCAAGGATACCCTAATTAGGACTTACACCTCCAGGGATTCCCAGGGTTGTGGGCGAGAGGGAAATTGAAAGGAACCACTCCTGAACTCTTGTTAGGGAAGCTTTGTCCATGAGGTCACCAAGAGTCAAAGTGGATTCAAGGAGATTTTACCTTTATGGTGCAGAAGGCAGTTAGGAAGCAAGAATATTGGCTTATCTGAACCACAGTTCCATTAATAGGCCTAACTGGTCCTGCTTGCCCCCTGCAGCCCCAAGAAGTGGAAGGGCTCACTTGTCCTTCTCATTCCTTGCCTGGAAGGACCCAAGAGCCTTACCCCATTCCGCAGCATGTAGTAATCCAGGGTCCTGCCGGCCTCCAGCCAAATGCCTTTCCGTGGATCTTCATCGGACAGAAACAACCCGTAGTCAGAGGCTGTGAAAGAAGATGGAAGAGTTGCTGAAGAAGCTGCCCACTCTTTTAGATGTCCACCTTCCAGTCAAGCAGAGAACTTTGTCGGGGCCTTCAGATTCATTCTTCAGCCCTGGTCTTCTGCTGGCCCTTGCCCTTGCCCTTCACCCTCACCCCTAGCTCCTTTTCTCTTCCTTTGACTATAATTGGCTCCCTTCATTCTGTAGGGTTTAAAGTTTATGATGCACGGATCAATGGATTGATTGTTCAGAAAGGGAGGAAGGAAGGAAGGCTCAATGTTGCTTCTATAAAGGGAATGAAGATTTGTTGCTTTTCTGCAGTTAGGGATCTTCTAGGATCTGTGGCACAAGGTCCTCTGAACATCCCCACCTGCCTTCTCCTTGCCTCATTAAGCTGCTATGGAGGCAATGTTCTCAGATCTCTCTCTTGGCCATGTGAAGTTGTCCGTGGTTTGTTTGTTCATTCATCTAGCTGCCCACCTTAACAACTCACCCACAACCAGTGTCTCTCTAGACTCGCTTGCCTGTTTAGGAACCACAGGTTGGCATCCCGTCTAATCCTACAGATTGATAGGGTGATACTCAAGCATTCCTTCTTGTTACAGCATTGATATGCAAGCGATGGTTTAAGGGAGCCAGCGTGGGACCCAGGTTTGCCCGAGACTGACCTTGCCCTGTCTGAGCCTCTGGCACCCTCTCGCGGATAACCCGGCACGCATCATAGACTGCGGTGGAAGGTTCAAACTGCATCGTCTTCACCACATTGCATTGGCGGACACAGATTTTCAGCGACAAGGCAACCATGGTGCTGGATCCCTCGGGGGCTTTTATCTCACCTTCAAGAGAAGCAAAGGAAAACACTGGATGAGCATTGAAAAAAGAATCACAACTGCAAGACCTTCCTCTGAAACTGTCCCCCTCTGCTATCGCCACCATTCCACACTCTGGGACGCTGACTTAGAAGATGTCAAAATTATTTGCCCATCGAGCCAGTGATGCCTACTCTGGCTAGCAGCAGCCGAGTGGAAAGCTTCCAGATCAATTTTTTTCCTCATCTGCTACTCAGTGTATTTTGATCTCAAAACTCAGCATGTAATTTGGGATCTTCTGCAGGGGAAGCCAACGTTCTGCCACTGAACTCCACTTCTACCATAATCGCTCTTGATATTATGGTGTGGAATTATCCATTCTCTGTATCTAAAATGTCAAATCCCATGCCAAGCGGTAGCAGAGCGGGTCCAGATTACAATTAGTTGGAATCCTATGGGGACGCATCGGTTTGCTTTCAGTCTTACTTTAGGATTTATGTGAAGCTCCAACCAGTCAGTGAAAGCTCTCCAAGCAGGCTTGGGGTTTCCTCCATTTGCTTCATGCAAACTCCTCTTCTATTTCAACTGTGGTGGGAGAGGAAGGGGGAAGGTCTAGGAGAAGCATCTTATACTCTAACTCATCCCAAAACAAGTCTTGGGCCAACAGCACAAGCCTTCTATGGCCCCTACAGGACCCAGCCAGTTGGAAGTTGAGTCCAAAAAGGAGCCCAACCTTCTCATAAAGTTAGAAAGAGCCAAAAGCACCCCTCCCCCTTTAGGACATGACTCAGTCAGCCTATTACTTAAGTGGCTCTCTAAAAGCTGGAGTTGATTACTGTCAAGGCTGCCCTTTGCTGGCTCTCTGAGAGATCTGCTTCCTTCTTTCCAGCAGCTGATCCCAGGATGGGCAGCCACCACAGCCTGGTCCTAGAGACAGCCCACCAAGAGAAGGAAGGCATGAGCAACTCCTGGGCTTAGCAAAACCTTCCCCCCACCCAGAGAGAGGGGGTGTTAGATGGCCTCCCTGCAGAGGCAGGCACTTCCCGCAGAGAAAGGGACAACACCCACAACACTCAGCAGGGGTCTGGAAAATTTTAGGCAGTTACATCATGCTGTTCTCCAAGAGGCTGCAGCTGATGGACGAGGGAGATGGGGTGGGGAGGGGTGGGGGGGGTGCAGGAATGCCCCACATGTTCAGGAAGGACGATGGCTGCCTGGTGGCTTCTCCCCATGCGCTGGCAAAGGGGCACCACCTTCCCAAGGGCTAAACGGGGGACACAGTTGTGCAACAGGCTGTCAGGGTTCCAAATGATACCAAATCCAAATTCCACCAAATGAAAACTCTCCAGTCTCCAGAAGCTTTTCATTAGTGAAAACTAAGGAGGCTTATTCCACCATGTCATGCCCCTTTTACCACTTATTCTGCATCTTACAGCTTCTCCCAAATATTTCCACACACTACATGTGGCTTTTTTTTTTTTTTTTGAAATGTCAAAGACTCCACTGGGCAAAGAGAGATGAAAAGTTACAGCTCTCATTTCTGAGCTCTTGAAATACGCCCTGCAAAAAACGGCAAAGAATATTGTACCAAACTCTCAATCCCAAGTCTTTGGGGCAAGGAAGGGCTTTGCTGTTGGATGAAAAGGGGGGGATGGCAGTTCCAGACTGGAGGGTTATTATTCTCACTAGATCCGGGGCCTCCAAACTTGGCAACTTTAAGACTTGTGGACCAACTCCCAGAATTGCAATGGCTGGGGAATTCTGGGAGTTGAAGCCCACAAGTCTTAAAACTGCCAACTTTGGAGACCCCTCCGCTACCAAACTGGAACCTTGAACTAGAAATCTGCCAGTCACACCTGGAGGACATCCGGTCCTTTCTCTGCAGCAGCTCAGGAACTCACTGCTGGTTGGAGCCCAGCCAAGCAAAGGGATGTCAATGAACATTTTGCCAGGCCTCCCTTCCTTTCCCCCAAATTGGACAGGACAAGTGCAGTCGAACCCCTCCAAAAGGGAAAGCTGTGAAATCTCTCCTTCTCCAACCGCTGAAACCAACCCAAATCAAAGCCATCGCATCCCATTAAACTGAAGTTCTGCTAAAGATGAAGTTCATCCAAAAGTGACATCTAAACATCTGGAATTCTGGCACGATCCAGCTTCGTAATCAAAAAAAGCAACTTCTCAATCCCAGGCCTGCTCCACTGAGCCTGCGGATTTTGTTGTGCTTGGATAGAGAGTTCATCAGGAAGCTGGGAGGACCTTCTTTTCCTCTGATGAGTCAGCAGTTTGCTCACAGACCACACCAAGGGGGCAGAGTTCAAAGCCTGTTGTGGCCTTTTATGGATTTCCAGAAACCCCCCAAATAAGCACTATCTTCCATCCCAGATCTCTTCCCTCTGACCACGAACGTGGGGGGTTGGATGAGGGCAAACAGGACTAGATTAGACTTAAGTGAGTTGATCACAAAACGTAGCCTGGCAAAGTTTAGGGCAGGTAAACATCAGAACACAAAGCGAGAAATCTGGAGAATTGGAAGGAAGAGGTGGGCTGGTTAGCTTGAAGCCAGGCTGGCAAGCACAAGCCATCTCTCTGAGCCAATGGACTCCTGAAATTATGAGCACCACCCTCGGGTGCTCCTGCAAATTGGGTTCTCTGGTTAATCACAAAACACCACACTCTGCAAAAGAGTCTGCAACCACCATGCTATTCTATCCATGTCAAGTCACAGCACAGTGACCTCTGTGTGGGCGCTGCTGGCATCCCAGGGAAGGTGGTTTCAAGGGTTCCTGAGCAGGAGAGCACCTGAGGATACATCATCATACAGGTCCTGCTTCGGTTGCCAAAAAACTGCGGCTCTTTCAGCCAGTCAATTTATGACTGAATGAAGAGAGTCAATTTACATTCCGTTAAGACTTAAGCAGATGTTGCCCCCACAGGAGAACTTAAAAATGCAAATCTATTCCCCTTGTCAAACCTTCATCTGCAACAGGGCAGTGATGTCAGCTTATCTCAGAAAGTTCTTGTCAGGAAACAGGCATCTTTGTCAAGGATTTGAGCTCCTTGAGATCAGCTGTTGTAAGGCATCTTAATGCAGAGAAAGCTGAATTAATAAGACTCTATTGATCTCTGAAAGGCCAGAAGCCAAGGAGCCCAGCTGCTTTATGGATAAAAAGGGAAACGATCAATCAATGCCCCAGACTTTATGTCCATTTGCAAGGATGTTCTTTTTCCAAACATAGCAAACTATGTTCAGAGCATCTGAAGAAGACGACTCTATGAAAATCAATGACATCCCTGGACAAATTAGGGCAGTGGTATTTTTCTGAAAGAGGCCCAAAGGCTGCTGTTCCAACAGTGGAGATGCGGAGATGTTCACAAATCCACACTCTTCACAACTCTGGATTCTCAACCGAGTATACTTAATGTTTCTAGCCTGCCAGCTGCTTTCTTGAGCCAGATCTTTGCTTATCTACCGGAGGATCACTACTCAGAACAGGACAGGCATGGGAAAGAGCCAATCACAGAATTATGGGGTTGGAAGGGACCTTGAAGGTCTTCTGGTCCAACCCCCAGACCATTGCAGGACTCCTCATACCATTCTGGACAAATGGCTATTGGCCCCTTTTTTTGGAAAACCTCCAGTGATGCAGCACCCACAACTTCAGGAGGCAAGCTGTTCCACGGCTTAGAAACTCAATCAATCAATCAATCAATCAATCAATCAAGGGTTTCAGAACTGGCTTACTAATCAAGAGCTTCTACCACTGTCTGCAATTCAATTTTGGCACCCAGACGAGCTGGATAGTTGCTGGGGTGCCCAAGGGAAAAGAATTTCTCCCTCTTCCTTTATTTATGAGCTACTTCTCAAAAATAAGCCGGCAGCAAATCCCTTCCACTGCACACAACCGGGATGGAACTTCACCTTCCAAAGAGCATCACCTGGAGCAGCCTTTTATCCTGGCACTGTGGCTTCCATCTCGTGGCGAGGCAGTTCAATTTTGTGTCCCACAAAGTAGCCAAGAATTTAGCAGACGTGAGAAGCAGTAAATCCATCCCAGCCTCTGTCAGGACGAGAGCTGCTCCAGTTGGACAAACCCGCTCTGATGCTCTTTCTTGGCAGGTGCCAGGCCAGGACTGGCATCCTGCTGAGGCTGCAGCTCAGCCTTCCCCTGACGAGGGTGTCTCGGGAGGGGCCGCGGCTGGGCTGAGTGGGCTAGGGGGAAAGAAATCTGAACCTCTCTGCCCCTGAGCCCCTGCCTTCTTTCAGGGTGCAAGAAGGGGGGTTGCGAGCAGAGGAGTTAAAAAAAGCTTACAAGACATCCTCATGACCAGTAAAAGCGCCTTTCCTTAGAAAAGAAAAAAGAAATGTCTATTCTCATGGAAAGAAATAATAGACAGTTTAGCACTGGAAGAAAGATAATCTATCTGGGGAATTCTGGGAGTTGAAGTCCACTAGTCTTAAAGTTGCCAAGGTTGGACCCCCCCTGGTGTAAATCTAGCAAACAAGAATGCACCTTCTCTCTGCAGAGAGCAAAATGACTTTTGGGGAGAAAGGAAAACTTTCACTTTTGAATTTCTTGGATTTTATCCAAAGCAAAAGTGCTTTCTCACCAAAAGCAGAAGTAACTCAGATTTGGCCCAAACTCTTTGGCTCATAAACATGCAAAAAGTTTAATTCTGCCTATGGTGCAGAAGGGTCTCATCTGACTTTGTTAGTGGATGTGCAAGTACAACACGCCCACCTACACACATCCCTTATTGGTAGAGATCCCAGGAGGGCAAATTTTGGAGTTGGGACTCCCTTTGCACAAATCCCATTCTGTTTTGGTAAGTGTCTTCCACATCCTTTCATTTGAAAAAAAAGCCTGTTAGAATGAGTAATAGTCTCTCTTCAAGATGTTCTCCTTCTCTGAAGGAAATAACATATTGCCCACCTGGGACCAAATTCTACATTTTGTACCATGAGCTCAGACTTGGTGATCTTCCCTGATTTTCACAACAACAGATTTATCTAAAAAGTTTGCTCTGAAATATTAACAACTCGGTACTTACATGTTACAGCTGAGCATCAATGCTAACAGAGTTTGTATCCCACATGAGGAAACATTTGAGGCACTGGGAACGATTTGAACCCGAATCAAGCCCGCTTGCTTCCAATCCAGGAAGCAAAGAATTATGCTCAATTTTTCACCAAAAGGAAGGAGGGAATTCCATCGGAAGATGCTCAGCATAGCTGGGAGGGGAGTGGTGGCTCAAAGGATCACCCCAGCCTGAGTTGTAAGAAAATGAACTCAAAGGCACAGCATCTCCCAGGAATTTTGGATCAGGGCTAATCCAATTTCTTGAGTCTGTTCTCCATGAGCTGAGGCACCGCCTTGTTCCATAGAATTTGAAGGTCACAGGACACCTCAGAACACCCTTTCTCCAACTTGGCCAGATGGGTGGACTTCAACTCCTAGAATTCTCCAGCCGGCCATGCTTGAGGAGAAGGTCACTTTCCCAATTGCTTCCCCACCCATCTTAACAAGAGAGGGCTCACTGGAAGCAAATCAACCCCAAGAGCGTCCAGGTTGAATGAGGCGAAAGACCTGCTTGGTCCACCCTCAGCCCCATTTCCTCACAGTGGGCAAGCAGCTGCCCGAGGAAGGTCATGAGAAGGTCCACCAAGGCAAGAGGAGGCCTTCTCTTTCTGTGTCAGCTCAAACCATTATTTCCACCTTGCCTCAGCATTCTGCAAGCTCAAGAATAAAAAAAGGGAAGACATTCTTTCAACCAGAAAATTAAGCAGCTGCCTTGAAAATCAAGATTAAAATCACTGCCACTTTCCTTGCCCTGAAAAAGATTCAGTAAATATTTCATGCCACTTTCCGATGAGTTGCAGGAGGTGGCAAAGCCCTTTTACAAGACACAATTCACCCTGACACGAACTCCCCACTTGAGAAAGGGAAGGAAAAGCATTCACGGTTCTCTTTCTCGTCCGGCCACGTTTCCCCAAAGGTTACATCCATACCCACAGGCTAAATGAACCCCAAACAACATGGTGGTAGATTGAGTTTTTAAATTATGGCCGTCTAGAAAAAAGCTCAGTAATTGGAAGATTTGAAGGAGCCTTTTTTAACCAGGTCTGACAGCTAAAGCTCACACAGGCTGCTACGGAAGATTTCCGGATACCGAGGCTTGCAAAACAGGCCCTGTGAGAGCATTGTGTAGATAGTGCAAGGGAAGACACAAAGTATTACCTTGAAGCATTGTGGGGCTCTGCCTGATCAGAGTAATGTTTCTCAACCTCAGCCATTTGAAGATGGGTGGATTTCAACTCCCATCTTAGCTTGCTGGGGAATTCTGGGAGTTGAAATCCACCCATCTTCATGTGGCTGAGGTTGAGAAACACTGTATTAAACCACTGATAACCTACCATATCCCAGTTACCAACTTCCTAACCACGCAACGTATCCTACCATTGCATTCCTTTTCCTTATATTTTCTTGCAAAGATAATATAAATAGAAATGCAAATATAAAAGCCCCCAGCCTAGATTTTCTTTTGCTTTTGCTCAGTTGAAACAGAGAAAGCAAAATAGAAAAACCAAAAAAAAACCCCCCCAAAAAACCCAAAAATGGAACGTATAACATATCACAGTCATTATGGTTACTGCAGGCAAACAAATCAATTATGTTTCGGGTGTGTTTTCTGGAGTGGGAATATTTCAACTAATAAACAGAAATAGCTTGGGTTTTGCATGCACACCAAAAAAAAAAAAAAAAAAAAATCTGTTAGGGTTTCAAAACTTATATTTGTGTAGGCTCCGGTAGGGTGGGGAGCACACAACACAACAACCAAAATAGTGATTTATTTTACAAAACCTTACTGGGCGTTTTGATCCGCTTCCTTGGATCTTTTGTGAAAAAACGACATGCATGCTTGTTTTAAGGAAGTACAGAAGAAACTGTTACAGACGTATAATAAATATTTATTCTTTGCCCAAAATCAGGATTGGGAGACACTAGACAGAGCTGGTCCTTTTCCAGCTGGAGGCTTCATGTAAAGCAAAACTGGAGAATGAGACCCAGCAGAACTTGGAAAGCACCCAGAAAGTCTCCTGCTGGGCTCAACTGGGGTACGGTGAGCAACCTAAGATGCTGCCTTGCTTTTAACTCACACTATAATTGGGGAAGTCAGCTAAGCAAAGGCATGAAACTAGCTTCAAGCCAAGGATTTCACATTTCACTCAGACGGTGAATTTCAGCAGGTAGTTAGACCAGGGGTGAAATCCAGCAGGTTTTGACAGGTTCTGGAGAACCAGTAGTGGAAATTTTGAGCAGTTAACTGGCAAATACCACCGCTGGCTGGCCCGAGTGGGGTGGGAATGGGGATTTTGCAGTATCCTTCCCCTGCCACATCCACCACGCCACGCCCACAGAACCGGTAGTAAAAAAAATTGAATTTCACCACTGATTTAGACCCATTTGGGCACCTGGTGACATGATGGCAAGTGAAAAGCTAATCTCCGTGGGAATGAAAGAACGCAAGAGGGCAGCTGGTGGGACCTGTTCCCCCAGCCCCCAAGCCCAGGTGGGCAGGAAGCAGCTATTTTGCCCTGTAATTCTGCTTCCTGGTTAGGCAACTTGATTAAGAGAAAATTCTTACATTTCTCTCACGGTTTTATATTTTACACTCACACTGACACCGTAGTCTTTTTCTCAAGAAGAAAACTCGTGCAAGCAAAGGAAAGAGCACACCACCTCTATTTGGGGCACCATCCACTCTGCCTCACCTAAATTTAGCTCTGATCTAAATAAGCTTCCACCCTTTCAGGACCCCCAAGGAACCACATCCCTCCCTCCTCTCTCTGGAATCACCTGGACATGCTGGAATCTCTCTCGCACACATACAATCTAATTCTGCCTATTTCCCCCATAATTCAGAGGATTTAGGAGATAAACCAGGTCCTTTTCTCTGAACAGAAAGCTATACTCTCTCTACCCTATCTCCAGCCTCGATCCAAGCCCCAGAGCTGGTCCTCTTCCTGCTGAAAAGCTGGCTTCATTCGTCCAGTTTAGAAGGCAAAAAGCTGCTTGCACGTCTGGGAAGGGCCATTGTCTGTCCGAGACAGCGAAGAGCTGGTGATGCCAACCAGGAACTGGCAAGCCCTCTCCTCCAACAGCTGGCACACTCCAGGCCAGACAAGGGGAAACCGGCCAGCAGAAGGCACGGAACGACTAACACTTGGGGGCATCCCATGAGAAGCAACTTCCATTAAGCAAGCGGATTACTCAGAGAGCTTATAATTGATCAAGATAAATTCATTTAGAACCCTTGTCTGTTAAACAACAAAAAATCCCACCTTGCTTCAAAGAGGTTTTTTGCAGGCTCTGCCGTAACCCCAACCATCAGAGGGGGCTGCCCCCCACCCAGCAGCGGCATTTGATGCCGAGGAGGAGGGGATCCACAGGAGGGAAAAGAAGAGAGACTGAGAGTGGAGGCGGGCAACTCGTCTGCTCTTCTCTATCACAACCAACGAACTTACATCCCCAAAGATGCTCCAGCTTGGGTCTCCTTTGATCGCTGTCCCCCTCCAACCTGGGATGCAAGCATGCATGGACAGCAGTGGCTGCAACTGAAGACCACTTTGTGCCACACCTGAAATTGACCATTGCATGTGCAATCCTACAAAGATCTCAGGGAATTTTTTGTTGTTACTTGCGAAGTCATGTCTGACCCATCGCGACCCCATGGACAACATTCCTCCAGGCCTTCCTGTCCTCTACCATCCTCTGGAGTCCATTGAAGCTCACACCAACTGCTTCAGGGACTCCATCCAGCCACCTTGTTCTCTGCAGGGAATTTTAGCGGGAGGTAATCAAGCAATGGCTTTTCAAACCATCTGGTGAAATACCATATTTACCGGGAGAAAAAATTCAACTTGAGTACCTCCCACTGCTCAACGGAACTGAACTGGATACCCCAAAGTCCCAACTCTGACCCAAATGGACGATCCACAAGATACCACCAGGTTTAACTTTGCACCTCGTTTATCATTCCAGGTAAAGTCCCACAGAAGACGTGTCGAAGTTAGGAGAGCAAGAGAGGCATTTATGATTTGGAGAAGAATCTGGCAAGAGGCCTCCACGCAAACTGCGAGGAGGACACCCCCGCCACAAGCAAAACTTGGACGGGTGCCAAAACCTTGGAACCCAGCTCCAAAAACGCAATAAGAAATACAAAGCGTCTTCCCAGGAGGCCCAGAAGACAAATACATTTTCCAAAACATGCTGCAACCGAGGACAAGTTACAGCCATCGACTCTTGAAATGTGATAATTACTCCTGCTAAACCGAAGCCAGAGAGCAGAACGTTAACTCCAAATCTGTCTCTTGGGAATCATGAGTTTGCAGTGGGAAACATTGGCTGGGAATGGAGCAGAGGCAATGGCGGTGAGGCAACTCAGGGCTGCCTTCCACCAACCAGAGCCACCCTTGGATGGGCAAGGTTGGGGGTTGAGCCCAGCCAAGAGCCTCAAAGAGTGACACCAAAGAATGGCTTGTGGATACAGATGATGGATTATGCAGATTGGTCTAAGAGGAGAGGTTCTTGGGTGGATGGACAAGAACGGGGGAGGGGGCAGAAAATAAACACTACGTAAACAGCCATGTCCATCTGAACTTCCTCATCCTGGATTTAGGAGACCAAAAGAAAGACCAACTTCCAGTAAGGAGAGGGACTTTCTTTAGGCTTCTTTCCCATAATTTAATTCTTTCTGGCCCCAGGAAAGGACCCCTTGCAGCAAGAGAAGGAGGGATGCCCAGGATCCTCACTTGGCAGTTGGGCAGAGAGGCAGAGGGGAGGCCAAGGGGATCTCTTTGGTCCTCTCTCTTTCTCTCTCTCTCTCTCTCTGCTGTTTCTTCTGTTTCCCAGTAAGGATCAATTCCCCTTGGCAACAATGGCCAGCACTGGGGGTGGACCAGGCAGTTGGTGTGAAGGCCTCTGCTCTGCATAGGTGGCCCAGGTGAGTCATGCTGGCGGATGAGAGTCTGCTCCCAAGAGGCCTCTTTGCTGCCTGCCAGAACTATAATTTAGCCCCTGAAGGCCGTGTTCACGGTCTCAGGCAACCAAAAGACTCAGTTGCCTTGGAAGGGGTGGAGGGATGCGCCTTCTGGGACACCGCATTCCATCCCGTGCTGAGCACAGCAGAACCTTCCCTCCCCAGGACTGGGGTGATTTCCTGCCTGAAGCTTCAGAGGAGCCTGTGCCAAAGTTCTGGGGATCAACATCTCTTAGCCACGATGGCAGTGGGGCTGTTGGGAGAGTCGTAGCCTTCCTTGGGCAGCTGGTTGGTTAGACTAGATGGGCCAGGCGTCCCATCCAGCAGGCACAGCTTATGTTCTTAAGAGGTGGTGCTGGGACACCCACTGGCTGGCGTTGAAGGTTCTTGTCAGCCTCCACCTTTAATTATCAGGCCCAAACAGCTTGAAATAACTACAAAGGGCTTCCCAATTCGGCTCGGAATGCACAGAGCAGGCCGAGGCATTTTTTTAGCACCGAACAGGAGACAATCTAAGTACTTCTACAAGAGGCCCCTGACTACCTCCTGTTCCTCTCATGGGGACTTCAGCAGAAGAACCTCTTCCTGGAATCATGTCCCTCCAAGATCCAAGTTGCCGGAAACCACCTCTTGAGTCTTCATACTGCGACCTCCCCACAATTTTTCCTCTGTGGCTGATGGACACCAATCTTCAGCTTATCTACTGAACAGATCAGTGACCTCCAGACTTTCAAAGGGAAAAATTCAAAGCTTGAAAAGAAAACAGAAGGGGAGAAGGAAGACCCACAAGACACTGGAGGAACCAGGAATGGAGAGGTGGGGTTTTTTTAAAAAATATTTTGGCACTTTTGTGTTGCTTTAACCTTAATTAATATTAAAAAAAAACCCCACAGAACAGATTGCCTTCCTCTTTACAGACTTGCAGACATTCCAGCTCAAGGTCTTTGCCAACTCCATGAAATGCAAATTAAATTAGAAAGGAGATTTTGCAGTTTGCTCCATAGGCCATCCAGGTCTTGTGGGGTATTTCTGGCACACACCCAAAACACCTTCTCTCTAAGGCCTTAACTGCTTGTTTAGCAGGCTGGCATTTTCAGTGGCCATGGCATTTTCCCTCCTCAATCTACCAGCACCTACCTCTGGAGCCCTGGAATTCCCTCCAAAAGGAGCACAGTAACTCAGCACCATCTCCGAGGTGGGTGCATCCCTTCCGAAGATCACCAAGCCATTGGTGGGGTCAGTTCCTGCTGCAATCTTTGCCAGCAGCCTCCCGGCTACACCAACCAAGAGTTCGTGTCTGCAGGACGCAAAGCCATCTCTTTTCCGGAGTTCCTATCGTCGCTCAAAGCATCTTCCCTCCGATTGCTCTGTGGCTGCAAAAGGAACCTCTTTTTTTAGTATCGGGGGATTTCAGACCTGCTGCTGCAAAAGTAGATTTCGCTGCGACAATACAGGGCAAGGCGGGGAGGTTTCAGGTTGCAGGGCTATTAATGTCTGCTCAGCAATGCAGGAACTCGGAACAGCTCTTATGTGTAACACGCAATTGCAAGGGGGAGGGATGGATATCTACTCCCCAAGACCTCTTTGCACACAAATGTGGTTTCATGGACACAGCCTGAACCACAAACCGTTTCATTTTGAACTTTTGGTAGCCCTGATCATTGATTCAAAGCTCCTGCAAAATTGGCATGGAGGATCACTCGTTTCTTCTCCAAAGGACCTGCAACTTCCAACCAAGTTCTTTTGTTAAGAAATGTCCTTAGTACACTTTGCTGGCTTCCAGGGCCAGGCACTTGCTCGGCATCATCTCCTCTTCTCCAGATCCTCCCCGTGATCTTCCATCCTCGGCTCCTTCACTGCTGGAGCTCCCTTTGGGCAAATAATAGCAATAAGGTGAAGAGGCTCTGTGCTTGATCACCCAGAATTCGATTCCAGAGTAACTCAAGGCCCATTTCAAACAACGAGGCATCAGAAGAACTTGACTGCAGCTGGAAATAAACTTGGGTGGAGACGGCCAAGAATAAATCGGTTTCTGCTCAGCATCCGAAGGCACCAGGGATCTGCATTCTGCATGGCACTGCTTCTGCCAACAGATTCTCGCCATTGCAGCTGCCCAAATTGGAAAAGAGACCACTCAAGTAGGAATAGATGCAAGCCACCCACTGATTCTACTGCATCAGCGCTGGCATGTGGGAACACACTGGCATAGGTCCCCACTGGAGCATTTAGGCCCATAACTCCGCAGGCTGGGTACAACACTACTTGGAGGAAACTCCCTTTGGGGGAGGCTGCTGTAGACAGAGATTTCGTTATTTTGGTTGAATAATTGAATAACATCCTTCCATGAACTTGCCTCAAGAATCCCTGCAGTTGTGTGTTATAGGAGTTCAAAAATAGAAAGCCAATTTTGAGAAGGCCATGTAAAAGGCTGCTTCGTGCCTGGGCTGGAGGACAGATTTGCTCAGGTGCTGAGCCCAGGCAGAGAAGTCCTCTGATTTTGATCTCCAATGTGACCACTGCCCTCTCCCCACCAGCCATGTTTCTCCAGCAATCCGTGGCCCCTCTCCACCAATACAGGAATCTGGAGTGGAAATGGGCCCGAGAGGGTTATATCAGAAGCAGGAAGGTCTGTGAGGTCTTTTGGCAAGGAAAATGGAGAAGAAAGAAGCCAACAAGCTAAAGATCAATGAACCCAGGAAGCTGGAGAGAGGACTGGAGGTCCGACAAGCCCAAGAAAGGCAGGTTGGCAATTCAACCAAAAGGAGCAGGCAATTCACACATTAACAGGAAGGTGAAAAAAACTCTCTTGAAGTCCCCCTCCTTCAATTAACAAGAAATTTGAGCCAAGTTGCACTAACTTCCTGCTCTTGAGCAGATTCTCCTCCACTGACTTTGATCTGCTAATTCTGAATTTTTTAAAAAAGAATACTTTGGCCCGGCTTATTGAACATTATATTGCTTAAGACGCAGAGCCTATCTGTCTGGCAACTTCACAAATTCAACAGTCCTGCAAAAGGAACAGGCAAGGAGGCAAATGCCACGGGTGACTCTGATGAAGAATGAACGGACAGCTTTTTAATTGTCGACTGGAGAGGATTCCGCACCAGCCATGATGAACGAAAGTGGAATAAAACTGCTAAGAAGTGCAAGAAAACATCACCCCCGAATAGAGAAGCATTCTACAGTCAGCACAGAGGACCCAGGGTCTGTTGTCACCTTGTTGAACAAGGTCTAAACGGGAGTCCAACACCCCCCTCCAAAAAAACTCTGCCATCACAGAGGCCCCACCACTCCTGATGCTGCATTTCCTTGCTCCTGGGAAATATTCCTCATGGCGCTCCTGGCAGCGCAAACGGGCCCCCTCTGCCCCGATCCGAGTCTGCTGGCGTCCAGATGAACGTGGCATGGAATGTCCCCATGAAGAATCGGTCTCATCCCGGCCAGCTGCTGGGACCAGAGGGGACCCAACGCTGCACAAGCAGGCCATTGTTGACTTAAGGACTACGCCGAGGATGCGTATCGCGATGCCTTGAGCCAGCCATGTGTGGCTTTCCGGAATGCCAACAATGTTATCTTTCTTTCCATTTCCATAACGCTCCCATCCAAGTGTCAAAGAGATGCCTTTGTGCATTGTGCGCCTTCAGAAAGCAGTTTAAGAAGGGAGCCAGAGGCAGTTTCTCTCGGAGAAAGTAACAAAGGCAACTGCAAAGGCACAAACTGCAAACTTTAAGGGCCTGGTGGCTCAGCAGACTGATAGCATTGTGATTAACACCAGCTGTCTGCAATTACTGCAAGTTCGAATCTCACCAGGCTCAAGGTTGACTCAGCCTTCCATCCTTTCTAAGGTAGGTGAAATGAGGACCCAGTTTGTGGGGGCAATAAACCGACTTTGTATAAATATACAAAAGTATGAAGGCTATTGCTTAATGCATTGTAAGCTGCCCTGAGTCTCCGGAGAAGGGCGGCATATAAATCAAATTTAAAAAACAAAACAAAACTTAATCTAAGCCTTCCTCAGATGGGACCCTCAAGGCTGGTGGGGTCTGCATGCCCAGTCATCCCAGCCAAGGCAGCACACAGCAGATTCAGTTATAACATCAAATCAAATTATCAAATTTATCAACATAAAGAAATATTACTAGAATAATTTGGTGTTCAATTAAATAATTCACTACGGGAACAGTAAGACTTTGTTTTTACCTCCCTTTAGGTTCAGTACAAATTTGAACTTGAAGTGGAGAACTGTGCCATGAGTATGCCTACCAAATTCTACACTGGTCAATCGCAGTCAGAGAGGCCATTCTGCAACTAAAGAAACAGGATGCAAAATAAGATAAACCCTGGAGTCTTTGGTGCTTTCTGGATTTGGTTATTTGCTTGCCGATGTTTCACTACCAAACTCGGTAACATCTTGAGTGCATCAGTCCTAGCAAACAAACCGCCAAGCTCAGAGAGCACCAAGTATTTCACAGTTCAACCTTCAGCTGCAGAGGTTCTCTTCTGCTGAAAATAAGACGAAATTAAATAAAAGCCCTCCTTAGTATCAGCAAGCATGGATCAATATGGATCTTGCCCCACGTTCAACAGGAAACCCATACTGTTCACTTATAAGGTAGCAATCCAACAGTGAGCAGCATTTCAGCGAAGCAATCAAATGGACAGAAAAATATGAATAGCTCTTTTCTTTGATGGAAGATGAACCGAACATTTCAGTTCCAAAAATGCCGATGGAGCACGGCTTTGTTCCCCCTCGCACTCTCTTTGAACATGCTCCCAGCTCTGCAACAAAAGTTTCCTCCATAAAAGGCAATCTTGCTTAAGCAGCCTTGTCTTTGCTTTAAGTTTAATAAGCTTCTGTGGGCCCATTGTATACGTTAGCCAGTGACCCCAAACGCAGCCTCCGTCAGAGAGCTAAGAGAGAAGATCGGAACAGAACGAAGCTGGGAAGAGGCTCCTGCAGCTTGGCGAGGCAATAAAATAGCCCCCCATTGTCACATAACGAATCCCTGCTCCTTGAGACAAGATTCCTCCAGCTAATTGAAAAGAAGATGCTAAAAATGACAACTGCCCCAGAAGGGACACATCCGATGCTCAACCTGCATTCAATGTCCAACTGGACGGAAGAGGTCTGGAGTTGGCCAATCTGAATGGAAAGCCTCCATAAACTCATTTTAAGCTCCAGGAAAGAAAGACAGGCCATTCAAACAGAAAACCAGGTCCCAAATTCTCCTAAATTTACAATGAGACAAACATGGATGAATCTGGATCTTGTCTTATTAAAAATTGGATGATATATTACACTGAAGCCAAACCTCAACTGTTTAGTTTCAATGTAGCATTCTGCATGAATTCGGCAGTTAGAATCTGTCAATTGTGGTTTATGCTTTAATAAGTTGTACCACCTGAGGATGCGCTACAAAGCCATCAGAGAAGATGACAAGAAAAGCCTCGTGAGGGGAAGGCAGAAGTGGAGATCTTCCACTTACACCTAAGGAGGCCTCCTTGACGATGGGTCTTTCCCCTGGCCGACCATCTCCCAGATTCCTCTGGGGGACTGAGACTTCCTTGACACAACCAGACAGGTCTCCCGGTCAGAGGGAATCCCTCAACCACAAGGGAACCACAAGAGCTTAAGACTGCTGCCAACTTCTGCCTGGTGTTCTTGGATAAACGGGGGTGGGGGGTGGCAAGAATGGGAGTGGGGATGGGGATGGGGTGTCCCCCCCCCCATCTTAAGCTGCTCCGAGGAAGCGCAGCTGCCTCCCAAATGTCAGGCGCATGTAATCCATCCTCAACGGCCATCAGCTTCCCGAGTCCCCAGAGCACTAAAAGGCCCGTGAAGTTCAGCATCTGTTGAAGCTCATTTAAAGTGAATTTCCCAAGGCTCGTGGCCTCTCCCAGCCTCCGTTTGGCTCACTAGCCAAAGAGTGGGCAGAGAAGAAGGGGCCAAGGTCTCCCTGTAGGGTCGATTTGGGATGGTCTTTCCCAGATGTGTTGCATCTGGAACTCCCTCAACCTGCGTGGTAGAGGAACTGCCACCCCAACTCTTCACATTAAAGCTGGGCTCACTCGCCATGATTTGGGTTAGTATAATGGGGCCACAAAGCTTTTTACTCACACCAGAGCTGAGAAGTAGCTTCTGCTGCTATAAATGTTGCCTGTGGATTTGCACACAGCGGACCTAATGCCTGTGAACCTTCCCGCTCGTGTCCCACATGGGCGAGTGTGAGAGAGGGATAAACTCTGGGTCCAGGCTGCCTGGGGGCCTCTTGTCATAACCTCTGATCTTAATGGTTTCAGATTGGCCGGGAGGCAGCCAGAGAGGAGAGCCAGTCAGATGGCAAAGTGGATTAGAACATCTTCCTCCTCATCTGCACTGAGAGAAATCTCATGGCTCCCCCCCCCCCCCCCGCATTTCTCTTTGCAGGCTCCATTGTGCGAGAGAGGAGGAAAAGTGGGGGGGGGGGAAGGAAAGGCAGCTCTGCTTTCAGACTGAAGGAGCCTCTCCAGCTGCAAATCAGAGGAACTTTAGACAAGGCTGAGCAGGTGGGCTTCTTGAGGCTTCTCCAAGCTGGGCTGCTGGCTTGCAGATGTTCCAGTTAAGCAACGACTTCAGTGCCAGTTAGTGTGGAGTTTACACTGAACAACGTAGGAATTTAACCATCCGATGGTTTACAGTGTGTCTCCCCAGGTTGTATGTCCTGTACCTCTCCAATGACGGCTGGTTCACCACACTCTGGTTAAGAAAAGCCTCAATTTAGATAATTGGTGAACTGAGTCACAGCCTCTGCTGGTATAGGCTGTTCAACAGCTACGCTTGTTCCTGGGTCTTCTTTCCTATTCAACTGAATGGGGGGGCTCCTTTTTTGCCAAACCTGCACCCCCTTCCAATATGGCAGCTGCTTTCCAAGGGGAATGCCTGTGGGTGGGAAACAGGGGGATTAAAATCTGATTAAAGGAATCCCACACCAGAGCTTGTTTCAGTTGCTTGGAAGGATCCTGATGAAGAGTCTTTTAAAAACCCCACCCTTAAACTAAACGGGAGAGGCCTTCTCCTTCTGCAGAGATGGAGAGGAGAAACAAGAGCAAGCCCTGCCTGGGAGAGCGTGAGGCCTCTAAATAAGATAAGTAAATCAGATTCAAGGCATATATATGTGACTGTTTGGAGGGTTTTTCGCTCTCTGCATTCAAACAATTTAAAACAGACCCTGGAGCTGGTCCAGCTGCTTTCATGCAATCACCTCCAGATGTCCTGGATGGCACAGCATGGGCCAGGCAGGCTGGGGACGTTGGGAACTGTAGTCTCAAATACTTGGAGGGGAGGAGGTAAAGAATGGCTATGTAACATTAGTATAGAAAGGGTTAAAGTTGGGCTGACCGAGAAGAGCTAGCAAAGACTCTAGGAATCTGGACTCCGAAATCTGCTACCTCATAATCCACAAGGCAGCATTTAGAGCCCACCTTGATTCAAATCAACCTTCTGGGGCCACGGAGCCTTTCTGGATCTGTCAGAATAGAGTTGTGGAATTGCTCCTAACAGCTTGTGGTTCAAAGTCTTTCAAGAGGAGCCAGCGCTTAAGAGTTTAAGAGGCAGGCCAACTCAACCAGCAACTGTGTCTCATGGGTGGATTTTCACATTCTGAGAAACTGGGTTTTCCACGGGAAATGATGGCTTACAAATCCGGGCAGGCGGGCAAAGTAACCAGGTGGCCCCACCTGCAGAATTGGGTAAGGGAGTGTTGTGGCTCCGTTACCTGAGCCTGTGTCATCGGCAGGAGAGGACTCCAAGAGTGAAGGAGTATGTGTGAGACGGGGACAGAACAGGGGACAGAACAGGGAGGACAAGCAGATCACTAAAGAGGTCCTAGGCCAGTCTGGCCCAGCCTGGTGCCCGCGTGCCCATGTGGCTGAAGGATACAAGAGTGGAGTGAGTCCTTCCCCCGAAGAGACAGTCCGTGCCACCTGCACTTCTGAACCACAAGTGGCCCCAGTTTCTTGCACAGGTTCTGCCCTCGTGCCCAGCGGAACCAATCCAGGCTGATGTGCCAAGCAGACCCAAAAGGAGAAAACGTTTGCCCACTCAGATGAGTGGAGGTGCGTTATCTTCTAATTACAACCCACCAGACTATTGGGGAGCTAATTATTCTTACAAAAACATGACAATACGTGTATGAAAAGCGCAATTACACAGGGACAAATCCTGCCGCTCTATGGGTTCCCAAGAGGCAAAGCCAAACCCCAGGGAGAATCCAACCTCCGCAAACTCCCTCTCCATAATTAAGAGGCCACAATTTCCACAGCACCGACCAAATTACAAGCGGAAGGCTGGGGCTTGATTGCAGATTGCAACCTGGGGGTTCTCCAGCAGGCCATGGGGGGAGGAGCAGAGTGTGGGGGGCAGGAGGGCGGGGTGCAGTTGGTAGGGATTAAGACTCCCCCTTGGAAAAGCTGTTTGCTTTTCAAGCAATTTAAAGGGGAAATATTTATCAACACACGTGGAGGCCTTCCCCGGCAGCAGCTCAAGGTAAATGCGGTGACCGAGGAGAGGGCAGCTTCTCCAGACCCCCCCCCACAAAGTAATTCTCAAAGCTAAAGGGCATTTCGGTCACCCCAATTCAGGGATCAGCCAAGGGGGGGCGGGGGAGAACAAGAGGATTTCACTGGCAATTCCTCCACCCCTCAAAGATTTGCCAATTCCACAAACTAATCTAGATAGAAAAATCAGTTGGTTTTGCTCAAGGATGCCACTCAGACTTTCCCAATATATTTTCTCCCCAAGATTTGGTCAAAAAAGTCAAGATGGCAGCTGTGGTGGTGGGACCAAAGCCGACGTCTTGATCCATCACATCACACCTTGCAGATATCCTTCTCCTGCTGGGATGTAGAGAATGGACAAAAACAAATGAACCCATTTTCAAAGGGATCTATTTGTCCTAATGTGAACCAAGGGTTAGCTTCCATCTTCTTCACGTTCCAACCCGCGACCAAAATAATTTCTACGCCAAAAAAAAGCAGACTGGAGGACTCCCCCACCCACCCCGACCGACACACGAGGGGAAGCCAAAGCATCACAAATGGATTGCCTAAAAGGAACCAGATGCAACCAGATGCGACTTAATGACCCAAGAAATGAACCATTTGCCCAATCTAACCTCCCTGCAGATGTGCTGGACTACAAACCCCAGGATCCTCAACCCGCAACCCAGATGATGGGCATGGAGTTCAAGAAATCCGAAGTCCGAACGAGCCTAATAAGGGGATCGGGGCCCTCAGTCATTTATAACTGGTGTGAAAATAGCTGTGATATGTAGGCTGACAACTGGCAGCGAAGAATGAGATAAAAATACATCTGCAAGGCCCCCTTTGAACCGCCAAATGCTGGTCAGGAGAGGCGGCTTCATTTAGAAGCCCCAGGTTGCAACGCAGCTCCGTGCCCACAGCCAAGCTGCACCCAGCTCGGGGACCCAATCCCGGTGCCAGGGCAGAAGGCTGGTCCAGCCCTCCCCGAAATGCCAGCACACCGTTAGGAGAGGAGGGATGGGCAAAGCCCCCCAATGGCCTGGTTTACACCCTGTGTTTGACTTCCAACTGGCAGAAACGAACCACAGAATGACTTAGCACGGTGGGCCAAAGAGGCCACGCTGGGTGCCATGCCTGTCCATCTGCGGAAGTGTCCAACTATATTTCAGCTCAAAGCCATAAATATCCCTGCAGGAACACCAGCCCTGTCCTCCCCCCCACCCTCCCCAAGAAGGAGGCCCGTGCTTGATTCACCATGCCAACCAGCCAGCCTTCCCTGCACTCACTCAGTTGCCTATTCATGCATTGGCTCAAAGCCTCCACTTAATTATCAGGCATTATTTGATTAGGAGGGAAACTGTCTTCTTGCGCAAGATAAATGGAAGGCAGCCTCCCTGCTTCAGGTATTAGCTCAGCTACTTTGGGCTGCAAGGCAGTGGGCAATGTGCGCCCAACGCATGAAAAGTCCTTACCGAAAGCATCTACAGGCATGGGCAATGCTACTCAAAGGAGAAATATGTGCACGCATCGGATTCAGCAGCCCATCAGTCACACTTCACAGCAGAAAAGCGCTGAGCTTGAGCTGCATTTGAAAATAGCATGGAAAATATTTGGGACATCATGTGAACCAGCCCAAGTGTGTCTCCCAAAGAAAAATGGGCTGAGAATTTTGGAACCTCTTCCACATATTAATTTCTCTTTCTTTGGGGACAGAAAGTCCAGATCCAGCCAGGAAGAGCAGGCGTTCCTCAGTCAGAGACCTTGGGGGGCCGCTATCAGAGGCAAAGCCTGCCCACTAAACCATCACGTGGTTTGGGGCATGATGCCCTGGGCAAATCCAAGTCTAAGCAAGGCATCATCATGGCTTATCAGGCTGTGAGGACCAAGCCAATTAAGTCAAGACACCTTTAACAAGATGTGAACCAATATTCCCCAGGGATGATTAAATGAAAATCCAGGATACAGAGTAAAGTGACTGGCAGCTACCAAGCCTTGCAGAGCTGCCTCCCCAACCCCCACCCCAAAAGCCAGGTCTTCACAGACACCATCAAGAGCCCAAGCAAGGTAGGCAAGGACAACCCACCGGGGCACCCTTGGATGCCTCTATAGAAGCCAGATCGACCTTCTGGAACACAGGGGGGCAGATGGGGACGCTAAGCTACCAAGAACCATCTCCTGCAGGATTTGACCCCTTGGGGGACTCAGTTGGACCAGTGGTCCTGCCTGCCTTTTAAGGGCGAGGGAGGAACCACCTCCTCTATCCTCAACAGATATTCAACTTGGATTAACCACCCAATTAAAATCCTTACATCAACTCAAAACAACCCCTTTAATCTAGCAATATCCCTCTTTTGAACCCCCTTAATGGACCTGAAGAATTCAAAGTATGCAGAGGAACATCCCTGTGCGAGAAAGAACAGACATTCAGCTGGTTTGGCTGATCCTCCTGGTGCCAAGACCGTTCGCTCTCTTTGTCCGGAATAATGAAGCCAGGCACGTGGCCGAGCGCATGAAGAGCTAATCGAGGCAAACAAAACGGCTTCCTCAACCCAAGGCTAACCCAGATCGGAGCACCCACACGGGCCCGCCGGGTGCAGAACAGCTGCTACCTGCCAACCACCCAGCCGGCATCGGGCACACCACCAGGTTATCACCAGAAGAATGGCAGAAGATGTGGCCAGCACTTTGCCACTCAAGGGCTCTTCCCAATACGAATTCAGCACTGTGAACTTTTAAATAAGGCGTCCGTCAAAGGTCCCCAATTGCACCAAGAGAATTGCCAAGCCCACAAGCACAGTGCAGGGGAGGGTCTATCCAGCCCCCTCCCCTAAAGATGGGCAGCTCTTCCTTGTACAGCCTCGCTCACTGGGCACCCACGTTCCTCCCAGCCTCTCCACACACAGCAGGCCCTTTGGGGTTTTTGCGTTATTTGCCATCCTGCACACGGGAATCAGAAGATGCCGCCCTCCTCCGTATTGCAACCCCTCACAATTCCGCCTTCTGAGCTGTAAAGCAGCGCTGGGCAACATTAAGCCGCGTGGACGTCCATTATTCCCAGAAGTCCCCAGTCTGGTGAGGGCCCTCTGGGAGCTGAAGTCCACCCATGTGTGGCTGCGGGAGGGGCAGGCGCCAACAGCCTCCGTTCCAGAAGCCCCGCGGGGCCCCCCACCCCCCGGCCCAGGCCTCCCTCGCAAGGCTGGCTTCAAGCGCTTCGCCCGCCCGCAATTCCCTCCCTCCTCCCTCCCTCCCGGGCACCAGGGCTCCGGCGGGCTCCCCACGCCCAGTCCTGGTCCCCCGAGGGGCGGGGGCGGGGGCGGGGGCGGCTGAATCCTCCGCGCCCCCCGGCAGCGTCCCGGGCTGCAAGCGGCGCTGGCTCAGCTCAACAGGGGGGGCGGAGAGGGGCGCGGCTGCCCCCGCAGGAGCCCCCCGCCCAGGAGGAGCGGCCCAGCGGGAGCGCGCGCCGCCCGGCAGCCCCGCGGAGATGGCCGGCTGGCCCGCCTGCTCCCCCCCGGCCCTCGGGCGGCTCCAGCCAGGCGCCCCTCGCCCGCCGCCCACGCGCCGCCTTCCTCGCCTGCGCTCGCCGCCTGCGCTCGCCGCCCGGCCGGCCGCGGGGATGCCGGCGGGGCTCGAGGCAGGTGTCGCCCGGCGCCCCCCCCCCCCAGCGCAGCCTTACCGGAGCCTTTCCGCGCCGCCGCCGCCGCCGCCGCCTCCTCCGCGGCCGGCTCGCGCGACACTGGCAGCCGGCACGCGACGGTGGGAGGAGGGCGGCGGGCGGGCGGGCTCTGGCCAGGAGGCGGCGGCGACCCCCGGCCCAGGGGGGGCAGGAAGCGCGTCATCAGCCCGGGACCAACCTGCCGGCCAGCTGGGCTTCCCCGGCCGACCCCCCCCGACCCCCGCCCGGCACACCTGCCTCCCTGCCCCGCCGCGGCTCTCGGCCTCCGCGGCTCCTGGCTGCGCCCCTCGCAGGGAAGGCCGCCGCGCCCCGAGAGCTCAGCCCCTCCGGCCAGAGGCTCCTGCCGGGGCTGCTCCGGAGCCCTCTGGGGAGGCGGCCCTGCAAACGGAGGGAGGACGAAGCCTCGTCGTGCCCGGCGGAACCCGGGGGAGGGGAATGGGGGCCCTCCGGCCAGCAGCCCCTCGGCCCTTCTCCTTACCGGGCGGCGGCGGCGGCTCCCTGCGTAGCCTTCCCCGCGTCCGGCGGCGAGGCGGGGCGGCTGCCCAGGGAATCCACGCGCAGAACCGGCGGTGCGCGGCAGGCTCAGCTGGAAGCAATTTGAGGGCCGGGGCGGGAGGGGGGGTTGCCTTCCCGAGTGTCAAGGCGCTAGTCCGCTCTCACCGAGGGGGGGGGGGGGGGGGAGGCTGAGGCCAGGCCTGCGAGGGGGGAAGGTAGTAGGAGGCGCAGAGCAGGGCGCGAGCCCAGGAGCTCCCTTACAGGCGTTGCGGCCGTAGGAGCGCAGTCCCGTGTAGCCGCGGACGTGGGAATGAAAGTTAAAAGCTCCCGCTTTAAGAGGCGCAAAAAGTAAGCCAGGCGGGCAAAAGTCTCCGACCTACTACACAGTCCTGGAGTAAGTCGGTGTTTGGGCAGGGCAGGTAATCCATGAAGCGGAGGCTATTCCTACGTCTGGAACCACAGACGCTCCGCTCTGTCCCGGGTGCTGGGTGCGAAAGCTGCCATTCCCTTCACCGGAGGGAGCCTCTTTTCCAGGGAGAGGCTTGAAAAATAAGACGAGGCTGCCCCCTGCTGGCAGGTAAAGGTCCTGGTCAGGGAAGAAGTGACCCCCATTTGCCCTTCCACTAGACCGGGCCTCAGCAACCTTAAACACCCAAAGAGCCACAAAGGTCCTAACCGGAAGCCCACATTCAATTCTGGAGCTGACCGGAAGTCCAGTTTCCCCCCCACCCCCAGTGTCCTAGCGTGGCCTCCTTTTTCCTCTACCTGCCCTAACCAAAAGCCCTATCAATTGTGGAGCTGATCGGCAACAGGGAGCCACATGCAGCTCCAGAGCCGCAGGTTGCTGACCAGGAGTGGGTTCTACTTATCTTTACTACCGGTTCGCCATGGGGCTGCACATGTGCACATGCTTCGCTCTTGTGCGTGCACGCTCTTCTGCGCATTTGCAGAAGCGTCGCATGCGCAGAAGCATTTTGATGATGTCAGGGTCGGTGGGCGGGGCCTCCCGTCAGTTTTACTACCGGTTCTATAGAACAGTGGGGGCAACCCCTGCACTAGGCCTCCAGGTTTCCCTCTCTGCTCGGCCCACCTGGAGGACTCTGGAAGGCTGGAACAATGGCTGAAGCACCTGCTCTCATCAAGACCAGCAGCTTTCCTCATGGAGGCATGGCCAGTTGGTTCAAGCAGGACAAGCTAGGCTTTATTCACACATCAACTTCATTGACTTCAATTCCCAGAATTTTCCCCCCGTTTGGTAAACACTGGTTTATGGTAAAAAATCAGCACTAACTGGTAGCCTCTTTTCCTAAGTGGCAGTTTAGAAAAATGGATGTCTTTTAATACAATTAATTAGTTGGAAGACTGGGGTCCTCAAGAGGTCCAGCATTTCAGCTACGGAGCCTGTCTGGCCATCCTGCAATGACCAATGACCTCCACAGCCCTTTCGGTCACGGGCTCTTGACTCCCCTAAGAGCCCATGTGTTAAATACATTACAAAAGGTCTTATGTGGCTCTCGTGACTTTATAGACATCATACTGTTTTCTTTCTTTTTAAAAATCTTTATTAAAAAAAAAAACACATTTATACATACACAGGAAAACGATCCTTGCAAAGAAGGAAAGTTGCAATGGAATTGCCGGCCAGCATCGCACAAACTTTCCAAGCAGGAAGGGCAGTTGAGGAAGCATAGAGAGAATCAGCTGGGCTTTTGAGGGGCCTACAGCGGTCAGAAAAGATCTTTGTTATCTTTACCTCTTTTAAGGCAATGCTTGGTGAGATGGTGGGCACTGCTGCTGCCTGGAAACCTTTGCAAATCAGACAAATTTGCAGCAGAACAATGGGAGGAGAGGGTGGGGCTTGGAAGAGACAAAATTTTTACTCACAAAGCATTTAGACCCTTAAAAGGCATTTGCTTGTCTGGTCATAAACCTCCCCGACACTTCTATGGAGTCAGAAAGGGCCCAGCTGCAGTTCTTGGCGCTGGAAAACTTACGTCCAATGTAATTGGGTAATCTATCCACCGATGACACTAGATCAACTGCAGAAAATCCAAGCAAACTTTCCCGGTGTTGCACAGGATCCAAAATAGATATTTGGATCCAAACAATCTAGACTAGGAATGTCCAACCTTGGCCACTTTAAGACCTGTGAACTTCAACTCCCAGAATCCCACAGCCAGCCATGCAGCTCTTGGCAGGGGTGGGCAGCTATGGCCCTTTGAGACTCAAGGACTTCTACTCTGACTTCCCGAGCCAGCATGGAGTTGAAACCCAGAGTCGCAGAGGGGCCATAGTTGCCCACCCCGATCCTATGGCATTTGAATGGGGAGCCTTTGAACTGATTTCAGAGAAAACACTGCAGATCAGTGCCAACATGGGAATACCTGTTTGTAATGCCAACATCTGTAGAGTGGCCTTTTGTCCTGCAGTTTGATTTGAATTCTCCTCTGCATCTCCTGCTTGAGATTCACACCAGTGTGTGCCTTTGAAGTTTTGGCAAGACAAATGGTGGCCGTGGCTGCCCTGGGCTGGACACACACACACACACACACACACACACACTGAATGCCGAGATCCTGCAGAGGAGCTGTGAAGGAGAGGCTCGCAGTTCCCAAAGTGCATTTCCTGTCTGGGAGAGCTGCCAAAAACTAATTGGTTTCCCCAGCAAAACCCATTATGATTAGTCTTGTACTGCTAACTTTAATAAACTTGGAACATCTGCTTCCAAGATGGCCGAGGAGGCCCCAGCGTTGCACACACTCTGCACAAACCTTGCACATTCCGGTTGATCCCATAGTTATGTGCAGGAGGGGAAAAGATTCCGTTTACACAGGCTGACATACTTTATTTATTATTCAGGGAAAACAAATTCTCTTTCTAAAGCCCAGAAAGGATGGTATTCTCGGAACCGTTCTTATTGCAATACCAACTTTATTTACGGAGGGGGCAAAACGGCTTGTGGTTTGGAGAAGGGCTGAACCTCAGGCATGGAGCCTCGGGGGTATCTTCAGAAGACCCCACCCTCGGCTTTAGCTCCTCCAAGGCGATGGGGAAATATTCCTGATAGCCCAGCAGTGCAAGCTGATGTGTTTTATGCTTTCTCCCCACTCACTACAAACTCCTTTCTGGTTTCCTCCCTTTCTTCTCTGATAGTTCTCTATATTCCATGCAGAATGCTTTTAGCAGGCATCTGACATGCTTGCAAATTTGAAAATCTGAAAGAGTCTCAGACAGCTTCTTCTGACACTTTGGTTAGAAATGCCAGCACTTGCACAACTGGCGTCCTCTCTCCAAAGAGATGCTTGGAGGCTGTCATGCTAAAAAGAAGTCACTTCCCGTCTCTGCCCAGCTCCACAGCATGGACCGAGTCAGGCTGTGCTCCGCAAGGCTCCCGCTGCCTCAATTGGTGTGCAATTCACAGCTGTCAACTCCAACTTCAGCCCCTTGGCTTTGAATTCTATGGGACTTATTTCTGCCTCTCGGTATCTACCGGTCACAGGACCAAAGGAAGGAAGAGAATATCTCATTCAGAAATAATGCAGTGGACAACAAGGTTCAGCAAGAGACTTCTTGGTGGCTTCCTTACTGGTCATGCCTGGGATTGAGTCCCACCACTCGCTGTTGGTCATCCTCTTTTTTGCACTTTCCTTCCATTTCCCCAGCATTATAGACTTCTCAAAGAAGCCAGAACTCTACATTGATCGATCCCATGTCATCAGGTTGATGGTGGCTCTTAGTGACCACAGAGGTAGATGTTCTCCAGGAGGGTCTGTCCCCAACATGGTCTTCAGGTTTCCCAACAGGGCACCCTCATCACTTGTTGCTGTTCAGCCTCTTCTTCTCTTTCTTTCCGCTTTCAAACAATGTGTTGAGATAATTTGAGCCTAGTCCTCTGTGCCTTGAGAGAGAATTTGGAGCTGATTTGCTCAATGATCAATTTATTGGTTTGCTTGGCTGTCCATCACATTCATTCCCAGGAGTCTCCTCCAACACCAAAGCTCTCCTTGTCCTCCCTGAACTTCTTTGTATCACACGGAGACGGTTCCTCCTTTTGTGCTCTCACCACTTCCTCCAAGACTCGGACTCAGCCCTGCCACGAGATTAAGAGATGTCCCGCTCCCCGTGGCTGTTGAAGTCATTAAAACCACGAGGCTCCTGGGACGGGATTCCAGAGTGGAAATTCACCCAGATCTATAACTGAAAGGGATGATGAATCAATTTTATATGCCTGCAATTTTCGGTCCAATGCTGTGAATGAATACAGCTGGAATCTGGCCATCCCAATTACAAAATACACGAGGCATGAAGACGGGGGTTGCCGATTCCAATTTGGTGCCTTTCCAAGCTCCGTTTGGATGGGATTCCTGTGGGCCAAGGCTCCTAGAACCAGCCCTGGCCTCTCAAGCAGGAAATGGTCTTCCTGGAAACATCCACCAGTTCTTCTTCCAGTTTCCCTCCCCAAATTCCCAGGCAGGTATCCTCAGACCCCCAAATCTCCAGGCTCCTGAGACTGAAAATAAGCTCGGCTGAGGAGAGACCAAAAACGTGAAAGAGGGGAAGAATTGAACAAAGGCAGCCGGTGCCCCTCTGCTCCTGCGACCCCAATGGGGAGCTCTGGTGCTCCTCTACCTTGGCAGCTTTAAGATGGGTGCTCCCTAGAGGTAGTGCTGCTGCCCACTTAGAGCACTGCCTTCTTGATGTGGGGCAGGCAGTGAGCTCCAATAGCCTTTTCCTGACACGGTTTGGACACCCAGCCTAGTGGTCATGTGGCTTCAAGAGGTTCCCCACTTGTTGGTTCCTCAGCTAGGGGGCAAAACTGCACCTGGAATTTCTGTAAGCGGAGTTCTGCATTTGTGACAATGCGCAGGAGTTTCGTTCCTAGAAGTACTCTTACAAAGGCCAGGTAATTCATGATGTTGCGCTTGCGCTTGCTTGACAGGATGCTCAACGTAGATACAATGCACTCAATTAGTTTGATTTTCTCTGCACACTGTTACGTCAAGATGCGTTGTGGCTCCTCTGAGTCTCAGTGTTTGCAGACTTCGGATGTATTAAATGGCCTTTTTCTACAGCTGCCAGCAGGTGGACCTGTTGACCCAGGCAAAGATCTGGCACATCCTTGCCAGCTTGCTGCCTTTGCCACAAAAGAGGAAAAGAAGAGGACGCAATTTCCTGCTCTTTAGGCTTTTCCAAAGAATCTCCTCTGTTGCTAAGATGCCTCTCTCTCCTTGCCAAACAGCTCAGCCCTCTGCCGGAGGAGCTCAGGAGCGGGAAATAAAAGCAGCCAATCTGACAGACCTGAAAGAGAGGAAGGGGGTCCTGAGCCCACCTGGGTCTGTTGCCAGCCACCCCTCTTGGAAGTGGCTGAGGCTTCTCCGGCTTCTGGGAAGCGCAGAGAGCATCTTGTGGCTGTCCCAGTAGCAGAGCAGACACCTTGCCCAGGAAACGGGGCTGCTGACAAAAGAGGGGCAACTTCGTCCCATAAGAAACCAGGGTGTGGCAGTCGAATAGGTGCCGGCTCTCTTTAAAGAGCTGAGTGATCCATCGGTGCCATTTCTAGGGCCAGGCAATCCAGTCGGTCAGGGACAGGCTTGGAAGGGGGAAGGGCCCCAATTCAATCCTGGGAAGGGCTGGAAAAACAGCAGGACTCCTGGGGAGCTGCAGGCCAGTCATATAGATTTGGGTGGGTGGATGGGAGAAAGTCACGAAGAAGCTGCAGTGACTGGCAGGCGAGTCTGTCCTCTCAGAAAAGATGGGAAACATCTCAGCTCCTTCAGGGTGGTAGGGAGGGAGGTCTGTGCGCTGGTGTCCCTGCCTTTGATCTTTCTGGCTTGGAAGGAAACACCCAAGGAAAGGCTCAGGCTCTCCCCCACACAGCTGAAGCCCAGGGGACAGAGCAGAAAGGTCAGAGGGACTTGGGAGATCATTTAGTCCAACCCTCTGGCAGAATCCCTGACTCATGCTCAGCCTCTGCTTAAACATCCCCACTGAAAAAGCCCCTCCTCTCCCAAGGCAGCCTGTTCCAGAGGCCCAGAAAAAACCTTCTTGCCATACATAGCCTGGCTAGGTGGTTCAGTGGCTAAGACACTGAGCTTATTGAACAGAAAGGTTGCTGGTTTGAATCCCTAGTACAGGTCTCCTGCGTGAGCAGGGGGTTGGACTAGATGACCTCCAAGGTCCCTTCCAACTCTGTTACTGTTAAAAAAAATAACCCATTTATGCCCACTGTTGTCCTTTGGGAGCATCTCTGCTTGTCCCCTTTTCTGCACCAGGAGGCCTTTCTGGGGCCCCTTCTGGTGTAAGCATTCTGGGCAACTCCCCCCCCCCCCAAGGCCTTCCTTCCCCCATGGAGTGAGGCTCTCTGGCCAGGCACCAGCCAGAACAGGGCGCCCACCCAGACGCCTTCGGCCACTCTCCAATCCCAAGCTCTGGTTTCCACAGTCCCTGCTAGCAGCTAGGAGTCCCCGCGGGGGTCCCATCCAGGGATAACCCGAAGGCGGTTTCCCAGCCATTCGCCACGCAAGGCGAGAACGCGCCAAGGGGGCAAGCAGCCAAAAGAGGATTTCTCGCATCGGGGCAGGATCCGGGAGCGCCCCGCCTGCACCCTCCGCCCGCCCGCCCGCGCTCCAGCTCCGGCCTCCCCCGCGCCGGTGGGAGACGCCCCCGTCCCGTCCCAGCCCCGTGATTGGGCGGCCGGTGGCGGGCCGGGCATAAAAGGGCGAGCTCGGCGAGGGGGCGGCCACTGCAGAGCCGCCGGCAGCCCCGAGGAAGCGCTGCAGCGCGTGGGAAGCGGCGTGGTTCGGAGCCCGAGCGAGCGAGTGAGCGAGCGGAGCTGCGCCAGGTAGGCGCCCCTGGTCTCCCCTGCTGTGGCCGGCCCTGTGGGCTGTGGGGGGCAGCGGCTCTTCCTCTCTCCGCCGCAGCCAGCCGGGCAAGGCACGGTGAGAGGGGCCGTCCCAGGGAGGGAGCCGCGGCGGGGGGCTTTGGCTCGGGAGTCCGGGGCATCCGTCAGGCGGGCTCGCCGGCCAGGGGTCCTAACCTCCGCCTCCTCCTCCCCGCAGGCAGCAGCGATGTGGTTCTTGGAGAAGATGCGGGCGTCCCCCGGAGAAGCCGGCCTGCTGGGCCCCTTGTTCCTCGCTCTGCCCTCCGAGAAGGGCCAGGCGGCTGCCACCCTCGCCTTCCCCAACATCTTGACCCCAGACCGCATCCCGGAGTTCTGCATCCCTCCGCGGCTGAGCAGCCCTCCTCCGCCGGCCAAGAGCCCCAGCCCTGCCTTCCAGCCCCGCCACAGCCTGACTGAGCCGGGCTTGCAGGAGGCGGCCTCCCTCGGCCCCTGCCTCTTTCCACCCCACCTCATCCAGGTGGAGAGCGTGGAGGAGCTCCAGGAGCCGGAGCAGGAGCAGGGCGGCACCAACTCGGACCCCCAGTCGCAGGCTGCCCTCTCTCTGCCCCACGTGCCCAGGACCCAGACCTCCTACGGCTTCTGCATGCTGCTGGAGAGCCCCCACACCCGGAGGAAAGAGTCCATCTTTCACAGCGAGGTCTCGGGCAGCTCCCTGGTCTTGCCCCGGTCCCGGTCCCGTAGCTACGGTGGCAGGGAGCCGGCCTCCAGCCCGGTGGCCATCCGCCGGCACTTCTTCAGCAGGCAAGGCGCCTGGGACAGTGACACGGCCTCCTCCAGCGAGTCCTCGCCCTTCGGCTCACCCCTTCTGGGCAGGTCTCCCACTCGGCCTGGCTGCCTCCTCAAAGCCCGGAGCCAGGAGCGGCTGTTGGCCAAACCCTGGAGGGCCCGGAGGCTGTCCAGTACCACCCGGGCCGGCTCCCTGTCTTTGGATGAGGGCAGTTCCACGGACAGCAGCCCCGGGTCTCCGCGACGCTCTTCGGAGAGCCCCTTGCACCCGCCAGCCTCCAACCTCCTCCCGCTGCCTGCCTTCCCCCTGGACTATCCCTGTGGTCGAGAGCGGCTGGGCAGGGAAGCCACCGTGGCGATGGACAAAGGGGGGCTGCTGCGCCTCTCCTCCGAGCACTGCCCCACCAACCAGCGCCTCCGCATCCGGCTGATCAGTGTGGAAGGTCTCTACCGGGAGGCCCCCCTGGAGCCCAAGAGCATCAACTGCTGCATCAGCTTCTCACTCCTGCCGGGGAAGGTCCAGAAGCAGCGCAGCACCGTCATCAAGCGGAGCCGCAACCCCATCTTCAACGAGGACTTCTTCTTCCTCGGCGTCTCCGAGGACCACCTGTGCCGGCTCTCCCTCCGGATGAAGGCTTTGAACAAAGGGGGGAACATGAAGAGGGACCTGGTTTTGGGGGAGAGCGAAGTGCCTTTGATGCAGATTTTAGCCACCTGAGAAACTCAGGGACACCACCAACCCCCGCCCTGAGATCTATTTATTTATTTATTTATTCTCTGTATTTTTTTTAATAAAGTAGAATTTTATTTAAATATGCACACCTGTCTTTGGTTCCTGAATCACAGAGGATCATGCTTTTGGATTGCAGGCCTGGAGTTCAACTTGAATCAGCCCCTCTCACCAGGTCACTCGGGCTGATTCCAGAGTTGCACACTCAGGACTGCAGCTAAGACTCCCCAAATGAGAATGTAAAAATGTTTACCTAGTTCTAAAGTGGGAGGCTTTGGTGTATCTGCGTAAGGTGGTGAAGGGAGCTCTTGGCTGACTGTTGGTGGAGCAGAAGCTGGGGTGGTTCACCAGACCTCGTTCCATCTTAGGTGGGTCTCTGATGGCCTCGACCTGCGAGCATAAGGAGGCCTCGTTTCCTTCATTCGTGGCCTCAAGGAGCAAGTGAAACTGAGCAGAGGAAGTAATCCAGCCTCCGAGGCAGAGGCATAAATCTGTCTTCTGAATATACTCATTTTCTGTGGCTCCCTGGGGGACCCAGCCATGCTGCTGCTCTTCTCAGCAAAGGAAACCGTTCTTCCTGACCCGCTTGGCCAAAGCTCTCGGAAAGGGTGGAGGGGATTTTCCCAGCCACTAGAGCAGCTTTCCACCTATCACTCTTCCCTTGACAAGGCAGCTGGTATTTCCAGGGAGACTCCACGGACAC
Organism: Arizona elegans; assembly: GCA_022577455.1. Lineage (NCBI taxonomy): Eukaryota > Metazoa > Chordata > Lepidosauria > Squamata > Colubridae > Arizona > Arizona elegans. The sequence continues at coordinate 1,298,713 of JAKOOJ010000065.1, read as the reverse complement.
CCGTGTAGCGTTGGGACACGGCTCGTTGTCCTGGGCACTTTTTTTCTGGAAAGCCCCCAGAGCACCCCCAGAACAAAGAAGCCTGAGGCCTTCCAGAGCCCCCCTGCCCCCCCCCCCAAGAGGCTCTCCTTAGAGACAAAAGTTTGAAAGAGAAGCACGGAAGCTGTGGCAATTCCTCCTGCTGCCTGACTGACTCCCAGAGAAGGTACCCTGGGCTGGGTGAAGATGGGTAAAGGGATGGAGTTCACCTGGTGGAGAATCCCCCTCCCCTCACCTTGGAGAAAGGAACAGGCGCTCAATGGCTTGAGCTGAGCATCTGCTTTGTGGGCAGCAACAGAGCTCCCCAGCACTCTGAAAGCGTCGCAGAAAGAGCGGTCGAAGTGCTGAGATCCATAGGTGGAGATCAGTTGAAAGCCCCAGCTCCATCTCTTTTGCCACACGCAGGCTGGCGTGAGAAGGAAGTCGCCCGAGAGGGCTCCTTCCCAGGTCCCTGGCCGGCTCCTTCCTTGGGCCAGCTTGCTTTCGGCATCGTGCAAGTGGCCCTGGGCAGGTCTTGGGGCTTTCTGAGAACATTAGCCCTGCAGTGTTGTTTCCATCAATGCAGCTCTTCATAGCTCTGGGGATGCATCCACGGGGAGCTATATGGGCATCAGAAAAGGTAGCACTGATCGAATAACTTGGGGGGGGGGGCTTCTGCTGATAAACAGCACCCAGGTGTGCAAATGAGAGGATCCAAAGTTGAGGTTGGAAAGGTGAGGGCCTGGCAGGTTCCAGAGGGCATGAATGGCATGGGCCAGCCCTGAGATGTCAATCAGGAACCGGCTGTGGGAAGGGGCCAAGGGCCAAGTCCTGCTCAGGGGGTCCCAGCTGCTGCAGAATGGGAAAGGCTTTGGTCCGATCCAGCTGTTCGGCTCCACAGAGCTCTGAACTGCCCAGCATGAACCTCAGATGATCTTGAAGGAAACGGTGCTCAGGTCCTTTCAACTCCTGAGGAAACACTGCGTGGCCAATTTACACACTCACCCCCACCCTGCCTTTATTTATCTGGGTTCTTGCAACCTTTCCTAGAAAAAACTCTCAAAAAGGGCAGCTTGACAAACAAAGACTCCAGTGTAAGAAAGCTCATGCAGGCGGTTGCCAGGCTACTAATTACAACCTAGCAGAGGAAAAGATTGTGTGTGTGTGTGTGTGTGTGTGTGAGAGAGAGAGAGAGAGAGATGAATCCTGCCTGGGAAGAAGAAGGAGAAGGACACGCCAGAGCCTCAGCCCCATGCAGTGCAGAGGTGTTTCCCCCGACACATGCAAGGAGCATCTCCTTTCTCGGGGAGGAAGGCCAAGGGGACCGAGGAGACTCCCAGGAAGAGCCTTTCCAGACGAGCTTCCTTGCAGATGTTTGGCGACCTTGATTTCCAGGATCCCAGCTTTATAGGCCCAGCTGACAAGCACAGACCGGGTGGGCAAAGGTGGTCCACGGAGGCCAGGAGCCCTCTCCTCCTTCATCCCCTCTAAGATTCAGGCCCACTTCAGCCTCCAGCCCCTTCTTTCTAAAGCTGCTGCCTTTTTGTAAGGCTTCTCTGCTTCCTTTCTAATGTCAGGGTTTTTTTGGCAGCTGCTTCAAAAGGAAGTCATTCTTTCCAAGGAAAATCCTCACACAATTCCCACTAGCAACATTAATCGAGAGGAAGCGGATGGGGCTCCAGGAATTTCAGCAACCAAATTATTTTCTATTTCGAAACAGTTTACATTGGGCTGCAGACTTTCTTGGCTTTCAGCGACCTTCCTGGAAACTGGCAAAGATTTGGTCCTTTCGCTGATAACAGGAAAGCCTGCAGCAGGTGGCTGGCACAAATCTTGCCTCAACTTTCATCGGACCGAGAATGATTATGATATTCATCCCGTTTTTCCTTAATGGCACGACAATGGCTACCAAACAGGCTTGCCCAAGTCTTAAATGTAAAAGAGCTTCTGACTGATCCCCAGAAATGGCGAGTTTGGTAGGCTCTAGAAACGAGCCCTTTCTCTGCTGGCTGGCAGCATGTATTATCTCCAGGGGAAGTAAGATGGCCGGCTGCTCCATCCAAACTGGTGTTTTAAAGAAAGCCTTAAAAGCCAATTTCCCTCGAGAGACCTTTAACTGAGGTATTGTACTGTTCTGAAGGTTGGAGGTGGTGGTTTTTGTGGAGCGATTTTGCTTCCAAGGGGTCCTGAGATTTGCCTAGTTTTGCTCCTGCAGGATTCGTTCTTATATCTAGCTGCATCGGAAGATGCCAAGCAGTTTCAAATGAGGCTACGTATTCAGGATTGGAGTGACCAGAGCCAGTAAAAAAGCAGCCTGCAAAACTAGATTTGTTCATTCTTGGTTCAAAAGCACATCAACACCAGCAGCTACTGAAGCAAGGAGAAGAGCAGAAAGAGGATGGGGTGGCAGCGATAACAGGGGACTCCATGAATGATCCACCCCCTGCAGTCTGTGGTACCGGGCAGGAAGTGCCAGTGGAGCAAACAGCCAGCATAAGGAAGGGGCATGCTTGCCACTGGACCTTTTCCTATTCATGTATGAGATCCCTCCAATAGTGGGTTTCAATTTCGGCCGCTACCAGTTTGCTCGTGGGCGCACGCACACTTGCACGCGATGCTTCTGCACATGCGCAGAGATGTCCGGGCGGGTGGGTGGAGCCTCCCGCCACCACTACCAGTTTGCCTGATCCAGGGTGAACTGGTAGCAGGGCCGGATTTAGATGAAAAGAGGCCCTAGGCATAAGTGGAATCACTTATGAGGCCTTTCACCTATAGTGAAAGTGTAATTTTAATTTTGCTAACAATTTGAATGTAGGCCCCTCTTGATCTTGAGGCCCTAGGCTGAAGCCTAGTTAGCCTATAGGAAAATCCGGCCCTGACTGGTAGCAACCCACCACTAGATGCCTCTGGAAAAAACGGCAGGAATATGTTTGCCAATTGCATGTGCACACAGCAGGGTGCCTGAGTCAGCCTCCTCCATCCCCCCACCTCAGTTGAACACTTAAGGGAGATCTGACCCACCTTCCCCAACCAGGGGGATGGGCTGCAGTGCCTGGGCACAAGGAAGAGAAAATAATGGCTTTTTTGAGGTGAACTCAGAAATCTAACCGGGGTTGGACCAAGGGTGGAGGATCAGCAACTCAGGGCAGATGCCAACTGTGGACGACAACGACGATGACGACAATCAGTCTGTCAATCAACCACTCCTGAGAAAAAGCAAAAGTATTCTTGCCAACTAGCAGATAAGTCAGTTGTGATCCTGAATTGCCCTCCCCTCAGAGAATACCCCTCCCACTGGCACACTGACTTGGCCCCCAGCCCTAAGTGCCTCAGGGGCAGCCACACCTTATAGCAAGAGTAAGAGATTCTGAAAGTGGACGTTACAGGTGTGAAGCATTCCCTGGCAGGCTTGATTTTTGCTCAGTGTGCTGTAGAAAAGCTACTTTAACTTTTAGACCCACTTTACATATGCTGCTTTTAGTAGCCCTTGAATCCATTTTTTCCAGAAAGAACATGGATGGTTTTGCAAGAATACACAAAAAACAGATGATACAGATGTTGTCCCTCGGCTGCCCAGCAATTCTGCATGCCAGGTCTACGGTGGACAAAATGTTCTAGCTCCTTCCTTGGCTGAGAAGGTGCAATGCCATTTCCTGTAGCTTGTCCTTCGCTCTCCTGTATGAATAGAGATACAGCTGAAGGGTATGAAAAGGGAAACTGATGCTGAAGCAGGAATGTGGCAAGTCACACCGAGAAGCTGCAAACTTTGAACAGGCGGCCCAGCTGCATCAGCGAGACAAACAGACTAATGATTAACTTTCATCAGGGCTTCTTCCGGCCCATCCTGAAAATATTATTCAGGAAAATGCCACGTAATATCCATCTATTCCTTCTGCATTGGATTAAGAGCTTCTCCTGCCCCAGAATGACGGTTACAAAAGGGGGAAAGTATCCCCAAACGATGACAGGGAATGTCCTTTCCCATCTTCCCTGCCCTCCCTTCCCCCCCGCCTCTTTGAGGGCTTGATAGGAAGTGGGACAAGGCAGTCTTCCAGGGCCAACAGCTTCTTTTGGAACCAAGACTCGGATTTGCTTGGGAGTCACCCTGGAGTCTGGCCTTCCCAATCCCTCGGAAGAAGGGAAGGTTTGCACATCCTTCCATTCCCTGGAAAACAGGCAGCTCCCTCTCTCCCTTGCTCATCCAAGGATTGTTTCCAAAAGAGTGAGGAAAGCTGGGCTCCATCATCTCCGGGCACTTAGTAAATCTGGTTGGAGAAACGTCCTTGAGACTCGTGGCTGGGATGGGCTCAGCTGTTGTCGAGAGTTTGACGTAACAGGGGCCACCCTCTATAAAGAACTGGATTTAGTTGTAATGGAATTAAACAGGACTGCTCTCAAGGCATTTCAGAGGTGTTCCCTTTCTGGCACATGGAACAGGATTCTCCCCTAGCAAATCTGGAAAGAGCCCCAGGCCCATGGCCAGAAGGCAGTCTGCAGTTCAGAACCTCTTGTGTACCGGCTTGGATTCCCTGAATCCAAGAGGTCCCTCATGGGCGGTTGGGGAATAGCTCCCCCCTCAACTTTTACATCCATCCTTTCATTGAGCATTGAGCAAGAAAAGAGAAGTCAGAAGGGCTGTTTTTGTGGGTGACAGCCTCTTGTCCTTTGCAATCTGTTGCTCCGTGTGTGTTGTTCCCGGCAAAGGGAAGACCCAAAGGGGAGGGGGAGACATGCTTTAGAGACTCAAATGAGGCCCCTTCTTTTTCCAAGCAACGTTGGTCCGGCCCCCTTTTTCTTGCCTCGACCCTCTCCGTCGGAAGAGCTTCCTGGAAACCATCATCCCTATTGGCCAACATTTCCCGGGAAAGTCCCCGTGACTCTTTCCACCCTCTGATCCTTATTAAATTTCAGTAAGGCGGGGGAGGAAGGAAAACAAGACGGTCTTTCCAGAAGTGGACATTTGCATTTCTCAATAATGAACTCATAACACAGATATATTAAATAAATGGAAAGCTTGGCTGATAAGATCCAGGTGGAAAAAAAACACCTCCTCCTAGGTTGCCCAAGAGATCTGCATGTAAACTATTCAAGTGATGCCTAATCTAGCTTGATTCTTTGTGTTTCCACTTAATATAATTATGCCAGGCGCTGCTGGCTGCTGTAGCCCAGAGCCTGGCAGGCGGAACACCGAGATAAGACGGGGGCTGCGCTCATGTGCATAGTCAAAATGGCTGCACTGGCTTATGCTAATCCCGCACGTATCCCTTGCAGAAATCTAATTACTCCGGCCTCTGGGACCTGCTGACTACTTAACTGAGTTCAGCAGGGAGACGTTACAACCCCGAGTTCATGGGTTCATCTGAAGCAGATGAAGTCAGAAACGTTGGGTTGGCATGCTCCATTTCCACTTCCTACAACACCCTCAGCAGCTGCTGCCCTCCAGACCCGTCAGATCCTCCAGAGCCCAGCCAGCAGCGTCTCTCAGGGGCATCCGTTGGACAAACGTGCCCAGTTAGGAATCAGACAGGCTCACCGGTCGTTCCTCCAGGTTGGCCCTGATTTGAGGTACATGAGCACCATAACTGCCCTCATGGAACAGCCATAAAAGGAGGACTTCAGAAGGCCGAGACTCTCGTGATTTGCAGGCATCTCAAGTAACTGCAAAGGTGCCTGTAGAGGCCTGTATCAGAAGGAATGTGGTGAGGACTCTTGTCTAGGGAGCACTGGAGGGCTTCTCAGGCAATGGCCTCATTCTTGAGCTTGATATGCTTCTTAAGCTAAAGTCCAGACTGGGGCTTTACCCTTCAACCTTGACCAAAGGCCGGCCTTGGAGCTCTCGGTTCACCTTTCCCTGCTGCCTGTATTGCTCCAAGGCTCCCTTTCGGTAATTTCACCAACTGTAACCACCTGCAGGAGGGAACTCTGCTTGGGGGCATCCACTGCCATGGTTGATAAGGGACCAACCTAATAATGGAACGCTGAACACACCAAGACTCCAACTAACTCTCCTTATTTATATTTCCACTAAATGTTCTTGCTGTAAACAAACATCACCTTTGCACAGGTCTCTCAGCACATGGTTGAGGTTTTTGTTTAAGTACATGACTCTTGATTAAAGGGTTTTTTGAATGGCAGTTATCAGCTACCCTCCTTAGATGCCAGTTCATGTAGAAATATTAAGATCCTTTGAAAATACCGCTTAATATTTGCATTATAGTACTTTATCTGGTAAGTCTTTTAAGTCAAATCGTTGCTTGCTGTCCAACAATGGGAAGGATCCAAATGGCCTCACGTGTTGCAGCCCATGTTTCTAGGAACTGAAGTGCCACCAGGGCCCATGAGTCACAAAAAGATTGTTCTTGTTGGCCAGTCAAGTTGGCACTTGAACTCCTGAATGGAAAATATTCTCAGTATTAAACACTGGAAGGTAAACACCGGAGTTGATCCCTGATGGGGACCAGTGCCCAGCCACCGCCTTTCTCCTCTTCAAGGTTCAAAGAAGAAGGTCAATTCACCCACTGAAGACTGGAGCCGTGGAGCACATTATCTTTCCTAAGACAGAAAAATCTGTTCAGTATTTGTGTGTTCCCACAAACAAGACCACCCCACCAAGTTTCCTTAGCCAGATGAATACTTTAAAAGTAAGCTCCTCCCCTTCAACCTTCCAAAAGAGCAGATTTTCTGGAAAAGCCCTGTGGCTTTTATCCAATTGACCCACTTGCGACTGCAATAAACCAGACCTGAGCCTGCTCTTCCCTTGGGGGGGAAAAACTGCTTTATTTCATCTAATAAGTTCCGATTGTGAGACAATTCCAGTCTCTCTCTAGCTGCTCCCATGGTCCTGTGCCAGGGGAGGGGGCTAGAAAGCAGCAGCCCCAACCTCAGGAGCAGCTGTGGGGTGACGCTTTCCAAGATCGAAGTGCTCAGCCGTCCATCAGGGCGAGGGTGGGCTCTCCGATGCTGCCTTGTGCTGCTGAATGCTCTCGTCTTCCCTCTCTTCTCCATAGGTTGTCTGGGTTCCAGGGTGGTTTGGTTTTAACCTATTCTCTTCTTTACATACAAATTCAGCAATCTGGATCTGTAGGCAATGAACTATAATTTACTGCACCCTGAGAGCCTGGCCACCGTTATCCACAATTTGTGATTTAACATGTTGGGCAAATCTCACGGGCTGTTTTTAAAGACCACCTGGCTAAGCGAAAATCAAGGCTCAGCACGAGGTGGAATCAGACACATCTTGGTACAACTTTTGGCTCAGCACCAGCTATGGACCCAGGGAGCTCACGGCCGGGAGACCAGAAAACAAATTCAGGTGCCACGTTCTGAGAAATAAGCAACAGTTTAATGATGGTGAGAATTGGTGCTCATAACCACCAGGCTGTACATTTAACTCTGGTCAAAGCATAGAGGTCAACTAGGAGAAGGGAAGTTGCTGAGGGCTGGAGGACCTGATAGGAATGGCTAAGTACACGGCTCTCGTTATCGTGATTTATAGACAAATTTGATTGTAGGTGTACCAAGGGGTACATTATTGTAACTATTTATATTCTCGATATCCAACCTAGTGTTTACAATTCCTCTGTAGACTGTGTGTCTACAAGCCTATTAATTTATCAATGCCAACCTACCAAGCCAGCAAAGGTGAATACCATTGATCTTGGGAAACAGGGCTCTGTGATGACCCCAATCAATAGGGTTTGTAAACAAACACTGGGCTGGGCTGGGCTGGGCTGGCAACCTCCTTGCGTTTTCCAAAACAGGCTGGCTCATTCCAGATACTTCAATAGCTATAAAAATACACAAAGGTTAATGAAGCGGTGTGCATTTGCATCCCATTCTCTTCTTTTAGTGTCTCTTTTTTAATCTCGCTCTGCACCTCCACCTCCACCTGCCGCTACCCGTTGATCTCCTGGCTGAGATTATGAGTCTCCAACAGATTTGAAGGGCACCCAGCTAGAGAGGTTTGATCCATAATTAAAAGCTGTTGCTAGTTGCTCATTTGCCTCTGGTCTGTTTGCCTTTAAGGACCAAGTTTAGCACAATTTCATTTATGCTTTCTCCAATCTTTTGTAAATATCCTCGATTACTTTCTGCAAACCACCTCCTGAATATGAGAGTATGGTATTTTGTTTCAGGCTTAAATGACATTTTATTATGCTGTTAATCCCATCCATCAGTTTGAATATTTACCTGAATTGTTTGAAATCTACTTGGTGATCTGGAATCCTTCAAGCCAACCTGCACTCTCATTTTGCACTGGTTTAATCCCAGTGTGGCCATGAACCATATAATAGCAGAGTTCAGGCTTTGTGCTAGGCCAGATCCGCACCAGCCCCTTTAGGGGTTAATGCCATATGTTCAGGGAGTCAGAAGTCTATTATGGGATAGTCTATTATGGGATAGGAAGGGAGAGGCTTCCCAAAGATGCTCAGAGGCAGCCTCTGCTCCTTTAAGAGGCTTCCATGCAGAAGGGGACACCGAGTGGCAGGAGCTGTCCATGGTCCTGGGTCTTCTTGCTAGCCTGGCTCCCTCGGCTGTTGATCCTGCAGACTTGGTAGTCGAGCCGTAGATGCAACAGTGATGGACATGCGGCAGAGAAGTGAGGAATCATGGGGAAGGTCGTCCAGGAACAAACTCTGCCTTCAGAAACTCTGCCTGTTCAAAAATGCCTTCAGGGAAGAACATGGGGTCACCGTATGAGATGAAGGAATGAGGAACAGGTGACACCTCCCCCCCCCATATTACATTAAGCAAGGAAAGTAGAAAGGGTTAAATATCCCAGAATATCCCAGCCAGATTCTGCTTCCATAAATCAGCTGTTCTGCAGAGAAGGGACTTGAACGCTGAACATGGCCTGGTCCAACACTGCGCTAAGCGATGGTTTGGCTGCCCAAATTTGGCTTTATTTCCCAGGAAATGTAAGAGGATAGAGGAAGCTTTAGGGTAATTTCATTGCATTTTGGTTCCAACAGTCCCGAGTGAAGGGAAGGGACCCAGGTCAGGTGCAGGAAGGAGACAAGGGGAAGGCTGCGCTGCTCTCAGCAGCCCTTGGCACCCGCAGCGCTTCTGAATGACAGAGAGAGCCAGAAATATTTCCTGCTTAATCCAGGCTCCCATTGTCAAATATTGATTCAATGCAGCCCCTTAGCAACCCTGCTGTCTAAATAGAAAGGCAGGATCAGTGTCAATGCTCAATCGGATATGAAAAATGGTGACGTGGGCATAAGAGGAAATAACGTGATTTTTGCAAGGAGACAAACTCAGCAGTACGGCCACTATTTTTCATATCCCAAAACAAATCGTATCTGAACTGAACTCCGTGTTCCAACTCTTATTTAGAATTTGCACAGTCCTCGCCCCGTGAAAAAACACAATCAAGAAAATGCTTTTCTAGGAAATATTGGCAAAGAAAAGAATATCGCTTTTTCTACTGACTGTCAAATGAAGGAGTAATTGGGAAATTCAAATTCAGGGCTTCCACCCTTATAAATCTCCTTTTGTTGTGGTTCAAAAAACTAATTATGGAACTTGAGTTTAGGGAATCTATGATCTGGAGCTATCATGAGATTTATACGTACAATGTCAAGGTTCATTTCATTTCAGAAAAAAAAAACCACCTTACGACTAGTAACCTAACCTACTACTAGGTAAAGTAGAAAAATGAGGGTTAGACAGCATCACCACCAGATGGATTCGTAACTGGCTGACCAACCACACTCAATGTGTAGTCCTCAATGGAACTGCATCTACATGGAGGGAAGTATGCAGTGGGGTACCCCAGGGCTCTGTTTTAGGCCCAGTGCTCTTCAACATCTTCATCAATGACTTGGACGAGGGGATAGATGGGGAACTCATCAAATTTGCAGATGACACTAAGCTGGCAGGAATAGCCAACACTCCAGAAGATAGGCTCAAGATACAGAAGGATCTTGACAGACTTGAACATTGGGCGCTATCTAACAAAATGAAATTCAACAGTGAAAAAAAGGAAGGTTCTACATTTAGGGAAGAAAAACAAAATGCACAGGGACAGTATATGTGGTACCGTGCTCAATAGCAGTAACTGTGAGAGGGATCTTGGAGTCCTAGTGGACAACCATTTAGATATGAGCCAGCCGTGTGCAGCAGCTGCCAAAAAAGCCAACACAGTTCTGGGCTGCATAAACAGAGGGATAGAATCAAGATCCCGCGAAGTGTTAATACCACTTTATAATGCCTTGGTAAGGCCACACTTGGAATATTGCATTCAGTTTTGGTCGCCACGATGTAAAAAAGATGTTGAGACTCTAGAAAAGAGTGCAGAGAAGAGCAACAAAGATGACTAGAGGACTGAGGGCTAAAACATAAGAAGAATGGTTGCGTGAACTGGGTATGTCTAGTTTGATGAAGAGAAGGACTAGGGGAGACATGATAGCAGTCTTCCAAAATCTCAGGGGTTGCCACACAGAAGACGGAGTCAAACTATTCTTCAAAGCACCTGAGGGTAGAACAAGAAGCAATGGGTAGAAACTAATCAAGGAGAGAAGCAATTTAGAACTAAGGAGAAATTTCCTGACAGTTAGAACAATTAATCAGTGGAACAACTTGCCTGCAGAAGTTGTGAATGCCCCAACACTGGAAGTTTTTAAGAAGAGGTTGGATAACCATTTGTCTGAAGTGGTGTAGGGTTTCCTGCCTGGGCAGGGGGTTGGACTAGAAGACCTCCAAGGTCCCTTCCAATTCTGTTATTCTATTCTATTCCAGTACATTATGGGAACCAGGCTTAATCTATCTAGTTCAACATTGACACTGAATGATAATCATTTAGTGACACTTAACCCTGCTTTAATTAGCCATTTAATTGAAAGATTTGTTGACAAGCTTGTGTTTCTGGCAGGGAAGCTCATTTCCTACGCTGCCCTGTTTTCGAACTCACAATTTATTTGTCTTGGTGTTATAAAGATAGCTGCATTAGCCTCAGATAAAAAGCCCCTTAGCCATTTTAGAGGTGGGAAGAGGCAATCAGAGGCAATTTTTCCTGGGTTTAATCAGCTTCGAAGGAACCATCGAGGTGTTTGGCTGTGCAGCTCTCATCTGTGATCCGGGGGGGTGGGAGGTGGGAGCTGGCGCGCTTCTTCTCACACCCAGCCCTGGCCTGTGTTTTTCCCGAGCGATGTTTACCGTACAGGGCAGCCCCTTCAAAACATGCATGTTTAAACAGATGTTTCCCGTCTCTGAAAGCCAAAGCAATTCCTGCCACCGAACCGTGAACAGATGGAGCTGCCAAGAGTGACCTTTCGCATCTCCAGCCGCAGAACTGGGGCCGGATGGGATCCTCCGGCCCCGCAAAACGCTGCTGCGGATGAGCGGAGGTGGAAGGCAGAGATTGGACAAATGAGCCGTCATTTCACGAGGTGGCTCTCTCTGAGCCTGCAAGTGGGCAAGCAGGAGAGCGGAAGCAGGAGAGTGGCCACTGGATAGGAAAGGGAGGGAGGGAGGGGATTTAAAAGATTCTGCTCCTTTGGAGGCAGCACTGCTCTTATGGTTTGGGTAGCACTAAGCACTTGCAACTGTTTCCCCAGGAAGCTGAGTATGGAGAAGTCTCCCTTACTTGCTGCGAGAAGTTGCAGCCAGGAGCATGGATGGCCACCCTCTGGGACCATTCTGGACAAGGAATAGGATCCAGACCCCAAACGGTCCCTCCGCCTTAGTGATGTGGAGATCCATGAGGGAGTGCATTTGCTTTTACACTGAAGGGGGAAAAAAGATCAAAACTAGACTTAGTAGCAAGAAAGATGAACCGAAAACAAAAGAGAAAAAAAAGTAAACACACAAAGAACCTTTCCGTTTTCACACTCGAGATTTCTATCCAGAACATTTGTACAAAGACAACTGTTTAGGAGAAACATGATGAATGTAACTAATAAATGATCCGGTTTGAATTATTTTATCCTTCGTGCAAATAAACCACTGTGTGATCAAGCATGAATCATGGTTTACAACCCACAGTGGCTGTGTTTGCATATTATATTATTATAATATAATATTATTATATTATATTATTGCATATTATCTCCACTTATCTCTGGGGGAGAAGGGGAAAAACTGCAACATTTAGTTCCAGAGCCAACCTGTCCCTAATTTATTGCTATTGAGCAACAGATCAGCTTTGCCAAAAGGCATCAAGTGGTGCACTTTCTATTTCTTTCAAACAGTCAACCCTGTTTATTACTTCTGGAAAGGAGCTCAGGGAGGGGGGGGGAGAAGAATCCTCCAAGCATCATCATAGCATGAATGAAAACATATGTCCACTCATCTCTCTCCGTTAGAGCAATTGCCACATCAATTTTTCCTGAGTTTCTGAAACGAGCTTTTCTGGAAACAAGCAGTCTGTTCAACCCAGTGTAGCACGCAGGAATGCGATGCTGTGTGCTGTGCTGAGGACGAACAGACTGATTGCATTTGCCACTGATAAAGCCAGGTAACTCACCATTCAGGGGAAGCAGAGAAAGGAAGACAAACAGAACGTTCTCGAGCGTCATCAGCAAGGACAGGGAAAGAAAATCTGCAGAAATAATATCCATGGTAGAGTCATCCCTTAAAAATGGATGGCATTTGTTCAAATTCCTCATGGTTTCCAGAGGAGAAATTCCAAATTATTTCAACAGAAAGGATTCATTCTTGAGAAACAATATGATTAGGATTTCTGTGCATTTTGATGGGCATAAAGGTCTAGGTAATTATTCTACATATTTACTTTCGCTCACAAAACATGCGATTGCTTGAACCAAACCAAATATCCCAGGACAGCAGGTGTTTAGGCACGTGCTGAAAGATTAAACATCCAAGAAGTAGGTAAAGATTTAAGAGAGGAATTTGGGAGGCAAGTCAAAAGAAAAAAAAAGTATAGCAATTAAAGTATTGAAGCGGGCAAGGGACGATGGATAGATGATCTCTTTTTTTTGTATTGTTGTCTTGATTTACTCCTCTTTCCCATTTTTCTTGTAAAGCATAGCAAATAAAGTATTGAAGTGGGCAAGAGATGATAGATGATTTTTTTTCTGTTGTTCGAGTTATTTTTTTCTCTTGCTCTCTTCTTCCTTTTCCTTTTTTCTTTTTTTAAGTAGGTGACATGATTAGAAGTTGGACATGAAAGAAAGGAAGTTTCTTAATAAAGGGTGATATGATCAAAAGCTAGAATAAGTGATAGAAACAAGAAAAGGGGGAATATTAGTGTATACTTTTTACATCATAAAATGAAAGCAATAACAACAGAAAATGTGGAATAATTGAATGATAGACTATAAATTAATATAAGTATGCATTATTATTAGAAATATATAAGCATATTGAATGTAAAAATTATGATTATCTTGATTAGTTTTATTTGTATTAGAATGTATGACACTCAGGTGCCACTGTTCACACATTGATTTGATATTTTGATAAAAAATAAAAAAACTTGGGGAAAAAAGAGGAAAGCGTGCTGAAAGCTCTTACAGATTGGTGGGCTGCGTTCAGATGAGATGTTTAGCCATCACGCAGCTTCTTCAGCTGAGACATTTTGCTTTTTAAACTACGGTCTCTCTCTATGCCCAACCAGTTCATTTGCGTACGTCATCCTTGTCTCCCAGGAGGCCATTCCTTCCCTCTGAAGGAGGAGACCACAATCCACCAAACTTTATGGTTTGAGTTAAGGTCTCATCGGAGTCCTTCATTTGTACATTATCTGCTGCAAAAACCAGCCCTTTAGGAAGGGCAGCACCAATGGTGGCTTGTTCAGCACCGACGATTAGGCAAATTCTGGTCTGCCCCAAGGTGCAAATGACATGATGACAATAACCAACAAGGAAAGAATTTTGGATGGATGCAGGGGTGAAATCCAGCAGGTTCTGACAGGTTCTGCAGAACTAGTAGTGGAAATTTTGAGCATTTTGAAGAACTGGCAAATACCACCTCTGGCTGGCCCCCGAGTGGGGTGGGAATGGAGATTTTGCAATGTCCTTCCCCTGCCACGCCCACAGAACCGGTAGTAAAAAAATGTGGATGCCACCACTGGATGGATGGATTCATCCACAAGCGTCATGGAAGAATTGCTCCTCTGTGTGGACCAGGGTTGGGTGGGCTACCCAGGACCAACGCAGGGGCCCCAACGCAGGGCCCAGCTCTTTATTGCCTTAATTTCTCCTAAAGACGGTCCCGCCCAGAGTCCCTGGGAGCGGGGCGGCATCTTCATGTGAAATATTATCATTTTCCCTCCGCAGGTGTGTCATCGCCAAACACCCTCCGGATGCCAGCTGCAGGCCTGCCATTCAAGACACCCCTCTGGCCGCGTGTGAAAACACCGTGGCTGTGAAGTAAAAATAGCCCCAAGACGTCAATGGGTTTTCCTCCCTTTTCACAGGAGGCCTCCTCCGCCCCATTCACCCAAGGCCGCCGCTGCCCCCATCCGGCCTCTGCAGGCCAGCCGGCCAAAGGTCGCTGGAAACGGCACCCAGGCGCGCGAGGCCCCTGCAGCTGGGGAGGCCGGCGGGGTCTTGGGGAAGGGACCGGGCACAGGCGGCTCCCTTGCTCTGCTGGGGGTGGGTGGAGGGGGGCCCGTCTGGCTTCTGCTGCAGCCACTGGAGCTCAGGGGCAGCCCCCGCGCAGAGGAAGGCCGACCGAGGCAGCCCTGCACGTGGGGACGCTGCGCCTTGCGGGTCGGGCTCCCTCCTTGACCGCCTCTCCGTTGGCAGCCGCAGCCCGTTTAGGCTCCGGGCGAGTCAGCGCGTTCACACGACGCGCGTCTCACGCCGGCTCCCGGAACCGCCTCCCGGGCGCCACGTGCGAGCGAGCCCAAGCCAATCAGGACGCGGGGAGGGCCGCGCGCCGCCTCGCGCTCTCCGGCGGTCGAATAGGGGGCCGCCTGGGCGGGGCTGGACAGCCTGGCCACGCCCATCGCGCGAATCTCCCCCCCCCCCTCCAGGCGCTCGGCCAAAGCGCGGGCTGGTCCCTTCCTCCTCCTCCTCCCCCCCCCCGCCGCCACCTCGAGAGCGCGGGTGAGAAAAGGGAGGGAAAGCCGGCTGGTTGGACCGAGCGCGCATGCGCGGGACCGCCGTCGTCTGAGGGCGGAGCGTTGTGGCGGACGGGCGCGCGCCTCCTCCTCCCCCCCTCAGCCTTCTCGGGCGCGCGCCCAGCTGGCCTTTCCCTCCCGCCCTGCGAGGAAGGCCCGCCGCCGCCGCCGCCTTCGCCATGGTGCTGGAGTCGGTGGTGGCCGACCTGCTGAACCGCTTCCTGGGCTGCTACGTGGAGAACCTGAACAAGTCCCAGCTCAAGCTGGGCATCTGGGGGGGTAAGCGGCGCCGGGGGCTCCCCTCCCCCACACTACGGCGGCCTGGCCAGGCTCGAGGGGGGGCAGCTGTCAAGGGCCCCTCGCAGGCAGCGGGTGGGAGGGGGTGGGCAGCCCCGGGGACCCCCCCTCCAAGGGCGCCCCTTCTCCCCTGCCCAGCTGCCCCTTGGAGGCGCTTCCCCTGCCCCCGCTCCCCTGCAGGAGGGGGAGAAGCCTGGAGGGTCCCCCGTGGCTTCATGGACGCCAGTGCATCGCCCCCCCCCAGTCGCCTCTGGTGGGGGAGGGGCCCTGTTGGTGTTCCATAAAACGGGGGGAAAAACCCGAAACAAAACCAGCTAAAATCTTAAAGCCAGGCAGGCAATCAAGATCTTGCTGGTCTTTGGAGCCGCATCTGACCGCCAAGCCTCCCTGGGTGGCCTGAAGCAGCAACGGACTCTTGGGACTCCTGGGCCGCCTTCCCACCCTGCAAAACTCCGCTTCTCTTTGGCTTTGTCCAAACGTTGAGTTCCTCCCGCTCCAGCAATAATAGTAAATATAGAACAGTGCACAACCCCTTAATTCTCAAAACTTGGCCCCTTTTCCTTGGTTTGTGTCCTTTGAACAATCTGTGGCTCTTAAGTTCTGCTGTGTAAGAAGACTGGCCTAGTTTTGCTTTTGAAAACACGTGTAGGTCAGTGTTTTGCTCTCATGCTAGATTTCTCCTAAACACCCTGGCTTAAAAGTTAAAAGAAGGTTATCGTGACATTTAAGTGTGAGTAAAAAAAGAGAGAACATTTTAATGTCATTTCTGTTAGTCAGAAGAGCCTTAGGAGGAAGACTTCTGGCATTAACAGAATTAAAACTGAAGTTGTTGTTTTGGTTGAGATAAATTTCTCAATGACTGGATAATCCAGTTTTCCCAGTTGCAGCATAATCGGAAACATTTTCTCTACAAACCACATTGTTGTTTTGCGATTGTTTGCATTGGAAAGTCTCCAATTAGAATACTTATACCTGGAAGGTGGATTTCAATTGTACGGTATTTACATCACTTCTGAAAAAAGGGCCAGGCATTCCTTATTGACACTGAGTTCTATTTCCTCGTTTGAAAACAGACTCCTGGAAAAAAGTCCCTTAAAGTTTCCTTAGGTTGCATATAATCTAAGCTTATTGTAAAAACGATTCTTGTTTTTGTGGAGTCAAATTTACAAAAAGTGTATTTACTTTATGGATTGGATTGAAACTTCATTTGGGTTGAAGCCAGACCAGGGGAGGGGCAGGAAAGGGCAAGAAAGAATTGAGGGTTGCCTTGAAAGATCATCTGGCCTGTGGCAACTAAGAACAACTGTGTGTAACTGTGTTGCAGATCATGAGATGTGCAGCCACGAGATAGCAGAGTTATGAAACGATAGGGGCGTAGCAGGCTTGAAATCAGAATGGATTCTTTCAAGGTCCCTATCAAGGTTGGCTCCAGGCTTTTCATGGAGATGTTTTGCTTTTGCTTTTAAAATCTGTTTGCCATTGGTTGGAAAATGGTATTCAAAAGATAGGATGTATTTTGTTACGAAATGAGAATTTTTCAGGAATGAGATGTCCTCTTAATTCTTCCTGTGGGTTTGCGATAAGAGCTAAAAACACAGCGCAAGGACGGAGTGCTCCAGAGTTTGCCCTTTCATTTTAGCTTCCCTAACTTTTATTGTGATTAATCAGCATCTATAGTTTACCCAAAAAAGTTCACCCTGTATTTAATCAAGATAAGCGGCTGATAGTTTTCTCTGCTCTTCGTGGTTGTAGCCATGATTCAACCTCGCATCTGTGGTCTCTGGCTCCTTTCCTCACCAGAACTCATAGAAAGCCCTCCTCTGGTTAGAGGTAACTGATATGAGGAGAGCTGTATGCATCTTCTTCTGATTCAGGCTGTCAGAACAACAGGTACTTCACATAAAATGGAAAAGTTCATGAAAAGGGCTTCCGTTTCAGTTCCTTTCTGATCTTCAAGCCAAAAAAGAAAGTACTTTGAGGATGCAGCAGTTTGGTTGCAAGAGTCTAAATTTGTGTCTAACTTGTAACTAAGTTTAAAAATTGCACTGCTGCTTTTTTGCTTTAAAACTGTAGAACTGCAGAAAAAACAATTATTACTACCAACCTGCCTTCCATTGAGGATCTGTATACTGCACCAGTCAAAAAGAGAGCTGTGAAAATATTTACAGACCCCTCGCATCCTGGACATCAACTTTCAACGCCTACTCTCAAAACGACACTATAGAGCCCTGCACACCAGAACAACTAGACACAAGGACAGTTTTTTCCCGAACGCCATCACTCTGCCAAACAATTCCCTCAACGGTGTCAAACTATTTACTAAATCTGCACTACTATTAATCTTCTCATCGTTCCCATCACCCATCTCCTCCCACTTATGACTGTATGACTGTAACCCTGTTGCTGGTATCCTTAACATTTATATTGACTGTTTCCCTATGACTATCATTAAGTATTGTACCTTGTGACTCTTGACAAATGTATCTTCTCGTATGCACCAAGACAAATTCCTTGTGTGTCCAATCACACTGGGCCAATAAAGAATTCTATTCTATTCTATTCTAAAACCCATGCCGGGTGCAGTAGGAAGTTGCAGCAAAACGCATTTCTAGAGATTGGCCCTGAGTCAAATACTACAATGAAATTCAGGGTTAGTCTTTCACAGTAAAATTCTGGTGTTTCTTTCCTGCTCAGATTGAGGAAGTTCCAACGTACATAGAAGGTTCTATTTGTGCTCTACGTACGTTAACTTTCTTTTTGCAGATGTGTCTGCATTTTCTCTAAAAGATTAAAAACTACGTAACTGATTAACCTTAACTTTGTTTTTCCTCTGGGTCAATTATTTATTTGTCACTGCTCAGTTGATGGCGCCTTCCAAATTTTGTTAGTGTTGCTGCTGTTGAAATTAGCATGAGAAAGTTAACACAATTCTTACACTGCTTTGTTCCTTTCATGGTTTTATAACAAGAATGAAATCAAATGTGTCCAGCACTGCCTATTTCATTCCCTTTTAATTTTCTGTTGCAATCATTTTTTTATACTTGTTTTAATTTTTATGTTGTCTCCTAAAACTGACAAGAAGAGAGTAGGCTACAAATAAGCCAATATTTCATAGTCACTAAATATGCTCAATACTTATCTGGGGAGGCATTCCCCTCCCCTGACATTTTTAAAAAATGCCTTGCTTTTATTTGTGGATGTTGTCATTGTGGCTGCGTAAACATCAGCTTTTGTGATTAGGCAGATATGGTGGGAATGTGGCTTATAGATATCTTGTTTTCTTTTATAGGCAATGTGGCCCTTGATAACCTCCTAATCAAGGAAAATGCTCTGGTAAGCAACCTGGAAGTTATCAGCAAATTCTTTTCATTACCTCCATGGATCCAAACTATGATTTACAAACTTGTTAAGATTCAATCTGGGTCAGTTCACCAGGACCAGAAGTTCAGTTTTTCCAGGCTTTCGGATTTGTGCTGGAGTCCATCCTCAGGGAACTATTCTCTACCAAAATATGTGCTTTGGGCTATTTTAATAATACATTAATAAGTGTAGTTAATGCAGTTTTGATTGGCTTAAGAATCCTGGATTTTGAGTTTACCACTCAAACTCACAGCATGGGGGTCATGCTGTAGATTTTGTGGTGTTGAAGAGATGCCCCATCCAGATAATCCTGAAATGAGGAAATGCCAAGCCAGAGCTTCTAGCACTTTCTTTAACTTCCCATGTTAGAGCAAGCATGTTTCATCTTCACCCTGGCCTAATTGATCTCTCATCTGTAACGAAACTAGTCAGAGTTGGGAGCAGATTTATGGAAAATCTAGTTTGTCATCACAAAAAAACTATGTGAGTCATTGCCCCCCCTCCCCCCGTCGTCCACACCCCAGTTGCCTCTCTGAAATATGTTTCCACTCTTGCATGAATAGGAAGGAAAATTCAGCATCGCAACCTCAGGGCTGACTCTTCTTCCCAAGAGATTGCAAACCAACCATTGCTATAATAAGGCAGCTTGAAGTGACTGGTCCCCTTTCCTGCTGGGACAAAGCCTGCCTGACTTGACTATTAACTTTTACTATGGGTCAGTGCTAAAAAAAAGTATCTTCTTTTTCTTGATTAGAGTGAATTGGACGTACCGTTTAGAGTAAAGGCTGGTCAAATAGGTAAGTTCTTCACTCAGAATGATTTTTAGGTGGTTCTGGGCATCCTCTGGGGCTGCACTGGAAAAATACCTGGAGATTGAAGCTAGCCAACATTCAACAGCCACCCATTTAGCAAAACGGGCTTCGTAAACTTAGCATCAATCAGGGACGCAACAATTTTACTATTGTTGGTTTGTTTCCAGGCACAGACCAAGTGCAAATCATGGAATAAGCAATAAGGTGCATTTGAATATTGTTCTTACAAGCAGAAGGCAGAGTCTGGTATAGTCAGTCTCTGCTTGCAGCTTATTTAATGTGTTAGCAGAACAAATGAAAGCTAAATGGAGGATGTCTTGTTTTTAGATAAGCTTACTCTGAAGATTCCTTGGAAGAATTTATACGGTGAAGCAGTCGTTGCATCCCTAGAAGGCTTATATCTTCTTGTTGTCCCTGGGGCAAGTAAGTTTCTTGGGGTAAATTTGCATTGCTCAGTGGACTTGTATTGGGTCGATGCCCTGCCAATCTCCCTATGTAGGATGTATGGCCAGCAGAGCCTGTGCAAAGCAGAAAGGCCTTGGCTGTTTTGAACATAGAATGTCATAACATTTCCCACTTTGAGTATTGAGAAGTCTTTGTGGTTTGAAACGTTCTCAAAATGCTTGAAACAGCTGTTTTGTACTCAAAATAGAAAAGTGGGTGAAATTTCACACTTGGAACTAATTTGAAATTTAAAAAATTTCAACCTTGAGTTTCTGCTGTCCTTTACAAAGTATCCAGGCAAGGTAAAATGTTGGTTGAAGTAAGCCGATGCGTCTCTGAGGCTCTCCTTGCAGTCCAGGACTTCCTAAGATTAAGTCCTGTGAATACGTGGAACCTACCTGGCTGCCAGGTGAATCTGCGTAGGATTACACTGTTTGTCTTTCTTTGTTGGTAAATCTTACATGAAACATCCTTCCAGCAGGCTACGGTTACCCCTACGGTTATGTCATTGGCCTTAAGTGTGTGGTTTGGATGAAGAAGATCAGGAATATCCAATAACAGATGGATGCTAAGAAACAAATCATACTGAGGTTCCGATTCTTAATTTCTGCTCTCTGGAGTGTCTGAGAATTATAATTATGGAACTCATCATCACAGGAAAGAGGGGCTGCATAGGTTGATGTGAAAAGAGCAGGATGAGGGTCTGATTGAGATGCTACCTTAAGGATGCAATATTGAATAAAATATGACTTCCTTGTTTTTTTCCTTGCAGGCATTAAATATGATGCAGAAAAAGAAGAAAAATACCTACAAGATAATAAGCAAAAGGAGTTGTCAAGAATTGAAGAAGCCTTACAAAAATCAGCAGAAAAAGGTAGATTATTTTTAAGAGGTGCACATGACTGATGTGTTCAAAGCTACTTCAGAGTCCTGGAAAATGCCAAAAGGCAAAATAACTGTGTTTTTATTAATTTTACAGAAGAGACGTGAAAATCTCATTTTCCATGCTCTAGAGATATCACCATACTGGGAATTTTATGCTTTCATTTTCGTCTTTTACGTTGTCTTCAGACAACGAAGCCCCTTGTCTTGCCTAATTAAAAACCAAATAGGGCAGAGGGACGGTTCCCTTAAAACATGGAATCTCCCTGTAAAGTGAAGTTTTCAGAGACAAACATGGCTGTGGGACATGGTTTTGTTTCTTGAATTGCGTAGGCGCTCTCTTGCCTCAGTGTTCAAAAACATGTATTGGTTCAGCTTGAAGAGTTGCTTCTCTGCTTTGAAATGTCTGCTTTTTGATTATGCTGTCCTGTGGATGAAGGCGCTCCTTCAGATCTCATACATGGCCTGGAGAGCATTGTGCAGTCGCCCGGTGGGTATGCATGCTTAACCACTCTAGTCAAGCAGTTGGAGGAGGGAGGTGGAATGGCTGGATTGCAGGTTAGCAGTCGACATCAGGGGTCTCTTTAAGATTTGTGGACTTCAGCCCCCAGAATTCCCTAGCCAGCCATGGACTCTCAGTTTCTGATGACAAAATCTTTCTTATGATGGACATTTGAGAAAAAGCAATGCTAGTAAAATACCTTCTCAATTCAGATTGAAATTGTTTAAGACTAGGCTAATGTTTCAGTTTGAAGTAGCTTTGAGAATTTGTTAGCTAGAAAATTAATCTTGACAACTGAAAAGGTTATTCTATTTCATTTTATCTACGCTTACATGAAAAATGTAGAAACACCTATAAATATTGCAGTAATTTTTTATTTTAGGCACTTGTGGAAATTTAATTTAGCAGTTCTGATGAAAAATGATATTTTCCTCAGTTACCTTCTTAATTTCCCCCCCTTTATTTCTGTTGCTTGCTTTATAAGACTTTCCTAACTTTATCCTTTTTCTGTAAAATTGCTTACATTATGAAGGACGTAAGTCTAAAAAGACTAAAAAACATTTTAAGAAACCATTTAAAGCTCGTGAGCACTCAAAAGGTAGGTACAATGAGCAGAATTTGCTGAACATTTCTGCTTGCTGCTTTTGTTTTTTATAAATTGATTTTAATAATTCTGCAGTAATATGTGTGAATTTATCGTTGCCAGTATTGTTTTCATAAGAAATGAATGTAAAGAGAGAAACAAAAGGAAAACTAACAAAGCTTTTTCATGTTGTACATTGTGTTGAAAAGAGGGCTGCAGATTTGGAAAAAATGTCCTCATAGCACTGGGGAGAAAATGGTTTATTTAAGACACAATTCAGTTGCGTGTTGTGTTTGATATTTTCCATGTTGGCTATTTCTCAAAAAATATAAAAAGTGTAGCCTCTCTTTGGAGTGTGTTGTATGATTTAATAAATTAGGTTAAGATCTTCTTTAGACTTTGCTGTGTAACAAAGAAGAGGGAAAAAAGGGGAAGTGCTTAGAAGTGATAGTAAACAGATGATGTTCAATATGACAATTGAAGGAATGCGATGGAAACTAACTTACAAATTATTGTTTAGATAAGCCAAAAGAACAGAAGAAAGATACTTTCTTGGAAAAGCTTGCAACCCAAGTCATCAAAAACGTACAAGTCAAAATCACCGGCATCCATATTAAGTATGAAGATGATGTAAGTGGCCTGGAGCCTGTGCAAAACTGACAAAGAGTAAGAAGCAGCAGCCTCTTATCTGAAGGGCTGGGCTGCTTATCTAAGGATCAGTACAATAGTTTTCATAAACAATGGCTTAAAAAGTAAATAAAATATAAAATACATTGCTTCTTGAAGAGGCTGGCAACTTTCCTGTGCAAGATTTACAGAAGGTTGTTTTTGCTTCAAAATATGTGAAAAGAAAGGAATTGCAAAACAACTAAATCCTGTATTTTATTTGCTAGCACCCATTTTGGATCTGATGCAGTTTTTGTGTTTTTTTTGCATGTAACTAGACTGCAAATGCATTTATGCTAGGGTGTTTAATATTCCTTATGAAGTATTTTCTTCTGTACTTCTGTAGATCACAGATCCTAAGCGACCGATTTCTTTGGGAATGACTCTGGCAGAGCTCAGCTTGCAGGTAAGGGAAAGAGGGGTTTAAAACTTCCTGGTGGGCTGACAAAAGAATGGCAATTTATTTTAGGCTGTGTTTATTTTCACACTGGAAACCATTCTTAACGACAAATGTTACTTAATTACCGTGGAAGCCCCATTGCAGCTTTATTAACAGTGGGAAATGAGTGGGGAAGGTTCAAGAGACATTTCTAGCTGTGAGACTTTGACTAAATAAATCCCTTCCCTATGCGAGAAAAGCTTGACACCTGAAAGAAGTGTGAAGCTGGCAGGATCATGTTAATGTCTTTTTTTTATTTCCAGACCACAAATGAAAACTGGACTCCTTGTATTTTAAATGAGGCTGCGAAGATCATCTACAAGGTACAGCTGTCCTTGGGTCCAAGCACAGCAGTTTCTCTTTAGCAGCTCCTAGAGGTACCTGGAAAAGTGTATTCAGGGACATGAATTTTAATGCCCAGCATGCTTAGTGATGCATAGCGCTGAAGCCTGAAGGGTTGGACCCACCGTGGCAAGGCTTTTGATCTCTTATTCTCCCTGTGAATAGTGGATTCTCGGTGCCTCTTTCTTCCTCACTTCCCCAAAAGCTCAGATACCGGTTTTTGAAAGCTGGCTTGTGCTCCGGCCTTTTAAAAGCATGTTTTGATGCTCCCTCGGGCAAGCAGAACAACTCCTTAATTGGCTGCCAGCCCCAGAAGTCCTTTTGGCAGCTTGTCTAGATCAAGGCAACGTTCCTCTCAAACAACATTGTTCTGGCTGGCTTTGTATCTGCCTCGGTAAACGCCTGTCCTTTGATGCGCTTCTGCAAATGCTCCTCTGACTCTGTTGCTGTTTGAGGGGTCCTTGGTGCTCTTCGTTGCAGCCCCTAACCAATTGCATCTTTCCTTTCAGCTTTTGAGCCTTGATTCCCTCAGTGTCTACTGGAATGTGGATAGTGAAATGTATTACCGCTCTTCCCGGGAGCAAATCTTGGTAATTTAAATCTTATTGTACTTTGTGAACCGGCTTCTTCCTGTCTTTTCACTGATAAAGTTGATAGAGCAGTAATATAAGATGAGATTAGCCAGCAGCCAAGGACTTCCACTTCAGGAAATTTCCTTTGCATGATGTCACCCCCAAAGCCCACGACTGGCCGGATTTAATGGGCAAGTTTGTAAGTTGAGAAGCGGGAGTCTTCTTCCAGACCAGTGTTTCTCAGGCTTTTCAACTTTAAGATGGGAGGACTTCAATTCCCAGAATGCCTCAGGTAGCATTGAACAGTGCCCTAGATAGAGGGAGAATTTAATAAACATTAACTTCAAATCAGGCAATTTCGCAGTGGGACGCTGCCTCTCAAATATAACGCCTGGTTTTTTTTTCCTGCATTGTTTCCTCTGATGAGGCAAGAGAGAAGTGACACATTCTGACATGTTTTCCTAATTAAAAAAAAAAATCTCCAGACCCATCACTGTGTGGACATTTTGCAGCCAAAGAGCAGATATTGTAGGCTACGCGTGAAAGGCTAATCGGGGATGTTCAGTACACAGGTTCTCTGGAAGGAAAATAACTTCTAAGTTAAGTTATTTTTGTAGCATGAACTCTGCCTCCTTTAAAAGTGGTGAGTTCTCCACATTGTCACATGAGCTTCATCCAGACTATGTTGTCCTAAGCATTTATCACTGAAATACTTGAAAGGTTGTTGGTTTCTTGCCGTGTACAGGAGCGGTTGAAAAAAGGAGTCCCTTCTATGAACCAAGAGCTTCCTGATTATCAGTACAGTAAGTGGGAAGGACAGAACTGAAGGCGCAGAATTCACCTCTGGTAATGGCAGATGGTCCATGGGTTGAAAGAGTCCATGGGCAAACTCGTGAGGATGAAGCCGGGGCTTACACAAAGGAGGTGTGGTTTCTGTAGGGACTCACTGAAGCCTGCCACCAGGTAAAGAAAATGGGTGTGGGGTGGGTAAGGCCCTCATGGCCATGGAGTTGTGCTGTGGAGAGGAATTTAGCCAAGAAGTCTAATATTCGGATAGGAATAGAAGCAGGAGGAGAGGATAGGATGAAAGAAATAGGTCAGACAGAGTTCGTGTCGTCTCTTGTGCTGAAGTTGGCACCATCATGCTGTCTGAGCTCACCTACGGGAGTTGTGATTCATAAGCCACATTTTTTGGTAGCGCATGACAGGTATCCTATGCCAAAGCCGTAGCATTACTAGTATAAGCCCAACTAGTAATGAGTAGAGTAGCATATTTTAATTCAGAAAATTTCAGCGATCGTTTCACTTCGATTTTTATAGAAACGAGTTCCTAATTTTCTCTCTCTCTCTCTCTCTTTTTTGAAAGTATTTAAGCCCGTATCAGCTTCTGCAAAACTCTACCTTAATCCTCATGCCGAAGAAGAACTGGAAACTCCCAAGGTTGACTGGGCCATGGAAGTCCAGAGCATCGCCGTTGAACTCACCAAGCCTCAGGTAGGGGGATGCATGTCACCCATTCGGATCCCCCCCGGAAGGCAGGTGACGACTTCCGTAAACTCTCCTGAATGAAGGGGTGTTCCCAGGAACCCTGGCCTGTGTACAGTTGTTAGAAACATTTGATGCATCTTCTTGGGCAATGCGTCTCTGGTTAAGATTCCTCTTGTGTTTTTTTTTTCTTCATTTAGTACCTTAGTATGATTGATCTCTTGGAATCCATTGATTACATGGTCCGAAATGTCCCGTATAGAAAATACAGACCCGAAGTACCTGTGCATGGGAATGCCCAACAGTGGTGAGCTGCAGATATTTCTGTATTACAAGAGTTCTTCAGTGCAGCAAAGGGCAGCCTTTGTTGAATCCCAAAGGAGAGGGGCGGAAAAGTCCTCCTAAGCAAGTAGTATTTTCAGAAGTATTTTAAAATATTGAAAGAAGAATTGTTTTGTCTGCTTTGGCCACAAAAATTAAGGGAAGATTTTGCAGAGGAACAACTAGGAGCACAAACTCCTTCAGTTGAGGAAATGCTAGGCTTAGAAATTCTTGCCTGCAAATATCCTGCCTGCTCCAGGTCTTGTTCCTGTTCGTTCAAATGGTTTCTTGTTTATTTCCCAGGGTGAAATGATGTGATTGTTTCTTACAGGTGGAAGTATGCAGGAAATTGCATTCTTGACCTTCACATCAAGCGATACACACAGATGTGGTCGTGGAATCATATAAAGAACCACAGGCAACTTCTGAAAAGTTACAAAAATGCTTACAAAGTTAAACTGACACAAACCAAATTGTCAGAGGAAAATCAGAAACAAATCCAGGTAATTGAACCAAGGCCAGAAGGGCTGGCACCTGCAGGGCATAGCCTTAGCAGGAGGAGGAGGAGGAGGAGGAGGAGGAGGAGGAGGAGGAGGAAGGTCATAGAAACTCCATGTCTGCATTTGCTCCACAGGACTTGGAGAAGGCTCTCGATGTTTTCAACATTGTTTTAGCAAGGCAACAAGCACAAACCGAGGTAGGTCGTTCCCTGACCTCCCCTCCGGTTCCTTTTATAAGAATTTTACAATAGTTAATTTGAGTGAACTTTACACACCTGCTTTAGAAATGGCTGTGCTGACCATCAATAGAAATACTTCCAGGGCAAGTTATATTGTCAGCAAAACTGTTTAGAAGTGTTTCTAAAAACAGCACATTGAGAAGCTGTTTGTAATATGCTAATGGAACTTTGTGCCCTTTGCAAATGATTTCATTTGAAGAAATCTTGCCATTTTATTTCTTCAGTAGTGATCATAAACTAGCTATTGGCATACATACTCGACGATTGCAAAATGGCCGTTTTTGGTGGTTTTTCCTACAATTTTAGTATTTGGGGGATTGTTTAGTTTGTATAAAGAATACATTTATTTCTGTTTGCTGAACTTGAGGCTGGTGAAAGTGCAGAACCTCTGATCCTTTGATTTGTAGATTGTGAGGTCAGGACAAAAACTCTCCAAGAAATCCGCAGATGGGGAGAAGAAAAGTGGCTGGTTTTCTGGCTTTTGGGGCAGGAAGGAACCCAAGAAGAAAGACGAAGAAGAAGACACTTCAGTCCCTGAAAGTAAGTCTGAGTCTGTCCAGGAGCCCCGAGACAACAGAGTGGCTGGTTGCAAAGGGCTGAGCATTAAAGCAGTCATGGGATGAAGCTACCAAACTGAACAGAAGCAGCCGAAGGGAAGGCAAATGAACCCTGGTACCAGCTCAGCCTCAAGCCCACCTGAGGGGCTAAGTGCCAGCCCTTTCTTCTCCAAGATAACACCTTCCACCCTTTCTGCAGCTATCGATGACCTCATGACCCCTGAAGAGAAGGCAAAGCTGTTCACCGCCATCGGGTACAGCGACAGTTCCCACAACCTGACTTTACCCAAAAAGGTAATTGCGCCTTTGGATTAAAGCTGGAGCACCACAGATGAGCGTCTCCATTTCTCGCGGGTGAAACTTACAAGTGGGCTGTAATTCATCTTTCCTACCCTGTGTTGGGGAAGGGGAGGGGACCCTGGGTGTCGTGTCTGGCTGACGTTTATGATAAAAACACCCCATTCGATGATACAACTAATGCTCTGCAATGCTTTGGTCTCCCGTTTAGTATGTGGCCCACGTGGTCTCCCTGAAACTCCTAAGCACTTCCTTTACTATTAAAGAGGACAGGGATGTCCCGGACACTCTCAAAATTCAGATCATCGATTTAAGCACTAAAATCTCGCAGAGGCCGGGTGCGCAAGCTCTGAAGTAAGTGCCAGTTCAAATTTCATTCTGTGCGTTGTGTGAATCTGGGCTTCTCGGTTTATTGAAAAGGTGATTTCTGTGGTATCATTGATGGTAGGCCTGTAACAGTTTGGCAGAACAAAACCAGAATCTCGTGGGCACTTCTTAGGTTAAAGTTCGGGCCCTCTTCCTACTCCTGCATCAGCTGGGCTGTCAGCCTTTTCATTTCTTTTTCATTAATTGTACAGGCATTTTCTCCTCTTTAAGACGGAACCTCGTACAATTGCTTCCTTTAGTTTGAGGAGGAAAAACCAGTTGCCTGTTGATAATTTGCAGGATAGAGGCAAAGCTTGAACATTGGTACATGACGGGCTTGAGGCAACGGAACATTGTGCCTTCTCTCGTGGCCTCCATTGGGGGCGCTGAGTCGTCTCTGCTTGAGATCAAGTTTGAGACCAACCCGGAAGACAGCGTGGCTGACCAGAGCCTCTTCGTTCAGTCGCAACCCGTAGAAATCATCTACGATGCGGTGAGTGAGATTGGCGTGAAATGCTTCTCGGTTCTCAGTTTGATCGTCTTCCTTTCCTATTTCTGTGTTTGCCGTTCCATGAGAAAAAAAAAGAGATTCAATTGATAACTCTCTTTCTTAGAGAACAATCAACGCCCTGGTGGAATTCTTCCAAACTAACCGAGGCATGGACCTTGAACGCTTAACCACGGCCACCTTGTCAAAACTGGAAGAAATTAAAGAGAGGACTGCCACAGGTCTGTTTTGGATACATCAGATGATTAAGTAGCCCCTTTTTGACCCTGCAGCTGCAGAGGAGTTTCCCACTGCCCCCGGGGGTTGTGGTGTATTTTAAGCAGAATTCTGTTCCAGCGGGGGAAGGGGAAGGTGCTCGTCTCAGCTCCATTCTGTTTCCTGTTTTAGGGCTGATGCATATCATTGAAACAAGAAAAGTGCTGGACCTCAGGATTAACTTGAAGCCTTCCTATCTTCTCATCCCACAAACTGGCTTCCACCATGAAAAGTCAAACTTACTTATTTTGGACCTAGGTACTTTCCAGGTAGGTCATGATGATCTTTCTTAAAGATTGAAGGCAAGAAATTAATAAATTAAAACTTGGCGGAAAAGAGGAATGTGTTCCTCTCAGGTCTAACATCATCCCATTGAGTGCTGATGAATACAGCTGTGGGCCAGTTGCGTTTAGGGACACATTTGTGAAAACTACGTGACAGTTGCATGTTAAGCTGCAGAGAAACTTATCATTCAACAGCTGAAGAGCATCAGCCAAGGTCACCAGCAGAACTCAGGCAGTTCCTTGGAAGAGATCATGGACAAAGCCTATGACAAATTTGATGTAGAAATCAAGAACGTACAACTGCTGTTTGGCAGATCAGGTATGATGCCTCTAAACCCCAAACATTCTTGACTGCATATCAAGTGGAAAGCAATTGGCACAAATGGTACAGTATTAACTCTATAAACCTTGAAATTCGAATCTATTTACTTCTCTGGAATTTGGCAGGCGCTCATACTGAATTTTTTGTATTTTTTTTTTTTTTTTGTGGTATCGCTAGGGCTTACTAGACTTTTATGCATCAATATTACTTATTATCATGCTAGAATTACCAAAATATTAGCAACTGTTTAATTGCATTTTAGGGGAAGATTGGAAAAAAGCCCGGTCTGAGCCCGCATCCTTGCTGCACATATTGCGTCCCATGGACATGTGTATCCAAGTTGCCAAATCAATGGTGGAGAAGGACGTCAGAATGGCAAAGTAATGTAGCAATTTTAAAAGCTGTAAATATGGTTCAGTTGTTTCATGTTGCCTAAAGGTGGAGCAGGCCGCGTTTTTGTGGCTAGGGAGCTGACCTTTTATTCAGTGTGCTTGTTGCTGCTCCAGACCTCTTAAAATATTGCTAGAGTGGCATCCTGGGCAGGAGTGGGAATTCATGGCTTGCTTTTCATTTTGGGTTTTTTTGGAAGAGTTATTTTTAATCGTGGCCTTTGGCACACTGAAACTACTGATCAGTGCCATGAAATTTACGTATCCAAATCTTCTCGGGACAAAGTAGCCAGCCAGTCTCCCTGGAGACCTTCTAATGGTCTTTTAAAAAGCTTTCCAGATGTACCTTAACATTTCTTGGATGTTTCTCAAAA
This sequence comes from Arizona elegans, assembly GCA_022577455.1. Lineage (NCBI taxonomy): Eukaryota > Metazoa > Chordata > Lepidosauria > Squamata > Colubridae > Arizona > Arizona elegans. Next base: position 1,268,868 of record JAKOOJ010000065.1, on the reverse strand, counting down.
TCATTACTTTAGGCCCAATTGAAAAAAGCTGTTGAGCTGGCGGTTCACTTCATATCCTTGTAGCCAGAGATCAGTGCATTTGTTTGTAAAAACAAGATGTTAATTACATTTCCTTTGATGGTGCCTTCTATGCAGTGTGTGCCAATTTCACACCCCTGCTGGGTTTTGGTCTCTCTGTGTGCGTGCGTGCGTGCTTTACCTTCTAGATCAAGAGTGTAGTGGCATTATTGGCAACCTAGTTCTGTTTCTTCTACATTTTTATATCCTTAGGTTTAAAGTGTCAGGAGAGCTTCCTTTGGTTCACCTGAGAATTTCTGATCAGAAGATCAAAGGGGTTTTTGAGCTTATTGACAGCATTCCTCTCCCACAGAAATCCGATGTTTCAGTTTCAAGTGCAAAGGTATCAAACTCTTTGTACATTTGGGGAAAGTACAGCCAGTAATTAGCATAATTGTTGGCATTTCCGAGACACAGAAAGGTCAAACGTGTAATAAATACTAGTGAAGCAGTCATGCCAGCTTGGCACTGCTGTGAGAACATTCCAACCTGAAGTGTTGTATGTAGATTGATATGAAAATATTATCCAGTGGTTTCTCACTGTCTCGCATTCTTTTGCAGGCTCCTGCCATTCCTGTGGTTTCTGATGGAAGGAAAGACTTCCTTGGTGCCACACTATTGCTGGAAGAATTAGAATCAGGTAAAAAAAAAGGGGGGGGCATCCAAAATTACGGCAAATCCAAGGCGCTTGGCTATTTTAGAAAGCATACTTGTGGCTCAGACAACTTTGCGTTAAAATCTTTAAATGTGACATTTAAAAAAAATCAAGTTATGGCAAATGGAATTTCCCCCCTGCAAATGACTGTACAAATCCAATTTTATTTAAACATTGATGAACTAGTCCATTCCAAAGCGAATATTTTGATGCCCACAGAATGCCCTAATAGCACTTTCTTTGTTCCTTAGAATCTGAGGATGAATATTTTGATTCTGATGATTATCCCCAACAACCAGAGAAAGTGGTTTCCCCCCCAAAAAAACAGCTAAAGAATGAGACTAAAACTGTTCAGGAAGAGCTGACAAACCTGCAATTAAAATTTGAAATTAAGGAGGCAAGTGTGAGGGGTTTTTTCTGCATCGCTTTAGAGATTGAAGTTCAGTTCACAAATTGAGGCCTGTCTGTAACTGAAGATGCCCAGATTTCAAAATTCAACAAGTGTCTCTTATTTAGGTGATTTTGGAACTGACCAAGCAGCTGCAGAGAGAAGAAACAATACTTGTATTTAACGTGCAGCAGCTTGGGATGGAAGCTACTGCTAGAACATTCGACCTGAGAGCTGAGTCTTACTTGAGAAAGATTAGCCTGAATTATTATGAAATTCAAGGTAATTTCGCTAATAGGTTAAGCAGTTACAAAAATGTACTTTTGGACAGGGGTGAGAAAGAATGATTTGATTTGTGATTTGATTAGCCTGAAAAAAACTTTCTACCCAAAAAATCTAAAGTTTTAGTCTAAAAAAAACAAAACAAAATTGTTACGGATTTTGTTTAAAAGAGCTAATTATAGAAAATACTTAGTTTAAAAAGCCATGCAGGCTTTACATAACCTGTCATTTCTTAGATCTCCTATATTTTTGTAGGTAAACGGCAGGAAGTTCATTTGATTAGTTCATCGGATGTCTCCGGATTAGACCTTTTGAAAGTAAAATATATCAAGGTAAAAGACCTTTAAAAAAAATGTTACCAAATGATACGTACTGAACGGCCTGTTCAAATAATTGCTTTGTGTACAATATGAAAACTGTGTTTCAATTTTCAGTCACATGTTGATTATGTTTCCCCTCAGGCCGATAAAAATGGGCCAAAATTTCAGACAGTTTTTGACAATACCGAACAAAGAATGGAGGTAAGGAAAATTTAAGAAAACTCATCCTAACCTTAATTGTAAATAAGGCTGAGTTTGCTGCTCCTAAGGAAGACCCCTCAACTCCCTACCAAGAGAGTGGGTTGGGTAGAAAAGACTAAGCAGGTTTCTGAGTGGTGCCTGGCTTTTGATAAACCCTTGTTTGTGTTGCTGCTCTCGACCATGTCCAGGAAGGTGTCCCCTCTCTTTGGCCCTCCTTCATTTTGAAATAGCCTGCTGTGTCCTTAGCCTGCTAAGTCAGATGAAGAAGGGGCCTTGAGTCCCTTTTAGCCATCGTGAGGTGTCGGATAGCATTTGAAAGTAAGTCTAAGAATAGAGAACCCAAACTACACTTAAGAAAATGGTTGCTTCACTTGGGGATGTTGCACTGAGACCCATTTATGAAATGTGCAGGAAAGCCAGGATACAGGGGTGCCCTATTTTCCCCAAACCAACAATGTAATTCCTGGGCATCAAGAAAGTGATTCTGGTGGAGTGTTGGGTGAATGTGGAGATCATGCTTTTGAAGAGGTGCCTTTGCCCCCCCCCCCCAAACCCCACAGGTGACCTTCTCCTCCCTCCAAGTGGTGCTGCACACCCAGGCTCTTCTCTCGGCCCTGGGGTATCTCATGGCTGTGGTCCCAGCAAGGGAGAAGCAGCCACCAGCCCTGCAGAGACAGGAAGAGACCCAGAGGATGGAGTCTGCCGGGAAGGAAGGTAATGGGCAGCCATATTTGGGTGCCGTTTTCTCCTCATTCAGGATGGCCTGGAACAGGTCTACATCTTGTTGATTTGTTAAAAAAATCTCTCTCTACAGTGGCAAAAACAAGCAAGGACAAGGATGTGTTTAATTTCAAATTCTTTGCCAAGATGGAGGCCTTCTGTTTGAACATTTGCGATGAGAAGAACAATATTGCTGAAATAAAAGTTCAAGGTAACGGGAAAATGCCTGTTCTGTTCAGTTCTTCCAAGCTGTCGAGAACATTCTCTTAAGCTTGAATTATTGAAATATATCCCATCTATTGGAGGACTTTGATTTCACTCGTTTCTGATTTCTCAATTCTGATCTTGTATAGCGGAAGGCCAGTTAAATAGACGCATTTCCGCTGGTTTGAAATGAAGGGCGGGGGGGTGGAAGGCAGTTGGGCATAGATCTGGGCACTTCAAGCGGTCCACAAAGACAGGACAGAAAGAGATAACTTCCTCGGCTTTTGTCCCAATATATTCAGTGGCCCAGAAATATTAGAAATATTTCTACAGCAGCTTCAAAATACTTTTGGAAATTGAATAGCACAGTAAAGGTTTAGTTAGGGCTCTGAGATTTCATTTCTATGGTTCTTAGCAAATAATTAATCATTTTTTTCCTTTCAGGCCTTGACTCCTTCCTTTTTCTGCAGTCCTGTCAAACTATTCTCTTTGCCCGGCTGAAAGATGTTGTTGTTATTGATGTTGACTCAAGGACAATTCATAAAAAGGTACAGTTACTCCTTTGATTGCAAGACTTTTGAGCACCAGAATGGCTCTCCTATATTTTGTACCAAGAGACACCCCACGAGGGCACCCGGGAAGTTTCTTCTCCAGGTGTTTTGGAAGAAACAGCCTGTCAAACTCGGTCCGAGCCCATTTGGGTATTCTCCATGTCCAGCTTGGCTTTAGAGCTGCAGTCTTGAAGAACCAGCGAGGGCTCCATGCGCTTGTTGAGCATTGCAAACTCATCTTTTGGATACCCATCTAGAAACTACCAATCCAGCCCATGATATTTTTGCTTGCCCACCTTCTAGGCGGTTTCCATAGTCGGCGATGAAGTCTTTAGTTTCAACCTGGCCTTATATCCAGACGCCACTGAGGGAGAAGCTTACATGGATATGTCCAAAGTGGATGGAACTGTGGCTCTCAAAGTGGGCTGCATTCAGATCATATATCTACACAAATTCCTCATGACACTCCTGGTAAGACTGCCAACTGGGAGTTGTTGTTCTGTTTTTCACATGGCATGGAAGGAAGTTTTTATATCGGGATGCAAAAAACAGTCTCTCTCTCTGTGTCATACGAGTAACAGGAAGCTGAAAAATGTGTCACTTAAATATCACAGTTAAGTAATGGTCTACTGCTCCCTCGCCCCATTCCTGACCTGCAAACCTCTTACTTTGTCACAGAATTTCCTCAGCAACTTCCAAATTGCCACTGAGGCCTTGAGCGCTGCTACAGTGCAGGCCGCCGAGAAGGCTGCCACCAGCATGAGGGACTTCGCCCAGAGGAGTTTCCGCCTCTCCATGGACATCAACCTGAAGGCTCCCGTCATCGTCGTCCCACAATCTTCCGTCTCTTGCAATGCTGTGGTCTTTGATCTTGGGCTGATTAAAATACAAAACCAGTTCAGCCTGGTGCCAGCGGAGGATTGCTCGCTGCCTCCCATCATGGATAAAATGGAGGTGCACCTCACCCAGCTGAAGCTGTCCAGGTAAATCTGGTTCCTGTTTTCCAGTGAAGCGCAGCGTGATTGGGGAGGGCTCCGTCACGTTAACCCCACAATAATCGTGTGACTTCCTCTAGGACAGTCTTGCAGCGAGGGGCTTCACAGCCTGACATTCAGATTCTGCACCCCATTAATCTGGACCTTTCAGTCAACCGCAACCTGGCTGGGATGTGGTATCACAAAATACCCCTGCTGGAAGTCCGAGGTTACCTTGATACCATCAGCGTAAGTTAATTTCTCTTCCCTCGTGCAGCTGGTACATTTCTCCCAGGGTCCCCATAGAGGGGCAACCAAAGATAGCAAGAAAGACATTTCTCCATTTAAAAGGAAAGGAATGGCAGGTCCCCTGGCTGGCTTCGTTCCCAGATGCTGCTGGGCTTTTAAAAAGCAGCTCACGTGACTACGCTGCAGCTCTATTTTTGGGGGGACAGGGAGAATCCTTCATTGTACATTCCTCATTCTATCAGGAATTCTTGGATTCTGACCTCTCCAACAGCTCTTGATTAATTTCAGTATGAAGAGAGGTGCCTTTTCTGGTCTACATCCTCACCAGAGGGTTGTGTTCAGCTTTGCTGAACTGTCCCCCATTTAGAGGCCTCCTTTGAGTCTATGGTGACTTGGGGGAGTAACCTTGTTATCCTGGCTTTTGCTGAGGCTTAGCCCCTCAGGGACCCCCAAATGTGGCCTTTGGGATATTGAAGGAGGAAGAAGAACCACAGAGAGGATTTTTAGATGGATGATGGTTATAGTGTTATGGTTCCCATAATGGTCTTGAATGGAACCTTCACTTTGCCCTGTTTACCACAGAAGTAAGAAAGATTGGAGTGATAAAAACTGTGGAGGGATTTGCCAAAAAGGCGGAGGAATATTTGTATTCGACAGGCAGGGTTGGGGTTCGTCCCCCTTGCTCAGTGGCGGTTCATTCAGTCTGAAGAAACATCACCTCCCCTCGAAATGCCCCTGTTTCTAGGTTATCCTGAGTCAGGAGGATTTAAATGTTCTGCTTAAAGTTATGAATGAAAACCTGGCTGAAGCAGACAAAACCGGCCCTGGGGCAGAACCAGCAGCGTCGACGGAAGGTAGGAAATCTTTGTGTGGGTCCCTGTTCCCAGGTTGTGTAGTTGGAGCGTTTTTCCTGCAGGGAGTTTAGGAGGGAGCTAATCTGCCAGTGCTCTTCTGTGGACAGGCAGGCAGGTGGCAGCAGACCGAAAGGTGTTCTTGGCCTGATCCGGGCTCACAGCTCATGACTTAAACTCACAAAGAAGCACTGGTTTTGCAGCAAGATGTGAACAGGCCTTCTTTAAATGGACATCTCTTGTTTTGGAATTAGCAGGCAAGGTAAAAGAAATGGTGCCGTTGGCTGGGACCCCGAAATCCAGCATCTCGGAAGAAGCCCTGACGGAAGATAGAACCAGCCTGCTGCTGAACTTTGAAATAAACAAGGTAGGGAACTTATGAATCTCTGCCTTGATTCAGTTGTAATTGCCCACGGATCCTCCTTTTTATTTATTTATTTGTTTATTTTAAATACCGCTTATTTGCTTGGCAGTGGAGCATTCAACTTCTGAATCGGCCTGTAGCAGCAGCAGCAGCAGCTTAAGCCTAATTCAGACCCAAGGTATCCCGTTTCCTGAATAAGTGCTAGGAAGGACAGCCTTATTTGTTCTCCTTCCTCCAGCTCCTTTCTGGCTTCACCCAGACCGGAAGAGCGGGTTATTGTTAGTGGTCCACCCGTCAGTTTATTCCCAGCGGGCTTTCAGTATTTCTCTGGAGGGCCTCTCCCTGCCCTTGCCCTTCTAGGTGATGCCAATGGCTGAACTTGGCAAAGCTTGTGTTTTGCCTTCCTGTGGGCAGGAGGGCTGAAAAGAGATGGGGCAGTAGGTTAGCACCCCACTTGCCAGGCTCATTCTGGCTGGTGAGAAATGGTGGGGCATCTCAGTACTCCTGAATCAGAGCCATTTGGATGGTGCCTCCATCAGGACAAGTCGAGATCATAACTTGCTCTGTTCTGATTAAAGGCTCTGTTGATTCCAGGATTTTTGGCATATTTGTGAATCTGACAGACGTGAATTCTTGTTTCTTCCTGCAGCACACTACCCCCCCCCCCCCCCTCCTTGAAGATGGTTTGGCAAAATGGCAAATGTGATAGACAACTGGAATATGAATGGCTGGTGTATTTTTATGTGTCCATGCTATCTTTCATATACTTTATTTTCCCCCTTTCAGGTCTTAGTAACATTAACAAAGCAAGTGGAAAAGCAAAGCTTTCCTTTATACAGGCTCACAGTATTAAAACTCGGAAGTGAAGGTAGAATAAAAATGCACGATATGACTCTTACAGCATATCTTAAGAAAGTCCAGATGAATTGCCTTGAATTCACTGGTAAGTCTTATTTAATGAAGGATTTCCCAAATGAATGTAACTCAGGTTACACACAGGTTTTTAGAGGACAATGTTAAACTGCAGATCACATTTCTCTAATTATTTCAATTTTGTGTTTTGAATTTTTATTCTTATTCATCGTGCAAAGCTCTATTTGAATTTTAAGCATTTTAAAGGGTCTTGTTTAACTTGCTATTTTTCCATAAAGACTCCCATTTTCCGTGTTCCTATAATCATAAAATTTAAAATTTGGGTAGTTTAAAAATGACATTAGAGAATATCTATGGCTAGAATTGTGAGAGTTTTGATTAGTTTTGACTAAAAAAAAATCCCTAAAGAGAAAAACTAACATTGAGATATGGTATAACTTGGTGAAATAATGATTAGTGGAATGTAAATTTTTAATCCTAAAACAACCCAGATTCTCCTCCTTAGGCAGGAGGATTTCATCAAGCTTATGAAGTATCTGTTTACTGTATATTTTGGGTAATTTCTCTGAAATTCTACTGATTATTCTTTTGAGGAAGATTGTATCGATGAAGAAATTACCCTCTTTACTGTATCAATCCACTTTTCCTTTCTTAGGGACTCTGTTGTCAGTGAGTGGCTTTGTCTTACAATGGTTTAAGTATGAATTTTATTCTTTCTACAGATTCCAAAGGAGATCCATTAAATATTATTAGTTCTTCAGATGAATCTGGCAAGCATCTTCTAAAGATGGAATATGTTAAGGTTAAGCACTTCTTTAAAACTAAAAATTACTGTGGGGTATTTTGAGTGGATGCTTAAAGCAAAAATGGCAGTGTATTTTATACAGAGGATTAAAGTGAAATAATGCAAATTAATGTATGTTACAAAAAGCCGAATTGAATCTTAATTGCTAGAGGTTTCTGCTAGAAGGCTGGATTGGGTTGGTCTCTCTGTCAGTTACATACAGAGGAGAGTTCATGAGGAAGGCAACGCATCTTCCTTTCACCTTTTCTTTCTTGGGAATCGAATAATGCCCAGCTTGGACTCTTCTGTGGCATTTCTAAGGGTGACATGGTGTGGGGCTTCCTCTACTGAGATAGCAGTTGGCAGAAATAGGTAGATGTTGAACCCAGGGCTGCCTACAGGATACAGTAAAAAACGACAAGGTGGCGCAGTGGTGGGATTGGACCAAGAGGAGCTTGGATTGCAGTGCTGTGTCCCACAGCTTGAATGTTCCAACCGCGGGTCCCTGCCTGAACGTAACAGTTGGCGTGAATATGCGTGTGCTTTGCTATGGCTTCGCCTTCTGCCGCAAACTGAAATTGTGTTTCTCGTTTAGGCCGATGTTGATGGTCCTCACTTCGACACCATTTACAACAGAACAAAGCAGTTGCTGAATGTGAGTATTGTCACCTTACTGACTTAGCTACCCAGGGTAGGATGTCCTTTGGAGAACAAATGCTAGTTTAACTAAAAGAGTTCAGATTCCAATTGGATTTTTGAGCCAAATAACTCCCATTTATCCTAAATGGGTGGAAAGGCCTTTTTAAATGAGAAAAACCTGTTTTCAGGTGAGCGATCCCTCCTTCATGTATTTCCTTTCTTTTTTTTCCAGGTATCCTTTTCTTCGTTAGACTTACTTTTGCACACCGAAGCCTTGCTTTCTATCATGAATTTTTTCACATCTGCCTCAAGTGGCCTCACGCCAGCTGAGAAGGGGGCTGGAGTAGAGCAACCATCAGAAGATCCCAAAATAGCTGTTGCAAAATCAGGTATCGGAGGGTTGATCTCTCTCTCTCTTTCTGCCAATTCTATTTAATACTGAGGAACCAACGTGATCCCTTTTGATCATGATGAGCCAATTAAATTCATAATTTAAGAAGCATTTTGAATTTCCAAGTTTCTTTGCATGGGTTTGAAACAGCAGGAGTGGGGGCCACAAAGCATCGGTGTGTTCACTGCTACAAGACCAGGGAGGAGGAAGAGGAAGATTGAGGCGCATGGCTGGGGAGGAAGGCCCACCATGCTGACCAATCTCTTCTTGTTCCTCAGATGCTGCCCCTGCAGCCATCCCTGATGATGTGTTTGACTTGAAGCTCACTGCCAAACTGAATGCCTTTAACATTTTGGTCTGTGACCAGAAAGCTAATATTGCAGATATACAAATTCAAGGTAAGCGCATTTGAAATAATGCACAGGAATTAAAAAAAAATCAGCTCTCTTCCTTCCCAGTTACCGTACTTAACTCTGCTATTGCTGTAGGATAGAATTCTTCTCTTTCAGTCCTTGGGTCAAATACATTTCCTATAGCAGCTAGTAATGGATTAAGTGTAAATTCCCTAAGAAAAATCCCAGTGTCCAAACTTCAATCAAAAATAGAAGACATCCCCTTTTATTTTTGTCGTCCTTCCTCCCCAGGCATGGAGGCCTGTGTGTTTACCACAACAAAGCACACTGAAGTTTTTGCCCGGCTTCGGGATTTCATCATAACCAACGTCGATCCGGAAACGGTTCATAAAAAGGTGAGCGTGACATTGGGAGTGCTGAAATGAGCCTCATGGACCAGTTTGGCAGAGTTAGGAACAGAAGAGACACTCAGAGGAAAAAGAGCACATCTGAATGCACACAGTGCAGGATTGCACACTCTGGCCCGTTCGCACGCCGCCTTTTCCCCTCAAGATGGAGAAACTGAATTGGAGGACAGGGAGGGCGGCCTGGTGGAGCTGGAAACTTCTGAGGGGCAGGGGCTGTTTTAGGTCATGATCCGACAGCCCAGGGACCCTTTTTTCTTGCTGTGGGTCAGGGCAGACCAGCTCATGATGGACAGTATCGAAGAGAGAGATAATCATGGTCCCTGTGATCTTTGCAGATAGTCTCGATAGTGGGAGACGAAGTCTTCCGGTTCACTATGTCCCTTTATTCCGATGCCACCGAAGGAGACGCTTACATGGACATGTCCAAGTTTGATGGCAAAATGTCTCTGAAAGTGGGCTGCGTTCAGATCGTCTATGTGCACAAATTCTTCATGACGCTTCTGGTAAGAGAGCTTCTTTTTTCTGTTAACTTACATCGGTCTTCCTTAACCTTGAACACTTTTAAGATGTGTGGACTTCAATTCCCAGAATCCGCTTCATCTCTCAGATCTGGAAGATGAAGCGAATTCTGGGAGTTGAACTCCACACGTCTTAAAGTTGCTAAGGTTGAGAAACACTGGCTTACGCTGCAGTTTTCAAATGTGTAGGCTCAAAATCCCAGTCTCCTCACAAAGGACGGAAGAGAATAAAATTGGTCCTGGCAGTGCAGAGCTTGGTCATTACTTCTTCTTCCTTTACATTGTGACACTTGAGAATGAGATGGTTGGACAGTTTACACAACAATACTTGTTTTCACTTCTTTTTACTCACCTGGGGGATCCATTTACACCGTCCTTTCTTGACCTTCCAGCGGTGCTGCTTAATTAGGCTTGTAATTCTGTCCTTGCTTAGCATTTTCTCAACCACTTCCAAACGGCCAAGGAGGCACTGAGCGCTGCCACGGTTCAAGCCGCAGAAAAGGCTGCCTCCAGCATGAAGGATTTTGCTCAGAAGAGCTTTCGCCTCTCGATGGACATCAACCTGAAAGCTCCCGTCATCCTGATCCCTCAGTCTTCTGTGTCCAACAATGTATTGATAGCCGATCTTGGCTTAATCAGAGTTTGGAACGAATTCACCCTGGTCTCTGGGGAGAAGAAGACGCCTCCTCCGGTGATTGACAAAATGGATATCCAACTCACCCAGTTGAAGATCTCCAGGTATGTCTGTTGTGAGCTCTTTCCCCTCGAGGTCAGCAGACAGATGGCTGCCCATGGCAGGCTTTCCTTGCCTGTTGCTGTGGGGTTTCTCCTGGCAATGGGAACACCTTTCTGCAGCAGAGAAGCCATTCCTTGAAGGCTTGACAAGAGACCCTGCACAGGGTCCCTCTGTGAGAAGGGAAGCTTTAGCCGTCTTCCGCCACCTTTGGTTATGAATGCAAGCATAAACCAGTGTGCAAATGGCAGTTCTAAGCAAACCATCTTGCTTTTTTCCCCCATCAGGAACCGGGAGGGCTTCCGAAGGGCTTAGTCAGGGTAGGGCCCCCGTAATGAGCTAAATTGTGTTGGGGGAAAGCAGAAAGCAGAAACCAAAGCAGTCTTTCCCCCAGTGAACCTCCATAGAAAAGCCCCTGAGACAGGATTTGGATTAGAACAGGGGTTGTCCAAACCTTGGCAACTTTAAGACTTGTGGGCTTCAACTCCCAGAATTCCCCAGCCAGCATCCCAAGTAAGTGAGCTTTAGGGCTTGGAGGGCTATTCCCAGTGACGCCATGCGCTGCCGGCAGCAGGGGCTGATTTACTCAGAGGGCCACCTTGTGACTCTCCATTCCCGTTTAATTTGTAGGACGGTGGTGGGCAACAGACCTCAGCCAGAGACCGAAATTTTGCAGCCAGTCAATCTACAGCTGTCAGTTCAGAGGAACTTGGCCTCTGATTGGTATCTGCAGATTCCAGGGATCGCCATCCAAGGAGACTTAAAGGCCATGCTGGTAAGGTCACAAAAAGCCCAGAGAGCCATGATCTCTGGGGAGATAAGCTGTGGATTATAATTATCACTTGGGTTCTGATAGAGGTTACCATTGATTTTGCCCTTGAAGAGGGCTTTGATTTTCCAGTTAGGCTTATCTCCACTTACAACTTTTTTACATAAGGTTTTTTTTTCCCTTCTGGCTGGAAGGATTCCTGCCCGTTTTGAACACAATAGAAAACCAACAATTTCTGCCTTTTTTGACAATGCCGCAATCACTCTGTGTGTATATGTTTGCTACTAGCTAATTCATGCAGACCCATCAGAGTGACAGGCAGGTATTTCCTACCTATGCTGGCAATGAAATACATTCCCCCCCTGCCCCCCCCCCCCGGAGTCTGCAATCTGGCCTTTGGAGGTGTTTTAATAAACCCTTGTGGGAAGGTCTTGTGCTGGCCTAAGATTGATCTTTACTATTTGCATAAGGTGGGGGAGTGGGGGGTGGGGAGGAAGCCAAAATGGGTGGCGTTGTCGGAGGAAAGCAGTTTAATAATAGATTCTTCTCTTTGCAGATCTCACTCAGTCAGGACGACTTGACTTTGCTCATGAACATTTTGCTAGAGAATCTCAGTGAAGCTGCTGCAGATCCCAAAGTCACACACTCCACCTTGCCAGATGCTCAGAAGTTTAAAAAGCCCAAAGCTGAAGCTGTGGCTGGCCTTGATGAAGGTACGTCTTTCCCCGAAGCGGAGCATTTAATTCAAAGAGTTGCAAAATGCATCATTTGGTTGTTACCACCATCAGGACAAAAGAGTACCTGGGAAGCACTGGGGAAAACAAGTTTGGGGTGTTAGCTAGAAACCTGGAGACTTTGGAGGTGAAAGTGGCCGGGTGACTTTGGGTTAGTCACTGTGTCCCAGCCAGACGGCCTCACAGGGTTGTCATTATGTATAAGAGAAGAGAACGTTATAATGGGTTCTTTATAATTCCCCTTGAATTATAATTTGAATTCCCCTTGAATTCAGCAAAAGGTAAAGGGGGACTAAAAAGAAATGGCATCACGTTGTATGCTGGTCTTTGGCTCTAATGAAGTCTCTCTTTGTGAAACACGATCAAAGGGGGCTGGTGTTGAATGGAAGGTCATGCTCTCAACTGCCAGTCTTCAGGCAAGCCATGGTCATGGCTTCTTTCTCGTTTCTCAATCACCCAGGAACCCCTGAGATTCCTGCAGGCGAAGCATCTGGGGAAGCCCAGCTGAAGAAAAGTGTGGCCGTCATGTTTCACTTCAACTTTGAATCGCTCTCCGTCGTTCTCTACAATGCTGATAAGAACCAGGTTGGTCACAAGACAAGATTCTTGAAAGCCAGTTTCCTTGGCACCCCGAGATAGAATGTTAAAAAAAAAGATCACAGGCCAGCTAGATCAGGGTGGTCCAAAAATGGAGTTTGTTCCAAAAACATGTGAAATTTGATCTTTGAGTTTGTTAGCCATTTGTATGTGCCCCTTCATATAAGTGCGTGCGCATGTTCATGCACACACACACATGTTGTTGATCAGGCCTCCAGCCTTCCCTGCCCCATTCCAATTCCTGGCCATTTTTATATCTCATAGAAATCTCAGCTTTCGCTTCACAATAGCCACTTGCGCCTTGGAGAACTCCGGCTGCATTTCATGAGATCATCAGGACAAATGTTTTCGGACGGCTCTCTGGATGTCAGCACTAAGATGGAAACATGCACCTTGGATGATCTCAGAGAAGGGGTCGAGAAAGCATCTGCAAGGTCAGCTATCCAGCAGTCCTTTGAAAACACCACCTCCTGGCCATGAATGCCATCGGTACTTTGCTTAACATACATGGTCAGCCGTGAAAAAAATCTACCTCTTGTACAGAGGCGGTTTGGAATTTGTTTGAAGGTCTGTTGAATCCGAGGCCTTGCAGATGGTGGCCTTCTCATTAGAAATTCTAGGAATCGGGGTAATTGGAGGATACAAAATTGGATTAATCCATTCCAAGTTCTTCCCCCATAAATTCAACCATCTCATCTATGAATGCATTTCTGTTTTGCAGAATGCTAGCCAGAAAGGACGGTAAAGATGATATTGTCATGATTGATATCAACTACAAGCAAGATAAAAACGGGACCGACATCGTAGCTGTCTTGGATCAGCTGTATTTGTGTGCCAGCATGGAGTTCTTGCTGACAGTGGCCGACTTCTTCATTCAGTCCCTGCCTGCAGCCAAAGTGGCGGAAAGGCCGGCCCAGTTCGCATTGAAGCCAGCTTCCCAGGGAAAGCCTAAGCCCGAGAAAGGTCAGCAGGCGGAAGGAGTTCTGCACAGCCGCTCTGAATATCCTTAATCCTTACTCACTGGGCAGTTTTGCACTCTTAAGGCCACTGGCTTTATTTTCAGTTTAGGATGGGTTGCTCCATGGTCAGAGCAGAGATGCCAACGCAGGGACTTAAGCGCAGGATCGCTTTATTTTTATTAGCCATGGTGATGATGGTGTATGCTATTACTCTGTTGTGATAACCATTTCATAGAGCCATGAACTGAATTTAAACTTTTACAGCTGCAGCTGCGCGATCAAACATGTCAGTCGTAGCCCACATCATGGATCCAGAAATTGTGTTTGTGGCCAACTTGACCAAGGCCGATGCACCCGCCTTGGCAGCTTCCTTCCAGTGCAGCTTCATGCTGTCGGGGGGCTCCGAGGCGCAGCAGATGACCGCTCGGGTCCTGGACCTCAGGGTGCTGGCCTGCCCCTTCCTCCGGGGGACAGCAAAGAAGAACGTCACCACGGTGAGCCCCTTGCTGGGATCTCCTCCTTTGCAGGGGGCTTCTTTCCTGCCAGTAGAAAGCAGGCATTGACCCCAATACTTTGCTGGTGTTCTTTTAGGTGGTGCATCCATGCTCTTTAACTGTGGAAGCCACGATGGATACTTCTGGAGTGCAAAGCGTGGATGTGAACATGGACACCTTGATTGTGAAAGTTAGTAACAGATTGCTTACCCTGATGTATGTCTAGAAAAATCTGTGGCTGAGCTGAGATCTACAGTGCGTAGAGTCCCTGGAACTATTCACTTCATTCCTTCCTCATCCCATAGTGAACCTTCATTCACTAATCCACTATTCCAGGGAGGATCCCTGCAATACACCCACAGTCCTGAGCTTCTGCCTTCTGATCCTCCACAGTAAAAATATTGGTTTGATTTTATCAGGAATAATCTCACCATCACTCTGAATTTATATGTAAATAGCAGCTCTTCAATGCAAGCTGATAGGTTGAAAGCCCTTGATTTAACCCAGACATTGACTCTGAAGGGAGGATCCGGTGGCTGGGGAATTGTGGGGGTTGAAGTCTACACCTCTGAAAGTTGTCAAGTTTGAGAAACACTGATCTCCAATTACTGCATGCATTATAAATGAATCGCTCAGCTCTAGTATCCTTTGTCATTTTTAAGGTGTCACCAATAATTCTCAACACTGTCATGACTATCCTGGCTGCTATGAAGCGACAGACCAAGGAGGAAGCATCTGGAGGGACCCTTTGTAATCCTGTGGACCTCTGGAGCATCAGATCTGTGGACGAGTGCCAGAGTTGGTTCCTGGGCATCGACATGGCCACAGAAGCCACAGAAGCCTTGCTAGCCAGCGAGCAGAGTGAAAAAAAGGAACGTTTTGAGGTGGTGGTGAAATCGGTTCAGGTCACCCTGGAGTGCGGCTTGGGACATCGTACCGTCCCTTTACTGTTAGCAGAATCTGCATTTTCTGGAACCGTAAAAAATTGGTCTTCTCTCATGTCAGCCCGAGCTGATGTGACGCTGGAGGTGCGTAAATAGGGTCCATGCCTTGACCTTCTGATAGGTCTCCATGCTTCTTGAGTTGGGTTTTGTTAGTCGGGAGGAGAAAGCTCTGCTTGCTTCAGCTTTGTGTTCCATCCTGCACCCCAGGTGAATTATTACAACGAAACCCATGCTCTCTGGGAACCTCTGATAGAACAAGTGGATAGAGAAGGACATCGCTGGAACTTAAAATTGGAAGTAAGCAAGCATTTAATGTTCCTTTTTGGCCATTTGTTTTCTGTGCATGATAAAAATGCAAAGTGTATTTTTATCATGCTCTGGGGAAATTGGTGGTCTGGAACTTCATTAGGCAGGGGGCATTTAGTTTCAGTTGGTCCTCTGTCTCCCAGATGAATAGCTTTTCAGGACCAGTTACAGAATTAATATTAATTCAGTGCAAGCAATTATGCAAATGTTTTCTCTAACATTTGAATAGCTGAAGAAAATGTATTGTTCCACATTATGTTTAATACTAAAACACCACATATTAAATGTATTTAAGCCAGTGCTTCCCAAACTTTTTCTTTCATCACCCAAAACCACTTCATCAAAAAGTCCTTTTTACACATTGTAATTAAAACACCAACTGCACAGAAGAACATATGGGTTTTTCTGTGCAGAAAAAAGAAAAACTACTTTTACGCAATTCGGGTTACTTGAGTTTAGGAAATACTGATTGGGAACTTCTAAAGAAGAATTTGCTTCCCTTTAAATTCACCTTTGTCTCATCTTGCTATTTTTCTTCTTATAAGATTAAAGGAATGCTTTGTCTGCATTCATAGCTCTTCCTTTTATTTTGGGGAAATAAGCAAGTTCACAATTTGGGTATCATGCTGCCTTTATTCTAGACATTCATAGACCAAAGGACGAATTACTGTCCAAATTTGGGACACCACATTGGGCCTTCCCTGGGATTCAGATGGGCCTTTATTGGACTTTCTCCTTTTCCTCCTTAGATGAAGACAAACCCCGAGCAGGACAGAGGTCTGTTGCCAGGAGACGACTTTATCATTCTACCTGAACCCCAGCAGCTGATCTCTATCTCTTCAAAAGACACCATGAATATAACCATATCCAAATGTTGCTTAGCTGTCCTTAATAATCTAGCCAAGGTAAGTTTGATGAGATAGGAGAACGAACCCTTCCCCTCCTACGGTTTGGATAGAATTCTCCCATGTTTTAATTTCTTTGATTGGCATTTCACCCCCGTTCTTCAAGTAGTAAACATGGGTTTTGTTGTTAGGGCTTCTCGGAAGGAACTGCTTCCACTTACGACGCTACTTTGAAAAACCGGGCTCCCTTCACGGTCAGAAACGCTCTGGGAATCCCTGTCAGTATCCACACCTGCAGAGGCCTCCAGGTTGTGGGGTTCCCTAAAAGTGATAGCATTCAGGGGGTCGGACTTGGTCAGAGCTTAGAACTGGAATATGCCACCTCGGAGTCTCTGGACAGAAGAAGGCTTAGCATCCTACGTCGCCAAGACAGCTGTCTGCTAACTCTGAGCTTCGGTAAGGTGCTGCAGCTATTCATTGCTATAATGGTATATTCTCTTTCTTCATCCTTTTTTCCGTTTTATTTTTTTCACTCTTAAGCAATTTTTATGCTTAGTGTATTTGTTAAGCGCTGGAGAAATCAGGAGCTTCAGGCAGTTCAAATGAATATAAAGATTGATTGCACTCTTAAGCTTCCTACAAAAACCTGAGCTACTAACAGTCAAGGGAAATGAGCGGGAATTAAGGAAGCATTTAAGGGTGGGCTGAACGTAGCTCTCTTGCGGACGGGCTGGGACTCATCAAACTTCTTATGCATTTGACCCCTCCCTCTGGCTCAGCCTGGTCATCTCCTACATCTGTGTTATAATTTGTGGGGTTTCCCCCTTTTTCTGTTATTTTTAAAAAAGGAATAATCAGTCAAATAACACTGAGCTTTAGGAAGGTGAACAAAGCATTTCCAAATGATCGAGAATGATTTTCAGACAAGAACTTTTTAAACGCTTCCTTTGGTTTATCACAGTTCTGTGACAATAAATATTTTATTTTCCTTGTAAGCAGATCAGGTTATGTACAGTAGCTGTAAGCTTCTGGAGCCTGAATTATAATTGAGTTGTAAACTGGTTTTATTTTTTGCAAGAAAGAAAGGTGAAGGGATAACATAAGGAAAATTGCTTTGATGCAAAACAGGGCCTGAAGGCTACAGTGAGGTCTCAGCTGTTCCCATAGCCAAGCCAGGGCGGAGGCTCCACAGTGTGAGAGCGCCCCAGAGCAGCTCCTCCAACTCGGTCGTGGTGCAGATAGATGCAGAAGAAGGGAACAAAGTGATCACCCTGCGCTCCCCTCTCCAGGTAAATCCTGTGTTGTGATTCTGCTTCGGGGGGTGAAGCCTTGCACACATTGAGTGTGTGGTGAAAAAGTGGTGCTTTCCTGCAGCCCCGATCCCATGTGGAAAACCACACCCTACTGGCAGGCAAGGGTACTGTATAGAATCAGGGAGAAAATCCCATTCCCTTCTAGCACTGATGATCTTCCCTAGTCAGGTCATGAAATGTCTGCAAGAAAACCACCAAGCTTAGAGACCATCAAGAACTCTACAATTCAACCCCGAACGACAGAAATTCTCTTCTGTTGGAACCATTAATCTTTTCACGTATTATTCATGTTCTATTTTCCATTTCAGATTAAAAATCACTTCTCTGTCCCGTTTATAATCTACAAATTTGTTAAGGATATTAAACAGCTGAAGCCTTTAGGTGTGTCTCTTCCAGAAGAGGAATTTCATGTTCCATTAGATTCGTATCGGTAAATATTTCACTTATTCAGATACTTAAGCAGTTCTATTTATTGCAAAGGATTCCGAGGATTTGCGCTGTTTTTTCCTCCAATGTCTTCTGCTTTCTGTGATTGGCTTATTAGATGTCAGCTGTTTGTTCAGCCAACGGGCATCTTAAAAGGACAATATGAGCCATCCACAACCTACATATCTTGGCAAGAAGAACTGCACAGGAGTAGCGAAGTTACCTGTATGCTTCAATGCCCGGCCACCGATACCAGTTTCCTGCCACTCCGCTTGAAAGCCACGGCCGTGCCCGATGAGCTCAACTTCATCGCAACTCACAAGGAGAACTGGGAGCCGGCCTACATTATTCATTTCTATCCCACACTTACCCTGCAGAATCTTCTACCTTACTCTTTGCAATACATCCTCGAGGTATGTTAGTCAAGAGGGGCTGTGATGCAACTCAAAAAGGCCCAGGGGATTTCAGCATTCAGTACATTTCCCCCCCCCCCTTTTTTTTTGCAACACATCAATTTGTCTTTCTTCCACTCTAACTCTACTTAGTGATACTTAACTTTGCCCCGACTACTTTTAGCTCTCTCCATCCTCTTGAAAGGGAAATAGTTTTTAGAAGCATTTTAAACATATGGTGATGAACTGGAAAGCATATTATTTTCCTTTAAAAAACAAAAAAGGCCCAAGTTCAGTGTGTCCTAGGATACAGGTAGCACCTGTAAGCAGTCTGGGTGGGTGCACAAGAAGGAATTCCTGAGCTATTGTGTCTGAGGCAAGTGAAGACCGTCTAGTCCAGGGATCTCCAATCTTGGCAACTTTACAAGCGCCTGCTGGCTGTGGAATTCTGGGGTTTGAAATCCACGAGTTGTAAAGTTGCCAAGGTTGGAGACCCCTGGTCTAGTCCACTGTTTCTCAGCAACTTTCAGAGGTGTGGACTTCAACTCCCAGAGTTCCCCCTACCAGCGTGGAAACTGAAGTCTACACCTCCGAGAGTTGCTGAGAAAGGCTGGTCTAGCTGAACTGGAGCATCCCCGCTAGGAATTGTGCCATGCTCTCGAAATTCTGCCATGATGGATGATGAATAATTGCTGTTCCCATTTGTTTTTCATACTCTTGCCTGGAGAAATTACGGTCATTTTTTACTTCCACACTGTTCCAGACAGATGGTGTCCCCAAGTTGCTTTTACAATATTTGAATTGTGCATTGCAAACATGAAGGGTCTAATTCTGTCTCAGTGTCCCAAGAAGACAATGTCCATCCATGTCAGCCCCTCCTGGTTCTGCTCCTCTTCTCAGGCCCTTAACGGCTTCCAATGCTCTTCGCAGGGCACAGCAAAGGCCCACGAGCTGCATGAAGGAAGCGCTGCTGATGTTCTTCACTCGAGAATCAGCGGGGAGGTCATGGAGCTGATCCTGCTCAAATATCAGGGCCGAGACTGGAGCGGGCGCTTTCGTGTCCATGAGGCACTGCCGGAGTTCTTCCCGGTCTGCTTCACCTCACATTCTGCAGAAGTGGCTACGATGGATCTTTACCTTCACGTCAGGAAA
This sequence comes from Arizona elegans, assembly GCA_022577455.1. NCBI lineage: Eukaryota > Metazoa > Chordata > Lepidosauria > Squamata > Colubridae > Arizona > Arizona elegans. Next base: position 1,249,423 of record JAKOOJ010000065.1, on the reverse strand, counting down.
GCCAGCACCCACACCACCCTCTCGGTATATAGTCCCTACTGGATCATCAATAAGACTTCCCGCGTCCTCCAGTACCGCGCTGAGGACGTTCACGTGAAACACCCAGCAGACTTTCGAGACACCGTCTTATTCTCCTTCAAGAAAAAGAATATTTTCAGTAAAAACAAGGTATGAGGCCAAGCTTTTGTCCAACCTGCCTGAAGAAGCTCCGGTGATTTTCACTAATACCGTCTTCTGCAATTTGGAAAGGTTGGGCTCAGCCTGCTTATAAAAATTGCCTCTTTCCTTTGGTTAATAGCCCACTCTTTTTGAGGAAGCTCCAATATATTTAATCAGCCTAGTATTGATTCACCCTCTAGACAGTGCTGGACTAAATGTTTCCTAATTAATTTTATAGCTTTTTTTTTCTTATTTGGTTTTTCTGATTCTCACTTTATTGCAGATTTCCCCCTCATTTTTCTTAATAGGAAATGAGCAATTTGAATGCTGCTTTGAATGGATCTCAATTTTCTTTGTTTATGCCTGCAGCTATCCGAGTATAGATCCAGTCTCTCTCCCTCACTGCCACCTCAGCGGTGAATTAACATTTTTGTCGCTATCTTTTTGGGTGGTCAAGAATGTATGAGATCTGATTTCTTGCGATCTATACTTGCCTTCCTAACAGTCACCTCTTGTGACTTGTTGCTGGAAACCTGAAGCATAATTGTAGCTTTTTTGATATTAGGAACGGACATTTCTGATTTTCAGAAAGAAGCTCTTTGTTTTCTGTCCTCCAAATTCTCCCTTTTTAATCTAGATCCAGCTGTGCATCTCCACCAGTACTTGGTCAAGCAGTTTCTCCCTGGATACAGTGGGAAATTCTGGGTGTGTGAAGTGTCCAGCTGGCAACATGGATTTTCTGGTACTGTTGGATTTCTGCGCTTGCTTCCTGCTTTGACAAATTGCTCTTGTTTGTTCCAGCCATAGGTATCAGAACCCCTTATCCTGGTCTCCTCTCAGTGGAAGGGATGGGATCGGATGGGGTGATCCTTGGTCAGGGGAATCAGATTCCCTCATCCAAAGCCATCCCTTAGATCAGCACAAGCCAAAACTTTCCTAAACCATGTTAAAAAACACATTCTGCTGAGTTTTCTTGAAATATAAATGATAATATCATTCTGCAGGTTGGCGTTACTATTCAAATGAGCAGCTTCAACCTGACTCGGATCGTCACTCTGATGCCATTCTATACTATAACAAACACCTCTTCCTTGGAGCTGGAATTTGGAGAAATAGGAGCTGATGGATCGTTTCCTACTAATAAATGGAATTACTTCTCACCCTCAGAGGTAAGAGCATTGGGAGACCGAGTTTGTCAGTTTAGCTGGCTTGCTCTCATGTCGTGTTTTCTGAAACAAGAGTTTGTTAAGAGTTTCTAGTTGTAAAACATAGTTGCGATGTTAGTGGTTCAGTGGCCAGCAGCATGACTTGGAAGGAGCTCTCTTGTTAAAAATGATCATTGCTTATTATTGCTCTCTGATTTAATCCGATCCGTTGGGACACTAAAGCAGCACATTCAGACAGAGGTCAAAGTGGTAATAATTGAGCACCAAACTTTACAACCTTCCTCTACAGCTAATGTGGAATCTCTAGAGGGCACCAGGTTGGAGAACATGCCAACTCCAACTTCTTACAAGACATTAATCAAAACAATTGGCCCACTTATTTCTTTATCTACACCTGTTCCCCTTTTTCCTGCTAGTGTGTTGCGTTTTGGCCGGAAAGTCCATCTGGCAAGCTGTGCGTCAGAGTGAGCGGCTCTGAGCAAGTCTCCAAGTCCTTCTTCTACAACCGACAGGACAAGGGAACGTTGCTGAGCCTGGAAAAAATGGTAAGATTGCAAGTACGCTTGTTCTTCTCTTTTAAGGCTCTGAAAGCAACCTGGGGTCCTGGCATGCCTGTCCCCCCGACCTTGCAGGTGGGACTCATGGTCAAGAGCAACAGCAGGAGGGAGCTTCCTGCCACTTCTGGAGCTGCAGTGAAACTGCCAAGATGCTGCAGGCATCACTTCTGTTCCTTCCCATAGAATACGGGTATCCTGGTGAACGTCAGCGTGGCTGAGCATTCCATAGTTATCAACTTCTCCGATTATTACGAGGGGGCTGCCCCTGCATTGGTCATTAATCAGACTTCGTGGGCGACTCTGAAATACCAGCAGAGGTAGGTGGGAAGGCGCCCATGTCTTGAGCGAGAGGCGCTGCTGTTGTAGAGCATGGGGCATCACAGGAGTTTTCCATGGGTGTTTTTTAATCCATACAGCGGCCTGCAGGAAGTGATGGAACTGAAGCCGAAGGAAGTTAGATTGTTTGTTTGGGCAGATCCTACAGGGATAAGAAAATTAAGTTGGAACTATGCACAAAACACCGGTGAACTCGATCTTCTCAAGGTAATCTGTATCTTTAACAAACCCTGTCAATCTAGCACTCTCAGTCTTTATATGCTCCTTCTTTCTTTCTTTCCTTCCTTCCTTCCTTCCTTCCTTCCTTCCCTCCCTCCCTCCCTCCCTCCCTCCCTCCGTCCCTCCCTCTGGAAATAGCATTTAATTTTTAAATCCTAAAACCTCCTGCTCAATATATTCATTTGAGCAGCTCATTATTTTAGAGCCTAGCAGCCCCTTTTCAGCAATATTTGTGTTACTGTCTTCAATCCCTTTTCCTTGCTAATCAGCCAATGACTATTTTTAAAGCTAAATTAAAGGATTCACTATTTTAACAAAAGCGTATGCAAAGGGTTTCTATTTTGCTGCTTACCATCCTTCCCCTTGCTTCTTCTTTCCTGCCCATTTAGGACGAGTGTGGTCAGTTTCCGTACAATGCCAACACCCCCATCCACTGGGTCTCTTTCCTGGATGGGCGGCAGAGGGTCCTGCTGTTCACGGAGGACGTGGCTTTGGTGTCCAAAGCAAGGCAGGCTGAGGAGATGGAGCAGCCTGACCAGGAAATAAGCATCGCTCTTCAGGGCCTCGGCCTTTCACTGGTCAACAACAACAGGAAACAGGAGATCTCTTACATAGGCATCACCAGGTAATGTTGGTCGGCAGGGTGTGTGTGCAGGTAATGCTTTCAGTGCAAAGCATTAGTTGGTCATATTTCCCTAATCAAATGCCCATTTTGGATTCCTTTAACATAAAAAAAAGCTGCTGAAGACAGATTTGGGAGGTTTTTCTTTGACTCTTAAGTGACATTCGGTCTCGGTCACATTGCAGAGAAGCAGCAGCCTCACCAATTTAGAAATTAAATAATTAAGAGATATTTCCTTTAGTGGCATGCAATATATTTCCCTGTAAGGATTTCGTTTCTGATTCTCCCTTTACTTTTTGCAGTTCGGGCATTGTCTGGGAACTGAAACCAAAGCAAAGGTGGAAGCCCTTTAATCAGAAGCACATCAACCTCTTGGAACAGGCTTATCAAAGGCATCTCTCTGTGCAGAGCATGGAGCCTTCCGGCTGGATGAAGATCAACAACAATTTTGAGGTAGGCTGGAGCCACAGAGGAAGGTCAAACCCTCCAAATGGCAGGAATACAACTGAGCCTAAGATGCTTGGCAAAACCTCTTCTTTGTGACTGTCCGCTCCCTTCCAGAAGTGAGAAACTCCTCCAGCCGGTTCTTGAGTTGTGGGGTCCTTGGTGCTCTCTGAGCTTGGTGGTCTCCTTGCAGACATTTCACTACCAGACTAGGCAACACCATCAGTGCTAGGCTAATGCTAATTCTTGAGTACATGGCAGGGCATTTGAGCGTTGAGAAACACTCTACCATATTTCAGCATTTAAGGTTTGTTGAGTAGCATCGAATCAAGTTTATTGAAATTTGAGCTCCTGAACAATGCTTGACTTTGGGCCTTGAAGACAAGCAAAATAGTCCACAGCTAGGTTAGTCAAGGTGTAGTTTTCAGTGGGGCAAGGGGCAATACTGTGTGTTTGTCACTGTTGTTGTGTTTGTAACAAGTGACAAACACAACAACCGGGATACAGTTGGAGAGGAAGAAGATTTTCACTGTTTCTCAGGAGTTGCATTTTGGTCTGAAATGTCCCTGTATCTCAGGGTGTGAAGTGAGGGGCAGCTCACATAATAACAGCTCTGTAGCTCTACTTTCTATTTCCAGATAAACTTCGATAAAGTGCCAATGGAAATGCGCCTTCCATTCAAATGCATAATCAAGCGAGACTTTCTGTCGGCCATCCAAATTGAATTCAAGCAGTCAGCACATCAGAAGAGCTTACGGGCTCAGTTATACTGGCTTCAGGTAGGTTCCTTTGCTCTTAGAGAAGGCTAATCTCTCCCCAGGGATTAAGAGCTGGGCTTCTTAAAGATGATCACCCCAAGGTCTGCCAGAGTCCCTTATCGCTGTATTTATCCAGGGTCGGCTCCTAGAAATTCACTTGGTGGTGTTCCTGAAAGAGAAAGGACAATAAAAATGTGTTTTGTAAGAAACATTAACATCACAATTTTTTCCTCAGCAAATCCTCTAAGGTTTTCCTCTTAATCTGGTGTCACAAGTCTACCGCCTTTCTAATCCATTGGCATTTTAGTTAAATAGATGCTGGCACATCCCACCTTCAAGGTTCCTTGTTCAGAAATAACCGCTAGACTGGCAGACTGGTTAATGCTCTCCATATATCCCTGTTCCCCTCCCTTCAAGGTGGACAACCAACTCCCCGGTTCCATGTTCCCGGTGGTGTTTCACCCTGTGGCTCCTCCCAAATCCATCGCACTCGATTCAGGTGAGATGAATTTCAAGCACCAATGGACCAACAAACTCAGGGGTGTCCAAGCACATCACCCTTGATAACTTTTTAAGACCAGCCGACTGGGGAATGCTAGGAGTTGAAGTCCACCGGACATAAAGTTACCAAGGTTGGACATTCCTGAAGTAACCAAACCAGGTAAAATAGGCATTCAATTCATCTCTCTCTCTCTTTCTTTTACTTAGAACCAAAACCTTTAATTGACATCAGCATCATAATTCGGTTTAATGAATACAGCAAAGTGTTGCAGTTCAAGTAAGTAAATTATATTCAGCCATATTTGAAACATGGTTACCAACTAAAACAACAACACATTCTTCACATTCAGAGAAAAGGTAAAACAGTCCACTGATTCCATATTTTTTAGCTTTTGGCATCATGTTCAAAGATGACTTCCTCCACAGTTCTCTCTGGAAGATGTGGTGTCTGATGGCAGGTTCTGGCAGATAGAATCCGGGGGTCCTTCCTGCTTCCCCCATTCTAGAATCAGGTTTCCTGTGTCAATTCTGATTCTGATTTCCTTCTGCCAGGTATTTCATGGTTCTCATCCAGGAGATGGCTTTGAAGCTGGATCAGGGATTCCTAGCAGCTGTGATTGACCTCTTCACTCCAGCCACAGACCCAGAAGCTGAGAAGCAGAAGGTAGTCGCCGTCTCCACTTGGGAGGGATGTTTTAAAAACTGAAGGGATTAAAAAGAAAAAAAAAACCTTTGAAAAAAGCATAAGCATGGGTACCGAAAGGCTTAAGGTATTAACTAAAGAAGTTTCAGTAAACAAATGTGAAAATGTGTAATGTTTTGCTTGAACCCAATTGAGGATACCTGTTCAAGCTTATTTCTATTTTAACAGACCGGGTTGATACAGAAAGATATCGATGCTCTTAACACGGAGTTGATGGAATCCTCCTTGACGGATGTCTCCACTCTTAGTTTCTTTGAACACTTCCACATTTCTCCACTGAAGGTTTGTTTTCAGAGAACAGCAGCTCCTCCCCCAGAGATTGCCCCTGGCACAAGGCAGTCACAGGGCATTTGCAAGGGGCGAAGCATTTGCCCAAATGCCTCAGATTTAGGTGGGAGCTTTGAGGTTTGCAGTTTGGCCTAAGTGCCAAGGCTTTAGCGCCAAAAGCACTTATTCCCTCCAGTGAGCACCGCCTGAGACCCCCCTCCTCTGAGGAGAACGACACAGCCCCTTCCTCATTTTCCCCTTTTACATCCTTCCATGAGCCCAGCAGGGAGAAAATGGCTTTGTGGCGTTCGGGCTCTGCTTCCATATATGGTAAAGTTTAATTTCTTTCTCCATTAGCTAGCTAACTAGATGGAAGAAAACATCTCTTGGGTTAATTTGGAATAATTTGTGGAACCTGCCTTAAATTCTGCTTTTTTTTACACTTTTGAGCCTAAAGCCTTGTTTTAGAGGACCACAAATTCCATAATTTGCTTTTCATTATCACGGCCCTAATAGAAGGCATTATTTCTGGTTCTATTTCTCCCTGTCCCCCAATATTTTAAAAGTGTCTTTTTTATCAGATGGTTTTTGCATTTAAATTTCTTAAGTTCTATGCAGAAATGCTAAATTGAAAATTCAACGGAATGTTCCTTACGGAATTCTTTGATTCCCTTCTCAATTTAATAAAATGCAAACAGGATCGAGAGCCAGCTTTGAAATAAGGTTGATGTTGAACTTTTTGAAAGTAGACCATATGAATGAATGAATGAATGAATGAATGAATGAATATATGAATATGAATATAAAACATGCCAGAATTAAAAAAGCTGACAGAAATGAGTTAACTGAAAACTCAATAGTTTTTTTTAAAGTGGTATTTAAATGAATCCTGCATTCAGCAAAGCTTAATAACTAACAATGGCTCTCTTGTTGTTATTGTCGTTCAGTTGCTAAGTCATATCCAATTCTTCGCAGCCCATGGACCACAGCACGCCAGGCCCCCCTGCCCTCCACCGTCTCCCGGAGTTTCCCCAGACTCACCTTCATTGCATCGATGACCCTCCCTAACCATCTCCTCCTCTGCCGTCCCCTCTCTCCTTTTGCCTTCCGCCTTTCCCAACACCAGGGTCTTCTCCAAGGAACCCTCTCTTCTCATAAGGGGGACAAAGTATTTGAGCTTCAGCGGCTCTCATAAGGACTGCTTTCTCTCTTGCCAGCTCCATTTAAGCCTTTCCTTGGGCTCTGGCACCGATGGATCCGAGTCCGGCCAGGGTGACGTGATTGCCATCCATTCTGTCAATCTGCTCCTGAAGAGCATCGGAGCCACCTTGACCGATGTGGATGACCTCATCTTCAAGTAAGGGGCTTCAGGGTTCATCTCAGGAGGTTCTTGGGAGTAGAAGCAGCCCAGGGACCTGCAGTGGGACAATGGGTCAGGGACTGTACAGACAGGGGTTCCTGTATTTCCTGGGCTCTGTGCTGCTCCTGTCAATCCAGATGTGGAGCAGCAAAAAAACCCATTGGATAAATAAAGATTGAAAAATCCATACGCAACAACATCAAAAAGACAGTACCTTTCCAAGGCAAAAAATTTAAATCAAGTCCCAAACCACAAGAGGGATTAGATTTCATAATATATCTATCCACAAAGCCAGGCGGTGATAGCTTTTCTAAAATGCAGCCACAAAGATCTCAGGCAGGCGTTTAGGTCCCTGCAGACGACATTCCCTGCAAGGAAGGCCTGGGAAGGACAAACAGGGATGTCTCAGAGACACCCAGGCCTGAGCCATGAGCTTCTTGTCACCCTTCAGACATGCCTTAGAGGATGAAGTTTCGCAGGGCTCAATCGCTTCCCATTTCCTTGCCATCACATGTGTCAATTCTTGGACATGCCAACCTGGGCTTGCTAGCAGGGAAAGGACTATCACCCACACAAATAATCACATGCTCTTTAAGCGGTGAGGAATGTCAAACCTCTTCTCTAAATCTGATTTTGACCCCCAATCTGCTTCCTGGATGACTTGTCAGCTCTGCTGGGTTTCAGTAGAACGGGATGAAGATAGTTTGCTCCAGAAGGCCTTCCTATAGAGTAGTGGATGTAAGATTCTTTACATGCAGAGGACAATAGAGTTCTAAGCTACGGATCTTCATGAGGCCGTTTATCTGCTGCTTTCAGGCTTGCTTTCTTCGAAATCAAATACCAGTTTTACAAAAGAGATGAATTGCTGTGGAGAGTCATTGGCCATTACAGCGGACAAGTAAGTTGTCCCTGTCCTTTGCCCCTCCCTCCCTCCCCCCTCCCCCCTTGCATAAACCCCATTAGCAAGTGCAGCCTGGAGCCGTTGCGGTTTCTCCCCTGCTTAAGTGCTGCTACTTTAGACCTGATAATCCCTCCTCCTTTCACTCCCCTCCTCTCCTGCTTCCAGGATAGGCCTGCCTATCGTTTCAAACACTCATTTTTTGTGTTCTTTTTTGTTTAAAGTTCCTGAAGCAGATGTACATTCTTGTGTTGGGGCTGGATGTCCTGGGCAACCCCTTCGGCTTAATCAGAGGCCTTTCAGAAGGTGTGGAGGCCCTATTCTACGAGCCCTTCCAGGTACAGCGCGATGATTGACAGCAGAAAACCTGGGAACTTGGTGTCTGGGGAGGTTCCACCTTCCCACCCCACCAAATCCTCCTGCCCCAATGCTTTTTTAAGAAAGGCCTGTTTCAGATGGAAGCCCTGAAGACGAATAAACCCCAGGGGAGGGGGATATCCGTGAAATCTCGGCTCTCCTTCATGACTCCCTTTAGGGCTTCTGCCAGTTGTGCGATAAGAGTCAGGATGTGGAGTCAACCTGAAGACTCCTTTGGCTTTTCCATGCTGTGTAGTTTTAGGTAAATTACTCCAAGGCTTCAGCTGCCGCCTGAGCCGTCCACAGCCACCATTGACAAGAGCAGGGTGCTGGATGCCCATTGGACGCTTAGCTTTGCTCTCAAAGTCTGCTTGGGATCATCTCCTTCTCTGTAGGGAGCTGTCCAGGGACCTGAAGAGTTTGCCGAGGGGCTTGTGATTGGCGTGAGGAGTCTTCTTGGCCACACTGTTGGTAGGTGGGGCACCTTCGTTGGGTGGAGAAGCTTTCTTGAGCTGCTCTCCATTGGCGCATCCCTAAACTCCCCTTGGCTGGCAGGTGGTGCTGCAGGCGTGGTGTCCCGCATCACTGGCTCGGTCGGAAAAGGCCTGGCTGCCATCACCATGGATAAGGAGTTCCAGCAGAAGAGACGGGAGGAGATGGGGCGCCAGCCGAAGGACTTTGGGGACAGCCTCGCCAAAGGTGGAAAGGGCTTTCTGAGGGTAGGATGTTCTTTAGATGCTCCTTGGAATTCTGGGTGTCCCCCCCCCACTCCCCCCAGCTGTATTAAATTAACTCCACCTCCAATTGGTGCTGTGTGTGTTGTGTTTTGGGTCTGTGTCATTTTCTCCTGCTAGTGAGTAAAATAAATAAATAAATAGACAGCCTACCAAAACAACAGAAATAGAACTATTAATTACATGCAGTAACATTCTGTTTTGATATCGTTTTCAAGTGTTAGGTGTTTCCTAGACATTTCGGGGACAAGACGTACCCTCCCCCTCTGTGTCCTTTGTTTGTGCGTGGGTGAGGGTGGCCGGAGAGCCTGTTTGAAGGTGGGCAATGAGTTTCTCCAGAGACCAAGCTGGGGATCCCAGGGTACCAATTGCCTTCAGGGGCCCGAGTGCCTCCCTTTCAGGAGCAGCAGGAGTGATGAAAGGATGCAGTGATGTAGAATGCAATTGGGATTTTTGACCTACAGCATTTGGCACATTTTTCTATGGACCAGAGTTTTCCAAACATGTCAGAAACGTGAAGCTGGATTGGAATTCCTAGGGCTTGTCCGGCGGCTTCTGCCCAGCCGGCCAGCGGCCCAGAAGACCTCCTGGCACCAGAACCTGGCAAAAGTTGCAGGCAGTTCTTGAAAGGTGGGATAAACTCCTGCCCCGCAGGGCTCTGGTGCCTCTGCTCTCTGGGATTTAGGTCAATTTCAGCCAGGTCAGCTGGATTCATGCTGAGGAATTCCTAGAATTGACACCCAGCCTTCTCATAGCTAATAGGACAAGCTAGTTTCCCAAATTACTTTTCTTCATGGAAAGTGGATTATAGCCTTGTTTTTTACAGACTGGGTCGTGTGTCTTGTATTATCAGAATTTCTGCTTCTGATGAATTGCCTTCAGATGAAAATTTGAGCAGGCTGAATCTGTTTTAGCTTTGAACTCAAAATTTTCCCCAAAGTGGAGGGCTGGGGTGAAATGAATGGGAAACTTTGCCATTCCAACCTGCAACTCCATCTTTTCCCCCCCTGCTTTCTTTAAGGGAGTTGTTGGCGGAGTAACTGGGATAGTCACAAAACCTGTAGAAGGTAAGTGAGCAGGAGTAAAGTTAATTCTCACAGAATTCAGTCAAGAAGCATATAAATGACAGCAACTTTGTAACTGCTTTGCTGCATGTTCCGTTTAAATGTCCCTGATTGGAATCGCCTGAAATATGAAGTCATGACATGAAGCAAGAGATAACAACGCTAAAGAGTGAAATGTTAAAGAGAAAACCAATGCTTCTTGCGGATGGCCTGAAATTAAAATGCTTTGAATTTAGTGGCACTGTCTGCAGTCAGAAAATGCCATCCTAATTTTCTCACCCTTGATCCTGAAAGGTGCCAAGAAGGAGGGCGCAGCTGGCTTCTTCAAGGGCATCGGGAAGGGACTGGTGGGAGTGGTGGCCCGCCCAACCGGGGGCATCATTGACATGGCCAGCAGTACCTTCCAAGGGATTCAGAGGTGAGTCCAGCAGCCGTCTGGGGGTTACTTCCCAGGCCTCCTTTTTCAGAAGGAGACAGGGGCAGCCTCGCTTAGAAATCGGCATATGAGAACCCAAGTGAGAAGGAGAACATGGACACACACATGAGCCCCATGTCATCTTCTGGTTGTGTGCATTGGGCCTTTCGGTGCAGAGCAGCAGGCCACCTTCTGCTAGCTGCTCTCCCTGAAAGAGTTTCTGGAATGGAGTCCTTCTGGAATGGGCTGTAGAAGAATCGGAGGGAACGGATCTTTCCAGAAGGCTCCCTCGCTAGAAAGGACTTCCCTTCCCTCTCCTCACAGAGTGGCCGAGTCTACTGAAGAAGTCTCCAGCCTGCGCCCCCCTCGCCTCATTCGCGAAGACGGGATCATTCGGCCCTATGACCGAGGCGAGGCCGACGGTTGTGACTTGTTTGAGGTACAGTGTTTAAACGTGGCTGCCTAAATGTGCCTCTGTGTGTGTGTGCATGAAGGGCAAGTGCAAGTGGTTTTTCTGTTGCTTTTGTGGATGTTGACTGTGGGGAGCCCTTGTTGAAATTGTTCTTCCCCCCCTTGTGCGATCTATGAACTGCATCCCACACCCCTTTCTAATGCTACTCTTCTTTCTCCCTTTCTCCTTCCATGCATGCCCAATCCCGGCTGGACCAACGGAATCACCCGTTACGCTTCTCTTTTCCTGATTAACTTAACCATCTTTATCTGCCTTGGTTTGCTTTAAACGTAAAAGACTTAATTCCGGAGACATCCACTAGTTGGGTGTGGTTGTCACTGAGCCTTTGCATTTGTTAATACTTTTGATAGTCTTCATTTCGAATGTCGGGGCAAATGTTTCTTAATGCCAAGAGTAGTGAGCTGCTAGGAAAGGGGGCTCTGGATAGGAAGCGGCTGGAGAGTGAGATAGGAAAGGGGGCCAGGAGAGAGAGGGCTCCCCTTTGGGGAGGAGACCCTTCTTCCTAAATGGTTTGTAACGGAGACCAAAGACATTTTTGTGAGAGTTATTGCGGAACATCATTTTATGATATGCAAAGAGGAGGGTCTCTGGCTCAGGGTCTTATAATAAAACCGCTGGCGTGTCCTGAGCATCTCATTCTGCACTGGCTTCCCCAGGCAGGTGGCGAAATGTGTTTGGCATACTTGTGTACAAGGTCACAACATATGCTCAAAAAAGGCAGCCCAGATGCCATGATGATCTCACCCAAGTTTTGTCCTTTCACCATCAACATGGATAAAAATAGCCAGCTATATATATTTTACTGTGGGTGGATATTTTGGGGGTCTTCCTGGGGACCCTAAGTCAGAAACTTGTGTGACTTGTAGTTTCACAATCAATCTTCCATCAAAATCTGACTGGAACATCTACTACCGTAGAATGTTTGTTAGGGAATCTGACCATTTCAAACTATATTAACACCCAGAGGTCCCTTTGTAGATAGTGGGTATCTTAAGAGTCCTGTTCAGGTTAGTCAGCTGATTCTCTTCCAACAGTTACACCTGTACCTTGATGCTGAAAAGGAAGGATGTATTCAGAAACATGTATTTATTTTAACGTTTTTACAAACGTATATATTTCCTTTCAATGCATGGTTTTGCTACATTGATTTAAAGGTGACAAATTATGTTGGGAGACAGTGTATCCTTATTGCAGACGTTTTGGGGATAATGAAACAATTCTTCCCCCAGAATATGTGCTAAATCCGGTTAATATTGAGAGCAAGTAGCCCCAACTGCCCACCCAGAGCAGCAGAGGGAGAATAATGGCCCCTGCCTGCCCTCCTCTTTTGTGGAGCTGCCCTCCCTCTCAATGGAAGAGAAGCCTTATCTTTCTCAACAAGGCTTTCCTCCCCCTCCCCCAAATAAAGCGAGTTCTTCGTAATATTTCCCACTTCATATTGTTGTTCAATTTGTAATGTTGCAGAAGTGTGTACATAATGCTATGAACTGGTGAATTAAAATTTTGTTTTTTGTACCTAAACTTGTGAGAACCTTTTTTTTGAAGGTGAGTGACAGTTGTATACTCTGCCACTTTCCCTGAGAATTGGGCCCCTGTTTTGAGAAGGGGCCGATAATCTGCAGTTGCCTTTCGGATAGAGAGAGCTTCAACACCTGTTTTCCCCAACCAAGGTAGCCAGTGAGGAAGAGGTCAGGCTCCTAGACGTGTGGATGGGAACCTCATTGCCCATCCCAGCTGCAGAGGGAAGTGGGGGGGGGGGGCAATTGGGCTTCACCTCCTGTTTCCTTCGAGTGGCATCTTTGAACTTCACGGGAGACTTGTTCTTCTCTCGTCAGCCCATGTGGCTGCTCCCTTCACTCTGCCCTGCCCTGCTCTGCTGTCTGCTGGCTCAGGACTGAAGGCCTCCAGATAGTCTCAGTTGCAGCTCCACTTCACTCTGCCTTTACTGCATCTCAGATGGGGCTCCATTGGGAGGGAGGTCAGTCCAGAACAAGCCAGTCGTGCCTTGTGTAAGGGTTTAAACACTGCAGCTGTGATCTAATCTGAAGCATTTTTTCTTCCTCTCCAGAACTCCCACATCAAGAAGCTGGAGGCCGAGAGTTTCCAGCACTATTGTCCAATCCCAGGAAGAGGAAAGACCTACATTGTGGTCACCAGCAGGTATGGCCAGGCCAGCAAATTGGAAGGAGTTTTTCCCCACTCATCCTGGAATTTAACAGTCTAGGGCAGGGGTCAGCAACCTGTGGCTCTGGAGCCGCATGTGGCTCTTTCACTCCTCTGCTGCAGCTCCCTGTCACTCAAAATATGCATCACAACCACCAATGTGCGACACCTGCCTGCATGCGATTTATTGAGCTTTTCAACCCCCAGTAGGCCAACCATGGATAAATCCAAGAAAAGAAAAGTTTCAGAAGAAAACAGAACGTTTAATTCAACTACATAAGCTAGTTTTGTGGCCGCTGAAGAAATAGTCAGGCACAGGAAGGGTTTTGTAGCTCCCGGTGTTTTCTTTTCTGTGGGAAACGGGTCCAAATGGCTCTTTGAGTGTTTTAAGGTTGCAAAATCCTGGTCTAGGGAGCCTAATTCTGAAAGATACTTCCCCGACATGTCCTCTCTTCATGAACTTATTGAAGGAGATGGCAGATGCTTTGGCTCTGCAAAGAGTTGAGCTGGCTGAGTAGACTTCAGCGGAAGCTTATGTTGATAGTAGTGGAAGGATGCCTGGGAATCAAGGCAAAGCAGGATTGTGCTTTGCAATTAAGCTGAGCCTCTCCACAAATAGAATTGGGGCTTTCTTGCGGGGGGGGGAGGGGTTTTCTACATTTATTCTTTAGTGGAACAGGATTGTTTCATTCAAGTTAAAATGCCTTGTCTCGGACCCATTGTGGATTGTTTCTTCTGAAAGGGAAGTCCTAAAATACTTTTTGGTCACTCCAGGAGAGTCATCTTAATGAAAGAAGTGGAGATCCTAGGTCACATGACCACAGACTGGGATTACTTATATGAAGATTTTACACGACCCCCCAGGACAGATGAAAACCTGCTGCAAATCTTCGTTAAGGTAAGAGAGTCTGATCTCGGCATACTAAGTTTGACCAAAGCATAACAGCTATTATTAATCAGCAGACAAATTTGTTAGTTAGAGCAACACTAACCCAGAACCAAAACCTCTACTGTGTTTCAAGGATATATTTTGAATTAACCTTGCGGTATTGATTTTGTTAGTGGAGTGGTAGACTAATGCCGCATCTCCTTTTGTGAGATAAGTAATAATTTTACTCCTGGAAATAGTAAGGTAAGGAGCTCAATCTGTCTTTGTTCTGAAAGAGAGACCAAAGTCCGTCCTTCTCAATAGAAGACATGGCTGGAAAAATATGGCCCTTTATGCCCTTATAAATGTCTTCAAGTATTGGAAGACTCTCTGGGCAAAAACAACAGAGGGGTTAACTTTGGATGTGAAGGAGTTCCAAGGTGAAATCAGGCAAACTCAGAAATACCTTCTGGTTCTTTTTCTGATACATAGTTGAATATTTTAAGTGTTTTGTGCCATTTCTCTCCCCCCCACCCTCCAAGTTTTATTTATTTATTTATAATACTTTTCATCTCCATCAAACAGTATGTGAACTGGGTACAGTTATTTGAAAATTCATAATTCGCTTACTTGTTGTATTCGTTACAATAGCATTGATAGTATAACTCTATAACAATTTACAATAATACATAGCATCATCATAAACATCTCTCCATAGTAACATTTTTTCTTCTTACATCTCCTCTTTCCTAACTTCTGTGTCTATTCTATAGCCATTGATAAAATACATCCCACGTCAGAAAATATTCAGTTTCTTCTCTGTCCCTAATAATAAGTGTTAATCTGTCCATTTCTGCGCATTTCATTATTTTCTGAATCACCCTCTCATCTGATGGGATCTCCTCACACTTCCGTTGTTGCGCAAATACAATCCTAGCCGCAGTCAGTACATGTAAAATCAAATATGTAGTCTTTTTGTCGTATTTTTCTGGTAGGATGCCCAACAAAAATGTCTCTGATCTCAGTTCAATATCCTTCTTTGTCATTTTTTCCAGCCAGATATATATTTTCCACCAATATTTTTTAGTTTTGGGACACATCCACCACATGTGGGAGTATGAACCCGGTGTTTGGTTACATTTCCAACATTTGGCTAATCTGTCTTTATACATTTTAGCCAACCTTGCTGGTGCAAAGTGCCATTTATAAAACATTTTATACAGATTTTCTTTATATGCGGTTGACATTGTCATTTTTACATTCCTATCCCATAGTTTCTGCCATTTATCTAATTCCATTGCGTGTCCCAAATTTTTAGCAAGCATTGCTAAAGCAATCATTGTCTCCTTTACCTGCTCACTTCCTAATTTGATGCTCAATAAGTAACCATATAATTTCTTTATCAATTTATCATCTCTTCCGATTAATATCTGGTCTAATTCTGTTGGTTCTTTATTAAAGCCATACATTTTTGCATCTTTCTCATAACGCGATTGTATTTGCATTTGTGGCCACCATGCAATTTCTATTCCTTGCCTACCAAGTTCCTCTTTAGGGTGAGTGTTCCTAAACAGGAACTCAGTGTTTTATGCCATTTCTAACAGGACAAAGGGATACTGTCATTCTCCAAAAAGGAGAGTTCGGGACAAGAATTAATAAAGAAAATCCGACTACCGGACGTGGCTGCCGCAAAGGTAAGGCTCCCCTAACGATTCAGCCGGGGCAGAAGCTTGGCGCTGACTGTCCTGGGTCTTTGCCTTTGAAAGGTTATTTCACAACTTCCCAAGTGATATTTGTACGTTGCAGTCTTTCCTCAGGCGAGGACATTAAGGCCCCGTTTGGTCTGCAGTCTTTCTAGGGCAATGTCCAGGGGAATCTGGTTTTCTACCCTCCACACTGAAGATTAGGTTTTACTTAATTAGAAAATGTCCTTTTTGGGGCGTGAGGGATGACCCTTGCCTCCCTGGGTCACTATCCTGGTCACTTCGGACACTTTCTTAGCCACAGCGGATCATGAGCATCGAATCTCAGAGGTAGATAGGCAGAGGCATTTCCTCAAATCTCAGCTTGTCCTCCAGTTACAAGCAAAATGGATCCTGCCCATCACAGTTGTAACTGACGATGGTCATAAAATGGGCGACGGGCACAGTTTTGCAGAAAACCAGACATAAATGCCAGTTTTCAGCAAAACTGACATAAACCATGGTCAAGTGATTGAGTCACTGGAAATGGCCCAGTTGCCAAGCGCCCGACGTGCGGGTCATGTGACCCCGGGGGGAGGTGAGCTCCGGAACTGTGAATTAGAATTGCAAATACTCCCCAGGTGAGTCTGTCGGAGCTTTGGACAATCGCTAAGGTCTACCTGTAACACTTCCTGGGTCATCCTCATTGTGCCAACTCTTGGTCGAAGATGGCAGCGGCAGCCCAGAGATGGGTGTTTCTATCTTTGCAAGAAAGAGTTGCTCATTTTTTCTAATTGCTACATTCTGACGCTTTGCAGAGAACGTGTCAAGCCATCGATGCGGCTGAAGCCAGCAGGCACCAGCAGACCCTGGTGAAGCAAGCCTCTCTGAAAAGAAGCACATCCAGGACGTGACTGGGACACGGGGGGCCTCCGCTCAGCCCCTCCTTCAGGAAATGTCTTTGGGGGAACAATCCATGTGTGGCCTCAGCTTTACTCTATCTAGATTGCAGTCGGTTGTGGGTGTGCTTTTAGAAAATCTTGACAATCGAGACCCCAAAGAAAAAATCCCGAAATTCCTTCTGCTTTAAATCCCCTTTTACTAAATGGATTAAAATTCATTTCTACTGCCTTCGACAGAAAATAAGTTTTCCGTGACCCTCCTATCAGGTCTACTCAGGGGGAGATTTTTGTAATGCAGAAGATTCCAGGGACTTCAGTGGATGATAGCCATGCAGTTGTAATCAGGGACAGATGTTCTTTCTTCATGCTGGTCAGTAAATAATGCTTAATTATGCTTATTACTCTTATTTAGATTTATGTGATACAGAAATGAACATTTGGCTTAGATCATAAATTCTCTTTTTGAAATGTTCTTCACATTTCCACCAGATTCTCTGGTGACAATATATACAAAAAAATACCTAGGCCTAAAAGAAGGAACCGACTCAGGGTCCTGGCGCATTGCATCTCTCACCACCAAATGCAAAGGTTGAAAGCCCACCTCCCTCAACTCCGACTGACTCTTGGCTCCCTTATCTCCCTTATCTCCTCCAGGGAATTTTAGGCTGGAGTTCAGCAGCACCCAGGTGCTTGCCAGGGATCGGACCCTGGGTGGCTCAACCCCTCTGAGAAAGACTCCTCCATCTGTACTATTCCTGTCAAAGTCCTCTTTGGAGGCAACATAGTAAATCATATGGGCTGCCACACAGGCATTTCTGCTCAACATTCAGTATTTCCTAGCCCAGTTATTTGTATTGGGGGTCGGGGGGGGATGGTCTCTTTTTGCACACTTGTTTTAGGTAGCACCTTCATACTCACAACATGCTAGCATTAACATCAACATGGCCAGAACTGGTTAAGGATATTTTTAGCTCCATTTATAGTCTCAGCACAGCCAATTTACACCCCAGAATAATCCTTCAGTGCCAAAGAGTTTGCAATGAACAAGATACAGATTTATATGTCAGCAGTTACAGTCAAATTACAGTAGAGTCACTGCCTCAAGCAAAACACAATAGCACAAACATGTTATTTACAAAATAGCAGGATCAATGCCTAAATAATATTAGGCTCTAATTTAGAACTTTAAATGAGGAACAAACTATTATGGCCAGATCAGAGTTAGCAGGTAGACATCTTCAAACTTACCTAGTTCACTCAGGAAGTTTGGCTGTTGGTCATATAAAATGTACTATTTTCTGTGTTTACTTTTGTTACGTATATTATATACTGCCAAATAAAAATATTTTACATGCAACTCTTTCTGTGATACCATCGAAGAATGTTAATTGTGCTGCACAATTCACTCCATCTGCAGAGGGATGCGTGGCTGAAAGTCATCAGTCAAACCCTCTGAAATCGGGTTGGATTGCTTTCCACAAGAGGGTAGCATTTCCTTATTTTTACAGCCGATACTTCAGCCTTTCTGCTGTATGCTAAGAACAAGTTGCACAAAGCCACAAGGCCTGTGTGTAGTAGTTACAAAACTTACAAGAAGTACCTGTGTCTGGACTAAAGATGGGAAGGCGTGGAAAATAACCAAAAAAATTGGGGGCGGGAGGGAAAAGAGTTTCCTCCCCATTGTTTTCCAGATGGCTTTAGAAAACCCTGGGTTTCCCCAGTTTTTCCATTTTTTTCCCAGGCCTTCCCATCTGGGCTTTCTCCAGAAGAGTGTTCGATAACTTTAAAAGTCTTAGCACCGATACGTCAGAATTGTTTGGTTTTATTCCCAGACTTTTGTTGACAAGTTTAAAGGCTGAAAAATAGCACATGGCGCATTACTGAATCAAACTTAAAAGCTGGGAAAAAATTTAAGGAAGGAATGGAAAAGTCATTGGGGTAATGGAGATAGATTTTATTTTTATAAAATAAAACTCTGATGAAACTATCAGTGATAAGATGATAGAATTTGTAAAGCTGGCAAGCAAATGAAAAGTAAATAAATCCCGGCATCTATTTTGACTTGTAAGTAACTTTAGAAATAATTGTAGAGGGCCGGGCACATAATAACTATTAGCCGGCTAAATTGCACAGTCTGAATGCCAGCTGTTTTCCACAGTTCAAAGAAAAGGCCATCTTGAGTTCCCAGGGGCTCCTGCTGAAAGACTGAGGAGGTGGATAAAGCTCAAGGCACTGGCTGCTGTTTGAGGAAGAAGTTCCTTGAAACCAGACGTCCACAAGGCTGCAGAAACCGGGTGACCCCATTGGAGACACCTGAGCACTTGTACACTTGGCCCTGGACAAGAAGGTTTGCAAATGGCATTGGGATGCTTGGTACGGCTGCAATCGTCTCTGAGCCACTCTCCCTTCGTAGAAGCTCTTCTTGAAGACCTCTTCACATCTAAAATGTTCATAAATATTCAGAGGAAGTGGCGTGAGACCACGGGGTCTCGGAAAACGAGTCTAAATGCTGGTGCAGCAGCCAGGAGACCTTCCGTGCATTTTCATCAGGTGCAGAAATAGATTTTTACTTAATATGAAATGCAAAGTACCAGAGAACCACTTAGGCAGTATTTGGTATGTTTACATTGCCGTGCAGCCTGAGCTGCTGCCAGGGAAAAGGGGCAAAAGGAAGCCGAGGACGATCACCTGCGTTAGTCTGTGAAGAGAGGCGCAACCTTTGGCTAGAGCCCCTGCGGGCTTCTTCAGTAATCAATCTATTAGTCTTTGAACTGCCCCAAGATGCTTCAGCACCCCGTCTTTTCTTAAATGGGGGATGATGACGACGGGGGAAACGGGTCAGGCAGCTGAATATTCATAAGACCAACCCTTCTTAAGAGTAAGGTATGCCTTTCCAAGGTGTACAGGTAGAGACCGTAAGATAATTAGTTGCCTAATGTATTATGCATGCGCTCTGGCATCCAGCAGCTGAGCTGGATCCTCACAGTGGAGTCCTCCAGGTCGCTGCTGTTTTGATTGAATAGAGGGTGATGCAGGCTGGGAGGGTCTGTCATAAATAAAGCTGTGCCGGCTGCAGTCGCACGCCCGCATTTTCACAAGAGTTCTGGAGACAGAAATATATTTTAAAAAGTTTTTGGGCCCTGTCATTGTTTAAAATCCAGGGATAGAAATTATTTTGTATGTTCAATGTCAAGATTTTTTACATCCTTTTCTGAAGAAATTTATGAACAGTAATTAATAACGTTTATACCTGTTTATATGTCATGCCTCCCACCGGTCAATACCTAGCATAATTCCTTCAGAGGCTCTCTCTAAATCTCCCAGACAGAAATAATTTTGGGGAATGTAAGCCAGGCAGGGGGAAGACAGAGTTCAGACAAGTGTGTGTGTGTGTGTGTGTGTGTGTGTGTGTGTGTGTGTGTGTTGGTGTATGTTGCAAGGGCTATGTAATGCAAAAGGCTGCATTAAATTAAAAATGCATTTTTAAAGATGTCTCATTGCCATGATGGAACCAAATGCTGGATTAAATAGATTTTGGTCTGTTGCAACAAAGCCTTTGTGTTCTTAAACCACTTGGCCTGCAATGTCCAGCACAGAAATTTGGACCCAGATTGTAATCCAAGTTGTGATGTGTACATTTTAGCATGTACCTACGTCAATATATTTCTGATTTGCTCCCAAAACATCCTTCCAGATGGCCGGGTCACGTGAAGTGGAAACCTGTTTAATAGTCATTTTATTGCTTGTTTTCCATCTCGGTTGCTTCTGAAAACTACCTGTCACCACTGCTTTTCTTCTCCCAACTTCGCCCTTCCATCTCTTGATGCTGTGATTTGCCCTGCCTGTTGGCTATGACAGAATTTAAAAAAGGAAAATTAGACTTCTTCAGTTTTGGGCTCTGGGGAAAACAATATTCTTCTGTCATTTGATAAACTAGCCCCCAAAGGGTTCAGGTGAGGCAAGGCTGCAGGAGGCTCGCTCTAATTCAAAGCCAAAAGACTCGGTGCCGCCTCTCCTCTAACAAGGCAGCCCAGCCAAGACCTTCGGAATTGCAAGGAGAGAGGAAAGAGCCCGGGTGCCCAGGCCTTGGTCTGCTGGAACACCCAAGTTTTAATGACTCTTATAGTGGCACCTTTAATGACTCTTCCACCCGTGACACCTTGATATCCATCTTAATTTTGGGATTCTTCTCAACGAGACAATGATGAAAGATCTCTTCCCCAGCTCCAGCGAGTGATCAATGGCAGATGGCACTCGGTGCCATTGTTTACGGCGCCAACTGGAGGCTCGGGGCAGATCCGGGAGCACAGTAGCCTCCTGTGGGCCCTATGTGGCTTTGATCTTCTCCTGCCTCCGAGGCAATACATTTTTATTAGTCCCTTTTGGTGACCCCCAAAAATATCAATCATGTTCCCAGAGTGCAGATGGCATCTGCTTGTCCCTGCAGTTCCAGACGATTGGGCTGGAGCGGTTGTGATGGGAAAGGAGTTTTGGTTCCTAATGTGATGTTTATTACGGCCAAACCTCAAAATCTCGCCCCTGTGTGCTTGGGCAATGAAGCCCCGTCTTCCCAGAGACCCCTTACGTGACCATGGAAGAGGGCAGACGGTGCTTTTCCTGGGGCAGTTTGAGAGCAGAAAGGCCGGGAGTCAAGACTTCCTCTCTCTTTTGGTTGTCTCCTGAGGCCAGCAACGGTTGGTCCTTTTCCTTTGACGCTTCCTGTTCTGAGCATGGGTGGCTTTGTGTAAAAGTAAATTATTTGCAAGCTGTAATTTTTCAAATGTGTCAAATGAAATTCCGAGCAAGTCTTTTCCTTTTGTTGAGAAGGCGAGAGGTGCAGAGTAATATTTGGCTAAAAGTCTCCCTTTGGTTGAAAAGGGCCCTTTTAACTTCACCAAACTTGCTATTAATATGTTGCATCTGCCCTAACGTTTGGCCTGCCAGCCTTTTTCTTAACTTTGCAATGTTGGAAGTGACTTCTGAGCCCTGCTGTATCCTTGCCTGCTGGCACTGAAAGTAAATCTTTCTAGTTTGGGACTTTGTGCAGCTGTCGGGAGAGAGGAATGCCCAATGTAAGCTTCCTGGGCTGAAGAACAGTTCAGTTAAGCTTCTTATGTGAATTTCTTCCCTAGAAGAAAGGCTGCTTTCTGTATACTTATTTTTAAATTTCTCTTCCATACAGAGAATTGCCTGGGAAATGTGATGGGCTGGCAGTTTCGGGGCTTCGAGCTGTCCATTAATCCAGAGAAGAGAGTTTAATAAACTGCAGATCCTCTTTGAAGTCGGTCGTCTCCTCCAGACCTGAGGGTTCAACTGGAAACAGGGCCATCTCAACCTCCTTCCTCCCGTCTATGGTGGGCAAACCAAGTTCTCTGACCTTTGCTGGTGGAGAGTAGAAGAGGAAGGGATGGGTGCTTGCTTTGAGCTAAAGGGGAGGGTTGGGCTTTTTCTGGAATTTACCTTTCAAGAAGGCTTAACCCATGGCCTTCTTTGGGAGAAATCTTACCTGACCATCTTTTGTACAGTAATTTCTCAAGAAAGGGCACAGAATTCAGCACTGAATGCAAAACCTTCATATCCTCTAAAGTTCTGAGGCAAAACTCCTTTGCCCGTTAAACAAAGAAAAGAATTGGGGGTTGGGGGGAAATATTAGTCAAATATTGAGATAATGTGACAATTGCTTAAAAGATAGTCAGGTAAATAACCCTAAGATGGAATCTGGTGAGTAAACAGCATGTGATCTTGAAACACAACGTCCTACTTCAAAATATGCTGCAAAAGTTTTTCCCCTCAACAGCAGCATCAGCATTTCTGAGCGCCCCCGGCTTTGCCTTCAGCTAGAGATTATTCACTTACTGACATTTATCCTACAAGTGATTCAAACCTGTCATCAATCCAAAGTTGCTCCCAAACTGTGAAGTTAGCAAAGGAAGCCGGGCTTTGTGAGGGGGATAAAAATGGGGGCCGCTCATGCCGTGGCAGAGAGAATTGGGTTCCAATCCTCTCAGAAGGGGTCTTGTAGTCATACTCTTCATTCCGTGGGTCAAATGAAGTTGGAAGGACACAGACCATGGGTCGTCTGTTGGCAGCCAGAGGGGGCCAGAAGAGCAGCTGCTGGAAGGCACCAGAGTCAGTGGCTCTCTTGCTTAGGCCAGGGCTTCCCAATCTTGGCAACGTTAAGACGTGCGGACATGCAACTCCCAGAATTCCCCAGCCAGCCATGGAAAAGTTGAGCTCCAGGGCTATGGTGATGAAGGACCTGGTGCCCCAAGACGGATGGAAATATTAGGCTGGGGCTGCATCAAACAGGGCTGCAATTATCCTAGAATGGTGACTTTTCCAGACCAACTACCTAAAGCTATATGCAGAGAAGCAGCTTAATGACTCTGTAGGGCAGGCTTCCCCTCTTTGCTGCTTCTCACGATTCCTACTCAAGGCCCACATAAGGGCAGTTAAAGCCAGTGATGGTTGCTCCCGGTTCTGTAGAACCGATAGTAAAACAGGCGGGAAGCTCTGCCCATGTGCCACGACATCATCATGGGTGATCTGCACACGTGCAGAAGTGCATGTGCATGTTCCCGCTGCAAACTGGTAGTAAAGGTAAGTAGAACCCACCCCTGGTTAAAGCATCTTTGCGGTGGTGACGTGTGCAGAGGCCTTTGGCGCCAGCTCCAGCTGTCTGGGACAACACCAAAGCTTGCTGGATTGGAGTGGACTCGTCTGGATCCAAGGTTAGAGAAAAATGGCAGAAAATGTGAATGACACTGGAATTATGAGTAGGCCAAGAGACCGTCATTAGCTCTCCATTTCGATGGTCTCTGGTCACTAATCTTTCATCAGCGAAGACTGGTCCTGAGAAACCCATCCTAGGATGGTCACTTGTGACAGATGCACGCTTTTGAACTGGAACACAGACCAGCTTATTTCTGCCTGAACTTGGTTTCACCTTCATCCTTCGCTCAGGTGCTGCTGGCACTTGTGGAAGCCGGTCTGCCGTGGCCGGAAGGGACAAAGTCCTCTGGTCGGCAGATGGCCTTGTGGTTGCTCTTTCCAACCTGCCTCAGCTGACCATCTCATCCCAGTAGGACCAGCTGTTCCACTCACTTTGGGGCCGCAACACCTGATCGCTTCTTTGTCTTCTTTTTTCTTGCGGCCAAACATAAATCCTTGCTTTTCCGACAGTTTCATCCACCTGTGCTTGCCCTGAGCGACGTATAACCTTATGCCAGGTTTTCTTCACTTTAGGTAGCTATAATTGCATCAAGGTTGGCAACCTGTTGACAGAAGAGCTGAACAGGTGTTTCTTAGGTGTTTCAGAACCGTTCCTCTGTGTGAAGAGAGGAAGCCAACATCTATCTCGGCAGACCTTTCTAAACCACTATAGCTGGAAGGAGTTGTCAAAACCCATCTTTGTTTTACACCTAAGGGGAGATGAAGCTGCAATCGATTAGAAGGTTCCTACTGTCTTTTGCTGTTAAAAATCACCCTTTATAGGTGATGTCGGGTTGGCTGCATCTGTGTTAGTCACTGACCGGCCCTAATCACAGCTGTGAACATCAGGAAATAATGAAGGATAGTTCTTTGGGGGTGGTTTCGGGGATACTTTATGCATCCTAACTTCTCTGGTTTCATGCCAAAAAGCCAGTTCAGCCTTGTTGCTTTTAATAAATCTCAGAAGAAATCTTTCTGTTCTAGAAAAATACAGGGTTTGGATTCAAGCTTTACCTCTCTGTTAGGAAAAGTTGTTGCACTGCTCTCCATCCAGAGTATCTATTTAAAAGGAGACCAAGACAAGAAAAGGGGGGGGGGATTTCTATTTGGGGAACCAGCTTGCAAGAAGGAATCTCAGGGAAGCTCTAGTGTTGGTGAAAACATTTTCTGTGCTTCCTCTCCCTCTCGGGGAACAAGCGAAAAATGAGGGGTCCTCAATGATCGCTGAGCTTCATTTTTTCCTTGCAGACGTTTTCCTTTTAACAAAGTCCTTTTTAATTTTCCCACATCAGAGTAACCCCGTGTAGCTGTGCTCCGAAGGAGAGGAAGTGGGTACTTTGCTCAACTGGGTTTCCAGGCCAACAAAGGGCAAGGGAGTATGAACAGAATAACAGAGTGCGAAGGGACCTTGGAGGTCTTCTAGTCCACCCCACTGCTCAAGCAGGAGACCCTCTATCATTTCAGACAAACAGTTCTCCAATCTCTTCTTAAGAACCTCCAGTGATGGAGCACCCACAACTTCTGGAGGCAAGCTGTTCCACTGATGAATTGTTCTCAGGAAATTTCTCCTTGGTTCTCTCCTTTAGTCTGCTTCTTCTCCTTCAGGTGCTTTGGGGAACAGGTTGATCCCCTCTTCTCTGTGTCAGCCCCTTGAATATTGGAATCCTTTATCATGTCTCCCCTAGAATGCCAGAAGGCAGAGCGACCCAGGGATGAGAAGACAGGGCCCTGCTCCGGAGCTTGATACAAACGGAGCCTCGCCCTGAACTCTGGAGCAGGAGAAATGCTAAGCCTGATATCCTGCCCTGCTGAGCACGCTGGGTGCCGAGAGTAATTTCCCAGCGCCCAATCTAGATGGCTGAGCTTCCAAATTTCTGAAGCCTGTGAACTGAGGATGGCAAGCAGTGAAAAGGTCCTCAGCAAAGCAGGCAGGAGGCTCTGAAGCAAAATGATAAAGCTGAGTAATTTCATTAAGAACAGTTGTATTTACTGGGAGCCACAGATGGTGCCGTTTAGCTTATGGCCAATTTGTTAAGTTAAAACGAATATAAAGAAAGGCAGGAAAGTATTCCAAGTGAGAGGTGGTTAAAAATTTAAGCGGGGACCAGATGGCTGAAGATGAACATTTATCCAAGTTTGGTGAGGAGTAGCCTGCCCTGCCCGATTGGAGAGGTGTCTATATCGGAGCCCTTGGAGGTGCCAGGCCTCCTTCGACCCAGAAGGGAATCATCAAATCTTGTCTGCCTGTTTGTTTGTTTTTAAAAAGGGCAAATCCTGCAGACTGGCGGAATGGGAATGTTCTGCTCTGCTCTGCTTTAGTCAGTTGGCCTTGGATGATTAGCAGGAAGAACCAAATTAGATCTAAATGTTGTTTTCCAGAGGTTTTTGCTGTCACATAGGGATTACGTTTCTATTTTTTTTTTTTTAGCCTGGAAGCTCTTGGCCAACTCCCAGATCAGACAATATGGTTTTATCATCTTTAACAATGATGCAGCTCAAGCAATCATAAAATCACCGTTTAATGTTCTGTAACCACTGCTGTAGGACATTTTGGGATGACAATAAATTATGCTCTGTATTGTCAGACTTTCTTCTAAGGAAAGAGGTCTAGGATTCCATGGAGGTCTTTGAAAGGCTGGATGAATGGAAGGGTTCATCTGGAGCCGAAAGAAGCTGGTCCAGATCAGGTTCAACCCAAAAGCTGCAAACCTACACGAGGAAGATGAAGAACCTGCTCACTTTCCCAAAGGCATCAGGCCAATATTTGGGTAGAAGTTGCTTCTGCTTGAAATGTACAGTGCAATTCAAGATCACCATAAAATTCCTTTTCTGCGCTTTTCTGCTCTAGGGTCTCGTGCAGTACCAAAACTCTTTCAGTCACCATAGACTCTTGTAAGAACTTGTGTTGGCCAAGTTTGTCCCTAGTAAAAGACCTTTCCACAACGGGTCCCTTCCGCTGGTTTCCAACTTGGTCTCTGAATATTACTTCTAATCCTACTTTTCCTTTGGTGAGAAGATTCTCACACACACGACCCCAGTTTGATCTTTATAACAATCTTGGGAGGTAGATTGGGGTTAAAAGGGGGCGATTTAAGATCTTTCTTTCCCCAAGTCAAATTCTGTTCAGCCAAATGCAGACAAAAATGTCTTTTCAATATTTTTCTCACAGCCAACACTGATAAGTCTGTTTGTAGATCCCCAGGGAAGGAATTCCAATGGTATATATCAAAGAGAATATATAAATACTGATTTAAGACTTAAATTATTATTAGAATTCTCTGGCAGTTCATATGCTTCCTTGCAGAAATTTATTTCTTCTATTAAAGAGAGAGGAACCACCGCTTAAAAAATGTATTATAGTGAAGGGTTTTTTGTTTCAACATGAATGTAGCTCACATCCAAACCGTTCTTCCTACTGGTGTATTCTATGCATATAATATGAAAATGGAGGATTTATTTATATTTTGCTTTTAACTGCACAAGAGAGAAAGGCTGGTACTGAATTCAGTGGCGTGGCTAGAAAGACAATGGAGGGGAAAATTCCTTTAGGCCATATTGTGTAGTTAATATTTCAAATTAATTCAGTTGATTATGCATCAACCAATAGGCCAAACCCAGCTTTAGGTGCCATAATTTATGGTACAGCATTTTGCCTGAAGCAATATGAAAGCCCTGAAGCAGCATGCTGAATTATTACACCAACACAATACAGAAAACTTCCTGGAAATGTGAGGTCAGTTTCCTGCCATTTCTTCCAAGTCCAAGAACCAGTTGGGTGGACACCACTGAAAATCATCCTTCCTTGGATCAGCAGTAAATGAGGGTACCTGAGAAGATTTGAAATGATGGAGGCCCACCTCTTGCGATGGATAGAAGAGTTGACAAAACAGGAAAGAGCAGCTTTTGTTGATCCCCTGAGGCTGGAGAAGCAACTGAGGACCACAGAGAGATGGATTTCTCATTGCATGGAGGATCAGTTCCTCCAGGGATACTAGAGACCCCAAGTTACCTCCAAGGACTCTTGTAGCAACAGAACAAGAGTAGGAGAGAGCTTTGCCTCCATTTCCTATTTCTGAGCACCTTGCCTGAAGGCATCTGCTAGCCAGCATGAAAAGCAAAACGCTGGCCTGAGATGGTCTGCAGCCTATCCTGCAGAGCTCTTCTTAAGCCCTTGTGTACTTAAGGTATGGCAAGAGAGACTGCTCAACACAAGGAAGGAAACCCTATCTATTAGGACTATTGGCCTTGAAGACTCCATGTTACATTTGAGTGAGGGGCAGCAGGACTTCAATTATCAGTTGCAGGAGAACAGCAGGAGAAGAAGTCCTCCCTCCCCAGAAGATAAGCACCCCAGATTCATCCTTCTGCCATGTGATTAAATGGAAGGTCAGGCCAGGATGGGCCTTGGTGTGATCCAACAGACCTTCTCTTACATTCTTATGAATGTCTCTCTTTTTTTAGCGATTATAACAAATGATTATGAAATTATCTGAGCATTCTGAAGCATAATAAAAATGTTGGCGTTAATAATAACAGAAAAAAATTGTATCCGTTACAGCAGCAGGGAAGGCTTTGAAACCTAACTTTGTACATGATTTGTGCTGAGAATGGAGAAGATGCGTCTTTTTCATGTGCTTCTTGAAAACCTTGCGTCTTCCCTGGTGGTATAATTCACTCTGTAATTGTGGGTCCTCCTCCCCCTTTCCTGTTACAAAACAGGAATACTTTATTGAAGAAATAATTCACTCCAGATTATCCTGCCTGCTGTACTAAAAATTTCAGTCCTTGTGATGTCAAATAACATCTAATCTCTGGCGAGAGTCTGTGATTTAGATGAGAATCTGGAGGCCTCTTGGGCTGTTAGTGCGTTACATACGTTATTAAGAAATAATAGGGGCAAATTCCAAAGACAGGACAGCCAACGTAACAAGGGGACATTGATTGTCAGGGAAAAAGAAATTACATTTTCCCCTCTTTTAGCTGCACAGCAGGTTCTCAGACCTGCCAGGCAAGCCTTCTGCACAAATTTAGGTGCGCGGGCCTGACAGATCTTCACATCTGGAAAACTAGATAATAACAACAATTCAATTCAAGTAGAAGGAATGAAAATTACATTTTCAGTCTTGATGCCAGATAGAAGCTTTAGATGTTGAGACAGAAATTTGACTTTGCGTGAATTGACGATTTGAAAAGCAAAGGGGAAAGGCGTTGGATGCGTGGATGGGTGGAAACAGTAGGAAAACTCTTACGTAAGTGATAGACACAGGTCTTCAACAAGGTTTTGAGGTTTGCGAGGCCATTGACAGATGGCACAAAAGCTGGTATTGCTTCACAGCCATGGCTGCTGAGTTCATGAACTTCTCCTTACAGATCTGAAGGGTGGCAAAGCAAGGAACACTATAATGATTTTGTATAAGGGCAGCTGAGAACTTGTAAATGGATGGGCCTCAAAGTGAAATCCTCGGGCCTCTGGGCTCCCACTGCATCCTTCAAGAGCTGTGGGTACAACTCCACCTGGGCTGTCCCCACAGCCAGTTTGGTCCAGCCCTAACCTCCAAAGCTGCTACATGCTCAGAGGATCCTGCCTCTTTATTTAAAAGTAGGATCTTCTGTTTCTCTGCTGTGGATTGTTTCCTCCTGCTGGACTTTGGGAGCCTCTCGACCTACTGATAAATGGTCTTGGAACATGCCTGGGGGAGTCACATGTACCTTTCTAGTTCATCAGTGGGCAAGAGAAGGACAGGTAACTTTCTCCCTCACCTTGATCCATCTTGGCCCAGGCAGGAGAACTTTGCACAGGCTGTGTCTTGGAGAAAGATGCTGAACTATATAGTGCAGTTGATGGTTGCAGCATTTGCAAATTGTTAGTTTGACTCTCGATGTGTTTTCTCTAAAGTTAGTTTCTTTGGAAGTTGTTCTCAGGAAAATGTGTTTTGGTTTGCAGCTTCAACCGATTTTATTTGGTCTGGCCAGGTGTGTTTTAATGAAGATGCTGATGCATCGAAGGTTCTAAAATGCCACCAGAAAAGAATTGACCCACTTCTTTGATAGATGACTTGGTCTACTTTATTTTTCTCCTTACTTCACACACTTAAAAAAAGAGAAGCGATGGAGTTGTTGGAAGCCCAGGCTATCAGGCCAAGACAATAGCTTTGCCTTAACAAATATTGAGAGCTTCTCTTTCAAGGGTTTTCAGCATTAGGGCTAAAAGACGCAGGGGGAAACATTTGGCGCTCTGGGTATCTCTCAAGATCTCAAATCCCAGAGGCTGATCCTGATCAAGGGGTGAGAAGGGCTAGGGGGTTTGGGGGCTACGAGATCCCTGAACCCTGTTGTACTCACGCCAAGAGAAAAAGTGGACCATTAAATCTGACAAATCTAAACAATCTAGGGAGGCAACTAAGGCTTTTGTGACATCTTGAAGTCTACTGTGGTACAAGTTGCCATCCTAAATTTGGCTTGAAGGCCCATGATCTACTCAGGGAAGGGAATTGTAGATGGTTCACAGGCAACTGATGCCTTTTAATCTTCTTTTAATTCTGCATGGTTGACCATATCGGTTACTGGGAAGATGATGAAGATGTTTGATGTCTTCCTTCCTTATTTGGTCCCCCGTGTCTCCACCAGTTTCGCCCCTCCATGCAAAGCACCTTAGTTTTTCTCTGGGAAGCTTGAAGGCTATCAGAAATTCTAGGGAGATACTCAAGGTAACCTTCAGCTTAGCACATCCCCAAGCTGCTCACCAACATTGGTGTGTGTGTGTGTGTACATTTTCAACTTCAAAATATCTCCAAGCTTTAGAGCACTAATTTGAAAGGAAGGCATCAGAACAGACAGCAGTTTGACTTGTATTGAAGAATAAAATTGTAGAATAAAACAAAGATTGTCAGGGCAGCATAAAATTCCCCCCTCCTTCCTAAAATATCTTCCTTCCTTCCTTCCTTCCTTCTTTCCTTCCTTTTCAAAGAATATGGGAGTAAACTTGTGTTCTCAGAAGTGAAAAGAACAAAAATTGAGCTACCACTCTATCCATTATTCAGCTGCATCTAACATTAAGCATTTCCCAAACTCAACTTTCTGGAGTCTAGAAAGTTATTTTTATTCTGCTTATTTAAAATGCAAGATACCAATATGTAGCACTGGAGTTCATGGATGTATTAAAGCAAAACGCCATCAGGCCCACCTTGCTGGGCTTAAGAAGCTTTAAAAATAGAGCAGGAACATGGGGGAGGGGGCTGAATAAAGACCCCAGCTCTACTGGATTAAATTCCTACAGCTTCTTCTGGCTTTGGTTATTCTATTTTGGCAACTGAGGGAGATGAGTGGCCCAGAAACATGAAATATAAATAGTTTAAAAAAAAAAACAACAACCCTGAGCCTTCTTCAGATTTCTCCCAGTTGAGACCTGGAAGCTATGTGCAACCACCCATATTTGCTCAGCTGGTTGTAAGGCTAAAGACGATCTGTCCTGTTGATTTTACAGAGGTCCAAGAACCCACTCAAAGCACTTACAAAACGATTAAGTTAGATTTGAAAAAAAGAGCGCTTGAAGGAATCCAACAGAGATTTATTGTTATACATACCTTAGTTATAAAGCGCCATACTTGGATTTCTGTTTGTCAGTGTTAACCTATAACGTTTGATGGCTATTTTTATTGCTCCTGCTGGACTGCTTTAAAAAAAAACAAAACTGTTATTTCTATTGCAGGTTAGTGATTCTGCCCAAAGGTCAAAGGTGGTTTGGAGAAAGGCTTTATGTCGAGAGATTTGCTTTTGGGCATTTCTCTTGCCTGCGTGGCATGGAAAGACCCGGATAGGGGACTATTACTCAAGAGGAAGGCAAGGGGCCTTCAGCCCTGCTGTTCTGAACAGCAGTGAGGATCCTAAAGTATTCTCCGCTTCCTTTGGTTACATTCCTTTGCCCTCCCCCCCACCCCCCAAAAAAGGAGAAAAAAATACTTTTTAGCCTCTTTTTCCTCTTTCGGCTTGTGGGCAAAATGGCAGCCATTCAGCTCTTGTCCAGACCCAAGACAAATGGTGTCTCCGGAATTTGGAGAGATGCTCTGGTTGCGTGTGTGCGCGTGCATGTTTCCAAAATAGCAAACTATTTTTCACAAGCACCATGCGATCCGGAGTAAGTTGAAACAAGTGCACAAACACACAGGTGCCATCTGCAGAATGGGGATGCAGCATGGAGCCTCATCTCTCTGCATGTTTGTGTTTATATATATACAATCTCCTTTCACAGCTGGCCAGCTGTTTTCTCCTCTGAAGCATCCTGGTAGCACTAATAATAAAACTATCCTTTTGAACCCGAGAAGAACATTTCTACAGCCCCAGCATGGTCCAGGTGGGATAAGAACGAAAATCTTCATGGTCTCCCCATATTTCACTGCTGGAAATAGGAATATATTAGTAAACATATAATTATGGAGGCTGATTTCCTTCCCAGTTCATCTCTTCCTTCTACGTTTGTTATTGATTATACTGCACACCAGAAGTTTTATGTTGAAGGATAATTTTGAAACTGAAGGATTTTTTTGCACTGAAAGCTATTGCCAACGCCTGTCTCAAGTGAGTGGAGCAACTAGTATTACTCACCACCTTTCCATATTGTGAGAGCAATTTCCACCAGGTACCCTGGTCTGGCTTGTGAAGATTGTGTCAAAAGTCAGATAAAATACTAGTTGCATAACTCAGCTTCCAGAGAGTTTAAGTCCCCTGAGTTTCCCCCTCAATATTATCTCCCCTGCTGCCTTCTTCCCTCTTTCTTTTTAAGATGAAGCAAGCTTCTTGGATAATAGCTGGCTCACAGTATCAAATTACCCCTAAAGTGAGCTGAATTGTGTGTAAATCCAATCCATTTGTTTCAATTGTCCCATTTTACTGCATTTTGTCTCCATTTTGAAATCAATCCATTGTCCTTCACTCCTGCTCATTTTGCTGTAAGCCTTTTCAAAGGTTTGGCAGGATTTACCTCTATTGCCGTGTCCCTTGTGCAAGACCTCCAGCTGCCCCTGGAGAGCACGGAGACCCTCCTCCGTTATTTCAAGACCTCGATGGGAAATCCATTTCTGGAGCCCAGGCACTCAGGGCAACAGCCCAGCCCCATGCTCTGGGACAGGATAGGTGTTCTGCCCTGCAGTCGGTGAGGGTGCCCACCTCTGGGGTGACTTTCTCACTCAAATTCCATCAGCCCCAACCCATTTTGTGACTTGAAATTAACTTCGCATCTTATCTGGGAAGATTCAATTGCTAGGCTGCTCTGGTCAGTCTCTCCTCTCCTCTCCTCTCAATTTGCAGAGCTGCCCACGTGCATCCTTCCAAAGGCAGATCACAGAACAGTTTCAGCTTCCTCCCAGTTGTCTGTGAGGTAGCTTACGCCCAGCCCCGGCCTAGCCTACCCTGTGCTTCCCTTTATGACACATCTGTTGAACTTCATTATTTCAGGTGCTTCTCCAGAAGGTGTTACTAGGCTATGGAAGTTAATGGTCTCTCATCATTTCCACTTAGTTGAGGGAGGCACATGGGCCAAGAGAGCTGCGTTCAAGGGCAGTGGTAGACGAATAGGTCTGTGAGAAGAATCTCTCTCTGTCTCTCTCTCTTGAAAATCCAATAGGAAAGTCATTTTCTCTTCATTAGTTGTTGCTGATATAAATGAAGATGGGGATTTGGGAGATTTAAATATTTAAGCAGCTCTCTGCAGTGCAGGAAATGTAAACAGCCCACAACTTGAGCTGAGTAATGGGGAGGGGAGACTGTCCTCCCTTCTTCCTGCCTCCCATTACATGGGTGTATGGAAAGCAAGTGGATGTTAACTTAAGGCGAAGAGCCACCACGCCCTACTCTCTGGGGTAAAGTCAGGAGGTCTTACTCTTCTGGACCTTAACAGCACATATGGACCGTCATGCAAAGAGTTCACACAGTTTCTGATGGACTTCTGATAAGCCAGAAATGTTGACTATACAACTTCTGGTGAAGGACTGCAAGGCACCACTCCAAGAATGTGCTATTGATGGCTGGCAGCACCATGCTCTTCAGAAGGAAGGTTCATTTCATCCTCCAGTGCTTGATTGACGGAGTCCAGAACAATCAGATGACGGGACATGATTTCTGTTCAATGTTTCCATCTACTCCATCTCTGGAATCTTGGTGGACCCTTGGTAGATCCAGGTGACAGGTGAGAATAGGACTAAGGCAAAGACTTTATTCCGCCCTGGAAGTACAGATGGGAAGAGTGTTTCTCCCTGTCCTATGGATGGGATTGTTTCCTTCTTTCCAGGAAGAACACTGATCAGCCAGAAGAAAAACCCGATTTCTAAGGTGGTTCCACGTTGCTGCTTTCTTTCTTCCAAACCAGATTGCCACAAGGGGAGGCTTGTTTAGTTTTACAAGGGCATAAAGTCCTTTCACCCGTCTCCGTACCTTCAGGTTGAGTTGGGCCAAATGCCAAATGCTGGAGAGGAAGAACAGTTTGTGAAATGCACTGACCGACAGTACCTGCTGCATCTCATTGTGGGAAGATGATGCCAGATCAGAATGGAGACCCGTTTGGTCCAGACAGGCAGCTTTACCTTCTGCAAACTCTTGATGGCCAGGCTTTGATTCATCACCACCAATAGGCAGTTGGGTCTCCTTGGAATATGAGCTTGCAAAAGGGGCGCTGAGCGTACGAGGAGGCCTGGGCTGCATCTGCAGAAGCTGCTGAGACTGTCCGGCCGTGCTCACTTGATAAATGCATCTGCCTTTGATTAGTGATGCTCAGTGGAGAGGATTTGGTGCTCAGAAATTCAGGCCACATGTTTGGCTCCCCTGTCCAGACACAGCCTGCCTCCTCCCTGGTCTGTCCTTGTCTCTCCAACTTACCTCATCCTCTCAGAGAAGGGCTCTTATAACAATATGTGAGCAGCATCCATAAATTGGATTCAAGAGCTCTCTTGCCTTCACCCCAAATGACCTCAAGCCCGGTCATCCTTCCCGTAGAGTTCACTCAATACACACATTTTATTTACTCTTTGAGGGGGGGGAATAAGATCTTCAGAATTGTTGTTTGTTTCTCAGAAATGGGGTTTCTTGGGTTGGGTTTTTTTTTCCCTTTGGGGGGGCCTGAACAATGTTTAAGAAACCTCCTTTTTTGCAAAGCAGAGATCCACAAACCTCCTTTTGCTCTCAAAATTGTGGACTGAGTTTTTATTGTATATGTGATTTACAATTGTTTTTTCCCCCAATTGCTCATGAATATTGAGCAGTTCCTATTCAAAGAGATATTCATTCATTTGTTTGTTAAGAAAATGTTCATGGGTGCCCATCTATGTGACTCAAAACAATCTTCAATTAAGAACAAAATTCACAGGACCAACTGAACCTGATAAAGCCGAAGCACAAAGCTACAAAAAAATTCCCTTCTGCTTTTGCTAAAGGCTGATTCTCTGCCCTGCGACCCCTTCCTCTGTTCCAGTGCTGGTTGCTAGAAATGCCAACGATGCCCACTAAAGATGCAGGAGAGAACACATCAGGTAGTGCTGAAGCCACCCTTTTCCTCCCACAGCTCCCCCTTGAGACCTGTGGTGGTCCACCTTCTGTGAGCAGGCGGTGGAAGCAAACAAGACTTTGGCCTCTGCACATTCCTCTTCCACCAGCTTCCATGGTGGCATTCCACGCATTTTGTAAGAGCAGCCTGGAAGAGTGTTAAGAATCTGGGGTGGGGATGGAGTCGCTTTGCCTGGCACCCTGGAAGATAATCCAGAGTTTTGACTGAACAGCTTCACGGTTTGCCTTTGAGTCAGAGGTCAGCAGTTTGCCCCCCTGCAGTAGCCATAAAGGAGCTCTCCGGCCCGACTGGGTTCCTCTGGCAGGACACTGGAGGTCTTCAGAGTTGCAACACATGCGACCTCAGGCTTGGTGTGATATTCAAAATAAAGTGCCTCTCACCCACACCCTTGACTGATGTCAGGCCCACCACAATCTTGCTGCCTTTTAAACAAAGTTCTGATCACGTTGTTCAGCAGCAGATCTATTTCTAGGTGTTTTCCCAGCTTCTGGCTTAGTCACTTTTCCAGTTTTGTTCCTGTGTGCAAACCTAGCACCCCGCAGTCAGTAAATTGGACTCTGGAGGCTATGTTGTTAACTAAGCAGTTTTGTCTGCTCTCCTTCCATTGGGTTGCGGGGATCTTGACCTGAGCCCTGGAAATAGACTGCTCCAGACAGGTCCCCTCTGGAGCCCCTCCAAAGACTCGCAAGGCTCAAAGAGTTTGAAGCACACTTTTGCAAAACTTCCTTGCTGCTTATTTATGTAGCCTGAACGCGCCGTAGACCTTTCTGGGATCACTTGATGCCTCCAGTCTAGCACCATCCCTCAAACGCTGCTGCCTGTGCCTCCTCTTTTAGAAGATGCCAAGAGCAGCAAGTTGCTCACACCTTTGGGATGTGAGTCATCACAATGCCTTCTGCCCGCGTGATGTTTCAATGGTCTTTGATTGTGTCCCTTTTCCATCTTTAACAGTTGTGGAAGAAAACAACCAACCGACCACAAACCAATGGAGAAGGGGTAGTCAGGATGCTTCCTATAACTTTCAGCTTCAACCAGCTTTGGCACTGTGTTCAGAGTAATTTCCTCCCTGTGCGAAGAGGAGGATCTGAACCCAGTTGGCAACTCTGCCAACCCAAATTTGCATCAGTGCGGAGATGTTTTGTGGCAGGACCAGCAAATGTCACTGCTGTCCCTTCGTTTGCGTCTTGAAAGATCCAAAGATTCCTTTTGGTGGAAACTGAAGTGAAACGAAGCTAGGAGGAAAAGATGCACAGAACGAGATCAGGAAACGCCTTAGATTTACACGTCAGGATTTGACCTGGAAACCAGCCAGAATTATTAAAGGTCTCTTGAGTTGTTCCAACCCCCACAACATCTCAACAGTTTTAGTTCATGGTAGGGGGAGGTGTGGAAGGAGTGACTTACACAACGCTGGCTGGCTGGGGAATTCTGGGAGTTGAAGTCCACCAGTTTTAAAGTTACCAAGGTTGAACACTCCTGATTTACAGGCTGAATCAGTTGATTTGGACACTTGCAAAACCATTCTGCAGGCTGAGGCATAAAGGACTGAAAGAAGCCAACCATTGATGCTTCCCAAATCTCTTGACTTGGCATTTACAGAGAGTGGGGGGGAGGAAGGGGAGAGCTTGGTATTTCAGTATAGATTCCCTTTCTTAATAACTACTAACTTTTTACCTTTTTGCCTTTCCACCATAGCTGCGGCACAATTGAGTTGACATTTTCAAGGCACTTCCAACTGCATCTCCCAGATCTTGGAAAATGTTAGCCAATATTGCGTAATTGGTATCATTTCATTCCACTTCTAAGTTGCAGGGCTGCGCCCCTCTTCCCCACTCCAGTAAAAACAATATATTAATCTCTCAATTTACCTTTTTTTTTTCAAGGTGTCTTTAAAAAAACAAAGAAAATATTGTGGCCTTCTTTGTGGTTGTTTCAAGTTTGCTAATTCAATTAATTAAACCTTTCAAGCCGAGAATCTGCTGTGAGTCCTGGGGAGCCCTCCTCCCTGCTTGATTCAGCCCCAACATTGCTTTCAAGAGGCAGACTCCGTTGGCTTCCCAAATCAAGTCCCCAAGGGGCTCAACCCCCCCCCCCCCAGTGGGATTCTTCTTTCTTTCTTTCTTTCTTTCTTTCTTTCTTTCTTTCTTTCTTTCTTTCTTTCTTTCTTTCCTTCCTTCCTTCCTTCCTTCCTTCCTTCCTTCCTTCCTTCCTTCCTTCCTTCCTTCCTTCCTTCCTTCCTTCCTTCTTTCCCTGCAAGGGGAATGGAATGAGGCCTTATTAAATTCCTACAATTGAATTCGCTTAAATTCCCTCCAAGTACGATATTTTGCCTGACAAGCTCTGTCAAGAAAAACGGCTTTCGTCTCACTAATTAAGACATTTCTTTTGACAGGCTGGATTGTGTTTAAGCTCAGTGTGTTGTACACAAGCTAATAATTTAATGTTTTTTTCTTCTTCTTCCCCCAGTGCAACTAAATATGCTGTAGCCAGAAACTGTCAAAATAACAGAAGATTCAAACTTTGGTTTGAATTTTGAAGAAATGCAAAACCAAAGCAGGGAAAGATACTCCTGTGGGTTGTTGGCTCGGCCTCCCTTTATCTAAAAAACATGATGGGAAAGGCTTCAAAACTTTGCAGCTTCTGGCCCTCTCCAGATGCACTGAGGCTCTGGTTTCCAGATGGACTTCTAAGGCAGCCTGGCCAAAGCTGGCTTGGGATGGCGTGAATGGCCATCTCAGCACATCTGGGGGAGGCCCCAGTCTGGCGATGATCCACAAGATTAGCTCTTCTCTTTAGGGAAGACACTTCATTTCAGGGCTAGACAGAGATATCCTAAGACTTTGATCAGCAAGTTAAGTTCTCAATATACTTTATTTTTCAGACCCACATAATTTCCATCTTATACATTCTGCACTGGCTCTCAATTGTGGTCACAATCATATATGGCGGTCGGGTTGCAAAAAGGCTGGGGCAAACAAACTCCTTAGGGAGCTATTAAGCCAGCAAGACTCCGCTCGTGGCCTGCTCATTCCTTCCTGCCATAGGTTGAATGGCTCTTTCCAGCATTGATTGACACCTGATTTCAGGCCACTATGCTACCTTTGGTTTACTCCCTGGTCTCTTATCATTCATAACCTTCTTGGTGTTTCCTCCAGGGGCTGAAAGCAATGCGCAGAATGCACCCCAACAACTCATTACCCCAGAAGAGCAACCGGTGAGGTCAGTGGGGCTGAAGAGTGAGTGACCCACCAGGTCCAGTGGGCCAGCCCAGTCCTGCTCTGCAGCCCCTACCCCAGAGCCCCGAGGACTCCTGTGGCCTTAGGTCTCTTCTTGTTGGAGCTTCTTAGTACCATGAGCCTTGCCATCTTCTTCCTCCTCCACCCCTCTGTTCTCGTCTCTTCTTGTGTTGTATCTTCTCTACTTTCAACTTGCAGTTGGCTTAACAAAAGCTAATTCTTTTGCCTCCTTCTCACCTTTTCCCTTGGGACCGAACATCCCCTCCATTCAGTGTCTCTTTCTTGAATGAGGAACCCTCCTACTTTTCAACCAGGTGCTTAGGTGGGTAATGAAATGAAATGAAATGAAATGAAATGATGAAACGATCTCTTGAGGGAGAACATACCGCAATCTGCGGAAGATTTCTTCCAGATGCTACAATCTCCTTTGGAAGACTCCCATCCAGCAGATGGACAGGACTTGCATTCTGGATAGGTTGGAATGAGAGGCACGTGAGAAGGTCTTTCTTGTATATTTGCTCAGAGTAGACCCTTGTCTTTCTGCTCAAAGATTCCAGACAGGTTAACAAAAAATAAATAAATAAGGAGAGATCATTGAAGTCATAACTAGAATCCTCAAAGAGCCAAAACCACATATGCCATTTTGCAGGTTTTTAAAATGCCAAAAGAAGTGGGAAGCCCTGGAGGGCATCCTGAGCTGGGGGGAGGGGCAATTCTGCAGGGTCTCCTCCTTCTAGATTCTAGAAAGAGGAGCCTTGTGTTTTTTCCCCTTATGAAAAAAATGGCCATTCTTGAAAGTGCTTGTGCTTTGCGCTGAAATCAATGCATGAAACACTTCCCATCTGTTCCTAAAATTATTTTACATTATTTTATGTGTGCCTGTTTGAAAATGAATCAATAGAAGTATTTTGTTTTTGAGAAACACCAAGCCCTTCCTACCCATGCCAGCTTTTTGCCTCTGTCTATGGAAAAAGAAATAATTGGAGTCAGAAAAATTTGGATGATGGACTTTTTTTTGGCTATGATATGATGTGTCAAGGAGTTCCCAGCAGCCAGCAACAACTTTGCCTGAATTCTTCCAGCTCCTGGTTAATTATGTGTCTTTGTGTTTCCTCTGATGAATTTCTTTGTGGTGGAAGGGCAACAGTGTGTTTCATTCTGCATCTCAGTTGCTCTGTGGCAAGGGGCAATGCCACAACAAGGGCCCTATGGCCATGACAGGTGCTAGAGCCCACTTTTCTGCTTTGAGGTGATATCATTATTCATTCATTAAAAGCACCGTTTCTAAACTGGGAAGAAGATAAAACATCGGCCTTCTGAACCCAGTTCTACAATAAACACCCCCTCAAAGATAACCATGAACATTTCCTCCTATGCAGTTACAATCTTGATGCTCTTAGAGTTTGTACAAGTATTTTCTGTAGGGATGCATGACAATAGCCAGTTTTGTCCATGTCTCATTCTGTGATCCTGCAAAATCTGTTGAGCTTGACAATGTTTTATAGTTCACAATGAGGTTTGTATGCATTTTGGTGCCTCGCTCTTTAAACAAGCATTTTGGTTTGCAATTTTGACTACCGTACAGTCAGCATGTACAGTTGCCTTCCTACAATGCATTCTTCTACATTATTTTCATGAATATATGCGGTTTTGTATGTTTCCATTCTATACCTTTTTTTAAAAAAAAAAATGATGCTCATTGCAAAATTTTAAAAGGGGAGAGTTCTGAGCAGTAACGTAAGCCTTGGCCCGTAAGCCTTGGTTTGCTTGTGAAGTTCCTGTTGGCTGCTGGCATCCAAATTTAGCTTCTTCTTTTCTTCAGCTGGAAGAAGTTACATTATGGAAAAACGCTTGCAAATCTTAGCTGTGTCACACCTTATTAGTCATACAAACACTTAGAAAGCAAAGGGAAGAAATGCAGCCTTCCACAAATGTGCAGAGGGAGGTTATTTTCCGTATTGATAAATGAAAAAGCATCACTCTGAAGCTTCTCCCGATTTACTTCGGCTCAAACTGGACCGGGTTTTAGAGCCTTATATTCTCTGAACAGTGCAGTTTTCAGAAGGAGGATTATACGCAGTTTTGAAAAGCAGTGGAGTAGGAAACTTGTGCTCCAAGTTGGCAAAATCTTTAATTCCCCTCCACCCAGCTGCCCTCTTAGGCATCAAGTCTATCCTGGCTTTTGTCTCCTTGGGAGAACTTCTCCAACTGCCAGCATTGGCTGAGATCACGCGCAGGTAGATGAAGCCACAAAGCTCTAACAATTAAATATGTTGTGGATGTGAAAAAGGCCTTGTGCTTGGACATTGAGGCAGAATCTACAGAGAACAACAGAAAGGAGCTTGGAGGTCTTCTAGTCCAACCCTCTGCTCAAGCAGGAGAGCCTACGCCCGTGATGGCGTGCCATAGGTGGCACGCGTAGCCATATCGGTGGGCACACGAGGTCAGCTCTGGCACACGTGTGCGCCGGCCAGCTGATTTTCGGGCCTTCTGGCCTACTGGAAGTAGGGAAACAGGCTGTTTCCTGCCTCCGGAGGACCTCGCGGGATGGTGGGGAAGGCCTGTTTTTCTCTCTCCCTGGGCTCCAGAGGCTTTCTAGGAGCCTGGGGAGGGCGAAAATGGCCTTTTCCCCACCCCCCAGAGGCCCTCCGGAGACCAGAAACGGCCCATTTGCCAACTTCCGGAAGTCCTCCGGAGGGCCTCTAGGGTGTGTGGAAAAGGCTGTTTTTGCCCTCCCCAAGCTCCTAGAAAGCCTCTGGAGCCTGGGGAGAGAGAAAAATGGACCTTCCGGTCTCACTGGAAGTCGACAAATGGGCTGTTTCCGGCCTCCAGAGGGCCTCTGGGGGGCGGGAGGCTGTTTTCACCTTCCCCAGGCTCCTAGAAAGCCTTTGGAGCCTGGGGAGAGAGAAAAACATGCCAAAAGCGTGGGGAGTGTGGGGGGAGCACGTGCATGCGCGTAGGTGGGGTGCATAGAATTATGGGTGTGGGCATGTATGCACCTGACCACTCCCTGCCCCCCCAGCTTTTGGCACGTGATGGCAAAAAGGTAAGCTATCCCTGGCCTATGCCATTCCAGACCAATGGTTGCCCAATCTCTTCTTAAAAACTTCCAGTGTTGGAGCACCTTCAACTTCTGGAGGCAAGTCGTTCCACTGGTTAATTGTCTTCCTCACTT
Organism: Arizona elegans; assembly: GCA_022577455.1. Classification (NCBI taxonomy): domain Eukaryota; kingdom Metazoa; phylum Chordata; class Lepidosauria; order Squamata; family Colubridae; genus Arizona; species Arizona elegans. Next base: position 1,208,103 of record JAKOOJ010000065.1, on the reverse strand, counting down.
TAGGAAGTTTAGGAAGTTTCTTTTTAATTCCAGGTTGCTTCTCTCCTTGATTAGTTTCCATCCATTATTTCTTGTCCTGCCTTCAGGTGTTTGGAGAATAGGTTGACCCCCTCTTCTTTGTGTCACCCCCTTAAATATTAGACACGGCTATTGTGTCACCCCTAGTCCTTCTCTTCTCTCAGTCTGGAGTTTCCTGCTCTGCCCTGCCTAGCATTGAGCATAGCTTGTCTCATTTTTCTGGATTTGAGGACCACCCGATACCCCCAAAATGGTAGCTTGCACTTGAGCGATTGAGTCGCCAAAGGTGTTTTGCATTGGGGAGGGATCTGGAGACAGGGAGAAGAACAAAGACTCTTCCAAGCTGGGACCTTTTGAAGTTGGGTTGGCGTCTTCTAAGGCACCCTTCAAAGTTCAACAGCGTTCTTCTGCATGAATTGCTCAGAAGGAAAGTCCTCTTCAATATTTGAGGGCCGCTTCTTTCTTCAGGACACCGTGCCAGGTCCAGGTCTAAGGAGCCTCCACTATAGGAGGTTCTCCCATTAACAACGGGCATTCTTGGCTGCCCTCCTCCACAGGGCTTCTTACCTGAGGCTACTTTCCTTTAATCAGAGCAATTCATCACAGAGCCTCTCCTGGATTTCACTGCCAGCCCTTCTCTTCTGTTGAAACCAAAGAAAGTTGCAGCTCCAGTTTTGGTGGGTGTGAAAAGATCCATGTATGTAGAATGAGGTATTTGTTTTACCTGCACTCCTTCTCTTACCATCTTCCCCTACAAATTCCCAGCCCTGAGGGAAATCTCTGCTTTCAGTATCCTTGACAGGTACAGCTTCTTCTGTTACAGGATGCCTGGCAGCGATTCCGGGCACTGAGTTCTTCATCTGGTTATGGAAGCCCATCTCTCATGGCCAAATCCCGTTGGGGTGGTCTCCCTTGACGGAGGACCCTGCCCAACCTCCAGCTGGCCACGGTTTCCCTCCTTGTTCTCATAATATCCAGGATTCCTAGACTGAAAGAAGATAGAAAGTAAGACGGGTCCCAACGGTGCTTTTTCAAGAGGCAATTGGCCTTTCTTTGATTTCTCCTTGAAGACATTTCGCTTCTCAATCAAAAAGCTTCTTCACTTCTGACTTCAGTTCTGTCAGAACTGAAGAAGCTTCTTGGATGAGAAGCAAAACGTCTTCAAGGAAAAACAAAGAAAGGCCAGTTGCCTTGACCTTGATGACGGAGAATCTCCATAGACAAAATAAGGCAGGGCCGAAGAGAAAGAGGCTGCATACCTTTGATGCCATCTTCTGAGAGGAGAGGAGAAAAGTGCATATTCATTTGGTGCCATCATACTACAAGAACAGGCCTTGGTGTGTAGCAACTGACCAGTGGCCTCCCGTTATTCGGGACTTGGGGAGTGAGTAACCCAACCCTTTTGCGTCTTTTCTAATGGGCTATCTTTTCCTCCCTTTCCTTCTACAGCTTCTGAAGGCAGAGTGATTACTGCAGAGCTGAGAGAGCCTCCGTCGGGCTTGCAGAGCCGCTATGGAGGAGGTCCAGTCAGGTGAATTTTGCTGAACAAATTTGCTGGGGGGAGGAGGGGGAACCCACCCGTTTTGACATTGCCCTGAGCCATGGCTGGTTAAACAATGGCTTATGGAACAGTCCCATTAATAATTCGCTGGGCTGAAGCCACCTGCTCTTCCAGGAATCACTTTGCAATCCATGCTCAGTTCATAGAAAATGTTGACCTGGAGCAAAACAAGACACAATATGGTTTAGCATAATATGTTAATACAGTCCCTGAATAAATAAAAAACCCCTTTTGCTTGTATTCAGGCCGTGGGGCCTGCATTGCCTGCTAAGCCATGGCAAAAACTCCAGTGGAAGCGCTTAGCAAATTAAAGGCAAGATCAATTGATTAAATCTAATTGTAACCAACTAAGAAGGTGCCCCTGGTTAATTGGAGAGAGGCTGCAGATGATTCCCTTTCTTTGCACGTGGGGAATGCTGTTTCCGATGCGATGCCTCTTTGGGCAAATATGGGCTAAGATGCTCCTGACTTCCCTAAAATCTGCCTCTTGTTCCAGGCAGGTAACGCCAAAAGCCAGATCAATTCATTCCGGGTGTGTTCATTTGTGTGCGAATGAAGAGCGAGTGGTGGCGGTGAAGGTGATGGACCAGGAGTAGAGATAGCCCAGGTTCTGGTCCTCCCTTAGATACGGAAACTGCCTTCTCTCCTAGCCCTGGACTGCCACCTCTGCCTTTCCACCAGCATTGGACCAGCATGTACAGTGTAGTTCATCATCTTCAATTAGGAACCCTTCATCTTACAGTGGATTGATTCCAAGTTGTTCTGATCTAGGCTTCCTGAGTCATTAAAACACACAAGTAGTCCCAAAAACCTCTTTTATTGCATCAGCTGTGAATTCTGTGAATTCTGTGAATTCTGTTCATTCACAGAGGAGTCCCAATTAGTTAGTTACTTCTCCTTCAGGAGAAGTCCTTCGGGATAATCACCCACCTTTATCTCCCTTGACATGTTGCCAAAGACCTAATTGGCAAAGCCACACGGAGTCCAGAATCAAACAGAGCTTCAGGCTTTAAGCTGAACTGAATGAACAAACGTTGCTTCCTGCAAAGGCCCTCTTTTAAGCCTTATGGGAGGGGCCAATCATCTTCCAGCCCTACTTCCAAGTCATCCCTTTTGTTTTAGCTGTTCTTGCCTTCTGGCAGCTCTCTGCATGCGCGCACTGGGAACAGGCTCCCCCTGTTCCTCTGTCTCGCTGAGGTCTGACTCTGGAGGCTCCGGAGGCAGCACGTACCTCCCAGATGGCCCTTTCTCTGCCTCTGATGCAGAGCCCTCATCCGAGCCTTTCCCAGACTCCAGGACTGGCTCATGGTCCTCCCCAGCCTCCTCACTGTCCGACTCTGCTGCCAGCTCTGCAGGCTGCTGGCGGACCACAACACAAGTAACCCTCATCAGAAATTGTGCCCCCTTGTCCTGCTTTTGTGTGATAGGAATGAGTGCTGGTGTGCTATCAGGATGCTCAGACACAACTTCAGGAGTATCCAGTGCCTGTCCTATTGCTAGGAAAGCGACATGGGTGGGAGCCTCTATGGTTCACCTGCAATCTTCAAGGCCTTTGAGTTAAATAAGTGAAACAACTCCCATCGTCTTCCTTAATCCCCTTTCGTCCTTTTTCTCTTTTGCCCCATCACTTTTGACGCTCCCCATGTGAGTTCTGCAGTGGTGCCCTTTCTGGGGCCCAAACTTTGTAAAATATTCCTGCAAACTACAACCACACAACTCTGTCTCACTTTTGACATTTTCTCAGCAACGCCAAAAGTGGGGGGGGGGTTTACCAGGGAGGTGATCTCACCTTGCCCCCCCCCCCAAATGGTTGCTGCTGGTAGGTGAGGTTTTGATTTCCACTTTCCTACAGTGTCCACCATGTTGGAGGTGACCTTCTCTGCTCCCTGCTAATGGAGAGAAAGCACCTGCTTCAAGGTCATCACAGCCACTCAATGTGGACGGAGAGCGGATTGGAGTCCTGATCCCCCCACTTTCTCCATGCCAAGCTTCTCCCTCCTCTTCCCTCCAGGAGTCTTGGGCTACAACCCTTTTTCTCGGCTCCTCTAAAGCCTGCAAAACTTGGCTTCGGTATCTGGAAGAAAGAAGGGCTGCCACAAAATAAATTTGGGGAGAGGTGGTGAGAGATTTGAGCGCCTGAAGTGCTTTTAAATTGCTGCTTAAACAGATGTAACAATCTTGTTTGACAACCCAACCATAAAAACCTCCTTAATAACGCTGCTCGTTTGTATTCCAGATTGGATTAATAGATATAAATATTTCAGGGATTAAACAGGCTCTCCCTGCCGGCAAGAGCAAATCTTCACAGGATGCATGGAAACAGTACAGGAACCCTGCCGACAGATAGTCCAGCAGTTTCAGGAGTTGCGTTCTTCGAGCAGGCTTCCTTCAAGACAAAAATGCTGTAAATTCAAGATTGTCCCTGAGCCGCATCACAGAATTCGAAAAGGCTGCATTTTTTCCCTTCTGAATAGCGATGCAAGCTACCGGTGACTTTACAGTAGAGAATATTTGTCCTGTCATTTGGCCCAGAGCTGGGATGAGCCATTTTGCATTCCACTCACATCCAACCTTCTGTTGCTACCGAATTGCAGGATTTCTTGCTTTGGCCCCTCTCCCCATCAAGCATGATCACATTCACATGATTGCAGGGGATGCCGAACTAATTCCCATCCTAGAATGTCTTCTCTCACGTGGTCTTCTCTCCCAGCTAGCGTCCTCAAGGCTTGGCAAAATGAGAGGTTGGAAAAACTAACACAGAGTATCTGTGGCTTGGACTATTGAGCAAGCAAAGCATGGAGACGTTTTGCAGGAGAGACATGCTCAGAGGTCTCGATGAAGTAGGACCGAAGGTGAATTCAGAGCCTGGAGATACTTCAGTAGCAACTAGAAAAGGAAGAGCAAATTGGCAGGAGAAAAAAGGGAAAGAAAATGTATCAGCATGAAGCAAAATGTCAAGAATACTTGGTTAGTGATATCTTGCACATAGAATCAAAGAGAAGAAATCTTCTCAGTTTTATTGAGCATGTTGAGAACAAGAAAAATAGTCGGAGACATAAGATGCATCAGAGTCAATCAAAGAGAGATCTTCACTTCACCCCCAATATGTGTTCTCTTGGTTTTGTTTTTTTAATCCAGATGAGTTGATCTGTTGGGCAGTGGAGAGTGGATGATGGCCAAAGTCTTAGGATTTTCTGTACCGCCCCCATCTTCCATCTTGCCTTACTGGGAGAGTGGAAATGGTTCATGAACAAGCGGAGGATGGTGCGGATAATTTAACAGGCTGTGGCAGCATTTTATCAAAATTATTTATGATGGAAATTACGGTCATCAAATATTCATCCCTTCCTTTACTCATGCAATATGGCTAGGGAAGACGTGTTTTTCTCAGGCCAGCCAGGCAGAGAGGAAGGGCTCTAAGCTGCTTGACTGCCTTGGGCAACACTCAGCGAATTTCGAAGTTAGCAAAGAGGAACAGCAATTCTCCACTTTCCGTGCCAGAGAATGGGGACCTTCCAGTCTCCTGAACATATGTGTTGCAGGAGGCTGCCATTTTGAGTGACCAAAGGGGGCAAGGTGCAAGTGCATGGCCGACAACATACCGTATTTTTCCGAGTATAAGACGCACCTTTTTCTTCCCAAAAAGAGGGTAAAAATCTGGGTGCATCTTATACTCTGAATGTAGCCCTGCCCAGCTTTGCAAACGGAGATTTCAGAGGCTGAAAGAAGCTTCAGAAAAAAAGCCTGAAAGGCTTTTATCTAAAATAATATGGCAAGCAACAAAAGAAGAATCAGTAAAGGTTCTAACCAAACTATGCTAACAAATCCGGAGAATGATACAATAACCAACAGATCAGAAGAGGTTAATCTACATACCAATACCAAAGAAAGGAGATTGAACAGAGTACAGATAGTCCTTCAGAATAAAAGCCTCTGAAAGAAGCTTCAGAAAAAAAGCCTCTGTTTCGGAGGCTTTCAGAGGCAGAAAAAAAAGTTTTTTCTGAAACAGAGTTTCAGAAGTTTCAGAGGCAGAAAAAAAGCAAGCACCGAGCTCACAACCAACAAACCTGTTGCTAAAATTCACCTCTGGGAACAGCTGATTGGGGGTATTCTGGGAGGTGGATCCACCTGCCAATCAGCTTTTTTCTTATTTTCCTCCCCAAAAACTAAGGTGTGTCTTATACTCTGAAAAATACAGTAGCTAGCATTAAAATCTTTGCAGAATCATCATAGGAAGACTTTAACATGCCCTTTACTTTCCATGCCAATGTTTTAAACAAAAAAGTGTTATTTTTTAAAAAAAATTCCTATCCCTGTCTCATCTTGTTTATTTTCAATACCTTGCTTGCATTAGCATTTCTCAACTTGAAGAGACATGGACTTCAACTCCCAGAGTTGAAGCGATTGTGGCTGGGGAATTCTGGGAGTTGAAGTCCACATTTCTTTAAGTTGCCACGGTTGAGCAGCACTGCCTTGGACGATGCTACCGAATAAGCCGTTGTGTTGAAGTGTGATGGTGATGAAACGGAGCTGCCTCTGTTTCTATGGCTTCTGATATTCTTTTGGATGCGTTTAGACCTTTGCAGGTCGATGCGAGGCAGCAGGGCTTCTGTTTGCCTACTCTGCCTCTGAGGACCCTGCACGCACGGTGGGCCATGGATTGTCTCTGCCCCACTTTGGGGCCTTGCATCCCTCCCATTTTCCGCAGGACATCTGTTGTTGACTGGTCAAGCTCCAAACCAGGACAAAAGGAAGCCCTTTGTGGCTTACTGCCTCTCAGAGCTCCAGACAAGGATACAGGCCAGTGGAGACGAGTTGGCTCCCAGCTCAGCTCTCTTTGGTGGAATGTCACAAGCGCTTGGTATAGCGTGGATAAGCCCCCTCTAGATGCAAAGGCTGGACAAGCCCCCTAAAATTCTGTGACTCTTACAGCCCCAAACGCTGAGCCTTTATAAACCCGTCCGGAGAACTGGGGGGTCTGTGGCTAAAATGTGAAAATGCACAAGCAGCTCAAGGATTACCAACCCCGAGTGATTTCTCAAGAAGGCTCATTTTTACAAAAAATATTAAACCAAGGGAATCAGGAGAATTGGAAAGGCCAAACAGAATGTGGAACATAGAATCACGGGGCTGGGTGATAACGTGGGAAAGAAAAGAAGTGGGGTCAAATAAAAATAATGGGGAGAAATGGGGGCTTGATGTTTAATCTGAGGGACACCAAATGTTTTAAAGGAACGTTTCACTCGCAGGAGAGTGATTTTTATTATTCTGATACTACCTGCAATCAGTAATTGTTGGATTCCCCTGTACTTATGGACATACAGTATATGCCTAGGGCAGCAGGCAAGAGCAGGCGCCTCCTCCAGTCCCTTCTCCAAATGCACATTTTTAACAGATTAATTCTTTATTTCTGCTGCCTCTCCTTCCCTCCCTCCCTGGATCTGCCTCCCCCACAACCTTGGAGGCAGCAGGGAGGGTCAGGCTGTTGACCTGATGGCGAATCCCATCCGCCAGTCTGAAGCGCTTTGTTTGCTCATTCAGCCCCAGCCTCGGAATTGCATTACATGTGTAGCCCCTTTTATCTACCAAATGTTGCATCTTGGGCTCCATCGGCCTCTGGATAATAGAAGCCCGGGTTTGATTCACTCTCTGATCTCACCTCAAACATCGCTCTGTCAATTTGCTTTCTAAGGAGGCACCGCCACGACTCAGTGGGAATACGTGTCTTTAATTTGTCCTTTCACCTTCTCTTACACACTTAGAACATCCGTTCCGTCTCTCCCACTCAGCTCGTCTGCATGAAAATGAAACAATCCTCCCCATTGCTCAAGTTTGTGCGGTTGATATTTTCATGCAATTTGTTGTTGCAGACTAGATCAAAACCAATGCTTTTTTTTGGTTGTTGTTTTGCTTATGCAAGGATTCTCTGTCAAAGCAATGTTGCCTTGTCTCTACTTGAATCAGCCAGGCAGGGAAGAGGTTTTAGGGCTCTCCAAAAGAGCTGAAGACTGGCTTGGATAACAATAGACGCTGTGCAGGAGAGCCTTGAAGTCCCCACTGCTCGATATGATCCAACCCCCACCCCAGTTAATTCTCTCCCGAATGGTGGGAGATGGAGGATGCTTTAGCCAGATTTGGGAAATGGTCTTCTCTCTTTCTAACAACTCCCTTCAGGAGAGGATTTTTGAGGTGCCTCTGCAAAAGAAAAGAAATATATTATATACACAACGATGTGAAATTGCAGCTGTCAGTTCTTTAGCTGGTGGCTTATGCTCTATTATTATTATTATTATTATTATTAACAACTTTATTCATTAAACATGAAACTCAGTCAACTGAACATTCAAAAATGCATCAAAAATACTATTGACTGGTGCTAATGGTTGATATGGGTTGCTGCCAGCGTCCTAGGTATCAACCAAGTACCTTCTTAAGATGTACGATGTTCCAAGTAGCGCAGTTTTTTGCAGTTCTGCTGGTGTTATTGCAGGAAGCTGCAATTTGCTGATGTATCTTATAAAATTCTTGGACATGGTACCAAGTGCCCCGATGACAATGGGTATCACTGTTACGTTTCATCCATAGCCATGTAGTTTCGATGTAGTTTATTATTATTATTATTATTATTGTTGTTGTTGTTGTTGTTGTTGTTGTTGTTATTGTTGTTGTTGTTATTGTTGTTGTTATTGTTATTGTTATTATTGTTATTCTGGTTTGCCCCACAGTCAGCCAGACATTTGGACTGGATTTGACGTTTTTAGCCACCTACTGAGTCCTCTTTGCTTCCATCCAGTCAATAAATCCATGCCCACAGTAGCTCCTTGTTCTTAAGAAAATAGGGTTGAAAACTAGGAACAGTGGCAGAATCAAGAAGGATGCCTTCACCCCCTCAGAGCACCCAAAGACTCTCTGATATAACAGAAATGAGTTTTGGGGTCCTTTTCAGGAGGATCCAGCAGCTGGCCTTGACCCTCAGCTCTCCACTAAGGAGCTGAAGCAGCCATAGGGATCATCTTCCAGGCAGTTATTTGGCCAGGTGGGACCTTCTCACCAGGGAAGGTGCCATCAGCAGTGGCTACTAAGCATCAGGCCTTCTCAGCTCCCAGGCTGGTACCACAAAATGGAAATGGCAGTATCTGAAACGACCATTTGTGGGGAGAGTCCAAAGGTCAACGCTGCCTTTCCAGGTGCTGCTGCTGTCTTGGCATCTGCCAACTGGCCTGCCAAGTTGGACTGCCCTCCTGAAGCAGAGCAGGCCTTTGCTTCAGAGAAGGGGAGCCGAGGAAGAAATCCTTTTCACAATGGAGCCTGGCAAGCTGCTTAGTCCATCATAGGTAGACTTTGAAGCTTAATAGCTTGTCTTCTCCCACCAATTACGCCTGAGAAATGGGATCGCTCAGGGACTCCTATCGAATTGTTATCAAAAACATTTCAATTCAGGTTTTGACAGCTTCTGCAGGAACGAGTTTCTTCAGGCCAGAGTAGAGACCAGAGAATTGGACTCCATAACTTTCCACTCAAGGTATGGATTTCCTGTCAGGAAAAATAAATCCATGCCTGAATTCATCTACAATTAAAGCATCTGGATCGCCTTTCGCATCTCTTAGTTCTTCGGTTTTGATTGTGAGCACAGAAAGGGAGATTCACAAAGGTATTGCGGTATCGGAGAACGCTCTGCTTTTCGAGAATTAATTTCTTCAGAACGGCTAATGTTGCCATGATGCTTCTTTCAAAATGATGCTGTTTGGGGCTGTTTAAAAAGTCACTTTGCAAGGGACAGATCACAAGTGCAGATGCCGCGTGCCAGGTTTCTCAGCCTTTGATGAATGCGTCGCTTTCCAGGAAAGACGTGGCATGAAGATCTCAAAGGATGCTTGAAGTTGAGCAGGCTTCTAAATCTCTTTGTGATCTCAGCTTCCAGACACAAGGGCATCACATGGTTGGGCCTGGTTTTACACTGTGCTAGTGAGTGAATAATATATATCCTTGGTCCACGCAAGGGATAAATCGCATTTGGCTTGATATGATGCAGGGATGCAGATGACCTATTCTGTAAATCATGATTTGCAATCTGTATTCACCAGCTTAGCCAGACATACAGGCCAAGACCTAATGTACAGATTGAGGCAATTCTCAAATTATTCAGCATTAAAAGGTTAAAAACCATGAGCTGTATGGCCTCGGTTCAAATCTCAGTATATTACTCTATTATTTGGGAAAAGTGATTAACTTTGTCAGCTCATGGGAACAGAAATCCTTACCCAGTGTAGTTATGATACACTTAAAAGTGTCTGTCCTGTCTTCCCAACACTCAAAATCCAGGCTGATTGAAAGGTCTCAAAACAAAGCACAATTAAAGGAGCAATGGCAACCCTCCACTCCACCCTCTTCACACACAACAGCACCTGATGTGGCAGTCTGAGTTGGAAGGGGTGATGATGAACAGTGTTTTCATGGCAGCTGAGTTGAGGCCTTCTGTGTAAATTGCTCCAACCTGACACAGTTTGAGCAGGGAGCAGGAAGCATCCTTTTCTACTCTAGGAGTGCAGATTTGCTTATAGGACTTAACGGAACCACCTTACCTTGCCACAAATTCTTAGCAATCTGTCTTTAATTCCGGTTTCCCTCCACTTGTGGTTCTCGGTGACTGCTGCTTCCTAACTACCCTAGAGCCACGCATCACAAAAGTCTCCCTGAATGGCCCCAGGATGCTTTTGGAATTGTTCGATGAGGTGTGATTATATGGTGGGCAGATTCCACCCACATCTTGAAGGTCTTGGCCAGGGCTTCTGCTGCCTGCAGGTGTGTTCAGACACTGCAGGAATAGCGATTTGGTCCGCTGATCTGCAACAGCGGCGCCTGCGGATGACCTTGGGAGACAGGAGGAAGAACCACAGACTGGAGGACCGACCGACCGACTACTGTAAGGGATGCCTCAGGCCACAGAAAAAGAAGAGAGCCGGAAGCCTCTCGGAAGGGACCCTTCTTGGTTTTGTAAAAGGAGAGGAGGAGAGAAAGTCTCCTGAGACTGATGTTAACCCTTTGAGGTAGTCCAGACAAGAAGCCCAACAATGAATCCTAGCTGTATTTCTTATTGTAAGGTTCTGAGAACCTTCCAAGACTGCCCAAGAGAGATGGACGTCTAGTGAATTGCGCAAGTATCGTCTCTCCATTTGTCAGTCTCCAAGCTAGGTAGGGTAGCCTTGAAAAGCCCTGGCAAAAACCCTGAGGCTCTCCTCAGCACAAACACCTGGTTTGCTAGCTCCAAGTAACCAAGGCAGGAGAGTTCTAATTATCTAGGGAAGTGCTAATTATCTAAGGTATTTAAACTTTAAATATAGGAAGCTGGGACTGGCTTTTTACATTTCCTCCCTAAGCAAAACTCTCTCCCTCATCTGTCCTCTCCCTCTTTCTCTTTTCTCCCCAGCTGTCCAAAAGCTCCACCTTCTAAACAAAATCTGGATTCCACAACCTTATTCTTATTCCCGATTCCTTCCTAAGAAATAAATTTCGGGATAAGTGGCAAAAAAAGAATGCTCCTCCCACCCTCCTCCCAACATCCCCTGCCAAGTTTGTTGGCAAAAATACTTATGGCCCTGAGTCAAGGCTACCCTCCTCTCTATCTTCCAGGAAACCGCCGGTTTCTGTTTGCAGTTGCCCCCTTCCCAACCACCGAGGAGGGAGCTGGAGGTACCAGCACAAAAGAGCCCCACCCCCACCCCGAATCCTTAGCCTGCTGTGAATGACAGTTGCAAGCCCCTGGCTTGACAGGGTGGGTCACCACCCTTCCCCTTCAGCTCTTTCCCACGTGATCTATGGAGAGCCTCCCTCCAGAACCTGAATGCAGATGAAACCGCAGGAAGGCAAGGAGACCGGAGGAATAAAAACGCCAGCCAGCCCAGCATTTTGCCTTGATCTTGCCTTATTGTGCTTTTGCAGAGCCATTTCCTTTCCTATTCCTGTCAAAGAGGGAATAACTCCTGGGATCAGGGTTGCTCAGTGCTGCAGCTTTACAGCTTGGGGAAAAAAAGAGAACCCAACTGCAAAAGGGAAGTTCGGCTTTCTTCAGGTTGGTTCCCTGTGGGTTGCCAGGGACAAAGGGTCTGTAGGACACAAAGGCAGGATTGGATTTAATCATCACCAGCCCCAACATTCATCGGTCTGAGTTAGCAGAACAGGGGGGGTGAGTGGGCTTGGATTGGAGAAGACTCACCAAATACAAATAATAATTCCAAATACGAACGGATAAAATGTTGGTGCAGAGCACACCGGACTGAACTGTGGCTGCAAAAGAAGGAAGCGTGGAACATCGACGTGGCAATACCAGTGGAACAGAAGACAAAAAATTGGAGAACATCACCCAAAATCAAGACTTGAAAATCAAACTTGAAAGATCATGGCAGGAACTGGCTGTGGTGGTTCCAGGGGTTATCAGTTCACTGGGTGCCATACCACAAAATCTTGGACGGCACTTAGAAAATCTGGGCATTGACAACTTTTCCATCTGTCAGTTGCAAAAGGATCCCTCCCTGCTTGGATCAGCCCATAGACCACGCCAGTAATTATGACATGGTGGGTCCTTGGAAGGGACGTGATGCGTATGGAGGCCAACATCCGCTAAAGACCAGCACCTCTGCTTTCACGTTGTGGCATATAATAATAATACTACTTAAGTGTGGCAAGAAGATTGCAGACTGACCACAAATTATGATTGCAATAATATTTTTTTCCTATAGAACCACCAGCTGGAATTGTAGGAGGAGAGCTGGATTAATTTATGATGCAAACTATTGCAGAGAAACCTGGTAACCCCTTTTCTGGCTAACAGAATTTATTAAAAGGCAGCAGCATTTCTGAGTTGCAGCTTTTTCAGATGCATGGAGTGGCTTGACGGATGTCTGAGGAAGTGAATTGTTCAGATGGAAACTCTAATTCCAGGAACCGTAATCCCATTACCTGTGGTTGAATCCGGCATCTTAAACTGCAAAATACTGGACATGACACATAATCCGATGGACATCTTCCTAGCTATATCCAGGTGGTGGGTTGGAAAATGGCTAGTCTATAAATCATTAAGGCAATAAAAACAATTAATGTTTTGAACCACAGAAAGCTGAGCCTTCAAAATCTGGGCAGCCCCATATAAGGCGGATGTGGAAGCAAAATGAAAAAGGGCTTGCGATAAAGTGACAATTAGGGGCTCATGATGGAGTCAAGTTGGCTGATGGCATGAGTAACCTTGATAAGCAACTACTTATCAAGGGTTTGGGGTTCAAAAATAGCAATAGCAATAGCACATAGACTTATATACCACTTCATAGTGCTTTGCTGTACTCTCTGGGTGGTTTACAATGTCAGCATCTTGCCCTCCAACAATCTGGATCCTCATTTTACCGACCTCGGAAGGATGGAAGGCTGAGTCAACCTTGAGCTGGTCAGGATCGAACTCCTGGCGGTGGGTAGAGTCATCCTGCAATCATTCTGCATCCTAACCACTGCACCATCACAGTTCAAGGAAGTTAATGCTATGAAGTTGGTTCTTTTCTTGGAGGTTGACACAAGGCCTACTGCCCATTTTCAGGGGAGGCCATGAAGCCCACCTTGGACTAGCATCAGAACTCAACTTAAATCATCCCAGAAGGGTGAAATGAGGTCCATCCATGGCCTGAATGGTGGCCACGTCGGCAGGTCTTGCTGTTCCTTCAAGGTGGCACTCGTACAAAGGCATTTATCTCTGGATGTTCCTCCGTGGAGCCACCTGAAGCCATGGACTTCTCCTCCTCCCTTTCCTTTATCCCCTCAGCAGTGTTCTGCAAGGCTTGTATTAAGGGTGATGAGGATTTGTAACAAACCTCTCACCCTTGATCCTGCACCCCTTGGAATATTTGGAATGGCTCTGGCCCTCCCCGCTCCAAAAGGATGTTAGATTGCTGGAGAAAGTGCCCCAAAGCTCAACCCCAGAACTCAAGAGGCTTGCACAGAAGTAAGAGAGCAAAACCATGAAAGACGATGTTGCAGACAATAAAAGAAATATAGCCATAGGATCAGAATTAGAACAGCACAGGATATTACTGGCTACGAACTGACTGTTCCTGAAATCATAATGATCGCTAACACATAAATATTATGTAAGATACCAGCATGGCTCCTGCTGCTCTCCCTCTTCTGCTGCTACAGGACTAATTACCTTCTCTGTGTGCAATGCTGCAGGAGCCCTTCCAGTGAACAAGGTCTCCCCCGCTCTGCCTCTGTGCCCCCATTTGCATTCCTGGTGATCCGGGAATGATGCCCCCTCCCTAGCCCTGTCCCCAGATGGGGGTCCAAGCCCTCTCTCCATTTGTAAGCAAACAGGGCATCTCCAGATCAAACCGGGCTTCTGGAGCAGCCTTGGGGAGGGGAAGCAGAAGAATAAAGGAGAGCTTGAGATTTTGAATTAGAAAGCTATATTTGACCTCGGGGAATTCAAGCTGCCTGATAAGAAGTTTTCAAGAGAGGTGGGAGATCTCTCTCCATCTTTGTCAAATAGTCTCCAAAAGAGAAGAAGGAAGGAAGGAAGGAAGGAAGGGGGGGGAGGAATGGAAGGAAGGAAAGAAGGAAGGAGAGGAAGGAAGGGGATTTTGTTTTTGCAAAGCTGTTCACACATTGGAGCATTCCTTGGCTTCTGGCACTCCTTGGAGTTTGCGCTTCACTTGCCATGGAAAATGTGTGGCGATGCACACATGAAGTTATGGAAACTGTGTCCCAGCACATCTAAAGCACATGCAGTTGAGGTTGAGGGCTACTTTAAAGGAAGATGTGGGCCGGCAGACAGAAATACAGGCAAGAACGTGATCAGGCTCCTGCCATCTGCAGGTGTTCTGCCCGGAGATCTTTCTGAGGTGTGTTTCATGATGGACTAAAATCTGCAGCTCTGGGCTCGTTGGGGTGGGAAGAGAAGGGGCTGAGCAAGCCTAAGGACCGGTCTCAGGTTTATGCTCTGGATTCCCCACCTCCGCTCTGTGGATCTGCCTCTTTGATCTCTTTCCGAAAACCAGAGAGGAAAGTGCATCCTCGCCCAGAATGATGGCATGTATCTGCACAAGGGGAAAAAAGAAACAACCTTCTGTGGATGCCACTCCCGTGTCTCTGCCTTTTGAAGGAAAAAGCCAAAGGGCCGTGGGTCGAAGGGCTCCTGCTCTCAAAAGGCAGGCAGAGCAGAAGGCATGCAACAGCTGGAGCGTCAACCAAGGGCCCTCAGATCCTGAAGGGGCCCAAAGGACTGCAGGTCCAGCTTGCTGGGTGGGACTACAGCTGCCCTCTGTGTCCAGAGAGAGGAGAGGAAAAGAGCAGGTCTGTCCCTTTGGGATGGGGGAGGGACTCCCAAGGACCACAATTTTGCCCCCTGCTTGCATTTCCCCCTTCCCTTTGGGGTAGCTGCATCCCACCGTCTCCGCCTCCTGCATCCACGAGGGGAAAGTTTAGGAGGTCTGACCTTCCCTAAGGAAGATGTGTCAGCATCTCTCACAAGGTAACGCCTGGTGCGAAGGCTGCTTCACAGGTACGGCAAAGCTGGGAGCACTGATGATAATAGCGGGTGTGAGCCATTGTCAACGCCACCCCCGTGTGCCAAATTGTACGAGTAAGGCATGGTGACACTCAATTAAAATTCCTGGCTCCGGTTCTGTGGTGAGGTAGGAAGAGAGAGAGGGGACAGAGGTGCACAAGGAAAGCATTCCACTCAAAATATGGATTTCCATTTGCTCAGCACAGACAGCGATGGAGGCCGTGCCCTCTTCCCACTCGACCTGGAAAACTAAGCCAGGCATGAGGGCACAAAATAGGGCTAAGGAACAAGCCAGTTTCTGGAAATACACCAGAATATCTTTGCAAAACGTTCTGCTTGGGCTCTTACACAGGGCTTTCAGTCCTCATTCCTTGTCTTTGAATTCTGCAGTAGCTTATTTCTTTGGTTCCCATTGGTTTTATTCCCATTGCTTTCTATGGGAAAGCTGTTCTGTTTTCCCCCCTGTTGTGTTTCAGGTGTTGTGCTATTTTTTGATAAAGAATCAGAACTGCCATGTTTCAGGGGCATTGAAGGAAGGTTCTCCCTTTGGGAAGCAATGAATCAAGGGTCACCGCAGAGATTTCCCTCAGCTTCCCAGGAAAGTCCAGTTCCTTCTCTTGCTCAAGACCTTGCTGCTTTCTGACCCACTGCCATGCTTTGTACAAGATTTCAGAAGATTGTCTGAAGGATCTCGAGGTCAGGAAAGAGATGCATGTCTCTGTAACATGTAATGGTGGGTATGATTTTTACCCGAGGACAACAAGACCCAAAATATTTCTTGGAGCTTCAGGACCAAACAAATACTTGTGGAGGTCCTTGCCGAGCCCACCGCCCTCTTCAACAAATGTGCTTTCCATGTGTCTCTTTGCACAATGCACTTACTGAAGATCCGAGACTCCTTGTCCTGGCAGGAGAGCACAAAGTCTGGCTTTTCAGAATCCAAACTTCATCTGGGGTGGAGGAGACCCGGAGATGAGACGTCCCATCCTCTTCCCTCGTTTTCTCAGTCTAAGTTTCCCCCTGCTCCCGTCTCTGCCACTGGCGAGTTCCTCCGAGCAGGTGCATCTTCCTTTCTTTCTTTCTCTGGACAGGGACCAAGATGTCTCTTGCTGCTTGGTGTTATCTTAATGTTCTGCCTGAGATTTATTAATAGGGAATGGAGAAAGGACAAGATCATTTTCCATATCATAACCACTTGGCAGAGAGCCATAAAATAAAGGGGAGGTAAAAAATCCAGATACAGTCCCCATCGTTTATTGCCTGGCGAAGTCTGTCAAGGGAAGGTCATCCGAGATTTCTCACCCATCAATCTAGGAAGGTGATAAATGTGTCACTCGCCACCGTCTTAATCTGGGCGGGGAGGGGGGGGAGAGCAGGGAGAAGATGCTTCTTCTTTCAATGGAGATTGATTTCCGTGGGGAAGGGATGCAGCAGCTGGAACAGACTCCTTGGCCTTCACCTCCTATGATAGGGGAAGCGGCCTGCTTGAGGATGCCCCCAAACCTGTTGATTACCCATTCCATCCACTCGGTGTTACCCTTCCAGCATTCCTTCTTCCCCCAATTTGTCACCGTCTGTTTCTCGAATCATAGAATTAGAAGTCCCTTGGGAAGTCTGCCCCAGCTGGAAATCCTGGTCCAGCTTGCTTCGAAGGGGGCAGCTGGGGGACATCATCTCCCCAAAACGCATAGTTTGAAGAGGGTGACAGTAGGACTTAAGTGGTGTCCTGCATGGACATCTCAGCCAGTGTCGAGGGTAGGCAGAATGGAAGGTTCCAGAACATCTGGGGTTGGCAATGGCAGAGTCCTCCTTCGCTGTTGAAAAAGAGTCTTGAATTTTACAGTGAGGATGCCAAGATGCAGTTGACCAGCTCTGTGTAAATCCAGCTAAGAATGGTTCTTCTGAGTGACTCCCGGCTGAAACCTGTGAGTGGCTGCTTTGTGCATGGGGACCCCTGAACTAAGGCACAAGAGACTGGAAACTCTAGGAAGGCTTCTCTGGAAGGAAGCACGAAGGCTTTGAACATGAATTAAAGATGAGCCTGACTTCCAGGGGTTGCGCCTGCTGTTTGGAGAGCCTCCCTCAAGGGCTCAGCGCTCTCTCAGAGCCCAGGATCAAGAGGCAGAATGTCCAGGAGCCTGAAGGGTCAGAGGACCTGGGGGGTGAAGGCCAGGAATGGCCAGGCTGAGGCCTTGTGGCTTCAGTTTTTTGCTACACAAGAAGAAACATGGAATGCAATTCAAAGGGCCTATTTAACCAGCAGCTGGAGGCCGGGTGAAACCAGCTCTGCAGAACGGGCTCTCCAGCAAAGGGGAGCCATGAAGCAAGAACAGAATGCCCCATGTAGGCCCAGGAGAAGGCTTCTGCCCTGTTTGGCCAGAGCTGTGGGTCTGCTGCTGCTGTGGAAGGATGTCTCAAGTGTGCAGGGGCATGTGGGTTGGGGAGATTGTGCAGAGACTTCACAGATGCTCCTGAAAATCCACCCTTCTGGCCCTGATGATCAAAGCTGGGCTGATCAGAGAGCTCCCCAGAGCCAGCTGTTGCTACAGCTGGCTTTGGGCAACCCTTGGCAGCAGCGTCTGAAGGACTTTGCCGACTGGAAAGGGAACCCCTCAAACGCAGGGGCCTCCTCTTGACAGCCGGCATCATGGAGAGGAAGCCAACTTAAATCTGGCCAGCATGGTCTCTGGCGAGAGCGGCTTGTGGCGTTCAGGCCATCAGAAGCAGACAGCAAAGGTCTTAGCTGGAGCTGAAGGCTGAGCTAGGAGCCTTCCCTAATCCTGCCCTCCCAGCCGCTGCGGGCAAGCTGGGAATCTGTGCCATGCACCGGCTCTCAGCTGCAAGGAAAGCATGCTGAGAAGGGGAGATGGATTTGAGGAAATCCCTCGAGTTTTTAATTCCACCAGCAAAACACTCCCTGGAGGTGTGGGTGCGGGCGGGCTTTTCTCCCAGCCTAAACCTGGAGACGTAATCCCTCTCTTTCCATGTGTTGCCTTGCTTCAGAATGGACACGGCAGGGATTTGGGGGCAGGGGTTGGCAAGGGGGGACAGTAGCATTTGTCTCTTGGAGCAAAAGCAATCAACTGGCTGGTGAGCAACCCTTGAAGGTCCATATGTCAATGAGTTTTGCCTGCTCTCCTTTGTGCTGAGTAGAGGCATGCTAATCCAAGCTTCATTTCGGGTGTGTGTGTGTGTGTCTAAGATTCGTCTGGCTTAGGTCCATGGCAAGGAGGCCGCCCTGCCTCTAGCATCTGCTGAGAGGGTCCACCACGAAGGGGTGAAATCCAGCAGGTTCTGATAGGTTCTGGAGAACTGGTAGCGGAAATTTTGAGTACTTCGGAGAACCGGAAAATACCACCTCTGGCTGGTCCCAGAGTGGGGCCGGAATGGGGATTTTGCAGTATCCTATGACAGGCTGCACTCATATTGTAGTCTGGAAAAAATGTGATTTTGTAAATGCCAGGGTCAAGAATCCTTTGGATTCTTTGCTGAAAATTCTTCCAGAACAATTCCTTAGATTTATTTTATTGAAGGACAGTCATATATACATTTTTTTTTTAAAAAAAAAACCTGCTTTGATGTATATTTAATTTTTCCTTTCCCCAATTCACCTTTTCTGAACAATCCCTCTAATTCTGCTCCCGGGTTCCTCAGTGCTGGGCTGGTCCCAGAGCGCAGGGCATCTCCCAGCAACTGCTCCCTTCTTAAATCTTGGTGATTTCCTGGCTACCAAGCCAATGGCAGATAGCTGGCCTTATCTGTGCGCAGCAGCAGAGATAAGATAGTCAAAGGGATTTTTTATTCCCCTGCAGCTTGGCCCTAACCTCTCCGCAGGGAAACTGGATTAGCAGCTTGTTTTGTTTTTCAGAGTAGAAATGCAGAGTTTAGAGCTTGGGGGGGGGCATTGCAACAATCCTGACTTTGGGCTGGATTCCCACACACCCCTAAACCCAATCGCAGTTTAACCAAACAAGGGTGCTGCTCTCCCATCTTGGCTGTTCATCTAGCTTGGTGTCTTGTGTGGGACGAGGGTCCTTTGCAGTGATGGGTTTCCCCCCAGTTTGGATCGGTTCGCTCCGCCCACCGACCCTGATGTCAATAGGGAGCTTCTGCACATGCGCACAGCCCCATTGCGAACCAGTAGTAAAGGTAAGTACAACCCACCCCTGGTCCTTTGCTTTCCAAGGAATGGACACAACACACAACATAGCAGCCTTTAGTGCAGCACACGCCTTCCCCGGTCACAGGGATTCTCTGCTCACCTCTGCCCTTCTAGGACCGTATCAGATGATGTTGCCACCTAAGGAGGTCTTTAAAACCCAAGTCTGTTTGTCCAAAAATGCTCCCTCCATTTCCCCCCATCTTCCCAGTTCAGAAAGTCCCCGGGGGCCGTGTTAAATTCTTCTTGTTGTTTTGAAAAGACAGCAATCTGCAGTGATTTTTGGTGCTGCAGCTCCTTCCCATAAAAGCCTCTTTGACCCAGGAAGTTTGCCTGCAATTGGCTGGGAGAGAACGCTCACTGTCCTGCTTTCTGATGAGAGGAGTCCTGCTATGGCCTTTGCTGGCTCCTCATTTTTCCTGGGGTGGGTGGCGTTTGGGGAACAGCAGTGGCTCCTGTATGAAGACCTGAGTGATGTGAGCAGTTCCATTTTTCTTTGTGGTCTCAGGTCTTCTGCTCCAAAGAGATCCCTGAAGAGCACCATCTGAGCAGGAGACGTGGCTCCATGGCCCTGAAAAGCAGGTGCGGGGACAAATCTGACACACGTCGCAGCTGCTCAGGTATATTTTGAACCGTTGATCACATATTGTCAGGCAGTTCTGTTTTTTCCCTCCTGTCACCTTCTGTCATCCTGCTCTTTGAATTAGCTGAAAACGGGTGACTTTGGAGTCTATTAAGGGTGCCCGTAACGGAATTCAGCCTGATCGGTGCCCCCTGAAAGGAAGAGAATGGAGAAAGATGAGGGGCCCCCAGGGTATAACATTGGGGTCCAGATATGGTGCCCACTCCCCTCGTTTTCGCAGAAGCCGTAAAGCCAGCCGAATCCTTCAGCTTCCTTCCTCTGTTGCCGTTCCGATTATATGCTATCTGATCAAACTTGGATATTTCCGTAGCCTCTTCTTTTGTAAAAGCTACTATATTTCACTCCGGCACTTTTGATTTATTTTACCATCTGTTGAGAACAGTCTGCTATTGACAGAGATAATTTCCCATTCTTTTCACATCCCTGAAGGTTTGGCAGGTGGTCAATAACCTTGACGATGAGGTGGGAATGGCCTCTTTGGCATATCAATTGCACTTCCCCAAGTGGCTAATTGATTGGCTCCTGTGTCCAGCCCAGTTTTCTAGATGGGTGCAAAAAAGAAGCAGTGGAAGGCCTCTTCAGGAAGGTCCAGAGAGGTCATCTGTCCCAGAGGCACAAGGAGATGCTCTGTGTAGCTCTTTACCTGGTCCCCAGAGCCTGGTTTCCAAGCCCTGACCTCCAACCTGGGATCTGGAACCATGGTCAGATACCACTTTGGGTGAACCTGGTTAATCGAACAGTATGAAGATGAACTTCATTTAGCAAGTCATCCATCTTCCAGCTTTGAGTTTCCTGACAGGCTCCCCCAATCTCTTCCCCCCTCCCCAACTTTTGAAGACCGCCTTCTTAGACTCTCTGAAACTCTTTTGATGTGCTGCATCGGAGGGAGCGGATTGTTGTTAGAGCCAAAACGGTCGGAGGGAGGGAGGGAGGGAGGGCGGCTGCTTGGAGCAGTTCACCAGGAGCCGCCTGTCAAAAGGAAGAGGAGCCTGGGGAGGCTGAAGGGGGACCGTGACAGAAGGCGGGTGAAGCCTGCAGGGGGATGGAGGTGAGGAGAGCAGGTGAGCAGCAGAAAGGTAAACAGCTTTGGAGGAGCTGGGACTGGAGGAAAGAGCAGAGGCCAGGCCCTGCTCCTCCCAGCTCCACACTTCCTGCCAGAGGTAAATATTCCAGCAGTTGTGTCTTGTGCACGAGGGGGAACTCGGCTGCCTGAACCTGGGGCCGCTTCTCCGTCGCCCCACTTCATGCTTCCTTTCTCAGAGGGGTTGGAGTTTGGGGTCTTCACCCTGTGGGTTCCTGGCTGGAATAACATGGCGGTTGCTTTCAGAGTGAGACTGGAAGCTCCTTCAAACCTGCCGACGGATGTTCTCCGATGGCAGCTTAAGCAAGGTCACTTCTCTTGCCCGTTGGATTCTGGGAGGAAGGCTGGTGCTGTACCTCCCGTTGGCGGTTGCAGTGGAAAAGGAGCAGGGACTCTTTCCTGCCTTCTAGGTATCACAAGACAAGGCTGGGAACTGGGTCATCTCAGCCCCTCTGTAGGGAGGAAGGAGTTGCCAGAGAGAAGCCTCAGTCTTGTTAGCTGCATCCAACATGGCAGCCTTTATTGTCATGGTACATCATGTATAGAATGAAATTGGTTGGTAAATGGGGACACATTTCAGGACTTCTGGCAGATTCAGCACCATGAATAGTCCCCTGGTGTCCTCCAGATGCACTGGGTCTCATCCCCCCCAGTCATCAGGGATTCATACAGGCCAACATATTCAGAGGACATCACCTTGAAGACCATCTCTGGTCTTTGAGACCGCTGGCTGCGGTTGATAGAAGTTGTGGCCCCTGAAATCTCAAGGGCAGCATTTTGGGGGATTCTCTTTAATGTGGTCCCTGATCCAGCTCTTCAATGCTAGGGGAGGGGAGTCAAACACCTATTTCATGAAAGCATGGTAAGCCGTTGTTGGGGTTTATAGAATGGTGGCTTGTTCAGAAGTTCCAAGTGTAGCTTTGGGTACAAAGGCTGGTGCTTTTGTCCCTCGTGGTGCTGGAAGTTTGCAGCCAGACCAGGCCCAGCTCCCTAACATACAGGATTGCATCCTCCTTTCCATTTTGTGTGTACTGGTCATTAAAGAAGGGATGGTATAGGCCACCGTTTAAATCAAAGAGTTTCCCGTCACCCGAGTGCTGAGTTCCTGCCACCTTCTGCCGTAGACGGTCTAATGAGCTTGGGTGGGATTAGAGTATTTTATTAAATATCTTTGGATTCCAGCCCAGTTTCCTCTTCACCTTCACGAGAGGTGAACTTCTGTCTCTGAAAAATCTTCCATTGATCTTCTCGCTCTTTAAAGTTCTTCTGGAAAGAAAGACATGAAAACAACTGGCAAAATATGATTTAAGCATTGGATTCTTTTTCTGTTCCTTAGTGAAAACAGGGATGGTGTAAAAGCTCCCAATGCAGGGTGGGGGTGGGGTGCTCTTTTGGGGGGCTTGTTTTCTACCTAGATGCTGTGTCTTCAGGACTACCTGGCTCTTGTCTGGGCTTTCATCAGAATGTCACAACGGGCAGAAGCCAAGTTGGTTTAGGAATGACCACCATTCATACAATGGGGGATTTCAGCAGTGGTGAAATCTAAACATTGTCAGTACCGGTTCTGTGGGTGTGGCTTGGTGGGCGTGGCCAACTTGACATCAGGTACATCACTCACTGTTAGAGCCAGGAGCTGCACATCCTGAAGCACATTCTGCCCTTCTGAAGCCCCCAACACTTTGAGTTTCCCTCCGTCATCTGGCTTGACTGCCCAAGCGAACTTCGGAGCCTTCTCTTGCCTCTTGCCATCCCGGAGGGCTGCACATCCCCCCGCCAATCCTCCGTACAAACTGCCCGCCCCATTTCTGCAAAGAGGGGAGGGGGATGCTGCAGAAAAGGCCGCCTTTCACCAGTGCCTCCCTCGTGGGGTTTGGGGCTCCAAAGCAGCCCACTGGCCACCTGCCTATTCTCTTTGCAGATCTTTCCCTTCGGCCTGGGCTGTGGTGCTTACCCGGGCAGGCCAGTGCGGGTATCCCTTCATCTTGGCGCTCCCTTGCCCGCCACCTCCATGTGCTATGCTTGGAAGGGGCCGCCGCCGCTGTACCAGGAAGGGCCTGGCGTTTCTCTCAGCTGCAAATGCTGAGATTTGAGGTCTACCCAGTTTCCCCTAAAATAAGACATCCTTTGATAATAAGCCCAATCGGACTTTTGAGCGCACATGCGAAAATAAGCCCTCCCCAAAAATATTTAAATGCATGCACAGCCAGTCCCCGTTATTTCCTCTGGTTTCCTCCATGTGCCTCAAAATAATAAGACCTCCTGAAAATAAGGCCAAGCGCTTATTTCAGGGTTCAAACAAATATAGGACAGGGTCTTATTTTTGGGGAAACACGGTACAAATTGTGTCAAAGGGTGAGCTATTGATGACTGCGTGGAAAGGAAAGGAACTGAGCGTGGGACGGAGAAAGTGCAGGGAAAAGGCCAGGCGGATTGAGAAGGAGCAATGGGTGGGATGTGGGAAAGTGGACAGAAGCATCCGGGCAGAAGCGCTCATTTTTTAAGGGTGCTCAAGGCTGCCTAAAGAAAGATTAGGAAGCTCAGCCCTGGGCCCTTTCCTCCTCGGTGGCCAGTCGCATTCTAAACTTCCTGTAGAACTCCTGAGGCCGAAGGGATTTAAACGGGGCCCAGGAACCCAAAAGCTGGCTTTCTCAGAACTTGCACAGGACTCCCTGTCACCTGTCACGTTTACTTAGGGAGAGGGTTCGAATCCTGGAGCAACGGGGGAAACAAGCGCCTTTCAGTTCGTCGCCAACACCTCAGGGTTGGAGTGCGTGCTAGCTCCTCACCTGAACCCATGCCTCCATTGGCGCTGCATACGGAGCTGAAGACTTCATAGGAAGACCACGGTGGGATGATGCAGTTGGCTGCAGCCAGGGCCAGCCCCACGCTCTCTCCGTCCCATGCTCAGTTTGTTTCCCTTCCACGCAACCATCAATAGCTCACCCTTTAACATGATTTGTAGACCTTAAATCTCAGCGTTTGCAGCTGAGGGAAATGCCAGGCCCTCCCTGGAACAACCCACCGCTCTCCCTCCCCTCCTGGCTGCAGAGCTCCACCTGCCCTCCCGAAGCACCACCGCTGCCGTGCGCTTTCATTTCATGGCGGGAGAAGGAAGAAAGGGAACGGTGGCGGTGCTCCGCTGATCCCATTACGGCTACCAAGGGTTCTTTTGGAAACACCTCCTATAGATTCCGTAGAAGCAGCACCTTCTTCGAATAAACCATCTCAGGCAGGACTTCTCAGCCCAAGGCCACAGGGCTTGCCTTAGTTCAACTTCTTCTTCAAGCTTATATGAACAACAATTCAGCAGCTTGGAAAGTTTAGAAGCCAGCTATTTAAAAACTTTTATTTTTCAAAACTGACAATTTGGAGGGGTGGAGATTGTAACAAGCAACACCTCAGGGATTTTAGCAGCTCTCTGCCAGACACCTGGAGTGAGATGTAACCGGAAGGAATACGGAACACAGCCCAGATGGGGGGGGGGAGGAGGAGGAGGAGGAGGTGGTTGGCATATCATTGTTTGCGTCTTCACATGTTGTGTGAACGCAGCTCATTGTGGTTTATTCTATAAACCAGGCTTAAATAAGCTACTGTACTGCTTAACCTGCTGGGTGAACCAGGTCATTGCATTATAATTTTAGCTACAGCTATAGGTCTATTATCCATCTGCCCTTTTACAGTTAAGAAAGATTAAAAATAAATAACCGTGGGATGCAGCCCTTCCCAAACTTGCCGCCCCAGGAAAAGGGGGCCAGTCCAGAGCTCCAGGGGAGCAATTAAATCGGGCCCGGCCCATTTGAAGGGGAGGCAATACAACCAGCCCAACGCAGAGCGATATGCTAATTACCCAAACCTCCATCTAGCCGCCTTTCTTGCATTCCTTCAGACTTGACGTGGCCAAGAGATCCTAGATTACCCTGGAGGGCCTTTGCTGGAGCAGTTTTAGACATAAAAGGGTGCTGAAACAGTTTAGGGGGCTTAGAGCTCACCTCAGAATTTTACTTTGCTCCTCTGCAAAGTAAATCTTTGCAGGATCTTCAATCCCTGCACACTCACAACTACAGCCTCCCTACAGGCCCCCCTCATTAGCAGTGCTCCCCGAGAAGCATCAATCAGGCGGGCTGGTGGGGGGGGGGCAGATGCTCAGCCCCCAGAAGCTTCTGCCAAGGAAATCATTGCCCTGCCCTGATGCCACCTGCCTTGCCTTCTTCTCCCCGTTTTGATGACCTTCAATGTTTGAAGGACCAGCTCTTCCCCAGGGTCACCTGCCTTTGCCTTAAAAGTGCCCCAAAGGTTTAACGTTTCTCTTGATTTTTGGTGCTTTCAAGGAACCCTCCAGTTTCCCAGAAAATTTCAGAGGTGAGAACCAGTTTCCCTAATTCTGAATTCTCTGGATCTTCTGGAGGTTTTGATAGCACTCTTTTTTTGTGTTTCTTCAACCAGGACCTACTACTGAAACCTTGGTAGGCCATTCTGGAGCTCTTTAATGTAGGACAAGCTGCTCTTTGATGGTTTGCCATAAGATTCAGAGTGTGACCTTGTGCATCCAGTTCTTGGCGAACCACTTTTTAGGAGTGCGAAATGCCAGTTTGTCACCCTTTAAATAACACTATCTAAAATGTTCTTGAGGTGTTCTGTTGGGAAACAGAGAGGCCCACAAAGATCTGAACAACCTACTTAAAGCTTCTGCTTCCAACTGGTTTCATTTGGGAGTTTGTGTGTGTTGATTTATATTATTATGGATTCTATCAGTATTAGATCAGAGCGGTTGGGCCAACTCCCATCATCATTTGGGCAGAACGGCCAAACGGTTAATGTGCTGCCCAGAGGACTGTGGGAGCTGAAGTCCAGCAGTCTAGAGAGCACCAGGGTGGGAAAGAGCTTCTAGCATCCATCTGGGAGCCTTTGCCAGAGTAGATGGGCCTCTTCTTGCATCCCAGCTGCCTTTATCTGGCACCACTTTTATTTCATCCAGGTGGGATGGATTTCTAGGGAAAGTGGGCAGCCGTAGGATGATGGCATCCAGAGGGAAGACTTCTCCTGGGTGCTTCAGCCTCTCCCTGACTTTCATTACTTTGGCTTGTTTTCTTTCACTTCCTCTCCCTCTGCTGTTCCCACTGGCGGTTTTGCTTTTGAATTTTTCAAACTCTTCTTGCCAGGATGAAGCATCTGAGTTGGGGCAGCAACAGAACTCTCTTGGAACTCTTGATGGTGTATTGTGCTTGCCCAGCATCTCTGACACCTGCTCATCACAGGGGCAGAAGGAAGCAAAGGGGGGGGGGGGGCCTGTCTCTGACCGTCATGCCAGCAGCTGCCCCGGAGGCAAAGGGAGCTGGATGGGGCGCGGGTGGCGGGCCGGAGACCCCAGCCCGTCTTGGTCAGACCGAAGTGGGGGAGGCGGGGTAGAGTCGGCACCACTGAGCATCCAGAGGCCAGGCTGGTCTTGAGGCAGGAAGAGCCGGGAAGCGGAGGCCGGCCGGGGTCCGGTGCCGGGCTGGTGGGAGCCGGCGGGGCAGGGGCGGCGCGCGTCTCCCCGGGCGCAGGCGGGTGGGGGGGGGCGGGCGGGCGCGAGCGCGGAGGGGGCCCGTAAAAGCTCTCGCTAGCGCTGCTTGTGGTCACAGCCAAGCAAGCTCGCCTCCCCTCTGGATCAGGCTCCGCTCCGCTCGGGCTCCCGCCCCGCACTCGGCGCCGCGGCTGCTCCGGCTGCGCCCTGCCCGCCCCGCCGAGCGGCGCGTCGCCCTGGCCGGGCAGCCGCGACCGGACAGCCCCCGCCAGCCAGCGCGCCATCGCCGGGCCGGGAGGGGGCAGAGGCGGCCCCGCCGCCGCCGCCGCCGCCGCCGCAGAAACATGGAGTCGGCGCCGGCAGCGCCCGAGCCCAGCGCCGGGGAAGCGGGCGGCGGCGGCGGCGGCCCCGGAGAGGCAGAAGCGGCGGCGGCGGCTCGAGAACCCCCGGCCGGTGCGGAGCAAGCGCGGAAAGGCGATGCGCCGCCGCCTCCCAACCGCAGCAGGCACAGCTGTTCCGGCGGCAGAGGAGGCGGAGGCGGCGGCGGAGGTAGGAGCCGGGGGGGCGGGCGGAGGGGCGGAGGCGGAGGGCAGGGCAAACTTTTCCGGGCTGGGAGCCGCTTGGGCGAGAGGCGACGCGGGGGGGGGGGGAGGAGAGGCTCTCGGGGGCGCCTCCACACGTTACGCGGCTCTTCCACGTGGCAGGCTCGCTCCAGCCGCCTCTGTGGCACGCGAGGTTGGCCGCATCTGGGGCGGGGGCGGGGAAGGCAACTTTGCCGGGCAGGGGAGGAACTTTCTGCCGGCCCCGCCAGCGCCTCCCGGCCCTCGGATGGGGGGAGGGGGCTTGCGGGGCTGCCCTCTGCTCGCTCCGCTCAAGGGGGAAGGGGCGGCTGTGGCCCCGGGCTGCCCTCGACTCTGCCCGGAGCCCGCTTGGGCTGCGCTCGCCGGTGGAGCCGCCCTTGGCGCCCCTTCCTCCAGGAGGCCGGGACCCCAAAGCTCGGAGGTTCCGTCGCCCGGGGAGGGGGGATGCTGGCACGCCGCAGGGCAGGGGGGCTCCTTCCCGGGCCTTGTATCCCCCCCTTTAGCTCCCCGCCTTTCGGCAACCGGCAATGGGGGAAGGAGGGGGCGGCGGGGCAGGTGCCGCGGGGGGGGGGGCGGTTTGGCGGGGCAGCCCGGAGTAGAGAAGCGCCGCAGCCGCTTATGTAACAGCTTCCATCCGAAAACTGATCGGGGGGGGGGGGGGAGCGGCAGGCTGCCTGGGGTGGATGTTGGGTCTCCCCCGCCGCTTTTCTTTGCCCGCCCCCAACTTCTGCGGCCTCCCCAGGTTCGGCCCTCCGGCCCCGATTCCTGCTCCCTCCTCTTAATGGGGGGGGGTTGGGGAGGGAGAAAACGCGTGTGTTGACTATGGCTGGCGGAGCATGGGGGGGGGGAGGGGGCTGGGCTGGCAGGGGGGCACCCAGTTGCAGAAGCGCCTCTTTCAGGACCGCTCGGCTTCCTCGCTGAAGCCCAGCCAAAATTACATAAACTGCCGGGCGGGCGAGCGGCGGGGGCTCTTCCAGACGAAGCTCCTTTTGCAGAAATCCGGCGCTAGCAGCGCATTCGCCGGTTCCTGGTTTTCATGGGGGGGGGGGGGGGGGAGCAGCTGTTGGAACCTTCTTAAATGGGTTAAGCTTTTGATACTGGTAACCTGCTGACCCAAATGTGTGGTGATGCCGCTTCTGTCTCTCCTTCCCCCCTCCTCCCCCCCCCCCCCAAATCCTGCTGAGATTAATCGGGGAAAGCGCCGGCTGCCGCCAGGCTGCTCCCTCGCCAAGGCTCTGCACGCAAGCGCTGCCTTATGTAAGAGCCGAGGGGGGGGGGGCAGGGCAGGCAGGAAGACAAAGGAGGGAGAGCATTCCTGAAAGGAGGGCCAGAGCCAGCTCGGGGTCAAGGCCAGGGGGAAGGTAGAGCAGCCGGGCCCGGGACCTTTGCCTCACCAGGCCCTGGAGCTGGCACTGGGTCTGGCCTTGGGGGGGGGGAGGACAGGGAGCAGTGCTGACATCTCCTGCCAGTTGGTCCTTGGGGGTGGGAGAGCCCCTGACTTGCAGCCTCCCTTGGTGGAATTGGGGGGCCCTTCGGAGATGGACGGTCTTGTGCCAGCAGTGCCAGCCCAGCAGGATGTCCCCGGCGAGCCCCAGGGACGTCATGTGGGGTGGCTGCAATGGTGCCCTTTGTTTATCTCCTGCCCCTTCGATTTTGCGCTGGCCCTGCTGAGCCCACTCCCATCTTGCAAAGACTGTGGCTGGGGGTCCTGGCCCCCTCCAGACGGCACACCAGGAATAGAATTGAAAATAGAATAGAAAAGAATTGAATCTGTAACAGGATGATGGTCTTTGTAATGCCTCTCCCTCTCGGTCTCTGGAGTCGCCAGCATTATTGGCTTTCTGGGAAAGGGGTGGGAGGGGGTGATTCATATCCTGGGGGGGTGGCAGTGTTGCAGAGGAGGGGAGTAGGGCTGAGAGGATTCTCCCTCGTGGCTCCTGATGATAATATGAGACTGCAAGAAGTTACAAGACAATGGCAATTTGGGGTCCCAGGTCTTAAGGGCACCTGCGTCCCCAGGACCCCTGCAAGGTGTGGGGGGGGACTCTGGACCTTGTCCTAGGCAGGAAAGGAGAGAGGCTGAGTCTTCCCCGGGGCCAGTCACAAAGCCTGGGCTTCTGTCTCCCAGCTGAGGTCTGGGATGCTGGCAGATGTGCGGCCAGGCCTGAATGTTTGTTACATAAACCTTCCGCATTGGGCATGCAGAGTGGCACTGGAACTGAACGCCCCGATGCCAAAGGGCAGAAACACATTAGTGCTGTATGGGAGGAAGCCATTTGCGTGGCGTCTCTCCTTTTGTAGGTTGATCTAATCGCTTCCAGGGCTCCCAAGCAACCTGCTAGGACAGCGCGGCTTGTAGGAAATGGATGTGCTTGCAGAAACCGTGGCAGTGTGAGGCAGTTGGGGAAACTAAGTCAGCCGCAAGCGGGCAGCCACAGCAACCCATGCCGGGAGGCTCTGCCGGCTCAAGTTCATTGCTGGTGAAACTGGCTCAGGTCGTGGCTGGCGGGTGGGGTGAGGGGCAGTCGTGGTCTTCTTTCTCGGCCGGAAGAGGGATACAGTCAGAGCCTTTGCGCCCACCTCCTTTGTAGCTTGCAGAGTCGGGGGTTGGTTTTCTGGAAGAGGTGGGTCTCCTTGTGTCGAGGGCAGGTCTCAGGTGGATGGCACTGGCACATTGGGCAACCTGCGGGCAGCATTGGAGCCCTCTTGCCCAGGCCTCTAATGGTGTGCAGGACAGGCACTGCCGTCACTGGACTGAAGACCCCACCCCCTCCATGGTGTTCGACTTGCATGGTTGGGGGGAGGGAGGGAGGGAGGGATGCCTGGGGGCGGGTGGGTGGGTGTACACATTCCCAAACACATTCACCCACATCTATACATTTGCTCGGCTGTCTGGCCATCTGTAAAGCCTGCACTTGGCATTGCTCTCAGCTTCTCTAGGCGGCATTTAAAAACAATCAGGAGTCTGTGGCGCTTAAAGACTAACAAATTTATTGTGCCACTTCATCAGGAGCTGGGCTGTGGTCCAAGAAGGCATCTGTCAGGATAAATCTGTTCGTCTTTAAGGGGCCGTAGGATTTGTTACGGTTCTAGCGAGTCACTCCATGCCTTCCAGGCAGCTGGAGTTGGGGAGTGCCAAGGCCCTGGAGGGTGCAGCTCCTCCGGTGGGGATGGGGTGGGGGGGTGGCTGTCTCCCCTCCCCCCAAATGAGAGATGTAACGAGATGCCCAGATGTGTGGGGCTGGTTGCTGTGAGAATTCCCAACCCTCGATAAGGAGTTTGGGGGGCTTACTCAGTCTTCTGGTCCCTCTGAGGGAAGGGAAGGCTTTTGTCTAAGGAAATCACGGAGGGTGGGGGCCAGCTTGGAGGACTTCCAGCCTCAATGGAGTGGGGGAGGGGTTTCAACCCTATCCTATCTCGGCTGCCCAGGTCTGCTGTCGCCATGCCCAGTTCTCTGCAGCGTTATCAGCAGCTCCTCTGGCCGATGGAGCCACCACGAAGCCAAGCAGCCTGGGTAAATCTGAAAGGGCCTCTGCTAATCACACGGGCCTCGGTTGTGCCACGTTGGCTCCGAGGGTCAAGAAGGCAGGTCCGAAACCCCACAGAGCAGGGTGGGCAGCAGTGAGCCACAGCCTCTGTTTCAGCTCTCGGCCTCTGCTGCCCCCTCCCTGAAGTGGGGTGGTTGAGCCCCCCCCCTTCCAAGGGGAGGGTTTCTCCTTGGCACTGGTTTCCTTTCTTTGGGCATCATAGGGAACCCTTCCCTTCTGCAGCCTTCCGGGGAGGGAGGCCTCTTGAGCCTCTCCTAGAAAGAGGCCAGGGACCCAGCCACGCAGGGGGCTTGTGCGTGCAGAACACCCCATGCAGAGAGGTCCCTGGGGTTTGGGGGGCCTGTGCCCCCCCCTTGTGATCCGTCAATCCCAGAATCCGTGACTCGGGGAGCTGCTTGAAAGGTTCAGGCCCCTCTGCAGGGTCCCTTCCGCTTGCCCACAGGCGCCTCTGAACCAGCCTCTTCCTGGCGCAGGGGTGTCTGGTGGGGGGAAGGGGGGGCTTGCAGGTGACTTGCCAACCTCCCTCCCCACTAATTACTCTCCCGTTGCTCATCTGCCTGGTTGCCTGGAGCCGGGCAAGCCCAGCGTCTTTTCGGGGAAAGCAGGCCCGTCATTGAACGACTCCTGCTTTATGGAGACTTTGGTTCAGGGTTGGCAGTTGGTGTGTAATGATAAATTATCCCCAGCGAGAAAAATACGCACTTGTCTTCCTCCCGTGTTTCCAGTTGACAAGTCTGTGGCTGCTCCTGCCTTCGGAGAGGCTCTCCGGCTGAGGCCTGCGTGTGTTTAGCAACCAGCAGTCAGGATGACACCAAACCCGGTGATTATTGGATCTTTTTGGGGGTGGAGGGGGTGCCTTCGGAGTCAGCATTCCCTCCTCTGCTCTGCGTCTTCCCTCGCTTCCCCTGTTGGGCTCCTGCCTGTAGCCCTCCCTATGGGTCTCCAGGGGAGCTGGGCTCTGCCTTTCTTTGCAGAATTTCCTGCAGCTGTCCTGAGCCTCGGATCTGGCTTCATGCTGCCTCCTAAGACTCCACTGGGCACAACCTGAAATCAGGATGCAGGGCTTCACAGGATGGATGGATGGATGGATGTTTGGATGGACCAACTAATTGTGGTTTGTGGTGGAGCTGATCGAGGCAGCCTTGGCAGCCTTTTGAGAACTGATTCTGTAGTATTTGAGCTTCAGATTTGTACCAGGAGGGTGTCAGTCCTGGCTCAACCCTGAGAGTTCACCCAATATTGTTTGCAAATATCCAGAGCTGTTATTCTGGTTCTTGTGGACCAGAAACTTGGAACACAGTTTTGGCTGCTATTGTGTCTTTTATGTCTCTGTGTAGAATGTGTGTTCACCAGACACTTCCAGCCACATCATCTTTCCTGGAATAACAGCTTTTTTTTGGGCGGGGGGCCTGGGCTAAGCCCCTCTGCCTTTTTCCCTGCTGGAGCGACTTGCTCCCCCACCCCGGCGCTCCCCTCCCTCTGTTCAGCCCCTGCCTTTTGCACCGACCCCTCGACTTTATTCCTTAAATATCCTCCTTCCAAGTGATGTGCAGGAGGCTGTTTTTGCAGCACGAGTTGAACTTCTTGATAGCGTAACAAATTTTAGCTTAGCTTGCTACTATTCTAATGAGCTTCCTTCTGGCTAGATAGAGAAAAAGAAAAAAAAAAGAGCTTCAGCCTTGCTGGAAAAAGATTCCTGCCCACGGATTTGACAAGTAAGTTTAGCCGATTGTTGAAAAAGCCAGCTATGATTACAGGCTGGCAGCCGGCACGACCAGTGCTGCATTTTAAAGCAGGCAGATCTAATGCTTATTGGCAAAACAAGGCGTTTGGGAGCTGGGAGCGGGGGGGTGGGGACCGGGGCTTTTCTGAGGGAGGGGGAAGCTGAGAAGGTTGTGCTGGGCTCTGGGACTCCCTGTGGGTGGGGGTGGATGGGGAAGGGGAGATCTGCGTACAAAATAAACTGGCCTTGGAGTGAGCCTCCTTGTGAGGCCGAGGACCCAGCCGTGCAGCCTGCAGCCTCTTTCGTTCATTCGTATATTTCTTTATATGCCGCCCGTCTCACTGTCGAACAACTCACAACGTCCTAAAACAAGAATATAAAACAATTGGAACGTTAGAAAACATTAAGTGTTAAAAATTAAAAGGTTAAAATGAAGAGAAAAATGGTTAAAAAGACCAACGCGTAAACGGGGTGGAGGTGGGACCTTCTAGCCGCCTCCAGAGTGGGAGGTTGCACCATGCTTTTCTTTTTTAACATTCCCAAAGCTGTCCATGGCTGGGGGAATCTCCTGGTGGGGTCACATCCAGGTGCCCGGCTGGCTCAATGAGGAATAGCCATCGGAGATCATAGTAGATTTCAACGGGGAATAACTATATTCTTGTGAATTTGGATATCCAGGATGGCTCCGAGTCATAGACTTTCTAGGCATCAAATCACAATCCTGAGCGTTTCTGGGATTTAATATTTGATTACTGATGTTGCCTTAAAAGGGGCTCCGCTCATCCCATAACATTGCCCATGATTGTGGCAAAAATGGTTTCTGAGTTGGAAGCCCCTTCTTTGAAATGTTCTGACTTGGGAAGAATGTGTGAGATTCACAGAAGTGTCTGGCTCCAGAGTTGTAGTGTTCTTTAAGTTTGGAAAACATGACCGTTGCCACCGGCGATTTTTCAAAGTATGGATTGTATTCACGGGACGTAACAAAACAGGGCAAGCTGTCCTGGTGCAGGGAAGTGTGGATTTTCTTGGCAAGGTTGTGCAACGCTTTTCACAAGAGCTTCCTGGATTCTAGCAAGCTGGCCGGAGTTTTCCAAGCAATGCTAGGAAGGAGCCAAAGGGCCCTCTTTGAATTCGCTTCCTTGGCACTTTGGAGCCAGCTGCCTTCCTCTAAGGAAGCCTCCTTGGCTACCGGCCCTGGGTATGGAAGCCCTGCCCCTCCCCAGACCACCCCGCGCAGGATGCAGCTTTTCACAGGAAGTTTTTAAACTTGGCTTGGCTTTGAGGTTTGGCACGCTGCAAAGGCTCTCCCGCTGGACAGGCATGAACAGCCCACAAATAACTTGATGTTGGCTGCTTTCGTAAACTCAACATTTATCACTCGCAGCTCATTCAGCAACAGCGATGGACACAACTTCCTTTGGGCCTGTAGGACTGGCATGGCCGGAGGGGCCCTGAAGGAGCCTGCCCCAGCCAGAATCGGAGGGGAGGCTCTTCTTGGGCTCTGCAGGAGTTTGAAGCCATTCGTTTTAAGGGAGGGGGGGCAGGTGCTTGGCAGTTAATAGCTCCCCAGAGGGCAACTTACCCACTGCTCCCAAGGAATCCCCTTTGCAGACCTTGGGGGAAGGGCCTTTGGAACCCCATCGCAGGGGTTAGGCATATCTATTGCAGTTCTAATTCTCCGCCTTTCCTCCTGGGAAAACTGGAAACATCTAATATCTCCCCTTGTTCCAGTCCAAAGGAAGTTGGAAGAGGGAATGGCAAGCTGTGTTAAAGGACCTGTGCAACATATTGGCTGAACCGACGTGGACCATGTCTTTGGACAGAGGGCGTTCTGTTCTCCTCTCAGTCTGGGCTTGTGTGTATGAGACGGAGGGAGGGAGGGAGGGAGGAAGGAAGGAAGGAAGGAAGGAAGGAAGGAAGGAGAGGAAGAAAAAAGGAAAGGAAAGACCCCAGGACGTGACTTGCCACTTTGGGGGCTTAATTCACCAACCAGAATAAGCTAGTGGGGCTTCTCCTGAGGTCAAGCCAAATCACATCGCCCTCCCCGATGCCTGTCTGCAGACACACTCCTTGTCCTAAACCTGCAGAGTTACATTTACCAAGACGACAGCCGTGTACTTGGGATTTAGTTACATAAGAGCTGCTGCTGCTGCTGCTACGTTTCAAGTTCCGCTAATCCACCCTGGAGCTGGTGCAGCCTCTGGAAGCGGAAGGCTCCCTCTGAGGTCAGCTTGCTGGGGACGTAATCCAAACTTTACTTACAGGCTTCTAGCTGCCTTTTGGTCCTGTTGAGGCAGTTTCCTGACGTTTGGGCTGAAGGAAGCCACTCTGGTGAGGAGGATTTGAAGTCCTGGGTTCAGATCTCTGCCTGGCCATTCCATGAAGCTGTTTGGTTGATCCTGGGCCAGTCTAATCTTTCATGCCACCCAACAGAATGAATGGCCATTAGTACCTCGAGGGACCCTCATTTTAGAGACGGAAATCGAACGTGAAGGCAAGGCAGTTCTTGGGTGAGAAGCAGGGATGCTTATCAGCATGGATTAATTGATGGATAGTCATGATTTGGGAACATCAAATTGTAGCTATTGAGTGCCAACACAAGGCTGAAGCCCTCAAGAGGTCTTTGGGCAGGCATTTGTGGGGTCTGTATCTGTTTTCCATGATGTTCCAGAGTGACTCTTTGGACATACAAAAAAGGAAGGGCCTGAAGCCATCCTAGGTTGGCCATGGTCATCTTCTGGATCAGGGATCTTTCCAGTAGTACCTTGTGGCTGGATTTTCTGAAATCTTGCTGAGCTTGTGAACGTTTGTGTTTCCCCTTTTCAGTGTGAGCTTTGCAGAAGGCTCTTTCCTTTCCTTTTACTCCTTTCTCCAGCTGTTTCCACCCAACAATTTTCAGACCCTTTGGCAGCCCTGGAAATACTGAGCTGTGGAGAAGACCATGGTTGTGCCCTAGACCAGGGGGTCTCCAAACTTGGCTGCTTTTTGTGGACTTCAACTCCAGCAAGGCTGGCTTTGGGAGCTGAAGCCCACAAGCCTTAAAGTGGCCACGTTAGGAGGCCCTTGTCCTGGGCAAACTGTTCTTGAAAAGATTTCATTCTGGCTGGCGATTGACCCAGATGCTTCACTGGTGGAGAACTGAAACCTACCGTGGTTGTGAAGCCATTCTCAGCCTTGAGAGACCTGCCTGTATGCAGAGGTGGCCTGGCCCCCCGAGGCTTGTCCCAGAGCCAAGCTTTTTAGGACCTCCGAAATGGGCCAGATAAGGGTTTTTTTTTTCCTATGGGTCCCCCTCTGCATATGCCTTCATTGAAGCCGTCCCTTGTTCCTGCAAAGCAGAGAGCTGGGCCTTTTGTGGGTTGTTTCACCCCCTTCCTGACGCCAGCTGAATTTGTCTTGTGCCATCAGAACAGTCTCAGGACAGCACTAGGAAGAAAATGCCTTTTGCATTTCAGCCGGCCCCTGGGTAATTCTCAATTATCCAAGTTGTGTTCTAATGTATGCCACACTCGCCCCTTGCACGTTCCCCGCGAATGTCTACACCACTCCGAACATTGTTTTTCCAAGCTGGCAAAAGCTTTTGCGAGACATTAATGTTAAAGCCTTTATAATCTCCGCTAATTATGAACATTACCATCCTATTCCCTGCTCTTGATTGTGCCTGTATGGGGAATATCAAGGTAATGATGATGGACCAGTGGTGCCGTCATACATGCGTGCGAGCTTTCCTAATTAAGCCCGCTTTTCTCTCCTGCAGACTCCCTGAGTTGGGCGCATTGCGGAAGCATTGAGAGCAGCGCCTGGTGCTCCTGGCCAGCGTGTGGCCCCTGGCGCCCACCAGGCGTCCCTTTCAGAGCGGCCTTTTCCAAGACACATTGTCCTCAGCCACAGGCCAGTTTACTCATGGAAAGGCCAGCTTGGGTAAGGGAGGCTGTGCCCAGCCAAAGGCTCACATTTGGAGTCCTTGGATATTTGCGCCAGACGCCTCGGGTGCCATTCTGCAGCTCCATCCGGCTTTGATGTGCAGCTCTGTTCAGGATCGTTGACGGCTCCTGGGTTTACCTGTCCCACCAGCATCTGGTTCCTTTCATTTTGGCTTAGCGAGGTGCATGAAACGCATGCCTGCAGCTCACAGATCCGTTGAGGTGGCTTGCTGCCCATCTGAACTCGGCCAGTTGTGGATGAGTCACGATGATTTAATGAGCCCAGATTGTGAATGCAGTCCATTGGTGGCGCTGTAGGGACCTTTGCTCGTTCAGCCCTTTGTACGCAATCCCAGATGGTCACAGATGCCAACAAGCCCTCTTCAGGGTGCAGGAGGTGAGAGTTTGGGCCCTGAGTTCTGATTCAGAAGGGCTCTGCTGGATCCCTCCCATGGGGTAGATTTTGTGGGCTGAGCTTCACAAAGCTGGGGAAGGAGAGATGGAGGGGGTTGAAGCAGCATCTCTGCCTTGAATTCATGCCTTGCAAAAGCCAAGATCAGGTCCTCAGGTTTGCATTCAGATGCTGGCTTGAAACCGTCAAAGAGGGCAGCTTCTTTGCTCCCATGAAACAGAAGCTACAGAGAACAGAGTCTTGTTTTGGTTCTTTATTGATTCTTCTGAACAGCGGCATCAACAAACAGAAGCTGGGCGGCTTTTCCGAAGAAAGGCCTGGAATACGTTTTTCACAGTACAGGCAAAAGGATCGCTGGGTGTTTTTTCTCTTTGGGTTTTTTTTTTTTTATGGTGCGGGGAGAGAAGCAGAGTGGACAGAGAGGGCCAGTTTGGCTGTTATTGCTGCAATTTGACATCAATTGCTGCAATTTAAGGGTGGGTGCAAAGTGCCAGCAGGCCCTGGGACTGAATCATCTTTTTAATAAAGTCGGCTCCTTTGCGCGGGTCAATTTTCCAAAAGGAAATCACCTGGGGTTTTTTTTTCTGTATGACGTGTTTTTAGTCCAGTCCAAATCCCGGAACGTGTTTTGCTGCAACTCGCCAGGTGCTGAGTGTTGAAACTCAATTTTTGAGCGATAGGCTAATTTGAGGGGCTGCATCCCTGTGTGTCTGAAGGAAAATAAAAGTTTGCTTTGATTTGTTTTCCATTCCCTATTAATGTGCCCGCTTTAAACGTGGTGGTAAAAGTAGCATTTGGGGCCCCATTCAAGCCTCCTTCCTTGAATGGGGGTTGCACAATCACTTCGCCCCCCTCCCATCCCCTCTGGAGGCTGGGTGAGCTCCGCTTGCCTTCCTCTCCTTGGCGGTTCAGAGAAGCCAACCTTGCTGGTCCTGTCGGGAGGTGCAGCGGCCAAGAATGGGCCCAGGATCAGCCACTGCATATCCCACCCCAAGGGTTTGTTTTGCAGGCCTTCTCCAAACTGAAGCAGAGTGAAATGTGGGAGTGGGAGGGGAGAAGAGATGGCTGCTTTGCTGGCATTCTTGCCAGGAAAGCATTTCCCCCCTGGTCTGCTTCCTTGATGATCTTGGTACAATCTCGAGTTACGACCGGGATTGTTGTAATGATTAGAATTCATTTCGGCTCTGGCTGCCCTCACCTTCCTCTGGCAGGCTCTGGAAAGCAGTCTTCAGCGTCGTTGTCTGAAATCATTAACATGTTTGTTAAATAAAGACGTGGAGTCCATTATCCTGTGAATAAATTATGCAAATATGCCAGAAAGCAAAAGAAATTCAGCATTTCTCCTGCTGCCAAAGGGAAGGCATTTTTGTGAATTGTAGATGGAAGTGGCGATCTGGGGTTTCTTCGGTACCTTTTGTGCAAACAGGCTTCTCCAGAGAACTTAAACAGAGTGTGTGTGTGTGTGTGCCACTAAATTATGGGGAAGCCCCCTTCCCTAAATGAACCACCTCAGCTGGAACTGCCCAGGAGAATCTGGATGCTGCTTCTGTTCAAGAAACACAGGCTGAACGGCAGAGTCAAGCTGGGATCATGGACCATGCTAGGTCAAACCGTGGCTCCATCCAGTGTATTACGTGAACTGAGCCAATGGTCATTTACCTAAAGAACCAGGCCTTCCTGGCTTGTATGAAAGTATTTTTGCCCTTCAAGATTTTGTTCCGCTGTCTGGGAGGCCTCTTGGATAGTTGGAGGGTGATGTGCCTTCAGCTGGTGTCCTCTCCTCGCGTTCCAGATGACGCAATGGCCTTGTTAGATCCAGACCTTCTCCAGAACTTCCAAGAGCAACTAGTCCAGGTTGAGCCAAGAAATGCTTGCCTGCTTTGGAGCTGAGCCTTTCAAACTAAAATTGAATGACCTTGCTGTTTTCCAGAAGCATCCCTCCCTCCCTCCCCTCCCCTTTTTAAGCCCTAAACGAGTGGGATGTTGCTGGAGGCTCTGAATCTTTTGGGGCTTTGTTATCTTAGGAGACCTGACTGGTGCCTGTTGGGGATTTGTGGCAGAATCTTTCAGCTCAATAAAAACACACAAGACCTCAATATAGTTTACATCTTTGCCCAACGCGAAACTCTCTCTGGCATAATCAGAGTGGTGGATTTGCCAGCTCCGGAAGTTGGTCAGGTGCCCACTCTTTGCTCTGGTCAGTGCATTGGGGTGATGAAGTATGGGGTTTTACTTTTTGTGGGTTTGTTTTGAAGGAGCGGTTTCCATTTTTTCAGGCGTCTCTTGGCCTTTGAAGAGGAGAGGACTTCAGAGCCGTTACGGATGTGATTTCAATGAGCAACAATGTAGGGGAATGAGAAGTAGACTTTGTGGTGTAGGTTAGGAGGGGGAGGAGAGCCAGGAAGCTTTGCTTTCCACCAGGGAGGAGCCGGGGGGGGGACGACATGGGTGGGGGACGGTCTTCCTTGACAAGCTTGTGTGGCTGTTTTCAAAAGCAGCATCTTTTATTCATTATTCCTGATGCCAACTCCCCCATCTCAGATGGGTGGGAAGGCTGGCATGCTGAGAGACCATTTCTACATCGGAAGAACTTGATCTCTGGAGGACTTTGGACCTTTGAGGAAATTAAAAGCTCTGGGCTTCAGATTAGGAGGAAGAATGCCAGAAAAGCCAGCCCCTACATCCCCACCCCCTTGGCCAGCTTCTAATTTTCAACAAAGATACTCCAGATGCCCCACAGCTGAACTGCTCCAGTTTCTCCTCATTGCTACCTGTGCAGAGAGAGTCTCCAAGTAGCCATCTTAAACTGATCAATGATGGTTTCTCCAGTCAGGCTACCCGGTCTATATTTTAGCTCTTCTAAAGGACACCCACATGGGTCACCGTCCTCTGCTGTACCTAAGCGACAACTCCAGAGGTTGAAGGAAAGGCCGGCCTTTTCAGCTGACGGCAGAGTCATTTTGATTTGTTCTATTCCAGCCTAGAGAAAGCTGGAGCCCAGGAACCTCTTGGGGATGAGGCCTCTTTTGCAGTTCTCTAGACTCAGGCAGTTCTTCCCAATTTCTAGCGTAGACTTGGAGCTGTGGGTGAAAAATGGATCTTTTTCTCCCTGATGGAGGAACCCGCAGTTCATGCTGAGCTCCTCTTAATTGGCCACAAATCTGTCCTCTCTAGTTGTGGCAATGGACAAGAGTAAGGCAAAGGAAGGGAACCGACATGCAGAGTTTGAGAGGCAAAGGGGTTTGAGCTCTCCTGCTCTCACCTTTAAACAGTCAGCAGTGGACTTTGAAGCTAGCAAGATAAAGAATTTGTGGACGTTTTGGGGCTGAGAAAACTTGTCCAACTTGTTCAGCTCTTGGTGGGCATCCTGGAGAACATCTCCAAACCTGTTTTTTTATATGCGTCTCCAATTCTGAGTGCTTCCCCCTCCCCCATGTCCTCATAAACTATTATGCCCAGTTTTTGAGTGTTTCTTGCTTCAAAACGATAAGAGGTCCAGCTTCCAGTTGGTAATACTCAAGGTTAGAAGCAAAAAACAAAAAAACAAAAAACAGTTTGCAGCCACAAAAAGTAGTGAAGCCCTTGCAAAAGGTTTTTCCATCTCCTGGAAACCAGACGTGAAAATCTCACCACCTCAGGTGAGGATTCTCAGATGGGACAAAGGCAGGGGTGGGTTCTACTTACCTTTACTACCGGTTTGCAACGGGATCGCGCGTGCACGCTTGCTTCGCTCATGTGCGTGCCTTGTTTCTGCGCATGTGCAAAAGGTTCTGTGCATGTGCAGATCACCGATGATGACATCCGGGGTGGTCGAACCGGTCCGAACCGGGGGCAACCACCACTAGACAAAGCTTTTCCTAAGAGTGGGTGGGGGCAGGATTGGCACCTTTGAGGCTTTTCTGGGAGGGAAATAACACAGATGTTAAGCACCTCACGCGTGTTCCAGCCAAATGAACACAGGTCCAGTTTGATGGGACTGATCAAAACCATTTTAGAACTAGAAGTTTCCAATTTGTTACATCCTCTTTCATATTGAAATGTATTAAAGATTCTGTTTAATTACCAGACATTAAAGCATCAAACAGATTCTTCAAAGGTATCGACGGGTAAAATAACTACTGACTTAGCTGAAATTCAACTTCATTAAGACTGTTCATATAGCAGAAGGAAACCTAAGAAGATTTTGTTCAAAGATAAAGATCTTTGGATATTTCCTTCCATCCTGGTGTCTCAGCTTTGATACTAGCTAATTGAAGATTTCTATCCCAATTAAGGTGCATTGACCACTGAATTGCCAGGGGCTCACTGTCCTGGCTCTGAAAGGTAGCCCCTTGGGGGCTGCGAGGTTGTGGAAGTGGGAGCTCACCTGCCATGTTACACATTGAAAGAAGGAATTTGCTTCTGGTTCTCTCTCTTGAGCTCACGGAGCCCTAAAAATAACCCTGACAAGAGCATCAAGTGCCACTCAATAACCCAGACTCACCAGCCACCACATCTTCAGGGTAGGGAGGGAGCCTGTGGCCCCCATAGTTGTTGAACTACAACTCACAACCATCCCAGCCAGGGTGGCCAATGGGAGGAGAACCTTGGAAGGTTCCAACTTCACAAACTCAAGACGGTTGGAAGATGGTTGTTCCCCTAAAAAGGAAACACAGCTAACTTGGAAACACAGCTTACTCTTAAAAGGCTGTCAGGGGTGTTTGTGAGTATGCTTGGAGGACACAACAGGGAAAACGAGATAGTGCCTATGATAAGCTTCTGCAGCATGGGGTTCTCCTGGAGCTGCTGGCCAAATTCTTCTTTGAGATACCTCCTTTTCTTTGTTCTTTACCCCTTCCTTTTTCAGTCTGCCCACCTCCACGTGGGGTCATTTTCTTCCTCCCAGAAACATGCATATTTCTTCAAGCGAAGATGCTGGCTTGCTCAGGCAGGAAGTAACTTTCTCCCCAATGCCATCTTGGCTTGGTAAATTAGCCGATGGTTGAGAAGTGGACCTCTTGGGTGAGCCTGAAATGCCGCCTCCTTTCACAGGCCGGTTTCGGGGTTGTGGGATTCTGGCCCACTTCCTTGGCAATGGCTGCTGGTCTCTACATTTCCCTTGTGCCGAATGATCTCCAGATGGTCTTTTGTCCACTCCCTCCTTTCCTCACGAAGGAGAGTTGGTCATCCCAAGAACATGATGGCTGCTGCTTTTAATCTGCAATAGAGAGAGAGAAAATCCTCTCCGGAGGATAAAAATGGGAAGACAACAAACAAGATTCCCGTTATTATTTCCTGATTGGCTTTGGAAACACCAGATGTATGTTTTGGTTCTCAGCCCAGCTGGAAAGCTGTTCAACATTAACAAGAACTTACAATTTTTCATGTTCCTCTTTATTCTTGCATTATCTTGTTTTAATTCCCAGTGTCGGCTGATCATAGAGGGGAATCTAATCTTTGCACCAGCTTTGCTGCTTCCTTTCTCTGCGTGGGGCACATTTGCGTAAGGAACGGCAGGCTGGAGCAGATGGGCCAAGCTGGGCATTTGGGTGCCAACTGTGGGCAGACTCAGGGAGGTTTGCAAGAAAAGCCCGTAGAAATTGCGCATCCCTGGCTTGCCCTGAGCATCTGCCCCACACTTCAGCTCCGTAGCTCGGATCAGTGTTCCGTTAATTTTATTGTTAATTTTCTAGTTATTTTAAAGAAACGTATTTCTCAAGCAGTTTCTTTAAGGGAGGTTGTGAAAATAGATCCAAAATGCTGGCCTTGCAGCATTTTGGTCTTATGACTGATTTGATGACTGGGGATGATGGGGATGGTAGTGTCATATATTTTGGAGGCAAACAGATTAGGACACTCGGATCTGATACAACCACACATACGGGTAATCCTTGACTTATGGCCACAACTGGAATTGTTGTAAATACTTGCCGGTTGCCAAGTGCCCAGTTTTTGATCCTGTGACTGTAGGGGGGCTGCCTCGGTTGTAAGTGCGAGGCCTGGCCATAAGTCACTTTTTTCAGTGTCATTGTAAGTCAAGGACTACCTGCATTTGTGGCTATCAGACCTGGCTCTTTCCAACCCATTTTTTTCCTGCAGCGCTTTTCTTCTTGCCTTCCCAGATAATCTTTTCTCATTAGATTTTAAGTTTTATTTTATTATTTTTTGTAATGAGCAAAGCCCTCAGGTATCAGATGGCCATAAGTGCTTGCAGCTGTTTGTGTTGTAAAACTCATCAACCACAATTTAGGTGCCTCTCTGAAGCAATCAACGTTTGCAGAGAACAATAAGGAAAGGGAGCTGCTAATTGAATGCTGGGCCAGTGAGGGCAGCTCAGAACCAAATTTGGGGATGAAAATATATTTGCTTACCCAATAGTGGCATTTTCCAGATTCCTGCTGGGAACAGCCTGTCCGCCTATCCTCCGTTCTTCGGCTCTGCAAAATCTTCCTCTAGCAGGCAAGCCATTTCCTTGGCCGCTGTGTTCAGACTCTGCCTTGCTGACCCAGGTTCCACCTGACTCTGGCCAGTTCCTCCCTCTTCCTCAAAACCCAGGCTGGGCAGTGGTGAAGGTGCTGGACTAGGGTTGGGAAGAGCTGACTTTGAGTTTGCCTGTAGCCAGGGAGGACTTGGTGTCCATCCTCCTCTCTCAGCACTGGAGATTGGAGTGTTAGGCATACGACCTTGAATTCCTGGAGAAAAGGCAGGATGTAAATCTAAGTAAAAGGGGAAGAATCTGATTTTACAGATATTCACCTTTAGAAGGGAAT
Organism: Arizona elegans; assembly: GCA_022577455.1. Taxonomy (NCBI): domain Eukaryota; kingdom Metazoa; phylum Chordata; class Lepidosauria; order Squamata; family Colubridae; genus Arizona; species Arizona elegans. Next base: position 1,164,659 of record JAKOOJ010000065.1, on the reverse strand, counting down.
TTGGAGTTCTGAAGCCAGTGGAAAATTTTAGAAGTTTTCATTGCAGGATGAACTTGGGTTCAATCAGTGGCGTGGTAGAACAGCCATTGTTTAACCACTGTTCCCACCATGGGTTTTGAACCAAGATCCCAGTGCTTGTGGCATGGATTCACACTCACTCCACTCCAAAAGTAGACTGTTAATCATGTGGTTTGATAGCTCCTTGGGTAGATGCTGGACCAACCTGCTCAGCCTAGGTTCTTTGGAGAAGCCTTGGTCTGCTCCTTCAGCTGAGCAGGAAATACATTGTGACAAGGTGCCAGGCAAACCCCATCCATGAGCAGATAGGAGGGAGGTCATCTGGCGTCTCATCCCTGGGATGAGTCAAGGGTTGCAAAAAGCTGGAGGACCCCAACTTTTTTGAGAGTGAGCGGTGAACATTGAAGGTCTCCCTGGGCTTGGATGATGTTTTCTTCTGCTTCTGTTCTTCTCAGAGTCACTTTCCCTTCTTGCCTTTCTGACAGTTGATCTTTCCTCCTGCCCCTGGTAGGTATGATTTGCCAATGTCCACCCATCTTTGAATCCCTCTGCCCCAATTTCTCTCCAAACCTGCTTTCCTCCCCTGCACACCAACCCTCTGGAGCTCCACTGAGTGTGATCTTTTCCTTCTTCCCTCAACTCCTCCGCTGTCCCCTTCCATCCTCCCTCCCCCATTTCATATTTGCCTCATTTGAGTTGCTTGTATCAACTGGTGAAATTAATTGGCCTTTGCCAAACAACTAATTACCATTAGGCAATGTTTGATTCTTTGTTAAATGCTGCTGTGCTAATTACTGTGACTACTTAGCTTGTATTCTTCTGATCCCTTTGATTGTGATTTATTTACTTCTTTGGATTCTACCCCCGGGATTCCCGAGAGGGTTGGGCTGCCTGTGCTGCATTCAGAGCAGGAAACGGCATGTGCCGCGTCCGATTTAAGACCCAGAGAACTGGGAAAAGGCATTTTTGTCTTGTCTGTGGAACCTCTGCAGGAGATGGATATGTTGGCAGCTGCACAGTTGTGTGGATTTCCAGAGCTGCCTGGCTTTTAACCCGGGCCTGTGGCAGGATAAGAAAATACTAATGATTTCAAATAGGGGTGTCATGACTTTTTGTACCTAGAAGCTTAACTGTACCTAGAGTTGTGGAGAGGTGAATAGGCCAATCTGGAGGTAGACCTGGAAAGGGATCAAATGCCATTGATGAATTTGTGCCTGAAATAATGGAACATTGAATAAATCAACCCAGCGTTCTCACCCGAGACACCATGACCAAGGTCAAATTGCCCTCCTTCAGACACAGGATGCAAAGGTCTATCAGTTCTCTGGAGAAGGCTCTGAAGCTGGGAAAGGTGGAAGGAAAGATGAGAAGAGGACCACCAGCAGCAAGGTAGAGGGACTCGGTGGCAATGAGAGCACCGTTAGAAAACCTGAAGGGCCAGGTTGGGACAGACCCAGATGGCGGAGGTCTATCTGTGTGGTCACTAAGAGTTGCCATTGACTTCATATCTGTCTGTCTGTCCGTCCATCCATCCATCCATCCATCTATCTATCTCTTTAATGCTTTCTTGAAAGCTAGGTTAGAATTGTTGGGGATTGACACATCATATCTAGAGAATTTTGTTTTACCAGGGACTTCTCTCTGCATTAGAAGGGAGTGATGCAAAGTATAGTAAATTGTTGCAGGAATACATTGGAGGAATTGTCCAGCAGCTCTATCTCTCCCTCCTTCTGTATGGACTGAAATTGGCAACTAGAAGTCACAGAAGTGGTTGGGGTGGGTTTTTTGTTCCCCCCACTCCGAAAAGGTAGATCTTGACATTCCAATTCTATTTTTTGCATTAATGAGCTTCAGGATTTTTATTTTTATTTTTTTAAAAAAAATTGGTTACAGCTGCAAGGCAGCTCTGGGCTGGGGGAGGCATTAAGTGAGAAAATGTGAAGATACATTTCATGTTTGTTGGGGAAATTTATAATTATCCTGAAAGGTTTTACCCAAAAAAACAGAGCTAGAAACTCACCATGGGTGAAGGAGAAGAAGGAGCACATTTTGAACAATACCAATAGCAATTAGAAGGGGAGGATGCTGGAGAGAGGTTGGGTGGAATTATTTGGGGGCAGAAGGCAGAGTAGGTGGTATGTGGACCCCCTAATGTTTCCCCCTGCTTTCCTTGTTATCCTATGGGATATTGATTAGTGCAGAGAACCTCAACACATCCATCATATGGAGAACATCTTGAATGTCCCAGCCCATGGTAGAGTTTTCTCCTAGTCAATCCACTTTCACTGTGAGGCAGTGGGATCAAGGGACATCTGTGCTCTTAGTGGAAATTGCAAAGTGTGTGGGGTGTTGAGGTTCGTGGGGTGACTTGGTTTGATATGCCTTCCCTTCCCTTCCCTTCCCTTCCCTTCCCTTCCCTTCCCTTCCCTTCCCTTCCCTTCCCTTCCCTTCCCTTCCCTTCCCTTCCCTGGTAAACGTTTGACGCTCTCTTCATCCAGGGCAGGACTTGGTGGCTCTCTTGGGAGTCCTTCAGACCTCGTAGTAGAGCAGCCTGGATTATTCAATTTTGGAAAGCCGACTTCACTGGTTCCAGTTCATGTGCTTCCCCTTTGGTTGTCAGAAGAGGTTTTTGGGAGAAACAAAGCAACTTCATCCCCTTTCCCTGGCCAGGGGGTGGGGGAGATGGGAGACTGACAAAAGCTCTGGGGGCTCCTGTTCTCCCATTCTCCCGACCGAGATGTGCCTCATGAAATTCCAGGAGCACAAATAGGAACGCTGCCCTCAAAGTGTCCCACCATTGCAGATCATCTTCTCTGAGACTTCTGAGAAGTCTCGCCCCCTCGGGAAGGTGCCAGAGAAAGTCTAGTCTGAGGGGCACCTTGACCTCCACAGCCTTGCCGCCTGTCCTGATCTCCAAAGGTCCTGGGGATCCAGAAGGGCCCATTCTGCAGCTCAGCAGCTCTTCTGCCCCCCACCCATCCCAAGAGGCGCTTCTTCTACCCAGCATCTCTGCTTGTCAGGCTTCTGCTCCTGCTCACAGCCCACGTGATTTGCAAGTGAAAAGTTTCATTGGAAGAGAAGTTGCCTTCAAGGGAATTTGGAGATGGGGTGGAGGGGAGAGAGGGAAGGAAAGGAGAGCAAAGTGCACCATGCTCTCGCAAAGACACTGACAATGGCTTCGGGAGGGTGTGTGTGGAAGGGCAAGATTTACAATAGCCTGTTTGCCGTTAAAAGAACAATGGCTTCTAAAGTGGCGCTTATTATATTTAAAAAGGTTGCAGAGACAGTCCAACAATGCCGGCTAAAGGAAATAAGTCAGCTTGCAAGCGAAAACACGCCAGAGATAATTGGCAAGGCTCACTTAACGCATCTTGTTTAGCATCCAAGAGCTATTCAGTGGGAGCCGCCGTGGCAGGAGGCTGTTGGTACAACAGTGATGACAGTTTGCGGAGATGAAAGTGAAGAAGCGACAAAAGGAGGAGGGGGAGGGGATTCCGACAGGCAATCTGGCAGAGACGGGGCGCCATTCCACCCTCCTCACCAGCTCTGGGGCTCAGGAATCCCCCCTGTCCCTTGTTAGGCTGCTCTGGGCAGCTGGTGGCATCCCTGGCTACACCAAAGAGCCGGGCTGGCAGTGGAGGAGGGGGAGAAAGGGTTACAGCCCCCTCCTCTCCCAAGGGGGTAATCATCGGAGCTGCACAGTGGCCCTGGAGGGGCAGCCTCTGGGCCAGCGTTAACCCTTCTCCTTGAGCTATGTGAGAAGCAGGTGCCCAAATAGCACCAAAGTAGGTTCTGGTGGACCATTACTGAGAAGCCCCGTTGCTTGTTCTTTGGGGGTGGTCTTGGCCTTGTTCTCTCTCTCTCTCTCTCTTTAGAATCACAAACTGGCAAAGCCCCCCCCCTGCTCTCCATTGAAGGCAAGAAGGGTGCAGGGAGTCATTGGCTTCCACAGGAACCCCTGCTTTGTTTAGTTTGAATTGCCTGAATAAGCGCACAGCTCCCTAAGCCCAGATCCACGACTGACAACCACCAGGAGCAACATATGTGTAAACTGTCAAGTCACAATCCAACCCCATCAGGCCTTAACAGCGTGGGGACAGGCCAGGGGCTAAGCCAGGGGTTAAGTCCTTTCGAATCCATGCGGGGCTGTTCTACACAAAGGCTGTTCTTGGGAGATGCAATGCAACAGGTGAAGCAAGGCCCTCTGTAGGCTGGTGGCTCTCAAGATGGTTGGGACTACAATCCCCATTAGTCCCAGGTACAATACATTGTGCTACCCAATGCCCAGAGCGGTGCTGCAGAATATTTGAAGGAAACGTGTTGGCTCAAGACCAACTTCCTTCAGGATTTGTTCTTTGTGATTGAACAGGAGGCTCTCGGTTGATCATTGCTGTGGCGACATCTGAGGATGATTTATGAAATGGCCAAAAGCTTCATTTTGGCCAGAACTGGCCCAAAGATTTATTTCTCTGTTCCTGGAATATTAAAGTTGGGTGGTTTTTAATGAAGAGCAGAACCCAAACGAGTGATTTTAGGATGGAGAAAATGTTGGTTGTTAGCTGGATGTTAGGAGAAGGGCAGGTTATTAAACTCAGCAGCGCCCCAAATCCTGGCCCTGAGAATTTAAGCGAGTGGAAGAAGAAGGTGAAAGCCAGAAAGAGCAAATATTTTTAGAACAGATGAGATTTCCCAAGCTGAAGGCGACCCCGTTGCCTTAGCTGGGCTGTTCAGCTTTATTGATTGTAGCTCCTGTCCTCCACATTTCCCTGCCTTCCCCTGGGGCCGATCTCCAGCTCAGGGTTTCCTCATTACAAGAAAGCTGCTTCCCCTTGAACCCTCGCTTGGTAGCGCTTGAGGGGATCCAGCCCTCCAGGTACACACCAGACGCTCGGTTGGTCTTCTCCGTGTCTCAGCTCTGGAATCACGAGATCCAACCTTAAACACGATCTGCTGTAGCTCCAGAGAGACGCAGGAGCCGGTTTGGTCAACCACTCCCGAAGGTCCCCTTTTTCAGAATCTTGTCCTTCTCCCCAAAATCCTTCGGCAAGCCGCTCCTTCTCCTTTTAAACAATTAGCAGATCAGAAGCTGCCAGGATCGCTTAGAATGGCCGTGGAGTCTGCAAAGGCATTTGGGAAGCCTCCAGCCACAAGGGAGTCACAGTCCCTGGAACAGATTGTTTACATTAATGGCAGAGGGGAAGAGAGGGGAGGGGAGGGGGGAGGAGAGGAGAAGAGAAGAGAGGAGAGGAGAGGAGAGGAGAGGAGAGGAGAGGAGAGGAGAGGAGAGAGGGAAACTAATGTGCAGGGTCAGGAATTGACTCTAGCTTTGGCCACCAAGGGAAGTCCCAGGTGTGGTCCTAAGAGATTGGCCAGCCTGTATTAAACCGTTTGGAGTTTCTGGCCATTTGGCCAATGAAGCCTGTGATCCTCCTGAAAAGGGGTGGGTTGAAAGATCTGGTCCAGCAAGCCAAGCAGATTCTTAGGTATATTCATTCCACTGATCTTTGGCTTCAATTGGACTTCAGTTTCTGGAAGTTGGTTTTAATCAGTGAAAGCTCAACTATCATGGCATTTTCCAGGCAGTTTTCTGAGGGGCGGGAAGAGCAGGGTTCAATGGACTAGAGGGGTGGGATCTGTTCCAGGTGGAGTCTGGAGAGGGAATGCTAAGGAAGATCAGCCCTCCCAAGAGCTCCCTCTAAACAGCATAAACACTTTGGGGGATTCCCGGTTCATTTGCAAACTCATCTTTGTTGCATAATTCTGCACCGCGTGTCTCTGAGGCTTTGCAGCTGGACAAATGCGGCAGCCATGTTGGTGAAATTTCCCATGTATTTATGCATTATTATAGCTTGACAGTCAGGAATAATTCTGTCTCTTCCTTTTCATCCTGCATTTCCTCTTTTGAATCTTACTTTTTTTTCTTTAAATGTAAAAAAGGCACGGTGGAAAGAAAGACTGAATTAAACCCTACTTAGGCTGACGCTGCTTCAAATAACTCCCGAGTGCTTAGATCTTTTTCTCCCTCTTCTTGTCTACGGAGACTTGGCAGCCTGAGAACCCCTTGGGTCTTCAAAGGTAGATTGGGGCGGCCTTTGATGTTTTCACCTACAGTACAAAACTGTCACTGCGCAACTTGTGTGTAATTTCACATTGCAAGTGAAGGATTCACTAAAAAGGTTAATTTCAAAGCGTGCCGAGTTTGACGCCATTAAAATCCTTTTCAGGAAGGTTAGCAGGAAGTGATTTGTTGAAAAAGAGGTTAGAGCAACCCCAACTTCTCCCCACTCATAGCCCATCCTGTCCCTTGAGGTCACCACACAGTGTTGGCATCCATGGCCCCAGAAGTGGGCAGCACCACTGTCCCTTGGGGAGAAGCTCCAGGACTTTTAAGGATACCTGAATGGATAACATGGACATCTGTAATCTCTCCTTTCACATCGTCCAGGCAAATCTTTGGCCATGTCCACTTTGATGGCCACAAAGAAGGAGCCAGTGAGTTGCATTTGTAAGACCACCACCCAATTTCTGTACCTCCAGCTTAAAGGCATCAGAAAGGGCAGCTATGCAATCCCACCTTTCACCTCTGCCAAATGCCCATTCTTGCAGGTCTCCTTCTCCATCAGTTAAGCAAATTCCAAGCAGCTGATCCAGAGGCTTGCTTGAAATACATGTGCTCATAGAAGCTAGGTCAGCAAGCTCCTCCTTGCTCCACCATGGATGGAATGGGTGAGGTGGAACCTTCCCAGCTTTCTCTTGGTTTCCTGGAGCATCCCTGAGTTGGATGGCAGCTGTTGTCTTTGGGTCAGGTCTCCATGAACTTCCTCCATAATCTGTTGATCATACTGAGCCCTTCCTTACAGAATGCTCTTTTGTGTCCATTGGCAAGTTGTCCACTTGCATGAATTCTGACTTATTGATTCATTTAGAGTTGAAATTAACTCGAGATCAACAGTAGAGACCTTCAAATTTCTAGGTTCTACCATATCTCACAGCCTAAAATGGACACCCAACATTAAAAACGTCATCAAAAAAGCAAAACAAAGAATGTTCTTTCTGCGCCAACTCAGAACTGCCCCAAGAGCTGCTGATCCAGTTCTACAGAGGAACTACTGAGTCTGTCATTTGCACTTCTATAACTGTCTGGTTTGGTTCTGCAACCCAACAAGACAGACACAGACTTCAGAGGATCATTAGAACTGCAGAAAAAACCATGGCTACCAACCTGCCTTCCATTGAGGACCTGTCTACTGCACGAGTCAAAAAGAGGACTGTGAAAATATCTACAGACCCCTCACATCCTGGACATCAACTGTTTCAACTCCTACCCTCAAAATGACACTATGGAGCACTGCACACCAGAACAAGTAGACACAAGAACAGTTTTTTCCCAAACACCATCACTCTGCTAAACAAATAATTCCCTCAGCTCTGTCAAACTATTCACTAAGTCTGCACTACTATTAATCTTCTCATCGTTCCTATCACCCATCTCCTCCCACTTATGACTGTATGACTGTAACCTTGTTGTTGGTATCCTTAAGATTTATATTGATTGTTTCCCTATGACTATCATTAAGTGTTGTACCTTATGATTCTTGATGAATGTATCTTTTCTTTTATATACTCCGAGAGTATATGCACCAGGACAAATTCCTTGTGTGTCCAATCACACTTGGCCAATAAAGAATTCTATTCTATTCTATTCTATTCTATTCTATTCTATTGAAGTTTCTCCTCAAGGTCAATACTCAAGAGTAGAAGATAACTTGTGTTGAGGCTGTAGTATCCAGATTTGTTGTCTATTGACCAGGAATTCTTGAAGCTGCAGTTTGCAGAGGAAGTTTTTACCTCCACTATCAGCCACTGAAAGAGCTGTTCCTTTGTCCCTGTGGCTGTTCATGTGGAAGAGGAAGCGGTAGCTTTTCCTCTGGTGCATCCATGGATAAAGCTGTTTTCCCACAGCTCCTTTTCAGGAATTGCAACTCGGACCGTGGCCTGTTCCTGTCACCAGAGTGTGAATAGCAACTGACAATGCTTAAGCCACATTCTTTCAGATTTTCCAGCCCTGGCTGGATGGAACACGCTTGTCACATTCCATTTCATTTTCTTTCACATTTAAGTCCCTTGCTGGCCCAAAATAATCTTCACACATTTCCCATAGTCTTGCATTTTCCTCTCCTAAAATAGCAGACTCGGGTTCCCCATTCCCCCCCCGCCCCAATTAATACTTGTGGAGTTTGCACAAAAGGACCTCTCGTAAGTCAGACTTCCTAATAGTTGGAAGCTATTGCGGTTAAATATGGAGTGATGAGATCTTAAAACTGGTGAGGTAATCAAGGTTTGGGTTTGTGGAGCAGACAGTCTGGAGGGATGAATCGGCTTCCTTTGTAACTTCTTCTCACATGAGATGAGGAACTGGGTGTTCTCCTAATGTTTCTTGCACTGGTTTCCTGCACCATTGGCCACCGGTGTCTACATTGACTGTGGTTATTAAGTATCATGAAATCTAAAAATGTGGAGTCCCCGACTCCTTTGTTCCCTATCCTAGTGGAATAAAATTAGCTTCCGTGGAGTTTGAGCTCATGATAGTTTGGTATCAAAGATGATGATTTGGACGTTAGGAATCTGAGTGCTTCTCCTTATGGGGATTCTGGACAGTTGCCTCATCCAATCTTGCATTCTGTCCCCCAGCTGCTGGATCCAGACCCTCTCCAGTCCTTGGTCATGCCTTCTATTTTGCCCCTCTATCCAGCTGTTGGTCTTTCAGCGAGGTTCACACAACACTTAAGTCATAGTGTGGTAGGTTTGGCGGACCTAGACATTGCCAGTTGGTGGCTTAAACCAAGAGTAAGCAAACCATGGCCAAATGTAACATGTAGACATGGTCTTCATCTGCTTCTCTGTATCCTCTCCATGTTAAACACCAGAGTCTTCTGCTTTCAGGAAGACAGAGGTTCTCCTTGATTAGTCCTTGGTATTCTTTCTTGACTCATTTGTACTCACCAGGAGAGGGCTTCTTCATACATCTTTCAATGCAATTGTCTCCTTGTGGGCACTTTTTACCATATCAGCAATTGCTGAAAGGCCACCCATGGAGATCAATTCAGTGGAATTTGTGGAATTCAGCCATTTGAAGGCTGAATGGATAAACCAGCCAGACTTGGGTGGGTGAGGAGATTCCTTCGAATCAATAGCTGTAAACAGGAAGCCAAAGGAAGCTAGGAAAACAGAACGTAAGTAGAGGACTTTGGCTTATTAAGGAGGGGCTATCATTGTTCCCTTTCAACGGCTCCAGTGCTGAAGTTCGGATTCTGCAGAGCTATCAGCCAATGAAACCGACTAATTGGTGAAAAGAGTGGGATGATGAATCAGCTGGCAAATTCTTTCGTGGATCAGCAGCTGTTGATACGAACTATGGTCGAAAGCCACTCCGTTCACCAGCCAATTGGATAGGATTCTTTGACATATTGTCTTCTTATTTGATCCTGGGCTTTTAATAAAGCTTCCCATGCCAGGTGGGCATTGATCTGGTGCTGGCCACTGTGCCCCCAACCCACTGCAGGTAGCTGTCTGCATGGCAGCGATGGGATAGAACACGTCTGATTTCAATTCCAGGAGTAATCAGAGGAGATAATTTTGCACTCAATCAATCACTGTCAGAGGTGGGTATCAGCCAATCGGTCATGATGTCAGTCACTGTCCTGGCAGGTTTGGTCCAGGACAGGCCTGTCTGGCCGATGGGAAAAATGGCTTTACCATTCACAGTGGAAAAGGTGGTTGAGTTTTGTTTTTCTTTCCAGGAATGCCAGGCAACTTTGCAAAATGAGGCAAGGAGGTATCTAAGAGGAGGCCGGACAGGTGTCCTTCAAGGAGGGTTTGATTGGTTGGACTAGATCAAAGATTCCCAACCTTGGCAACTTTAAGACGCATGGACGTCAACTCCCAGAATTCAACAGCCAGCATGGCTAACTGTGGAATCCTGGGAGTTTTACATCCATGCACCTTAAAGTTGCCAAGGTTGGGAAACCCTGGATTAGATAGTCCTAACTCCACAATTCTCTTCTGTGGGGAGCAAAGGGGACTTTTTTGGGCAACCAAGGGCACACTCCACCTTCAGATCACTTTCACACATGCAGAGAATTCATACCCTTGTTTTGGATTCATAGGTTTGGCCAAGCCACGAGGCAAGGTCTTTGAGTATGACTCAGTGGGTTGGATGGACTGCAGACTCTGCTTGGTAGAACAAGGATTGGGGATTTAGAGTGAGGCCAGCCATCGTTAACTTACATCATAAGCCATGTTGGAACCACGGGGTGTGATAGCCCCATTTCTGAATCGCAGGCAAGATTCTGCAGAAAGCAGCAGGGCATTGTAGTACCTGATTCAATGCATCTTTGCGCCTTCTGACGTTGCGTTTCCCTGTCCTTGCTTGCCTCTTCGTGGGTGACGTCACCCAGGACCATCCTGGACGGTCTGTTTAGAACGGCAGTTTCTTCAATCTGGCAACCTAAATCCGCCATCTTCTCCCAGCTGCTTGTTTTCATAGGTTATAGAATCCAGTTCTGGGTGTGCAAATGGTTAAAACTTTCAACTCTCCCAGCTCTGCCATTTTCTGAGAACGTATTACGTTCGACCTTTCCCTGCACAAAGGAGCTTCTGTAGAACCATTCCTGATGCAGCAGCTTTCAACAGAGATTTATGCCCTTTCTTGACATGCAGGCGAAAAGGAATATTTTTTTAAAAAAATGTTCCCTCAGGCCTCTAACTTATTTTGACTTCTAAACTTAACTCACGTTACAAAGACACCCCAGGCAAATGACGGGCTCTGAACTGATGTATGTGGACTGGGAGAAAAACGACAGCTTGCTGGCACCTCTCTCACCACCCTGGATCTGACTGAACATCCTTCAAGCCCACAGGACTCGGCGAAGTCGGAGCAGGAAGAAGAACCGGACAATGCCGACCCAGCAGAGGTGGGATTCTTTAGGTAGCTTTTGGCACCCGCAGCTGGCTTTTTGTGACTGGGTAGGGGCCAGAAATAGTTTAGTGGCTATTTTAAACAGGACCTTTGAGAGGATTTTCCCAAGAACAGCAGCCCATGATTGTTCTTAGGGTGCCAAGTGCCAGATAACTCTTTCTTGGTGAGGCTGGAGGAGTTACCTCCTATGAAAGTCAGCTGGAGGACCGAACATCCTTCTTTCCTCTTAAACGAGTTTCTGGAATTAAAAGATGGCTGCCAATTGCCCTGCCTCCAACTCAGAGGCAGCAATGAACCTGCTTTGCATGGAGGAAGCTGCCTAGATAATCATCTCCAGACCCAACAGTTTCCTCCTGTTACCCTCTCTTAGGTGGACCGGACTTCAGTTCTCAGAATGGCCCTTTTTGAGGTCTGTGGCTGCGCTAGCCAGGAACCCGCAAGATATAATCTATCCAATCTGAAGGGTACCAGGCAGAAGAGAACTCAGGGACCTTAGCTAAGATTGTCTGCTACTTCCTGAGCCAGAGATAGGCTTGTAACTCAGAAGGTCTGCAGAACATCAGGCTGGAAAATTCTCTCCATGCTTCAGAGCAACCTTCTACAGTCTTGGCTGTTCCTTTACACCTTGGTGATGCCTAAAAGTCTCTCTCTCTCTCTTTTTTTTTTGCAGGCTCTAGGAAGCCTTTCCTATTTCTGCCTAGTGGTTCAGGCTTTGCCATTGCTTGTTTGGGCCTTGCTGACAAAACACAACAAAAGGTGTTGAAGCCAAGTGGCTTCCTCACACGATATGGTCGAAGTGAAGGAGTCAGGGAAAAAGAGGTTTATGGCTCTATAAAAATGCTTCGCAGGACGGATTGGTCCCCAGGTCATCAATGGGCCTTCTCGGCTTCACACTACTGGTTGGCATCCACTGCTAGGAAGGTTAATTGCCCAGAAAAACATTGCAGTGTTGGATTATGTTGGGTGAAAGATGGTTGAGAGGCCTCTCTGAAGGATACCGACCAGGGAGCGGTGGGGTTCGCTTCATATCCACACCATTAACTCCAAGCATTCTTTGTGGCCACAGTGAGACGAGATACAAGGGATCTGTCCTTTTACAAATGTATGTGTCTTTTCCCTGACACGGAAAAAAATATTTGCTTAGGATGAAATGATCTGCTGCTGAACTGTGTCTCTTCTGCTCTTTGAAGCTGCTTTCCCTGCTTCAACTGAGGGCCTGGATGTTCAAGGAACATTCACACCAGCAGTAGTGGAATAAATATTGAGGGCACGAGCCCTTTTTTGGGGGGTGGAGAAGGGAAGGATAGAGTGTTCTGATGCCAAGGTGGAAGCAGTCACACCTATACTTCTGAAATGACATATTGATCATCCTTAGAGGACAGAGGTCATCCCTAAACCCAAACTACTCACTCCCAGCAGGCAACTCTGCCATTCCTGTGAAACAATGAGGACCACAAAGTCTTTTGAAAGTTGACGAACTCTGTGCCCCAATCATGGTGGGCAGAAATCCTTGGGTCTGAACACAATCTAGTCAAACCGGTCTTTAGACTGGACATCTTGCATTTTAAGTTTGTTTTTCTTTTCTTTGGGGTCTGTGCTTGTACTTTGTTTAATACACAGAGGGATAGAATCAAGATCCCGTGAAGTGTTAATAGCACTTTATAAGGCCTTGGTAAGGCCACACTTGGAATACTGCATTCAGTTTTGGTCACCATGATGTAAAAAAGATATTGAGGCTCTAGAAAGAGTGCAAAGAAGAGCAACAAAGATGATTAGGGGACCGGAGGCTAAAACATGTGAAGAACGGTTGCAGGAACTGAATATGTCTAGTTTAAGGAAAAGAAGAACTACGGGAGACATGATAGCAGTCTTCCAATATCTCAGGGGCTGCCACAAAGAAGAGGGAGTCAAGCTATTCTCCAAAGCACCTGAAGGCAGGACAAGAAGCGATGGGTGGAAACTAATCAAGGAGAGAAGCATCTTAGAACTAAGGAGAAATTTCCTGACAGTGAGAACAATGAATCAGTGGAACAACTTGCCTCCAGAAGTTGTGAATGCTCCAACACTGGAAGTTTTTAAGAAGAGATTAGATAACCATTTGTCTGAAGTGGTGTAGGGTTTCTTGCCTGGGCAGGGGGTTGGACTAGAAGACCTTCAAGGTCCCTTTCAACTCTGTTATTCTATTCTATTTTAGGCGGTGGCAATGTCTACTGATTTCAGGAACCCTGAATGGGCCTGTCTGTGAAGTTCACAGCAGCTAGGTTTCACAATGGAGACTTCACTTTCTCTGGACAGAACAGGTTCCTCTTCCCCAAAATAATAATTCTTCTGAACAATCCTCTGCGGCCTGCCAATCATTCCCCATCAATGTTGGGTTGTCTTTGCTATCAATGTAGATGGCATCCAAGAGGGACTTTGAGGAGGGGGATGCCACTCTGGAAGAGGGTTTTGAGGGTTGCCATGAGTGGGCCGAGGACCTTTGGATGGGAGCTACGATGCCCATGAAAACACTGGAGCCTGGCCACGTGTCATAGGAGGTTTGTAGAAATGGAAAGCACCCTCTCATGAGGGACTCTCATGTTTTTTCCGGGCAACCTGCTGTTGGGTGTTGGAACTACCAATAAAGAAGAATATTTGTAGCTCAGGGTTGAACTGTGGGGTCCCTGGTGCTCTCTGAGCTTGATTGTTTTTTAGCAGACATTTCATTACCCGACTAGGTAACATCATCAGGCCAGTGATCAGTGCTAGTTGGAGTCTGCCACGGGCCCTCCAGCCTCCTTACGTGCACACAGAGCATGGCTGATCTCGGTGCAGGCTTCCGGCCCTTCTAAGTCATGCAAGCTCTTGGCGGCTGACAGCATCAGAAACACATTGAGTTTCCTGGGCACCCGGGGGTCCATTTTTAAAATTCAGGGGCCCCTGAAGTGCCTCTGTCTCAGAGCCCTCCCTTTTGAGGTAGGGTGGCTACTTTAATATTTACAGATATACATACTAATTCTCTTGATGACGGTAATTAATGTGCTGCTTATATCCTATTATGTGGTGATTTAGCGAGCTGGAGGGTAACTTGCGGATCTGCCGCTCTTCTTAAATGCCGCATGAAGCTGAGACACGGGAGAAGAATGCAGAAAATAGAGCATAAAAAATTCATGCTTTACTAACGAGAAGCTTTCAGATTAAAAAAAATCCCCACTCATAATAAATAGATGTTATGAAAACAACAGCGAGATTGCAGTCCCCTTTCTTTTTTCTTTTCTTTCTTTTTTTTTAAAAAAATCACATTTTAATTGACAGTTAAGTTCACTTTGATGTTCCTTCTTCCTGATTTTGTTGAAGTATTTTTTGCCTTCCTTTCATGAACTCAGACATTCTTAAGAGAGGGGCCCCATTTCTCTGCAGGGTGAGGGAGAAAAGTTAACATTGGCTTCTGCTGAGCCTTTGCCCCCAGGGGTCTTTGGGCAAAGGAAGGCAGAGCAGGAGGGGGATCTCCCAGAGTGCCAGTCCCTTCTCAGCCCCACAATCCCCAGGCAGAGGAAGAGAAGATAGACCAGGGCTCAGCAACCTTAAATACTCAAAGAGCCACAAAGGTCCTAACCGGAAGCTCCCGTTCAATTCCGGAGCCGACTGGAAGTCGGTTCCACCACCATAGAGTCTCCTCCGGCATCCTTTTTCCTCTACCTGTCCTAACCGAAAGCCCTATCAATTGTGGAGCCAACCAGCAACAGGGAGCTGCAGCAGAGGGATGAAAGAGCCACATGCGGCTGCAGAGCCGCAGGTTGCTGACCCCTGAGATAGACCATAAATGTTTTGAGAACTTCCCATGTTCTCCTAAACCCATCTGAGACTAAGCCGGAGGGTCTCCTTGGATCAGATTTTAAGAGAAACTAGAGACGTTTTCAAGGCCTTCCAAGGTCTGTATAGCAACCAAGGGATGGACGGCAGTCTCAAGACCATGGAATTCAGCCAACCCTCTCCCAACCCTCTCCCAAACTTGGGGCAAGGACCAAGACGAAAGCACCTCCAAGAGTTGGTTCTCCAGCCTTTCCATGAGGACATCCAATGAAGGAAAGCCCAGCACCTCTTTGGGTCCATCTGTCTACTTTGAGGACATTGAAGAAGCCATAGAGGAAAAATTATTTCTAGATTAAAAAACAGCAGAAGGAGGGAATTCTGGCCAAAGACAGAAGCAATGGGTCTTTCCAACATACACCAATCAAGGCTGAAGAATTGCTGATGGTGCAGAATCCAGAAGTTCCTGATGCTCCATATAAGTCCACCAGGAATATGCGCATCTGGCTAGCCTGTACATCACACGGCTCTTCCACAACTCTCTCCTGTCCGGAGGTTTCAGGAGCAGAAGGGAGAGGGAAGTACATCAAAAGCTTGAGAAGTATTAGCTGCAAGATCACCATCCCAACTGAATTTCCCTGACTGCCCTGTGCTTTTATTTTAGTTTCCAAGGCAGATTAATTTTTTCCCTCTGCCAAGATGTGCTGTCAATAAGATAAAGCCAGCAGCATAACCAGTAATTTAAATAATGGAATAAAATGTCAGTGGAAGGTTGACATTCTCCGCTGCAGCTGAACTGGTTGAGAAGTTCCACTTAAGATGCGTGGCTCCTTCATTCTCCTGGCCCCCTGGATTCCTTTACCATCCAGAATCTAGGAAGAGCTGGGGATGATACTCCAAAGGTCATGTGGAGATTCTGGAGGCTTACAGGATCCGTGCATGCAGGGATTCAGAATGTTCGAATCCCCCCATGATGGCTTTGCATTACATTCAGACCAGAAGATGGTGGCTTGTTGTATATTCATGGACACAGAAGCTTCATTCAGTTGTCATGTTTCAGGACTGGCTACTTGGGATAGAGAGAGTCATTAGTGAGGGAGATGCTGGTGTGGTGTGTGGGGGTCATGCAGAAGGCCAAGGGAGGAGAAGTCAGAACTGAACTCAGATGAAATGGGTTATTTCTCCGGTACTCCCAGAAAATTCACCACAAAGAAGAGGGGCTCAACCTATTTTCCAAAGCATCTGAAGGCAGGACAAGAAGCAACGGATTGAATCTAAACAAGGAGAAAAGCAACCTTAGAACTAAAGAAAAATTTCCTGACAGCGAGAACTATCAACCACTGGAACGGAAGTTGCCTCCAGAAGTTGTGGAGGCTTTTAAGAAGAGATTGGACAGCCATTTGCCTGAAATGGTAGAGGGTCTCTTGCTTGAGCAGGGGGGTGGACTAGAAGACCTCCAAGGCCCCTTCCAACTCTTGTTATTCTGTTATAATGCTGAAATATTGGAAAGCAGGAAGAGCAAATATCATAAAATCTTGTGAATGGAGAAGAAAACTGTCTTGGTAAGCTCAGAAGACTGCTCGGCTGTGGACTTTAGCAGCAAGTGGTGCAGATACAGGGGTTACATACCCCAGAAATGCCTTAAGATAGCAGCTCTTTTCATTCCTATGGTTTTTGCACCTTTGAAGCTTCCTGCAGTGCACAAAATTAAATTGGTGCGATCCCTACTGTGGTTTCCATTGAACCAAGTTAATAATATAATGGGTTTATTGTTAAACACAACACCCAGGAGGACATGCTGGGTCTCATCCCATAATTTGTCTCTCAACTGCTGGTTTATGGCAGGACGGTTTGACTTCAGTCTCCGAGTTCTGTGGTCTAATTTGAAATGGAATCTTTTTCTTTGGAGACTTTTAAATCTTGGATCGTATCTGAAAAATGCTAAACTTGTAAGTCTTCACTTCTTTCAAAAAAAAAAAAAAAAGATGGGGCAGACCATTGGCTGGTTTATTGCCCTCCGACCCACCGTGGCAGCTCTGATTCCTTACAGTGATGTGGCATGGGGATCAATTCCTAGAGGATGGGGCTCAAAATTATCTGGGATATTACACGAATCTCCTGAAGGTTGCCCCACCATATGCAGAAGGTCTGACTAGGGGGTGTTTTTTTCTGTGTGCTTTGCCTAGAGAAAGCGTACACAGCTAAATATTTATTTGAATGTCGTCAGTTAAGGCAGAAGTTGGAGGGCTCCTAGTTCAACCAAAGCAATATTGGCATCGTTAAGAAGTTTCATGCTCCCCATTTCCTTATGAAGAGCCTTTCCATCGCTGGAGGAAAGAAGGAGCCTCCCCAGTCAGCTTTGAAAGCCCTCAAATGTGCCATTTTTGACACACGAGGGCAGAGCTGTCTGTGTATACACACGTGTGTACCTGTGTGTAAGTAAAAAAGGGCCTTCCCCCAAAGTTGTTCTACCTTCTCAAGGTGGAAGGCACCGAGATACTGGCAGCCAGTTCCTGAATGATTTGGGAAGATCTTCTGCCAAAACTGAGACAACATCACATATATCCGAGGTGTGCTATGTTCCACTTGTGAGAAACAGCTGGAATTGTCTAGAACATCTGTATTTGTCAAGGAAGCAAGTACATCACATCAGTTGTGACCATGGAGGAGGAGGAGGAGGAGGAGAAAGAGGTAGCCCAGAGTCATTACTCTTGTTTGTTTGACTTTCACTTCTCCCTTATTTTCCCCTCCTCCTCCTCCTCCTCCTCCTCCCCCTCCTCCCTCTCCTCCCCCTCCCTCTCCCCCTCCTCTTGTCTGGAAAGCTGGCAAAGCTCCTATCCTCTCAAGAAGGATGCTTTGGGGACAGGCTGGTGTCCACCAATGCCTTTTAATATCTATGCTTCATTATAGCACTTGCCATTCTTTTTCCTATTAACAGGGTTTATAAAAATCTCCCCCCGCCCCCCGCCACTTTCTGCTATGCATCTATTTTCTTTCTCCAAACCCTAGGATGACACAGCCTAGTCAAGGAACACCATTCTCTCAAAGCAGGCTCAACTCGGGATGATTTCTTAGACGGTTCCTCCCTGCCGTTTTCTCGGTAGCAATGCAGACATAGTTATCCATTGCTTTCTCTTGGGAAGTTGTTGTTGTTTTTTTTCTAAAAGCTTCCCTGTCTATTTATAGCCCTGGTATTCTCTGGTGGTCTTCCATCCGAGGCTCCTAACTAGGCCTGCTTCTGCTTAGTTGCTCCCGAGCAGCCAAGGTTGGCTGGCTGCTGCCATCTGCCGAGGAATCCCAGAAACTCTTGGGCTTATTTGTTTAGTTTTTGGCCAAGGGGGAAACTGGAGAGTTGGAGCAGGTAGGTGACCAACCGGTTGGGTAGGAGAGCAGAGGATGGATTGGGAGCCGTTTTTCAATAACAGGAAAAGGAAGGGCAGCCCTCAAAGGAGAAAGTGACAGGATTGGAAAAGAAAAAGTGAGTGAAAGATAAAAGTATGAAGGGCATAAATAATACTCAACCTAAACTGGAGAGAGAAAGAAAAAAGCTAAATCAGAAGCTTGCAGCCCTGCAAGAAAGGGCCAAAAGAGGCCTTGATGTGTTGCACCCGTACAAAGGGCACACATAACAATATCTTGTTAACTTTTCATGAAAGGGATGAAGAGGTTTTTATTAGCTGTCGTTTCAGTGCTGAGAGATTTTGGATACTGAAAATATTTTGCTTGCTTTTTCCTGCATTTCCACTTCTTGTATTCTAGGCCCCACAGTGAGACCGAACTTGATCTGGTTAAAAGAGAACAATTGTTATTTCCTTTTCTTTGAAGCAGTAGAAATCACAGTCAAGAATTCTTTCTTGCCTTAATTTGAAAAATGCCACAGAAATCATTTTCTCTTTAGAGGTGCACATTTTCTCTCCCTCCGTTCTTGTCTTCAGTATGAAATTGCCATCCAAGGGCACTTTTATAAATTCTCCTTGCTGCTTCGGTCTGAGCTTTAACACCTCTTCTATAAGGCGGCTGCCTGTGGTTCAAGAGTGCCTGGAATACAGGATACCAAACGGAAGTCCTTGTAAACCAGTTTCTGGTTTCTCTTTTGTTGTGCTCACACGAGATGACAAATCGGTTTTCTCAAACGGAGCTTTTTGGACTCCAAGGGCTGGGCTTACTCAATACCTTTCAGAAAGTAATATGGTTGCAGGATTTGAATTTGGCCAGTCTAGAGAAAAGAAGGACTAGGAGGGATATGATGGCAGTATTCCAGTATTTGAGGAGCTGCCACAAAGAAGAGGGGGTAAAATTATTCTCCAAAGCACCTTGAAAGCAGGACAAGAAACGATGGATGGAAACTAATCAAGGAGAGAAGCGACCTAGAACTAAGGAGAAACTTCCTAACAGTGAGGACAATTACCCAGTGGAACAGCTTGCCTCCAGAAGTTGTGGGTGCTCCAACACTGGAGGTTTTTAAGAGACTGGACAGCCAGTTTTCTGGAATGGTATAGGGCAGTGTTGGCAAACCTTTTCAGCACTGAGTGCCGAAACAGGAATGCGCATGTGCATGGGGGGTGGGGGATGCCGAAAACCTGAAGAGCAGCTCCCTGGCGCACACAGAAGAGCAGTTCCTTCCAGTTTCCGGTGTGCGCATGCGTGCCGGTCACCTGGTCTTCTGGTTTCTGGCACACATACACGCACGAAGACCAGCTGGCTGGAACCCGGAAGAGCAATGGGCGATGGCTGGCGTGCCCAGAGAGATGGCTCTGTGTGCCACTTCTGGCACGCATGCCATAGGTTTGCTATCACAGGTCGAGGGTCTCCTGCTGGAGCAGAAGGTTGGACTTGAAGACCTCCAAGGTCCCTTCCAGCTCTATTCTGATTAATGGATTGATTGATACTTGAAGTCAAGGAAAGGGATTTCCTTGGGGCCTTAGAAATCCAGTCTTATCTCTGCATGGGACTACCGAACCCATCCCCCTCAGCCAGGTCAGGGAAGGCTGGTCTGCAGCAAAAAGGGATGTTTATTGTTGCTCTGAAAAACCTGGGCTTCTGTTTCGTCAATACGGGTTGCACTTCTGCGGCAAGACACAGAGATAGGGCATCAATCTAAAAATAAGCGCCTTGGCTTTGTCTTACTGTACTCCGGTAATAGTTTTGAGCAAGTTACGTTGCACCCTGAGGGCCCATTGCAAAGGGGTCACGCTGCTTCCGGATATTAATAGAGCAGCTCCAGAGAGATGGAGCAGGAGGAGATTTTTCCTCCCAGCTCACCAGCGTCCAGAATGGAACGAATGATGTTGGGATGCAGCATCTCTTGTGAAGTGGGAAGGTGGAGAAGAGAACGCAGGGCAGGCTCTGAGAATGCCACCTCTGGAACCTCTTGGTCTGGTCTCCCTTTGGTGGCTTGTCACTGTTCCTTTTCTGTTGGGGGGGGGGGGCTTTGCCGGGGGAGGGCTGGAAAAGAAGGGTGGAAAAGATCAGGTGGGCTGGGCTGGAAGATCTGCTGGTGGTTTTGCATTCTGGAGGAGAAAGCATGGGGCAGTTGAAAGGGGGACAGCCAAGAAGTACAGGGAGAACTCTTTTATCTGCAAGGGATGGATGGATGGATGGATGGATGGATGGTGTGTGTGTGTGTGTGTGTGTGTTGGAGAGCGAAAGGCCAACATCTTATTTCTTGCTCTTAATGGATTGTTCTCAGAAGTTCTCCAAATGCTTTCCAGCTAAGCTGTAGCACCTCCAGGGACAGCAGAGCTGTTCTTCTGCTCAGCCAGAAATCAAGAAGGCAACCTGTGGCCTTTCCGGCATTTATTTATAGGATCATATAGATTTATAGACTTCCTACTTCCATAGTTTCAAGGCATTTTGCAATAAACAAAACCCAAGTCATAAAGCCAAGGAGAAGACTAAATAGCCACCTTCAGGCAACTTCTACATCCCCAACATCTAAACTCTCTATAAGACCGCTGCTCTTGAGGAACCTTGGAGGTTCAAGGTCCCATCTACCACAACTGCCCAGGTTCTCCCAGGAGAGCTTTAACTCCCCATAAGTGCAGCCAGTTGTGGAGATGGTGTGATCCTCACCAATCGGGGATCGTGAAGCGATCTTGAAAAGGTCCATACAATTTTAAGCAAATGGCCGTCCGTGTTGACTGAGTTCTTGATATAGTCCACCTGTAGCTGGGATCTTTTCTGGAGGGATCAAACAATTGGCCAGGTTGCACTGTCCCTGCCTGCCAGGGTCACAGCTCTCTCCAATCCATGTGATGGGCTCTGGCAATGGATTGCTCCGGGAAAAAAACCTCCTATCTCCCTGTTATAATTCACCTTAATGAGTGGTGAACAAAAGGTTGGGAAGAACGGTTGTGAGTGATTGCCGACAAAGTCCCCATGTAGTGCAGCTGGCTGAGTTCCTGCTGGCAAAAGACATAATATATTATTGCTGCAGGTCACATCATGGTAAATGAACACTTACTTGCTCAGTGGCAACTGGATTGATTATCACATTCCCCTCCGAACAAGCCCTTGCTTTGTTTTACAAGTAAATGCTTTCGTCCCCGCTGTGTTAAAAGTCAGGCGATCCGTCTGAATTCACTGAAGGCAAAGCAAAGACAACGGAAGCAAGCCAAGAATCAGCGCTAGGCTTTACACACAAGTCACCGAGGTTTGATTGGCTTGCCGAGTGTGCAGCACCCAAGAACAAATATATAATTCAGTGTCAAAACCTTAGGGTTGCACTCAGAGTTAAAGAGTAAGACGAGAACAATTTAAACACCATAAATCAAAGAGATGGGAGAAAGCAAATAGGCGTCCTTCGCGTCTTGGTGTTTGAAGGCTGTCAAGTTGCCATGAGCTGGAAGGGGGAACTGGGGGGTTGGTGGGGTGTGAATACCAGGAATTCTGGAAGAGGAACCAAGAAGCTCTGTCTTTCCTCCTCAACCTGAAGAATTTAGGAAGTACAGTGTTTGATTTCACTGTTGGGGGTTGCGTGAAGGCCTTGGCTTGGTCAGGCTTTAGTGCACTAACTGAGAAGAACCAAGTCAACACAAGAGGTCCAACTTTGGTTCTCACTATCTAAGAAGACCTCTGTTTCAACAGCTGCCCTTTGGGACCATCAGTTGGACTTCAGACTTGAGATAAGATAGCCCCAACCTGCCTTTTCTCTTAAAGAGAGGGCACCATCATCCTAAGATTCATCTTAGGTTCCAGGTCTACCTCATAGTCGTTTCCCAAATCAATAAAGTTCAGTAAAGCTGGGCTGATGTATTTTGTAAGCATTCCTCCGTTTATTGGGAGACAAAATTACTCTGAATTCCTCCTTTTTGGAGCAGGAAAAGCAAAGTGTTTGTATTAAATGTTGACAACAGCTCAGCTTTGCATGCCCCTAAATATTTCGGTGTTTTTGTGTGTGTATAAAGAAAAAACAAGCCTATTTGGTTTATTTTAATAAGACTTTGCTTCCCGTAATGTGCTCAAGTTATACTAACCAAATTTGGTCTCTTCTAGGAGGCTTATTTTAAGTTGTCTATGGGCAGCTCTCCCCCAAAGTGATACCCACAGACTGGAGCTGCTCCTAAAGCTTGGAAAAAGGAACATCCCAGCTCTCTCACTTTATTGCAAGTGGGTTGCATTTCTTTTCTTTTCTTTTTTTGCAACAAAACAATCGTGCCGTGTTTTTTTTAAATACTTCGAGCTCCATCAGGACAGATCGCATGCAGACACCCAAGCATGAAAAATGAAATCTAATCTCTTTTCCAACTGATCCCTTCCTCTGTTGACAAAACGTGGGCGTGCAAGCATCCTTACCTGGTGTGCTACGGGAAGAATCATCCCAGCTCAGCTACGAAACCGAGTTGCTGCTTTAATGAGGCCCCCTCAGTCGTCAGTGCGGAATGCAGCGTGCCCTTCGTGTCAGAGGGAAGGTTTTGAAAGAGCGAGGTAGGAAGGAACTGGGAGCTTATTTTTGTACCTGCTTTGGTTTCCTCCTGCTGTGTGTCTCGTGTTCTCTGGGCTGCTTGGAATAATTATGGGTAGGTAGGTAAGAGGCAGGGCAGAAGGAGGGAAGAATTTTAGACAAATCCCGGACAAAGCGTGGTCCCCATCGTGACCTGCTTGCTTGTTCCGATTGTCCAAGACCTGTAGGCCACCCTTGTGTGATGTGGTTGGAATCAGGGAAGAAAAGGGGTGTGGTCGAAGCAAAAGGGGGTGGGGCTTCAGAGTAAACACCACCATTTCGTTAGACCCTAAGTGCTGCAGTCCATGCCTCATGGAGAACTGTGGGTGTTGACGCTTTAGTCACAAATAACCAGACCCACACTGTGGAATAAAAAGTAGCTACTTTATTGCTCAATGCCTATTTCACAACAGACTGGCATTTTGCCCCTGGGAAAGACTGGATAAGGTCCAATGGCATTGAAAGGAGGTCGGACCTTCTCTTGTGTCTATATAACGATTCTAGATGGATTCCCCACTTGACTCCTCCTCCCAAGAGGGACAATCTCTCTCCGACAGAAGTGCCAATGTTCCTAGAGGGCTCCAACTTGGGGAAGTGGGTCTAAAAAGAAAGGTCTGGAGAAATCCAGGTGACCCCATTCCCTTAGGGGTGGCTTAACTGTGCAGTGAATAATGGAGACTTGGACGGCAAAGTTACTTCCCACAGCCCCACCTCCTTCCAGACAAAGGAGGCTGAAATAATGGCCTTGTCTTCCCACTGTCCTCCCTTGCACTCCAGAGCCCACTGAATCACAAGTACTTTCTTGCAAAGAATATATTTATTTCCCCCTGCCTCTGTCCCACAAAGGCCCGCGGGTGATGAATACCAGGCTCGGTGGCTTATTTGTCAAAAGCTGCACACCTGCATGGCTTCCTCCGCAAGATAAATTTTGGGTAAGGCGGCAAAGGAGGGGGAGGGGGCTCCACTCGAAGAATAAATCTTGGACATGTTGCACGAGTCCCTGCTTTCTCCTCCAAAGAAGGGGCCCTCCTGACAAGGTATGATAAATGACTCTCTTTGTTGACACCTTCATTGAGTTATTTATGGCTCATTAGTTGAACTGGGGAGGAAAGGAGAGGGCTGGGTGTACAGCAGTGCTTTAAGGGGGGGTCGGTGGAGAAGAGACAAAGAGGAGGAAGGGTTGGGGGCAGGGGCAGGGGCAGGAGCAGGAGAGGGGTGGTTTCCAAAGGAGGAAAAGCCCACGGGAAGAGCAGAACGAGGGGAAGAGCTCCATTGTCTTACTCCAGGCTTTCCAACCTTCCATGGAGCAGAGCTGGAGGGACGCCATCTCTGTCTTTTTAAAGAAGTCCTCTCGTTTGTGCTGAGTCGGGCCTTTTCCCACCATCTTGTCTACCGGGAGTTGTGGAAAAGAACCATTCGGTCTGGATCATGTTTTGGGGCACATGCTTGGTCAGGGTGGATTCTGAGGAGCCCCCAAGGGCCCCAAAGTGAACCACCAAAGATTTGGGGTGGGCCAGGATATAGGAAAACATCTGGAGTCAGGTGATGATGGGGAGGGGCAGCAGCGGTTTCTAAACATTTGAAGGGTGAGGAGAAGAAGAAATGAATGGAGAGAAAAAAAACAATCGTTTCTCACAACAGAATTCAGAATGCGTCAGTGCAGAAATGCAAGTGTCCCGGTCACGTTTGCTCCTTGAAGTAAAGAGTCATTGAATCACCCCCACCCCCATGAATTTTGTTTTCTAGGAAGATCCTTCGATCTGTTGAACGGGTGGGGAGAGGATGGTCAGACAGCGCCTGGACTATCTTTAGTGGTCAAGACATTCCTCCCAGAAAGTTGGGGGGCGTCATTGTCATGAAACAGTTGCGACCACCCTGCGTCACAAGGCCGTGGGCAAAGGTTTGTGGGCCCTTCCGGAGCCTTCCCATTCACAGTCCCGTTCTGGTTGATGGTCGCTCCGCCAAGGAGCCGAGGCAACTGTGCCCCTCCCCCCCCGCATTGCCAACCTGCTTTAAATACACCTCACACTTTCTCAAAGTGCCGAGCTTTGTTATTTTTTTTTTTCCCAGAGAAGACGCACAACTGTGTCAGGAAATCTTGAGAGTTCTCAGGAACTCACAGCCTTTAGAGACGCTATTTAGGGAGCTGTGAAGAATTATACAATTGCAGCTGTGCTTTTGCAAAGCATAGTTTATTCTCTCTCCCCCCCCAATATCTAAATGCTGCAAAATTGTCCATGTAGCCCAGCGGATGGAAACCTTTATCCATCCCATATCAGGTCCCCTCCTCTGCCGCCTGTAACCTCCAGCCTGCAGCCCCCTCACCCCCATCCAAAGTGCAAGTCCAGGCATTGGGGGCAGGTGCCAGATGATTTCACCAAGTTCCCCTCCTCCCCGTCCTCCTCCTCCCCCCCCCTCTCTCTCAGGCCCAGTTGGTGGCTTGCGTCAATTCTGGATTAACCTGAAGGCAGTTATAGCCAAGGTGGGGGTGCCTGCAGGCATTTTCGCATGCTAATGCGGGAGGTACCATTGACTTTCAGAGTTGCAGGTTTCTCCTCCTCCTTTTTACATTTTCCCTAATGTATTTATTCAGCTATCTTTTGCCTCTTTGTAAGGATGTTGTCCTCCTTTTTAGGGCTGCCGAGTTCTTTGACATTCATGCCAACCCTCTCTTTCTCCTTTCCTTTGGCAAAACGTCTGCCATGGAAGTCCACCTAGACCCATCATGGGTGACCTTCTCTTAGTGCGCAAAGATGTGATACGGCAACTCTTGGGCATTATTGGACAGATGGTCTTTCTTTGTGGACGAGGAGAATTGGGGAGCACCGGGCAGGACTCCCGAGCCAACACTATGATGTTTGGAGGTCTGACCCAGGGGTGAAACCCAGCCGGTTCTATCCGGCTCAGGCAAACCGGTAGTGGCGGCTGCGGGAGGCTCCACCCACCCACGTGGATGTCCTGACATCACCTTTTTGCAACATTTTAAGCCTCTGCTCATGTGCAGAAGGCTTTGTGCATGTGCAGACGACGGCATGAGCAGAGTAAGCGCATGTGCAGTGCGCGCACATTGGCAAACCAATAGAATAGAATAGAATAGAATAGAATAGAATAGAATAGAATAGAATAGAATAGAATAGAATAGAATAGAATAGAATTCTTTATTGGCCAAGTGTGATTGGACACACAAGGAATTTGTCTTTGGTGCATACGGCCTCAGTGGACATAAAAGACAAGATACATTCGTCAAGAATCGTAAGGTACAACACTTAATGATAGTCATAGGGTACAATTCAGCAATCATAGGGAAAGTAAGTGAATTTCACCCCTGGTCTGGCCCCTTCCTCAAAGCTTTCAGTTGTCTCCTGAACTGAAGTGGGTTCAGAGCGGTTCTTCCAACGGGGTGAAATTAGGCAGAATTTCTTGGCTGCTGCACCTTGGAGGAGCCGATAGTGAGAGGATGGAGCTGTGAATGGAACACCAAAGAAAATCAATATTGCTGCTACTCACTGTTCAATATTGTTACTAATCTTCTAAGTCAGAGGTGATAGCAAGGCTTAGTTTCAAAACCCATCGAGCACCGTCCCAGGAGGGCTGTTAAATCTTTTCTGTCCAGCAAAGACAGAACACCTAAAAATAGCTCCGGCCAGCCCGAGACTGTAATGCCCAGAGTTCCCAGCACCCTATGTGCTGGGTAATATTATATTATCTAGCGTGCAACATTTACGCCAGTCTGACTTTCTGTTCCTCCCGGTGCACCTGGGATCCCTTAGGATATTTCCTAACCAGTGGAGTGACAGTTAAGTCAGAGATGTTGATGGTTAGCAGAAGGCTTGGATTTCACGTTACAGCATGGATCAAAAAAGCCCAGCGTTAAGAGGACGGTCACGCCGCATTAGCTGCCAGTGAGGAAAGCAAGCGGTTGTAAGCCAAGGACTACCTGAATAGCCATTTAGAATTTAAAATTCAGCTCAGGAAAAAAATCAGGAAGGAGGGAGGTAAACCCAGAAGGAGATAAGGAGATTATAAGGCATTATTTGTTTTTGTTTGGTTCTCAGCTAACTGAATATACATCGATCTGGTTTTGCTTTTCTTGGCTACTAGCTTGTTAGTGCAGGTCTCTACCATATGGTAAAGGTTGAATTTCTGCAAGGGTATTTTTGAACGTGTCCTGTGCAATTAGATATTTTAAACCAGGCTGAGGATGAGGTGGAAAAACAGGAGCAGCTCTTGGATGGGAAGAAATCCTCTGAGAATTTGGAGGGAATATAAAATAAGTAGTTGGGGAAAACAGTCACCCCTGATGAACAGCAATCTTGGGTAGGGCAGTTAAAAGTTGCTGGTTGCTAAGGCCAAACTGTTTCCATGCTACATAATTAGAACATTTCTTTTACAAGAAAACTGACAAGAAATGCTTTCTTGTCTCCGTGTGTTTTTAAACCCCAGTATGAATTTCACCATGGTCTTCCTTGGCAAAGCTAGATACTTATTTATTTATTTATCAAATCCTCTTGCAGAAGAAAAATCTGTCTAGTGCTTCGTTTGCTCCGGTGGCCTCCGGAGAGCTTCTCCAACGATTTAAATATTTCAGAAGCTCTCTTGAAATGCGCACTATGGCAAGCAAGGTTGCAGTGATCGCCCAGGGCTTGGGCCCAGCCCAGGCTTTGGATTTAAACCTCTCTAACAAGGTCAGAATTTAAATTGTACATCAGGTGTTGGCTTAGAAGCTCAGCCAGGCTTCCAGAGGAGCCTCTTCATGGCCTGCCTTGGGTTCTCCTCTCTTCCCAGCTGCTTCTTGCAGTGTCGCTAACACCTGGATGCCAGTTCTGGGCACAGAGGGCTTGGCTGCTCCCTGTGTGGCTTCCAGACCTGCATGAGAAAGAGAACACGTGGCAAATGTCCAGGGGGTCTCTACCCCCTCAGGCTGCTTTCGCAGAAACCCTGCCTTGTGTCCGTAGGAACCATGGCCACCTGGGCACTCAAGGCCCCGTAGCGGGTTGGCTCTCTGATCTCTGAATGTCAGCTGGGGGAAAGATGCTGTCCCGTCACCTCCTGGAAGAAGATGCATCTTGAGAAAAGATGCTTTTGATTAAAGGACCTGCAGACGGGGATGTTCCACGCTCCTCCTGAACCACCTTTTCTCCTTCCAGCCTGGCTCTGTTGATGTCCTCCTCTTACACTTGCCTCCCGCCAGGGCCTTGCAGGTGGAGTTTTGTCCTGGCTGCAGAATTAGCAGACTTGAAACTTTGGTCAGCAGATACTAGAAGGCCAACTCCAGGCTCCAAGAAGTCTAGGCCCCATTTGGTGCTCCGGAATCAGATGGTACACACCCCCTTCGAAGACGGTTTGAGAAGGGGGACAAGCAGAGAGCGGTTTTTTTTCTGTTTAAGGCTGACCTGTGCAAATGGGTGGCATTGCAAAGAAGAGGCATTCCCCCCTAAATGTGGAAGAAGGGGAAAGCTGCTTCTAAAGCAATGCCACCCATTGCACAGGTGGCCTTGCAAAGAGGGAAAAAAATCTTGCCTGTCTCCCTTCTAAAATATTCTTCTGGCATGCAGGTGGAAAGATATGAAAACTCATTTGATTCAGCAACTCTTGTTTTTAAAGAAAGATGGACAATGTCCCTGTTAGAACCGAGCTCCGTGCAGGAATTGCTTTTTGTGTTTTTGAGTTTTTTAGTCTCTATATATTTGTACCTCCAAATGCCAGGACTGCTGTGTCTCCCTTGACCTGCTCAGAGGCCTTCAGGGCTGGAGGTGGGTTCTCTTCCTTTCTCAATGGAGCCTTGGAGGGACTTGGCTGCTTCGGCTGGGAGTCTCTGTAAGGCTTCTCTAGGTCGCAGCTGTGCAATCAGTTGCATTCCTAGCAAATCACCTCCAACCTGATTAAATAATTTCCTACCTGAACATTTCTTGGAAGCACAATTTACGAGTTCAGGTGAACCATTTGGTCTTCTTCTTAAATTGCCTACTTGAAGCCTGCAACTCAGGGTGCCTCTTGGCCCACGTTCCAACATCTGCTCCAAATCCACAAACGTGTTTAAAGTCGCCAAGTTCGTTGGAACAGTTGTGTAAGGAGCAGGCAGGGGGGGGGGACGGTGGATGCGATGAGATTCAATTACCCATAGATTAAATGTCTATGTTG
Source organism: Arizona elegans (assembly GCA_022577455.1). Classification (NCBI taxonomy): domain Eukaryota; kingdom Metazoa; phylum Chordata; class Lepidosauria; order Squamata; family Colubridae; genus Arizona; species Arizona elegans. The sequence goes on along the minus strand of JAKOOJ010000065.1, from coordinate 1,135,791 downwards.
CTGAATCAGCCACATTCAACCAAAGTACCAGAGTGCAGCTGGTAAGTCTCTGTGAGGAGCAGCTTCAGGCCACACTTCCTGGGTTTCCTTTTGGAACCGAGATAAAGCGACAGAGGTTTCCATTTAAGGTCCCAAGCCACCTTCTGGGGCTTTGGACCAGGAGTGAAATCCAAATTTTTTCCCTATCTGTTCTGTGGGCGTGGCTTAGTGGGCGTGGCAAGGGAAGGATATTGCAAAATCTCCATTCCCTCCTCTCCTGGGGGAAGGATACTGCAAAGTCTCCATTCCCACCCCACTCTGGGGCCAGTCAGAGGTGGTATTTGCTGGTTCTCTGAACTACTCAAAATTTCCGCTACCGGTTCTCCAGAACCTGTCAGAACCTTCTGGATTTCACCTCTGCTTTGGACCCATTGATGTCCCCTCTGAGAAACTGCTGGTGTTTGCTGTTCACTGCCCATGCCTGCCCTCCTCTAGAGTCACCACACCTTGCTTCGCCCTCTGTACCTGCGTTTTGGTGTATGTGTAGGAGAGAGAGAGAGAGAGAGAGAGAGAGAGAGAGAGAAGAAGCTTCAGTGAAGACATTTTGACGCCAAATCTGTACAACCAGCTTTGATGTGAGCAGGGTAAAAGACTCAGCCTGGAAAGGTTGCTCCAGATGAAACACCTCACCTATTTGCATCTATCTGTATCTATGCCGCATTCTTAAAATATTTATCTGCCTTTTCCCTGACATGTTCCAGGCAACACTTTATCATTCAGAGGAGGGGGCACATCCATCCATCCAGGCGCATAAACACAAAGCTGGGGGAAACTAATTATTTCTTTGATGGCCCGCAAGATCTTGCCAAGAGTGGATCGCTCACTGGGTGCCTGCTTGATTTCCCCCAAACCATAGATGTGCAGTGGCAAGAGAAGCAGAACGAACAAATGGAGAAGAGCTGGGAGGCTTGGGATAAGGAAAAGCTGCCCGGGATTCTCTCTTTGGCTGAATAGAGTGGGGCAGGGAGAGAGGAAAGGGCCACTGGCTCAGCGGACAATTCCGTGGACAAACCAGTAGCAATTGTCCTTAGACTTAGACACCGCTTCACAGTACTTTATAGCCCTCTCTAAGCGTTTTACAGAACCAGCCTCTTGCCCCCAACAATCTGGGTCCTCATTTTAGTGACTTTGGAAGGATGGAAGGCTGAGTCAACCTGGAGCAGGTCAGGATCGAACTTCCGGCAATGGGCAGAATCAGCCTGCAATGCTGCATTCTAACCACTGTGCCACCTTGGCTTTAGGATTGCCCTTAAAGCAATCTGAATGGACACCTCCTTGTTGTAAATCGACATTCCAAGGGGTCTGCTACAGAATTTCTCATCTTTTTATGGAGCAGAGCCACTGAATAACACCTCACCCATAGCTGGAGACCTCTGGTAGATTTGGAAAGCTTTATTTTAGCAATACAAGCATCTTACATTCACTCTGTCAATTGTGCCAAAAAGTTGTCCTTGGCCAACTGGCAAGAAGGAGAGAGAAGCCCAGGAGAGCCTCTTTTGAGGTGATCTTTGGTGGAGTAGAAGATGGGACTTCAAACTTCTCCTTTCTTCAGCAGTGATGGATTAACTCAGTTTAGGTTGTAATTCATGGGTTATATACATAGGATGTATATTGTAAATATAATGTTTCTGAACTGTGGCAACTTCAAAATGGCTGGCTGAGGAATTCTGGGAGTTGAAGTCCACATGTCTTGGAGATGCCAAGATCCAGAAACATTGGCTGGTGTAGAGGATTGTAACTTTCATGGACCAAGGCAGGAAACTGTGTACACGTGGGTGAGATTTTGGCCAAAGCTTTTCCTGCAGAGACCTCTAGGTGAGATGCATCAGGCCCCTTGGTTTTAGTGGGCAGAAATCAATCCTTAGCTGTTGAGAAATTGGCCGTTAGTCCTGGATTTGTTTCCCCAGCGTGTAGGAGACATTTCAACTGTTGTGGTCCAGAGGAGGCAAAATCAATGTCCCACAAAAGCTTCTTTGTACTGTATTTACTTTGTGTGGTAACTCCTCCTGATTTGCTTGGAAAAGCAGGTCTCTGGTTGGATTAGTCGGATTCTGCTTTTCTTTTTAATCTGCAGAGTTTATACATGGGACTCGGCAGGATGTGGGTTGACAGGGAAGGGAAAACCTCCTCTCTCGAAAGGAACCTTCTCAAGGCCATGTAATGCGGTGCACACATTATCACACAACTGTGATCAGCAATCACGGTCAAGCAAACATTCATTGAGCAGACTTTTTTTGGGGGGGAAATGCGCATTACACAACTCGGCTTTCTAAGAATTTGAGCTCCGGCAATTATCAGTTGGTTAATCTAAGCTTCTCCATTCAACCTCCTTTTGCTTTGAAGTCTTATGAATCCCTGGGGCTTCAGTGGGTTCACAATAACTCCTGTTGTGCATTTCATTTAAAGATGGTTTCTTTGAAAGCCTCTTTCCTTCCCAGGACATTTGGGAGGCAAAGGTGGGCAGCCACAGCATGGCCTTCATGGTGTCCATCTGAGCAATGGGTGGGATGGAAGCCTTATGCAAGTGTTTAAAGGCCCTGGGTTGACTGACTTTCCAGCAATAAAGGGATGGTCATAGCTTTGGACTCGACCAGGAACTTTCCATTTAGAGAGACACATCTTTGGTGCAGGAGAACAACAGGCAGAGCTGAGAGGTGGAGTTAAGCAGGTCATCAGCTTAGAATCAGTACGCTCCCACAAAGGGTCCAAGTCCAACCCCTTATATACTGTAGCATCAATTTAGTGTGGAACTTGAGTTGCCTAAATTCCTGTGTATAGGCTGGCATGCCTCTTCTGTGTTGCAACTTAACATGTGGTTCTGATCCTTTGTGCCTGACACTTGCAGTTGAGGGAGTAGCTGATGTTCACCAGCTCCCTCCTTTCATGATGGTCCTAGGTAGGCCCCTTATATCCTGCTAAGCCATAATGTTGTCGGTTTGATCGGGCCATCCACTCTGTGGCTTGTAAACTAGGTTTTATGGCTTAGATCAGAGAGGGCCAACTATGGCAACTTTATGGCCTGTGGAACTTCAACTCCATGCTGGCTGAAGAATTCTGGAAGTGGGCACCCATCAAGTTGCCATCGTTGCTCACCTCTGCCTTAGGGGGGTTATGCGCTGGACAACTTAAGAGCCTTGATAGTACAGTGGTTTGGTGCACCCTGTCATTAACATAGCTGCCTGCAATTTCTGCTGGTTCGAATCTCTCCAAGGCTCAAGGTTGACTCAGCCTTCCATCCTTTCTAAGGTAGGTGAAATGAGGACCCAGTTTGTGGGGGCAATAAGCTGACTTTGTATAAAATATACAAAAGAATGAAGGCTATTGCTTAACGCATTGTAAGCCACCCTGAGTCTCCGGAGAAGGGCGGCATATAAATCAAAAAAACAAACAAACAAAAAAAAAACTTGTGACTTACTGCACTGCCCATATATAACTGCACCCTGACCAGCCCTCAGGCTATTCTTGAGTCCCTTCTCCCCAAAGCCAGGGGCCACTTCTTGTGTGTGTTTGTCTGAAGAACTCACAAGACCCCAAAACAGGAGCTCCCCCCCACCTGTGTTTTGCACAGCCCAAACCTTGCAATCATTTATCCTTTAACCTGATTGCAGAATTGCTGTTTGTCAATCTGTTTTTTAAATAAGGGGAAATAGAAGAGCAACACTGAATTAGGCTAATTGCTTTTTGTTTTTGTTTTAACTTTTCAGTCGACAATGAAATTAAAAACTGCAGGTGGCCATCCCCTTTTCCCTCTCCTGGGAGGGACTTGCTTCCCTTTGAAGGTCTCTGGGATGACATTTGCTCATCACCAGAAAGGAAGCAAAGAGACCCTGGATTGCTTTGAACTTTTGCCCACACAGTCCCTGGTCACTCACAATCCATCGTGGCCTTTGTGGTTTCTAATGTTTTAAGCCAGGGGTCTCCAAACTTGGCAACTTTAAGACTTGAGGACTTCAATTCCCAGAATTCCAACGCTGGCTGGGGTATTCTGGGAATTGAAATCCACAAGTCTTAAAATTGCCAAGTTTGGAGACTCCTGTTTTAAGCACCCATTGGGAGTCTACCACGGACCTTCCATTGTTGCAGGAGCTGGGCGAATTGTTCATCCTGTGAATATGAGCAGAGAACTTGGACGATTCCAAACAATTGAACCTTTGAAAACATGGCAGCTTCTAAGACAGAGCAAGCGGCGCCTTTCCCCATGATTGTCGTTGAGAAAATTGAAGAGAAAATCTCTTTGGCAGGAGATTGCATCGCTCTTTATCCTTAAGCAACTTGTTTTGATGCTATCTCCCTCAACCCGCATATTTTATTTAATGCGTGTTTTGAATGAATTTCAGATGTCTTCTGGAGTAAAAGGAAGGAAACCTCATTTTCTATCCCCTTGTCTCATTTCTATTTCCACTTTCACTGCTTTCTCTGTCTTACAATCCACACTTTTTGTGTGTGTTTGTTTTTACACGGTATTTCTGATTCTGCTATTTCTGCATCAGGTAAAATTTCCCACTCTTTCCCACAGTGACTCAAAGGTAGCTTTCCTAGTATATCCCAAGATCTCCCCTCTTGTGTACATCAATTTTTCCACAAGAACAACCTTCCATAATCTGGATTGACATGTTTTTAGGAGGAGATCTCCATGCTTGTGAACCGCTGGGCTGCACTCGTTGGTTCAATTAGATTATACCTGATGCTGGAACATCTCAGAAACCAGCTTTGAAAGAAGAGAGGACTTGTGGATGGAGAACCAGTCTTTACCAGTGTATTTATCCTTCACATATTTATCCCCGAGAGCTCTGTTCCTCCGCCCTGGTCTGGCACCAGGTTCTCATCACAACCACCTTGCGAAGCAGATCAGGCCGAGTGACGGCCACTGTCCCTAAGAGAATCAACTGGATCGCCTTGAAGGGCCCGCAGAGGAATTAAAGCCCTTTTTCTAAAGTCCAGAGCCACACCGATGCTAATGGAACAGCCATATTGAAAAGAATGTGGTCGTTTTATACTCAAGAGCCTTGATAGTACAGTGGTCTACACACCCTGTTATTAACACAGCTGCCTGTAATTTACTGCTGGTTCGAATCTCTCCAAGGCTCAAGGTTGACTCAGCCTTCCATCCTTTCTAAGGTAGGTGAAATGAGGACCCAGATTGTGGGGGCAATAAGCTGACTTTGTATAAATATACAAAAGTATGAAGGCTATTGCTTAACGCATTGTAAGCCGCCCTGAGTCTCTGGAGACTTAATTTGATATAAATCAAATTTAAAAAAAATTGGGGAATAAACTCCCTGTTTTTCATTGTAACGTAACCTGCCCAACAGCTCCTCTGCTCCTTACGGGCTGCTTCCTTCAAAAGCCACGCCTGGTGGCAGCTTGGCTTGTTTGTTTGTTTAATGCATTCTTCATTACCCTTTTTATCAGCTTATTACTTTTCTAAAGAAGTGCTCAGAACATTGCATCTAATGCATTTTGCAGTGTTTTATTTTCCTAGAATGAATCTTCGGGGCAATTTCTAATTTTATTTTCTCATGCAAAGCTCCCTCTTCCTCCTCCTCCTCCGTTATTCTGGATGGCATCCTATGTTCCCCACCCTCCTGATTTCACCCCATAACAGCGCACTCAGTAAACAAAAATAGATGAGATGTTTCCATCAGGAATAACTTGACAATGCTGGGCAATGCTTTGTTTATGACACGCTAAGTCTTAGCTTGTCATAAACGAAGCATTGCCAGCATTGTCAAGGCCGGCTGGGTAAAGAGAAAAGCCACTTTCTGATCGGTTCCTTTTCTATCTTGGTATACAGGTAGTCCTCGACTTACAGCCACAATCGAGCCCAACATTTCTGATGCTAAGTGAGACATTGTTAAGTGAATTTTGCCCCATTTTACAACCTTTTTTTTTTGCCACAGATGTTAAGTGAATCACTGCAGTTGATAAATTAGCAACCTGTTTGCTAAGTAAATCTGGCTTCCCCATTGTTTTTGCTCATCAAAAGGTGATCCCATGACCTTGGGACACAGCAATGGCCATAAGTCTGAGTCAGTTGCCAAGCATCTGAATTTTGATCACATGATCACGGGGATGCTACAAAGGTTGCAAGTGTGAAAAACAAAGGTCATAGGTCACTTTTTTCAGTGCAGTTGTAACTTTGAAGAGTCACTAAATGAAGTGTTGTAAATTGAGGACTACCTGTCCTGACGTTCCCCCCAAAAGTCTCTCCTATCTTTGTTCTTGCCACTCTAGCACAATTCCCCATTGAAACAAGATCCAGGAAGACCAACGTCTTCCTTACAAGGCATGAGAAATTAACCTTCTAGGGCCACTGAGGCCACCCTCTTGTTTCCCAGGGAGCTAGCGTGGGCTACTTATGAGGACAGCTCTCAGCTTAAAATGGACGTCATCTTATCCAATTTGTCCCAATTAGGCTAAATGATCCAAGCAGCATGTGCCCACCCATGGTCTGTGCCTATTTAATCAACTGGAACTAATCTATCCAATCAAATTACTTTTGGGGGAAAATGCTTTCTTGGAGGAGATGGAACATCTGAGCAGGCAACATTTTCCACCAGAGATGTGGCCACTGACTTGAGGAAGATGCCCTGTGGATGTAATGAGGTGGGTGGGTTCCTGGGCTCCTTTTCTCCAAGGAGGAGCCAGTGGACTTCCACTGGGGTTAGGGAACTGGCTCTTCAAGAGAACTTTCTCCACCAGGGATGGAGCTTGGAGCAGAGACAGCAGAGATCCTTCTTTGGGGGGTGGGGTGGGGGGACTTGTCCAAGGTACTGAAGACCTCAGATTATTTCCAGGATTCATGTGGGGGAAGAAGCCACACCAGCTAAACTATTATGAATACACACACAGAGAGAGACACACACTGGACTCTTCTTGCACTTATTCAAAAGAGAAGAAGTGATTGCTACTCTGGTGGGTTGTGGTCTCCTATCCATTTTTTTTTTATTGTCATACCAGCTCTTTTGTTTTTCAAGGAACAGACTAAGGAAATGTGAAGTTGCTAATTATAGCCACTGCCTCCCGTGGTTTCTATTAAGGAGCCACTCAATCCTGCCTTAATCTCTAAAGGGGCAGACCAATTAGTTTGCACTCCAGTTGTAAGGTTGCCGGGGATCAAGGCAAACACGTTTGGGTACAGGAGGAAACCTTCAAATGCTGCATTTGTTTAAAGGATACTTCCTCACTCTTGCAGTAATTACTTTCAGTAGCACTGAGCTGGTCCATAAGCTATTAATTACTCGGGATGTACGGGAGTTGACAGCGTTGGGTAAGCACGATAATTGGCGACTGGAAAGGAAGAAGTCGATGTTAAAAGAAGACATTTCCCCCTGCAATTATCACTGCATAACTTGACCAAACTTTCATTTTTTCTCTTCCTTCCAGTGGGAAGGGATCAGGGTGAGGAGAAGGTGGTGTCATTTGAGGGCTGAACAATCCAGGGGTTGTAGTCTTGCATGATAAATCGCTGAAGGTCTACTATCTCCAGTGCAAAAAGCAGTTAATCTATCTTGCAGATCGTGCCTTCTGGTGCTTTGGACTTTCATTGTGAAGTGACTAATGGCTGCAGCTTGCTGGGGCAGCAGTTCAGCACAGGCCACGGATGGAGAACGTGTGGCAGGACTTGGAAGTCAGGGACTTCCAGAAGCAAGTAGCCTTGAACAATGTTGTCTCAAGGATGCCTACAAAAAACTTTTGCTTCCTTTTACGCTGGTCTATCACAGTAGTAAAGATTCAATTTATTTTCTCTTGGGGGAACAAAATAGTGCAAGGCATGATCTAGAAAGCAAGGTAGAGCTTTCCAAGGTGATCACCAGCCCCCCCCACCCTCAGCTACACAAATAATTCTATCTCCATTTGGATAAAGAGCCTCACATTGAGAGGCAGTTACAACGTTCAACATCATTGCTGAGGAGCAGCAGAAAACCTTGGACATGCAATGTTGACCCATGTGGAAAACAGCAAGAGATGTGAAGCGTGACCAGGTAAAGAGGCCCTCAGAACATCTTTAGATGTTGCATTTGCCTGCCTGTTGCCCATTTCATAGTGCTACCTCTCTTCAGGCTAAGTGAGCAGGCAAATTCTGGGGATATAAATGAGTCTGGAGCCCATGGAAGATGATGGTTGGTTTTGTATCTCTGCTCTGGAAGTTCCCTCATCCATGTATTGAGGTCTCAGGAGGAATCAGGGCCAGATGCCATGATTCCCAGAGGAAAAGTTTATTGTTATGCCTGCCTATCCCAGAAGTCATTGGTTGGCCATCATGACAATGCTAGACAGGATAGATCATGATTGAGACCTCGGTTCTTCAATCATTTAAGTTGCTTTTACTCTTTGTAATTAGCGGATAATTCTTTTGCTAGAATTGTTTGTCTGTAGCTGCTCATCTAAGTTCTTGTGACCTCCTACTTGAATCATTCTAGTGTAATGTCTAGCAACTATTGTCTAGTTGTCTTTTGCCATGGATTGCTCCAAACCTGGGGGTCTTTGCATTGCATGTCCAAAATATTTAAGCTTTAGCTTCATGGTTAGTGCTTCTGGTGAGCTGTCTGGTTTCTCATCTAATTATGTGTCCTTCTTGTGGTCCGAGATAATCTCAGCCATGTTCTCTAGTCCCACAATCCTAAGGCATCCATCCTTCTATGCTGAGACACGGAGAGTCTGCTAGGTTGTCTCAACTGGTAACAAATCTGGGGTTTCTTGAGAATCAGTGGGTCCCAATTTCAATAACTAAAGCATTCCAGGGAAGGTCAGTTTATCCCATGCTGATGTTGTGAGGTGCCATCTCCCTGGTCTGTCTGTATCAGCTTTCCCACGAAGCCAACTCTTTGTAGTTCCTTCCTCTCCTTTGAAAAATCTTCTTGCTCTGGAGGACAGAAGGAGTCGTTTCAACAGAATTATTGTGACAGGAAGTGGCTTGTTCTGTGCAGTTTAAGAACTTCCAAGGTTGAAGCCAGTGCTTGCATTTCCCTTGTCTAATTGCTTAATTACCTTGGTCTCATTTGATCTCATTTTGAAGGTGACCAAATATAGCAACAGTGGCAACAAAGAGGCAGGAACTTTTCATTGCTCTGCTTGAAGGTGGAGAGGAGGACAATTTTTTAGGGTAAACACGGGACAAGCTTCAGTGGTGGTACAGCTTCAACAAGCAATAAATTTAGGTAGACATTTATGCAGGTGATGCTAAATGAGATAATGGGCTTCCTCCCATGAAGAATAAGTTCTTATTAAGTTTCATCCTACCTTTTATGGTCAGACAGGTTTCTCCAATGCCTGGTTCTTGGGAACAGTTCCCTGAGGAAATAGCCATTGTTTGGGGACAGAGTCTCCTTTTTAGGCAGAAGTTCCATGGTAGAGTTCTTTGAATACCATAGCATGCTGGGAGAAGAAAATCCTCTTTTACACCTAAGTTAGAACATCAAACAAAATGGACCCAAACCCTGGGTCTGTGGAAGGCCATTTCTTTGCTCAACCAGAACTGTAAGCTTTGGAATCTTGCTTAATTTTAGGAGAAGAGCAAGTTCCCAATTTCCAGGAGTAACATGTGAAAAATGGAACAAACTTTGTAACCTTGGACAACCTCACTCCATCGACACTAAACAGAGCAGACCTTGATGGACCAATGCTGTGTCTGAAGATTTGGGATCCACCTCATGACTATTTCATGCTGTGTCTAACTAATTGTAGCTACACAACTCACCAAGATCTAAACCATGCTATCAGTTTTGGGAGGAAGTCAGCTTCCTATGGATTTAAGGAGCAAGCCTTGGCTGGAACAATGAGAAAATATGTTATGTTGACCCAACAACCTTAAATCAGATCAAGGTCTACTTTGTGTGCCTTCCTTTTCCAAATGGTGGACAAAGAATCTGGTTTTCTCTATGAATGGTTTATATTCCTTGTAGAGTCTTTCAGCTACTGGCCCACACCACAACTGGTGATCATGTATTTATTGGAGTCAGCCATTTTGTAGGGCCAATCTGAAGACAGTTCTCCATTCCAAATCTCCAGCCTTTCTGCCTTTTGAACATTTCCTCTCCCAAGGCTCTTCTCGCTCTATCAACCATAATGTCATTGATCGGGGTGAGCAACTATGGCCCCTTTATGACCTGTGGACTTCAAATCCCAGAACTCTGGGAATTGAAGTCCATAGGTTGTAAAGGAGCCATAGTTGCCCATCCCTATCATAGATTGTTCTCGGTGCCGGAACGAATCCCAACTTCCATGGCGGCTTAGAGACAACCTTGAAGATATTGCAAATAACCAAGACGTAATCCTGAGCGATTGACTAATTCTCATCATATTTCCTTCCCTCTGTTTTCCCATTGCATAACTCAGCATGAGGGACTTGTCCCTATATCTTTTCTGTTCTTTGAACATCCCACTAAACAGTTTTCGCCCCTCCTGAAATCTGGCAGCAAGGGTTAAAAAAAAAGAAAGAAATCTTTTATATTCCCAGGGCAATTTCAACTTTAAAAAAGGATATCAACATGAAGGACAATTGCAGTGTTGAGCTGTCATTTTGTCCCCACAGGTACCATGAAAAATTACTGCCAATAAAATAACATTTTTCAAAATGTGACACTACCCTTAAATTTATCTTCTGCAATAAATGGGTTTTGGGAGAAAATTTCAGTCTATTTGAGCATAAACTATTCTTCAACCACTCAATAATAGATTACAAATGAATTGCATTATTAATTTATAATAGAATAATTGTTTTGCTTCAACAGTCACTTTCAAGAATTTGGGCAGTAATTTTCTTGGCTTCTTTATCATCTTAAAGATATTTTCCCCACAGGATAGAGGGAAAGAAAGGAGGGGAAGGAGAAAGAGAGGAAGGAAAGTTGTATGTGGGTTCAAGCTGACAAAAGTCCAGGAATTCTATATCAAAAGTTGATAGGAATTGAAAACCTTAATTTAGTTGCCTGTCCCCAAGGTAGTTTCATACCAGATTACAGTTTCGGACACAAATTGGTCCAGTATTTTTGATGGGGTTCCTTGACCTGCATATTCAGAAAAAAAGTACCGGTAGTTCATGTAAGGTTGTTTTCTTCTTCTCCGTGTCCCTATTTGTACCACATATTTAAGAGTCGTGGGAGAGAGAAGGAAGTGTATTGTGCAGTTAGTTAAACCCCACTAATTGACCCAGAGAATTAAACCAGAGGGGTTAGTCTTAGTCCCAAAGGGAGCCACTCTGCTTCAAGGCTAAATTGATTCCTCCTCCTCCTCCTCCTGCTGTCCAGTTCATTCCCTTCTTAAGAAAGGATTAACTCTTCCTGCCAAGGTCTGTCTGATCAAGATGGAGGTAGGATTGTGCCACAGTGGTGGCACTTTCCATTTTCATGCAAACCTCCTGCAACCATAAGGGAGCAGCTGGGAGGCTCGAGGCACAGACAGACCCTTCAGTTGAGGGATCGTATCAGCCTGTGAAGATGAGTTGAAGGGTTTGGTGAGTTGGCCATGTTGGCTGAGAAGGGCCAATGTGGATCAGTTCTCTTCTAAGGGAAGCTACTGTAAAGTATTCTTAGGTGTTGGATTAGATCCAGGGAGGCAAAAATTGAAATCATTTCCCCCAACTATGGATCTTAGGACACGGTTTTATCAACCCAGTGGATCTTTTAAGCTTCTCAGGTAAGATGAGGATAGATCTCTGCGGAGCTACCTTGAACTCTTCAGAAAAAGACATATGTTTGAAAACAGTTATCGTCTTATCAGAACGCTGGCTTACCTCTAGACAGTTACCTCTTGAGCTGGTTTAATTGGTTTTCCTGCCTTCTGCGAAGAACTGAAATTAATGCCTGTTCCTTGGGGGTGGATGGGAAGGTCGCAACATGACACAGATACTTGTTTGAGGGTCTTCCTTCTGGAACTCGCTACCCAGGAAATGAGGCTGGCACCTTCTCTGCTCTCGCTATCAGACCTTCCTTTCTAGTGAAGCCCTCTTCTCCTTAGGCAATCAAAGTATAGAAGGCGCCATTTTCAAATCAGATTATTTATCATTTTTCCTAAATATTTAGGTAACTTGCTAACTTTGACTTTGCCTTGAATTACTTTGAAATGCTTCAAGAGGTGTGTGCCTTAAAACAGTGGAATCAGAGAGGATGGATGGATGCATTGCGGAGCCCCCAAATCTTATTCTCTTGAGTTCTCACAATCAATTGAGCCCTTCTGGGACACTTGCTGGCAGAGGAAGAACCCTTGTTTAAGAGCTGCTTCAACCACGAAGCTTCCTCTGAGTATTTTAGGGAAAGGGTTGTTGATCTGGTAGGTGACAAATGTTTCTGGGAAAGGCTTATTAAGGTTTCCATTCCTTTCCCCAACTATAGTGCCTTGAAAATACTCCGTTTTGTAGCTTGGATCCCCGCCTGGAGAAAGCCGTTAAATTAAGAGCTTATTAATATGCCTTAATGATGGCTCACTCAACGGAAAGCCACTCTCAGAGTCAGTTTCTACCAGGCCGGGATGGCAGCAGGGCCAAAATATTTCACACTTAAAATAAAACTGGATTTCTTGGCCAATGAAAGTGTATTAATGGCAGGTTTTCTACTGAAGCTTCCTGGCCCTTTCCCTTTTGTCTGAATGTGATTTGATGAACAGAAACATTGTCCATCAGGCGTGATAATGATATATTTTGATGATCGTTGAATTTCTTACAGCGAAAAGGAAAAGGAATACAGCTTTACTGGTAACTAATTAAAAAAAGTGTTTTGGCAGCTCCATTGTCTTCTCCCCCACCCCCACTCCCCCAATTAATTTTACTCCCTCCGGTGGCTCCTTTCTATTTTGGACTCATGTGCTCCCATATCATTCTCTTTCTCTCTGCTTTTAAAGGTGCATTTCCTAAAGGAGAGCACATCACAAAGCAGAAGGTGTGCCTTCCACATGCAGGCACACACACAATTCTTGCAAAACAGGTGCGTCTGGCTCTTGTCATCCCAGACGGCTGTAGTTTAATCTCGTATCACCTTCAGCGATGGAGAATGCCAGGTTGGCACAATGCACTAAGCCAAGTTAGTGCCAAGTATTACAAGACCTCAAATGATGGAATGTGGTAGGTGGGCTGGATTCCCAGGCGGGAGGGGCCATCCCAGAGGGACAAGAGACGACCCAGGCCAGAGATTTGGTGTGAGAGAAAGAGGAGGGAGACAGCCCCTCCCTAAGAGCATCCAAAGGCATCTTCAAAGTGAATGGCGACCTTGGGACGGAATGGGAAATGCTGCCCCTGTTGGAGTCCCGCCTGTGTCACAGACCTGCAGGGGGTGAGAAAAATGGAGGGGTGGTGGCTGCAACTCTGCAATCAAAGCCCCTCCCCTTTCCAATGAACATTGCGCTCTTCAATGAGGAGTGACACATGCAGAAAAGGAGGACCTGACTTTTCTGACTTCACTCATGGCCGAGGACCCATAAATTAGATTGGCCGTGATGTTATTGCAGAAGCCAGGTTGGTGTGCTGTGTTTGTACGTGAGGTTTTGTGTGTGAGAGAGGACAAAAAGGCTATAAGCTACAGTTATAGATGATTTGCAAGCCTGAAGTCATGAGGACGCAAGAGTCAAACCTGCATTTGGAAACACACACACACCTGTATCCCTTCAAAGGGGCACCAACTAAAATTATGCCCACCAGCCAGGAAAGTACCAGTCATTTTTAGATAAATTAGGCCCTGTTCTTCCTGCAGAGGGGATTAAAAAAAAAAATCATACTCCACATTAACAGTCCCTTTGGTATTTCCGTCAAATGAGTTTTAGTGGCAGAGGGCTGCTAAAAATACCCTCCAATTTCTCTCCTCATTTAAATGCAGTGCTGAGTAGGGGAAAAAAACCCTCTATGAATGCATGGAGCTCACAGTTCACTGGCCCGGATCGTTGCACGGTTCCATTTCGCACGCTGACTTTCAGGGGCAGGTATGGCCCCCGAGTTAAATTTGGAACGTCAGGTCGGCCCAGGAAGGTGTGCCGACTTTGAGTGGTGTATGTTCTGGAGAACTTCCTTCTTGCCATCTTTAAGCCCGCCTGAGGATGGTCAGGAGTTCAAGGGTTGGTCTTTTGCGCCACTTAGTGTGGAAAGGGAGCTTTAGGCCTTTGGCGTGTGTCATCCCCCAGAGCATCATGGCTTCTGCTGACTGGTGGAGAACGAAAGCAAAGCAGGTCAGACGTGGGCAGAGAAGGTTCTCCAGCCATCGGTACACAGGCATCCTTGCATATCCTCCAAGACATTGATCTCTAGACCAGGGGTCTCCAAATATGGCAAGTTTAATAATTGTGGACTTCAACTCCCAAAATTCCCCAGCCAGCAAGTTTGGAGACCTCTCCTTTAAGCTAAGTTCCCATCAATATCCAATGCTGGGGGACACAAATGATTATGGCTAATAGCATTCAGGGCCTTTGGATGTTCTTTCTCCACCTTTGCCCTCCTACTTCATGCAACCATCCAGAATGAAATCCTTCAGGATTTCTTTGTTGCAGGCTTATTGGTTATGGCCAGGTTGATGCTTCTTCCAGGACTTGTTTAAGCAGCCCCATAAATCAGCCTGTGGGACAGTAGGACATCCTGTCCTTGATGGCTATTCTGACTGGACTCTTTGTCCCCAATGAGAGAAGGAGGAGAACACAGCATGAAGCTCCTGGCATTTTTAAACAGGAAGAGAAGGATCTTCCTCCCTCGTAGAAGTGGCAGGAAAGGCTCGTCATTAATCACTGTTCAGCAGAGCTTGGTTCAGGGAGGGGGGGACGTCTGCCTCTCACGGCCCCTCTCTTCATCTTGAGGTTAAAGAGCAGAAGGTGGGCTTTAAGAAGAGTGTTTGGCTTGTTCAGCACAGAGAACAAGGGGCAAGAGGGATGGAGTGGTCCATTGGGAATCATCGTTGGTGTCCTCCTTGGGCTTCACAACAGCTAAACCCTACCAGTAAGTCATGTCCACCTTGTGTTCATCATTTCCTGAAGAAAAACCCTTAACAAATCACAGAGCATAGCAGACCTCACAAGGTTATTGTCAAGGCCAGGCAGTTTTGACTTCTCCCATTCAAGAAATGTTCAGAACTAGGATGTGGCTTATGTAACTGTGAGTGAAGAGGCAGCAAAGCCTACTGAGGTTTCCCATTGTGATAGAATGATAAAGATAGATGACATTCAGCTGGGGGAGGAAGAAGAGAAGAGGGCTGAGATCTCATTAGATCTCCAGAAGATTTCTGAATAAGGAAGAGAAACCGTTGCAGAGGTTTTTTTGGGCACTTCAAAGGGTTCTGAAGGAAAGCTGGGCTATCTGGTTCTTCACAGCCATTGGGGTCATCTCATTTTCTGGTCTTGGCCTCATTCTGCAGGGCTGAGCAATGTTTGATACTAAAGAGGGGCAGAGTTGGGTTTTCATATGTCTTGAATGGTAAAGAAACAGCTGGTGTTTGGAGAGGGGACTATGGCACACAAAAGGGAAGACAACATCTCCAATTATCTCCAGCTTTGTAAATAAATATAACAATCAGGTTTTAATTTGTTTTCCACTTCCTCCAGAATATACTTCTCTTAAGATGTACTTGACCATAATTTGGAAATTATGTTTACAAAAACAGGGATGAGCTATCATAACAGGAGGAAGAACCCCATTCCATCTTCACAAGTGGACAGTCCACACCCGAGGATCTCTTTCTTCCCCCACCCACCCATTTGCTTTTTCTGAGGACAGGAGAACTTGGATTTTCCTTATCCATTTTCACTGACATCTGTGTTGAGTTATGAGAGTGTCCTGATGCATGTACTGAAATTTTGAGAAGGTGATAACCAGACAGGTGAGTTTCTGAATCCTTAGAATGTCACTTGGGGGAAGATGATTCATGCACATATGCTAAGCCGGCTGCTTTTAGCATGGCTTGAACCTGCTCTGTGGAGGATTTCTTTTTCTTTGACTGCTTTCTTTCGTTCAGATGTTAACCAGTAGGCCTGGCCAATTTTGGTCCCTTGGCTAGAAATGCAAATGATTTTGGCTCTCTGCTATGGTATCGTCCTGAGTGGGTTTCTAGCCGGAGCTGAGGAAAATGGTGACTTGGTTTGCATGGAGCTGCTGCTGATTGTGACAAGAGTGTCTGTATTTTGGCCGTTGTCAAAGTTACGGTGTGCAGCGAAGTAATTGCTGGACCCAAGTGTGTTCTTCTTTGCCTGCTGGGGAGAAACTTTAATGACTTTGTGCCGGGAGAAATCTGTAGGGCTGCATCTTGCACGGTAGACAGGCAGTCGGCTCGTGTGGCATCCCTGAGGAGAAGGTTGGGGCCGTGATTCAGACGCTGGGCTGAATTTTTGGGGATTGATTCTGCATCAGCTTTCTGTCTCTTCCTTACTTATCCAACACAATTTGGCCAAATGCAGCTGGATGGCTGTGATTTCCTTCTCATCCAGCTCCAGGAAAATCAGCTGCACCTACAACTCCATCTGGTTCCTGGAGCTACGTGTTCTGGAATTCCTGTCTGGATATTTCCTGGTTGAGAAGTTAGTGCAAATGTCTCTTCAGTTGGACCTGCTTTGATGGGACTAGAAAGACTAGATGGCTTGACCAAGGACATGGAAAGGTTCCGTGACTGAGGAACTCTTCCTAATGCACACAAAAGCCCTTCCCTTCTAAAAGGATGAAGGTCCTATATTTAGAAGCTTCTGAGTAAATTTAGCAGCCCTGGTGGGCTCTTAATCAGAAACCTATTGCATGTTAATAAAAACGATGAATTGCCACTGCTTCCAATTGTGATCCTGATATTAGAAGGAAGTTTTATTGACCTCCCGGGGACCGATGGCGAGATGTCAACTTTGAGAGCGTTAATTGCACAGATTCTGCTCCTCTTTGGTGGTGGTTAAAGCTTGGACGATAGCACGACCCCTGGGACCCCCCTACAATTAATCAAGATGGAAATCCATGAGGGAAAGAGGGGCTCAAGTAAGACACTCCCCGTCCAGAGGGAAGACCTCCAAGCCATGCAATTAGAAAGAAGTGGCCGTGCCCTCTGGCTCTTTCCTCCCCCTCTTCTGTGGAGAGGCATAATTGATCAAGGGGGAGGAACAGGACATTGTGGTTCTTCTTCTCCATCAATTATGGATCAGTATACTATGCTAACTATGGCTTGCTGAGTGGACCAGATTCGCTTGGATTCCAACAATACACTAGGCCAGAAAGCATGCTAGGCATTCTGGGGCCCTGGGGGCCAATGGAGTTTGCAGATTTCTGGGTGGAAAGGCCTGGAGGACAGCATCTGCAGGGCCAACTCCTGGGAAGGAAGGAATGAAGAGGCCCTTGTCAGGGATGCTGCAAGGTGCGATGGGCTTGGGCAGGACCTCTCTGCAGAACCAGGAGGGAAGCATGACACCAAGCTCCCCACTTTGCCTAGCTGCAGTTCAGTTTAAAGCACCTACTCCACTGCGCCTGTTGCCATCAGTGTCGTTATTCAGGGAGTGGGGGCGTCACACAATTTCTTGTATTATTTTGAGAAAAACGGTTTCTCATGGAGAAACCTTTTGCATGAAGTCAGTTTATTGGCCATCTAGCTTCCTGAGTGAGTGACTTGAGTCACACTCTGGAGGCTGACTTTGGAAATATTGACTGCCAACCTTTCTTCCAACCAATCAGTATTGGGACGCAGCTCACCCTTGGCGCTATTCCCCCCAAAAGTGTGGGAGTTGCTCAAGAGCTGTTGACCTCAGTCTGTTTCCCAGGGACTTGGCCAAACAACTAGGCCCAGGAATTCTGGTCCAATGCTGGATTCTTCTGTTTGTTACTCAACCACAACAGACCCCCAGATTCTGCCGGCTGAAACAGAATCTGATTCTGCCTTCCTTTGGGGCATCTGGTGGAGTAGCAATGCTTTGGCAGTTGTTGGTGGGCCAAGAACCCAGATTTGAGTGGGGACCAGTTTGGCAGTTGGAAGCTGCTGGCCATCTCTGGCCGCTGACAGGAGCTCCTTGTTACACGAGAAAGAAGAAAACAATGCCGGGATTTGTTGTTAGCCCTTGTGGTATGCTTAGCATCCCTCTCCGATTAGAGGAAGACCTTCTTCTCAGCCCTTTCAGCAAGAGCATCTGAGGTCAACCTGGGTGAACATCTTTTTGTTATTAAGCTTTTCAAGCATCTGCAAAGCAGACGTAAGACCAAATATTTGTCTCTCTCTTTCTCTCTGTGTATTTTATTTTTACATCTTGGCCTGGAACTCCTAAGTGCTTTCCCAGGTTGCATCGCAAAGGAGGGGCCGAGATTTTTGGAGAGCACTCAGGAGTTATCTCAGAGGCCAGCAGTTCCAGCTGGCCTCCGAAACCTTTTAAGCTGTGAAAGACTTTGCATCGAACAGCAGAGCGAGGCGTTCTCATAACTTCCTCTGGGTTGATCTTACTGCTTCACCTCTGAAGTCTCTGGAGCAGGAGCTGGAAGACAGGCCGACACTTCGTTCCTTCGGTTAAAAACAAAATATTGCAATGCAACTCCAGGGTGCATCAAGAGGTTTCTCTTGCAAAGGTGCTTTTTTCAAAAGTCAGCCTTGAGCAAAAAAAATGCCAGTGGAGACATTCCTCACAGCATCAGGAAGAAGCCCCTTCCATCTGTGGTCGCTGGAAATTTAGAAATTCATTCAGGCAGGTTTAGCATTTGTAAAAAAATAAATAAATTGACATTTCATCCTGGGTCGAGATTTTCTGGATATGAAATTCCGCCCAGACTTTGATTGACTCAAAGTGCTTCTGGCTAAATCCATGCCAGGGCTGCCCGTTTGCAGATATTTCCAAACGAGATGTGGAGATTATGACTGTTTTAGAAGTGCAGAAACGCCCACGAGGGGGCCTCTTTTTAGCCAAATGTCTTCCCCTCACCGACAGATACCTGGGTGTCTTCTTAATGCAGGAATTGAAGGTGTGTGAGGCCAAAGCTGTGGGTTTGGGTTGCCTGCCTGTGGATCACAGCTTATCTCTACAACAGTCTTCCATCCTTGAGCCCAAAATAAGTGTGGCTTGATGTTACCCTTTTACTGTTGGGTGTATTTCAAGTGAAGATATTTATGTGGCAGTTACCTTGGGAACAGTTTGGTGTAAAAATGCACCGAGTTAACCAATATAAAGGAGGCTTTCCTGTAAGAGGACAATTGTCCACAAATAGTTTCTGGAGGACTAGGATGAAAAAGGATTGTCACCGAAGGATCCCACGTGATTGATTTTTTTCCCCCAAGCTTCTTCTGACTCTTTTTCTGAAGTGTCAAGGAAGAAGCCATCTGGAAAGCTCAAGTGTGCACAAGGTAGAGATGCAGACATGTCCCCAGTAAAAAAAGAGGGCACCATTTTTCTTTAACCCAACCTATGCCTTTTAGCATCAGGTGCGGCCATCCTTGGTCCTTTCTCTGCATTTGGACTTCACTGACCCCAGCGTGAACTTAGGCTCCTAACAGACCTGGACGTGAGCTTCAGGTTCTCCTTCAGCGCACAGCCCAGTGTTTTTTAGGGGCCAGAGAGAGGCCCATCACAGCCCCACAGACCAGTCCCTCTAGCCTTTGCGTGTTGTCTTCCCCAAGTCCGGCTCCTTCCCCAGAAGGACCTCTTGTCTCCAGCGCAGGACTCTCTTCTCCCCCCCGCCTGCGAGTCTTGCGCCTCCAGCTTTCCAGCAATTGTGAGATGCACATGGGTGATTTCACGGAGGGCTGCAACATGCATGGGAGTGCATTAGCAGCATGGCCGAAAGCAGGAACGCAGCTGATTGCTGTTGCTGGGCGCATTTCTTAGGGAGCCTCCGATGGGCAGCGAGTGGCTGCGTTCGAAGTCGAGCCGCTGCTGATGTCAGTATTCATAAATAATTAAAATGACATTTTAAATGGATTTGTTTCCAAAGCAAGTTCCGCTTGGCGGCCGTTTGGTCTCAGTAATGAACTCTTGCGCAGGCTGAATGCCACGCTGTACTCCAAAGCCCCTCCTCCCCGCCAGGTGGAAGTCTTCATTACTTTCTAGGAAGGAAACCTTGATCTAAGCAAACTCAAAACAGATCCTCAAGACCAAGGAGGTGGAGAAGCCCCCAAAGGAGAGGGAAAGAGCAGCTAAATTCAGCCCAGGAAGAAATGGCCATTAGTCAGCTCTCTTAACTGCATGGCCTACAAATACGCCAGACTGCAGCTCCCATCATGCTCAGCCAGGATGAGAAAGGAAAGTGGGGCAGGGCGGGGAGGAACTGTCCAGATGCTTCTTCTCAAGAGTGAGCTGGACTTGGTCAACCTCAATTTGCTATGAACTTCATAGCAAGACCCATGTTGGAGGATCTGTTGACCCTACTTGGGGAGATCAGTCCTCAGGGTTGGAGACACAGAAGTTGGAGGGAGCCTGACTTGAACCAAAGCAGGGTGTTTCTTCTTAATTTCTCTGCTCCCTTTGCCGTCTTGGGTGAACAAGGCCTTTGGCAACACGTAGGGCGGGCTGTAATGTATGATCTGACACTTCCTGGTCTCCTTATTTTTCTCATTCTTTTATCTCTCCCTCCCTTTTTCATCTCGGGTGCCATTTCTACTGATTTGCTTTGCAGTCTCCTGCTGTAATGCTTTGTAGCTCTGTCAGTATGTAAATTAAACCAAGCATAGATAGCTTTGTGCTGCTTAATGTTCAGCTGATAAAAATTAATGTGGTGTGAAATGAGCATTTTATCTGACTGCGGATACAGTGACGGAGTTAATTAGAGTGGCAGAGCAAAATGTTATTAAAACGTAGACTGGTCTGGCTAGTGGAAGGATTGTTGAACCCCCAGACCATGGAAGTGGAGGATGGGAGGTGTCCTTGGAGACCATCCACCCATGGAGCCCCCGTCCACCCCCTTGGAGGTCCAGGTGCCATCAGCAGAGGCAGCCTTCGGCTTAGACTTCCCAGAACGAGGGGCAGGTTGGGCAATCCGACATGACAGATGAGACAGGAGGGCTGGCCCACCATGAGTAAAGCCACCATCAGCATCACCACGTGGTTGATGCTGCTGTCTTGCCAACAAACCTTGCCAGTTTGAAGATTCGGGCAATCAGTCTACCTGAAGCCAGCAGAATATTTTATTTCAAAGAAGCTGCTATAGGGGAGCGTAGGCACCTTTCCTCTTCCAGCTGAGGATACAGCTTCCATTTCAAGCAAAGCCAGATGCCTTTGCTTTGTTTTAAATTTCATAGCTTATGTTATGCTTATGTCCAGCACCAACTTCCCACCGTGATTTCTCTGATAACCTCCACCAAGGTTACAAGCATGGATTTCTGCTATTTCTTCCAAGCCAGTGGTGGGTTTCACATTTTTTTACTACTGGTTCTGTAGGTGTGGCTTGGTGGGCGTGGCATGGCTTGGTGGGTGTGGCTTGGTGGGCAAGGCAGGGGAAGGATACTGTAAAATCTTCATTTCCATCCCACTCCAGGGGAAGGTTACTGCAAAATCCCCATTTCCTCCCAATATGCTGGGACTCGGGAGGCAGAGAATAGATGGGGGCGGGGCCACTCAGAATTTTTACTACCGGTTCTCCCAACTACTCAAAATTTCCGCTACCAGTTCTCCAGAACTGGTCAGAACCTGCTGAAACCCACCTCTGTCCCGAGCCCTTGACATTCACTGGCATCCAAGCTGGAGATCTCAGTCAGCCATTGGGGCTAATAGCTTCTGCGACTCTTCTGGTTCTCCTTGGGCGACATAATCCAGGACAAGGAACCCCTTTTGGGACCAAGAACCCCATTTGATGTTGGTGAGCATGTCCAAGGATCTCACTGCAAAGCTCCGAAGAAAAAGGGGCCAGGGCTTAGGAGCCGAAAGTTGAGGAAGAAAAGAAGATGGCAACACCAGAACACGATAACCCTGAATATGCAAAATGAAAAACAAGGTTAGAGAAAGGGGAATATTGTTGCTAGAACAGATGCTTCCATGAAGACAGAGCAGGCTAGAAGGGTTGGTTGGACTCCAAGCTTGCAAAGAGGCCGTGCTGCAAATTCATCTCCCTTTTTTAAAATCTGAGAACCGAGTCTCATCTCCTCCAGAGCAGGAATCCAGAACAACTTAAACCCCCTTTAAAAGGCGAGTGGTGGGTTTTCTCTTCATTGACCCCCGGCTTATGCTCATGCCCATTTCTCAGACGTCGTCTCTTGCTGAAGGAGCAGCAGCCCCGGTTTCTGTCTAAAGAGCTTTGTGGCAGACGGCACCGTCTTGAGTGAGATGTTTCTGCCTGGCAGCAAAACCTGAGCTCTCCAGTTGATCGAATCCACCCACAGAGCGTTACATCCACGGCTGGATTAAAGCCACAGTGAAGATGGATTTTTGTTTTTAAATAGCTGTGCCCGGCTCAGGGCTCTGGGATGGGCCAGTGCGAGAGTCAGCATGTATGAATTAGGCAGAGTTAAACCAGCCATATCACTCGGATGCTTTTCAGCTGCCTGGGTCCAGCAGAACAACGGCCTCCTAGATTTTTTGGGGGGTGGGGGGGGATTAATGCTGTGTCCTGCATGCTGCCGGCTGCCCCAAATGCCCGGAATGGACAAGCATGGGACTCCTTTAGTTGTGAAGCTTGGAAAGTGCTGTGATTTGAAGTTCAGTTCCCCTGACTGGGGGGGGAGGGGGGAGAGAGGGAGAGGAGAAGAGGCAGGTCTGCCACACTGGGGGGGAGGGATTCCCCCTTCCCCCCTCAGGATAAAGATAGGAAACGGGCTTGGCCAGGTTTCCAAAGTTTAAATGCCAAGTGCAGGTCAAGAGCTGTTGGTGAGAGGGGTTCATTTTGGTCCTTTGACTTCAGAGCATCATTCTCAGCCTTGACAATTTTAAGAACTGTGGACTTCAACTTCAAAAATAAAGCCCCCCCCCCCCCCCACATTCAGCTCAAGAATGAAGATAATTCCTAGAAGAAAAAGAAGAAAAAAACACTAGGAAAGAAAGAGAGGAAGGACTCCAACCCAGTGAAAATCCGAGCAGAGCAACTGCTGCTGCGTCAGCAACTCGGCTGAAAATAAAAACTCAAACCAGATTACAGCATGCACCAGGAATACGAAATATGGTTAGAAATAATGCTTCAGCTGTGAGATCTTCAGGCAGTGGAAATAATAGGGGATAATTTAGTAGAAGAGGAACGAGGGGATCAGCAAACCCGAGGAGGGAGGAGAGAAAGCAGAGGGGGAGAAAGGGGTTGTAAAAGAAGCACAAGAAAGGATTAAGATATCAGCTCCGGGACAGGATTCTTACAGGAAGGCTATCTTCGGGGCTTCATCCTCTACCACCAACTCCCCTTGTGGGGCAGAAAGTCCTGACTATACAGTCAGGAGCACCCATACAGGCTGGTCAGCCCCACTCGCTCCCCTCTGTCCTGGCAGTACAGCACCCGTCAGCCCTGGAAGCTCATGGGGGTTACCTATGGGCATTGCCCCACACTTCCAGAGGGCACCCAGTTGGGGGTGGGCGATCTCCCCTCTCCCTCCTCAAGCAAAAGGCAGGAACCAAATACTCTGAAGCGGTTCTTCTCAAGCTTGGCAGCGTTGAGATGGATGGACTTCAACTCCCAGAATTCCTGAGCAAGGAGAGAGATTCAGAGTTGACCGTCATGGAAGAAGTCTTGGTGGTCTCTGAGCTTGGCTGTTGGCTTGTAGACATTTCTTGCCACAGTCGTTAAGCGAATCACTGCCGTTGTTAAAGTGAGTCACATGGTTATTAACTGAATCTGGCTTCCCCATTGGCTTTGCTGGTCAGAAGGTCGCAAAAGGGAATGACGTGACTCTGGGACACAGCGACTGTCATAAATAGGAACCAGTCGCCAAGCGTCTGAATTTTGATCACCTGACCCTGGAGATGCCTCAATGGTCATAAGTATGAAAAATGCTTATCAGTCCCTTTTTTCAGTGCTGTTGCAACTGAGGACGGTCACTCAATGAACTGTTGTAAGTTGAGGATTACCTGCATTTGACTTCAAATTTTTCTACTCTTTTTCATATCCACTCTGAACGTGAATAGTCCCCGTGGAATGGCCAGTTTAGGGCTATTAAAAACCAGAGGTGGCTCATGACATACTTTGGATGAAAGCAGCTTCTATTGATTGGTTGGTTGGTTAATTTTTATTTGGTAGATTTATAGGGATGCCCAGCTCAAAGGCCTGGGGGGTGATGGGGAGCGTGGCGGGGGGGGGGGTTTCTTTCCTTTCCTTTTTTTCCCCTCCGACTGTTAATTGCTGACCTTGGAACAGGTTGGAGTCCAGAGGGTGGAAAAGGGCTTGAACTTCAGTGAGCAAAACAATGCTATTTCAAAAATATAAAACACAGGCAAACCTCCCAGGAAGGATGAAAATATTGGAGTGATGTAGGTCAGGCAGCACTTAAACGTATAATGTGAAATTTATGAACTAGATTTTTTTTTAAAAAAAGGAAGAATAAATATTAACAGTTTTCAGAGTATCCCAACAT
This sequence comes from Arizona elegans, assembly GCA_022577455.1. NCBI lineage: Eukaryota > Metazoa > Chordata > Lepidosauria > Squamata > Colubridae > Arizona > Arizona elegans. Next base: position 1,111,366 of record JAKOOJ010000065.1, on the reverse strand, counting down.
AAGGCAGAATGTGCAAGTGCAAGAAAAACTGAGAATGAAAAAGTACTCAAGGAAACGTCATTCTATTTCCTAACCTTTTTGTCAAGCAACCGAGGCTGTCAGAGGTACAAGGACTGGGGGAAATAGGACCACCCACAAAGATGAGGAGGGGTCTCTCGGAAGCACCTTCCAACTCTGATTGGACACTATAGTTGCATACTTGGAAAAGGCTTGCAAAAATACTTTATTTTTTTTTTAACCAACCAATGAAAGCAGCTGTAATGCATTCTGCACATGCTCCATAGCCTTCAGCAGGGGTCTCCAACCATGGCAACTTTAAGCCTGGCGGATTTCAAATTTGCTGGCTGGGGAATTCTGGGAGTTGAAGTCCTCCAGGCTTAACGTTGCCAAGGTTGAAGAGCCCTGGTCTTGAGCTCTGTTTCTCAAGATGTGTGGACTTCAACTCCCAGAATTCCCCAGCCAGCATGCTATTGCTGCTGCTGCTGCTCCTCCTCCCTCTTTCTTCTGCCTCCTCCCATTCTCCAGTTATAAAGTCAGGGTGGAAAGTGGATCTAACCGTGACCTACTGACTCACTTTGCCCTAATCTCTGGATGTCACTTGAATCCACCAAGGGTTGTAGTGGAAAAGAAAACGGACAGAATGCCAATAAAGGAAAACATCTCAACTGCAAAGCTGCTTGAGATGGATCTGGAGGCACAATTGCTCTCGTCGTTCCAGACTCGGATTGGGGGTCTGTCAGGGTGGAAACACCCCCCCTTCAGAAAAATGTTTGTTCACATGGGCTCCAGCTGTCCTGTCTTTCCAGCCCTGGCACCAGGTGGCACCCAAAAGAGATTTGGAGCCGGCTGCCTCACAGATCTTGCCACACGAAGATGTTGGTGAGGACGACGCTGGTGGGGGGGTCCTGACGGCAACAGATGCTGAGGCTTTCCTGCCCCAGTGATACCCTTGGAAGGGAGCAGGCCCAGCCCCTCCGCAGAGATGAAGGGCACCGCGCAGGCACCAGCAGCCCAGAGCTAGCTTGGCACCAAAGGCTCTCATTATGCAGCGTTTGGCCAGTACCATCCCCAGCACGGGGAGGTAAGCAAACCTTGAGTTATGAACAAGGGCACCCTCTCCCTCCTTGCTCTTTCCTTGCTCATCCCAGGGGAAATCCGGATGGTCCCGTGAACAGATTCCTTGATTTCTGCCTTCCGAGCCTCCGCTCGCTCTCCACTTGCTGAGCCAGCCCTGAGCGAGAGAGCTGGGCGGGGGGGCTTCTGCCGAGAGCTCTGAAGTGGGACCACTGCCCCTTTCAGCCAGGGGAAAGGAATGACTACAGTTCTGAGCACTTCAGGAAAAGCCCATGGACATTGCTTTGAGGAAAGCAGATATTAGGAAAAGGTGAGTTTACCAAGAGAAAAGAGCAGGAAGATGCAGATAAAGATGCTGGGGCTTTTTTCCCCCATCTCCAAGCGTGCTGCTTTTCTTGAGATGAGATTGGTCTCTGTGTGGCTTGGGACCCCCAAGTGCTTGCCCTCCACCCAAGGAAGAGTCCCTGCTCCTGAGCTGAGGCCACAGGATGCCGGGCAGGTTATGTCTGCACAATGGTGGTGGGACTTCAGAAACTCAGGTGTCATCTCAGAAGGCCTCGCCCTGCCCAGAGGAGGACATGAAGCAAAGTTTCTCTTGTTCTCGTTCCCGGAGCCTCTTCTGAAACTCCGAGCTCTCTGCGCTGGTTGGCAGCTCTGGAAAAACACATCAGCCGAAAGCGATTCCCCGGGAAGAGTTAATTGAAGGTCTGATTGGGCCTGTCCCGAAGCCTCAGTCATTCTTGGGGTTACACCCAATGTTCCCGTCTCCAGAGAAAACAGGCAGAGCTCCTTATATAAGCCGGCCTTTCTTCTCGGCTTGACGTTGGCTGAACCTGGGCTGCACCAGCAGACTCGGCACCAAAATTCAGAGAGGCTCAAAATGCTGCACTTGCTATTTTTAGCAGCAGCGAGAGCACTGCAATGAAACCGTAACACGCTGTGTTGTGCAGTGGACAATGGGTGTTTTCCTCCTGGACGTGGCTCGGATGGGGCGCGGGGCTGCACGTTATGTAGAAATGGGGAAGATTTTCTTGGGCAACACAGCAACCATCTGGCTCTTCCAGGTAGACCCAGTCAGGGGCTTTGCTCCACTGTTCACTTGAAGTGGGGGGGGGACCCCAAAGAAGTTCTTGGAGGAAGGCAGAAGTGACGAGGACCAGCTTGGGTGGAGATCCCAAAAAAAAGGATCAGGAAGGGATGAAGAGGGAGAATTTGAGATGGTGGACTTGAGAGGGAACCAGCTTCACCTTCTCCTTTGGTTATTGTCCTCAGAAAACCAACATTTCTCTCCCAGACCAACAGCTCTTCTGTTCTTCTCCTCTTTCCCTTCATTGGGAAGTCCCCCCCCCCTTTATGGGAGAGGGGTAACCAGAACGAGACTCTTCTGGGCCGGAGAAACCCCACGACATCTTGCGGTTCGGCTGCTCCTCTCAACGGAAAGGCTGCCCTTGCTTCTGCGCTTCCCTTCAGGAGCTCCAGTCAGGCCGGGACTGGTAGGAGAGGAAAGCCTCTTCTGTCAACCTTCTGATCACATTTTGTTCCCATCCTTGTTCTCGGGCTAAACTCTGACAAGTCCTGTCCCAGCAGGCATTCCTGGGCCTTGAGCAGCAGTTTGGCAGGCGGCAAGACTGTCTTCCTCCCCCTAAGACGAGCTGGCCAAGAGGAGCCGGGCCGCCCTGGTTTTCCCCTGACTCCACTGCTGCACAGATGTTTAAAGGCACAGACGGCCTGCAGACCAGGAAGCTTGGGGGGGGAGGGGGGGAGGCAGAGAAGAAGGGGGGAGAGGAATGAAGCATCCTTCCCCTCTGTCCAGCCAACCCCTTCTGCCTTTCAAAGGGGCAGTTGGAGAAATCCAGTGTAAACATCTCTGTTGCCCTTGGTTAGTCTGCTTTGCTCAGTATATCTTCCTCTCTCTCTCTCTCTCTCTCTCTCTCTCTCTCTCTCTCTCTCTCTCTCTCTCTCTCTCTCTCCCTCTCTCCCTTCTTCTTTCTTTCCCTCCTCACTTTTCCCCACTCCTCCCTCTTTCTTTTCCCTCTCCTCCCTTCCTGCCTTCTGCCCCCTCCTCCTCTCCCTTCTAGCCCCAAGGACTCCAGAATCATCATCATCATCATCATCCTCCTCCTCCTCCTCCTCCTCCTCCTCCTCCTCCTCCTCCTCCTCCACCATCTCCTTCCCATGTCTTTCTCCCCATCCAGGCTGGTTTGATGTAACCAGAATGCAGTGGGGCTGAAAGTCAGGCCCACTCACCTCAATCCTGCCGGTAATGAAACAATTACAGGAGGATTAGAAGCAAATCAGGTAATAACCGGAGTGCCTGGAAACGAGGCGCAGAGGAGCTGCTTCACAGGCTCAGTGGCTTTGATGGGTGATGATGGCAGAATCCCCTCTCTGCATGTGCAGATCCAGCAGGTGCAAGGCCCCCGTCTGAGCCACAGACCGCAGGTGAGGTGTTGGCATAACCCCAAGCCCAGCATCACTCCATGGGCTTGACTAGCCAGCAGAGATCGCGGGGTTTCAACCCCTAAAGCAGTGAAAGGTGAGAAGAGAATCAACCACGGCTGCTAAAGGAAAACCTCCTCTTCTTCTCTTCAAATGCAATTGGCTGAAATGAATGGAATCGTCAGAAGCCCCAAATTGCAGTTGTGACTTTGGGCAGCCAACATGGTTAAAAGAGAGGGGAGGGAGGGAGGGAGAGGGAGAAGGAGAGAGAGAACGAGAAGAAAGAGAGAAGGGGAGAAGAGAGAGAAGAGAAAGAGGAGAAAGGAGGGAGGGAGGGAGAGAGAGAGAGAGAGAAAGGAAGGAAAGATAAATAGAGAGATAATAGACAGTCAGTCAGAGAGATAGAGAGATAGATAAAATAACCGGCCAAAAGACACAGCACAGCTGAATTTAGCAGGTAGGTAGGAAGGAAGGAAATCTAGAGAAATGGAACCTGCAGTTAAGTACAGGTGGGCCTTGACTTATAACCAGTCACGTAGCAGCCATTCGAAGTTACGACGGGCCTCCCCGGGGCTACTTATGAACCAGATTCAAAGTCCAGACAGCTGCTCCCTCTCCGAGGTCCCACAATCACATGTTTTGGTGCTCAGCACCCAGCCTGCCTTTCCTGCCATTCGCAGCATCCTGCAGTCTATGGCTTATGTCCTTTTGGCTGGAAACTGCCACGCCCACTTAGTCACATGACCACCTAGCCACCCACCCCCACCCCACTCAGCCGGTCATTAGGCAGGTCATATTAGTGGACCGTGGGATTTAAAATTATGAATTTGGTGGTCCCTGAGGTCCGGAAGGTGCTCTAGAACAGGGGTCTCCAACTTGGCAACTTTAAGCCTGGAGGACTTCAACTTCAGCTTTGCTGGCTGGGGAATTCTGGGAGTTGAAGTCCACCAGGCTTAAAGTTGCCAAGGTTGGAGACCCCTGTTCTAGAAAGTAGAGCTATTTGGAGCGCCGGGTGTTTGCCAGGATCGTATGCTGCACCTCTTAAGCTGAAGCAGAAGAGGATGGGTGGGTGGGCGGAGGCAGGAACTTTATTTTAGCAGCGCCCCTGATATTGCTGTGTCCTCCTAAAGACCCCTCGTTTCTCGATGATCTGATTTGCGGGAAGAAGAAGAGGAGAGAGAGCACGGATGCTCCTGGCTAAATCAGCTTCGGTTCGCTCATCTTAACCTTCTGTGGCTTGGCAATTAGCACAGACTAAATATTTGGACGTGTTTCAGAAGCCAGGAAGGGCTCTCTGGAATCGGCAACTGTGGGGAGGCCCACAAGTGGGAAAAAGCCGGTGGGTTTTGAGGAAAGGGAGAGCTTGAGTAGGGGAGAGGCTGATGCTCCAAAGCGGAAAGGGGGGGGCCAATGGTCTAGAGGGGCTCAGCCACAACATCATGTAGAAGCATCGTGTCTCCTCCCAGGATGGATCCTTGCGTTCTTTCTCCTGTTTTTTTCTTCCTGGTGTCGCTTCCTTACCTTCTTGAATTTCCTCTCCCTGCTTATTCGTCCTATGACCTCAGGCGCCGAAGGCTGCAATTCCTTCTCCTTGCAACGAGCTCATCAACGGAAAATTGGCTCTGTGTTTGTGTGTGTGTGTTTGTGTGTAATTAGTATCAGTGTCTCTTATCAAAAGCAAAGGAACCTGGTGCTCAGTCTTTGCCATCAAATGCTGAATTTGCAGAAGATTTAAAAAGCACACGACCCCCCCCCCCCCAACCCTGACCCTTAAAGTTTTGGGAGGAGGGCTGCCTTTCCAGAGGAAGTTTATATTGTAGAATCTGCTGTTTGGGCTGCATTAGAAAAAAAGTCAAAAGCGAGGGTGGCTAGGGGAGCCGGTGCTTTCCTCCGCACTCCATCAGTGCAATCCATCATCAGGGATCACCTCTGAAGACCTGACGGATCCACCTGAGAGAGATCTTGAGAACCGCCGGAAGCCACCTCCAGTCCCAAGGAAGCCCTATTTAGCCCTAGCCGGCCATGCGGGTGGGAGACCTGAACTCTAGCCCACCTAGAGGGCCTCTGGTTGGGGAAGGCTGCCCACTCAGAAGCCTCCAGTGAAGAGGCTTCCACTCAAAATGCCAGGGAGGCTTTCACCTGGAGAGGTTCCTCCTGCCACCCAGGCTTTGGCACCAACATAGAAGATCTGAGCTGGTTGTCGCACGACTGGCGATTGTGTGTGTGTGTGTGTGTGTGTGTGTGTGTGTTTCAGATGGCCCCAGTTGCAGCTAAGTCACTCTGTTGGGATGGTTCTTTTTCAGGTTGTAGCCTACCACAGAGAGTGTGTGTGTGTCCCCAGCCAAGCATTTCCCCTTTTGCCTTCCCTTGCAGAGAGCGGAGTAACAAGGAGCTTCCCCTTGGGCTGATTAGCATTGCCGGGTTTTAACAGAAAGGTCACTTGGTTTCTTGGCTCCTGACTCAAGGCCTCTGAGCAGATTGGGACCATGTGAGTTGGGGGTGTGTGTGCTCCAAAGCCCCCTCCCTCTTGCATAGACAATGCATCTAGGAGTAGAATAGAATAACAGAGTTGGAAAGGACCATGGAGGTCTTCGAATCCAACCCCCTACTCATGTAGGAACTCTATACCATTTTGAGACAAAAGGTTGTCCAGTCTCTTCTTAAAAACCTCCAGTGTTGGAGCCCCTACAACTTCTGGAGGCCAGTTGTTCCACTGGTTAATTGTTCTCGCTGTCAGGAAATTTCCCTTTAGTTCTAAGTTGCTTCTCTCCTTGATTAGTTTCCATCCATTGCTTCTTGTCCTGCCCTCAGGGGCTTTGGAGAAGAGCTTGACCCCCTCTTCTTTGTGGGAGCCCCTCAAATATTGGAAGACTGCTATCATGCCCCCCCCCAAAGTTCTTCTTTTCATTAAACTAGTGGTCTTTTCCCTCGTGGTGTTAGACAGGAGAAGAAATGGGCTTCTTGTGTCAGGGACGTGGCTTGCAAAGAGCTGCTGTTGCTGACCTGCTTTGCAGGAGTCCCCAACCCCTTTGATGCCACCAGGGCCCCAGGAAGCGTCTTTTCCTCTTAATCTTCCCATGGATCAGATCGCAAGCAGTCAGCCAAAGAGAGAAAAGGAGCAAAAGAGACTTCAGGATTTGAACTTTGGCTTGGCAGAGGGGGTCTTAAGGGTGCGAGAACCCCCCTGCAGCTTCGGCTGAGTTAATTAGAGCAGCCGCCTCCACGGAGCCTTAAGAGGGAGTCAGCCAGCGCTGCGTCTCATGGTTCATTGGCCCAAGAAATATTGATTTAAATCCTCAGGGCTTTGCCAGAATGGATGGTACATTGAAGAGAGAAGAGCCTGGGAACTCAGCGGCCCTCTCCCACTTCAAGAGCCACCTTAGGAAAAAGGAATGGCATGCTGCTTCCCCCTCCCTCCCCCCCCCAGTTTCTGGGGTCTCCAATAGCAAGCCATGGGTGACCGCAAGAAGCTCTTTTCAGGGATCTCCCCAGGCTACGGTCAACAAAGCCAAGATGGCGGCTGTCATGGAGTTCCCGTTGCATCGTTGAGGCCCACATAATATGCAGAGACTTTCTCCTTCTCTGTTGGGTGAGACCCCCAGCCAGCCCTGGTGGCTGGGGAATTCTGGGAGTTCCCAAGTCTTTAAAGGCCAAGGTTGGACATCCCAGAGCTAGAGTGAAACAGCTTGGCCAACCTACTCCCAGGGACTTTAATCTCCAACCCCCCCCCAAAAGGATAGAATAGCTGGGAATGATGGGTCTTGCCATCCAGAAACTGCTCTGTTCAGAAGAACTGGACTCAAGGGGACTATTAAGAGGAGGAGGAATCTAGCAATGGTTCCCAGCATTAAAACCTGTGAATGATCTTTCATTAACTTTTTAAAAACTGAGCTATAAATATGGGAAGCAGCGACTTTGTGATCTCCCTGATGTTGTTTTTTTAAAATAGTATGGAAACATATTCCAAGCCTGTCAAACACTTGTCAGTTCAATCTCGTTTAGGTTCCGTAACAAACAGTCATTCATTCTATTTTGTTGAGTTTGAATTAGTTTTCCCCTTGGGGTTTTTTCTTTCCTTTTTTAAACATTTTTTTTCTCTCGAATAAGTGCTGTATTTTTTTTTTAAGGCAACGCTCTTCAGGGAATTCTCCTCCTGAAGATTTTTCAGGGAAAGAGCAGTTTGCAGAAATTCAAATCCATTTTTTGCATAAGTGGAGGGTGGGTGTGAGTGCATCCTTTTCCCCTTCCCCATTCCCCATCTCTGCTTCACCTTCTTTTCAGTTGATTCACATCTGACCCAAGCCATAAGCTCTTCCCTGGGAGAACGAGCGAGAAGTTAAAACTTCATGGACTTCTGAAAAATTTAAAAGGGAGGTAATCTCTAATGCTTTAAGTGCTGCAGTTGAAAAGGCTTTCTGAAACTGTCTGCAGAATCAGAGGCAAACTTACTGCCACATGGCAGACAAAAATAGGAATTGTGCAAAGAAATAGCTCCTGGTTTTTTGTTTTTGTTTTTTAAGGAGAAAAGCTGGGAAGGATTGCAAATTTACAGCCTCGGAAGGAAGGAAGCGGGTGGCCCTTGTTCAGTCTAACCAGTGTTATGACAGGGGAAAAAAGGATCAGAAGATCCCTGGTTCTGCCCTGTGAACCCCTTCCATGCCTTCTCCATCCCTTTTCTTTTATTAAAGGACTTTCCCAAACACGGGGAGAGTATTTGAATAATGGCATATAATTATAGCATGATCATACAGCTTTAATTTGTAATTACACATCATTGTGAGCATAAACTGCCAAGTTGTAAAGGCGGAGTATAATTTAAATTTATCCATTTTTCCTTTATTTCGACTTTGCTTCAGAGTGACTAATTATCCATTTACAGGAGCTCCGGAGGCCCCGGCACAATCCAACCAACCTTCCCGCAGCCCTTTCCTTGCAGGCTGAGTAGGGAGGACGGGAAGCGCTCGGCTCTTTTCATGTCGGGGGCTCTGATTTTTGCAGAAGAGAGGGGCGGAGGAGGAGGAGAAGACATATGAGAAGGAGGAGGAGGAGGAGGAGGAGGAGAGAGGGAGAAGGAAAAGCCAAAGGAAGAGGAAGGAAGGAAGGAAGGAAGGAAGGAAGGAAGGAAGGAAGGAAGGAAGGAAAACAGGGAGGGAGGAGAGTGAGAAGGAAGGAGGCAGGGAAGGAAGGAAAAGCTTTGGAGTTTTTCTTGGGTTTCTCTATTAGCTCGTGAGAATATTAAGCAAGGATTAAGATCCTTGACCACTTGGAGAAGGTCCACCTGAGCAGGCAAGGGCTAACTTCAGAAGAAACACACATAGAAAACAGATCAGGGTTTAAAAGCTTATCAAACATAAGGCTGGCGGTTGGGGGGGGGGCTTTCTCCATCGGCTCCCCTGCTTCTCCCTGTTGGACTCATGGAGTCAGCCATTAATTCAAAACAAAACTTCTTTGGAGGACCGGGTGGCATGAAATAATGGCTGTCAGATGATGGCCCGTGGAGGGGGCTCCAGAGGACTACCCTCCCGGTGGTGTTTCCTGCCTCGACACTGGAGGTTTGCTAGTTCTGTGCCCAAGAAGGAAACCACGAGGAGAAATCTAAAGAGGATTTATGGGTGGATTTGAAGGACTTAATGTAAAAAATCTGGAAATTTGGCCCATTGTCTGTTCTCCTGAGTGGAAAATGAACTGGTATTGGGAATTGGCTACGATACTCTTTTGAAAGCTCATGCACCGAGTTTCCAAACTTGCTTTTTAGAAGTGGACACTATAATTGGTTTTTCAAGATTAAAAGAGTCAGTTTCTACCTTTGAAAGAAGGCTCTCTTACATAGGCACATATTAAAGCTGTATTATTATAACATAAATTTGTATTATTTGTGTTACTCTGTATTTTTTCATTAGTAACATTTACTACTACAAAGTTTCATTCTCTTTGACTGAAATGCATCCATGTGACAAGACAAATATGATAACCCTTAAACTTACGTGGTCTTCAATACGTAGTACGGACTCTACTCCCTGGCCACTCTGGTTATTTGCTTTTAATGAGTCTGGCGGGCTGTAACTTGTAGTGAGTGAATTGTAATTTCCCTTTCACTCGGAATCCATTCCTTCCTTCCGAATGAAACCTCTTTGCGTTAGTGAAACCAAATGGCTGTGTGTGGGGAGGCTGACTCTCCAAAGGAAAAAAGAAAGATTTGTAATTCGTAACACAACCAGGAGTCTCTCTATCAGATATTTTCAGTTGCTTGTTGACATGTTAAAAATCAGAAGGAGGGACTTGGGCTCACATTGCATCCGATGCACCTTTTGACCTCCCAGATTTTTTAACCGGAGTTCTTCCCAAGGCCCGGAGGGGCCAGAAGTCGCAGGGACTAAGAACCTGTGCTGGCAAAGCTGCTCCAATTCCTTCCTTGGCATCTCTAAATAGTCAGAGATCCCTATAGAGTCAGCCTGGGCTGATTTGGAAAAACTGAGCAGGATTCAACCAGGTTGGTATGTGGTTGGGAGATGCCAGAGCCGCAGACAAGAAAGAGAAGTCAAAGGACATCCCATAGGAAGCCAGCTGCCCCAAACATCCGGAACTTGGCAAGGCCTTCTCCACTGGTCTGCTGAGATCCTACTTCCAGGGTCTATTATGGTTGGGGTCTATTGTGGTTCTGTTACTTTTAAAGGTGCCACTGAATTTATCCTTGGCTGCGTGCAACTACATTTAAGGCCAATGAGAGGGTCTTGTTGCTTTGCTAACAAAGTTCTTTTTTCTTCCTCCTAGGCATTTCCGTAACGAAGAAGACACACACATGTAAGTAAGCTCCTCCTTTCTCATTGCATTGACTTTGCTGGGGAAGGAACACCTGTCCTAACGGGGTTGGCTGCCTTGGGTTGAACCCCCCCCCCCAAATCAACAAACAGATGGGAGACTGAGCAGGGGAAGGGTCGTTGTGAAATCGATGGTGCTTCCGAGGGGACCACAAGCTTGGAAAAAATAGAAAAGGATGATTCCAGGCAGATGCAGGCCTTGGTGATAGAGTCTTCTTGTTGAAATATTCTCTCTTAGACAGAATTTGGTCTTGACTGGTGGGGGCTGATGAATGCAAAGGCCGGAAGATTTAAGGAGTCTAAACAGCTAGTTAGAAACTGAGTCAGGCTGGATAAATGCTTTCCCAGAGGAGGGAAAGCTGATTTTTTTTAAAAAAAACTTGGCTTCTGGAATCATATTCCATTGTTTATATCTGCTGTATCTTCATCTTTTACCTGCCTGAAGGCTTTTTCAGTGGATTGCTTTATTCTTCTAAGGTGGGTTTGCTTAAAAACCAGATGATGATTGCAGTTCGCTGCAGGAAGCATGAAGATCATTAAATAATCTTCTAGTCCTCATGATTCCACAGAGAAGCTTGGAAACAGGATAGCAAGTTCAGGTTTCTGAAGTTGCAAATAACGTTAAACTGAATCCAAAAGGGATTTTCTTTTGGGTCTCCCACTTCCACCTGGCAGGGTTACCAAAATGGGGGCTTCTCCCCTTGTTTCCCATGGACGCCCCCTCGGTATCTGCATAGAAGACACGTGTGGTTTCCCTCAGTTGGTAGGTCCCCCACGCGGCCTCTTCTCGGGAGAACCTGGAGAGGTTGAAATCCGTCCTCTTGAGGGGTCCTCCTGAGAAGGGGCCTTGTGAGGGACACACCAACTGAGGGAAACCACACGCCTGCAGGAGCCAGGCAGCTCTTTGGGGTGCAATTCATCGGTAGGTGTGACATCCAACCCAAGTCTGTTGGGAAGACTCTTGCCTTTGAGAGATGCCCAGAACCATCTATGAAAGAAGGACCAGCATATTCTTCATTGTCCTCTGGGCATCCATCAAAGACTGGCCTTTTAAGCATCTTCTCGTTAGGGCTGATGAACAAATCAGGCTGCTCATGGAGGACATTTTTCCGTGTGTGTGTGTGTGTGTGTGTGTGTGTGTGTGTGTGTGTGTGAATTTGTGCACATGCACAAGCTCTTTGTTGAGCTTCATGGATGTCCGGGAGAAAGAAATTTCCCAAGGAAGACCTACGGTACCTTCCTAGGCAAATGATAACTCCAAGCTCCTGTTTTGCCATCCGAGTGTGAAGTCAAGGCAGGGGTTTGGGTTGGGTTTTTGTTTTGTTTTTTTTGCAAACACAGAGGGGGGGAGGGAGAGAGAGAGAGAGGAAGGAAGGAAGAAAGGAAGGAAGGAGAGGGGGGAGAGAGAGAGAGAGAGAGGAAGGAAGGAGAGAGAGAGAGAGAGGAAGGAAGGAAGGGAGGGAGGGAGGGAGGGAGGGAGGAAGGAAGGAAGGAAGGAAGGAAGGAAGGAAGGAAGGAAGGAAGGAAGGAAGGAAGGAAGGAGAGAGAGCGGGGGAGAGACCTCCCTCCCAAACGGTGAACTTTCCCAAATAAGAGTTAAGGGGGGGGGGTGCTGTTGGCACTGAAGCCCCCAGAGAAAAGGGGGAGGCTGAATCCTGTCCCCCGAGGCCAGAGAAAGCTCTGGTGGTCCCTTGTGTGTTTCTGCCTAATAGCCTAACCGGGCAGCCCGGGGGTCCCTCGGGGGCCTTCCCTGCAAGAGCTCTCCTTCTCTTGGCTCCGATGGCTTATTAAAAATGATTTTATAATGAAGTTGCCTCAAATAGCAGCAAGTTTCTGCTTTGTCCTTGAAGCACTCTTTGCCCTGCTAAGACAACTCATCCTCGGCTCTGTTTTTCCACACGAGCCTTTTTGCTCGGTTTAAACTTTCTTTCTTTTTTAACCAATTGCTAGATTACGATTGATTCTTCTCCCCCTCGGAGGGAGGGGAGGAACACCTGTTCCCCACCAGCTGCTTGGAACCCGTCAAATTCCTCAAGCAGCCATTAACGGAGAAACGTGGCCATTTGTTTTCCGCACGGTAGTTGGCCATCAGTCAGGTTGATATTTTCTCCGACTGACAAGGAAGGTCCTCCTTTCCGGCTCTGATGGTGGCCAGGCCTTGCTGATCAATGCGTGGAAGAGAGGTTGGACCAGTGTTTCTCAACTTGGCAACTTGAAGATGGATGGACTTCTACTCCCAGAATTCCTTTTGGGAGTTCAAATCCAGAATTCATCCCCATGGGTGGCTGGGGAATTCTGGGAATTGAAGTCCACCCAACTTCAAGTTGCTGAGGTTGAGAAATATTGGGTTCAACAGCTTACTTCCTGGGGTCATGGATGCTCCATCCCTAAACATAAACAACCATTGGACTGGGACAGCATGTCCCAGACAGGGTTCCTTCCAACCCTAAGATCCTTCCGTACAGAAGACCTAGAATGGAAATAAGTGAATCACTCCAGTGTTTGTCAACCTTAACAACTTAAAGATGTGTGGACTTCCACTCCCAGAATTCTGGGAGTGGAAGTCTACCCATCTTCAAGTTGGCAAGGTTGAGAAACATTGGGTTAAGCAGTTGGACAGAGTTAGGACTTTGGACAGGTCAACCTCTCTTCGTCCAGCGGAGCAGACTCTCTCTTAGCATGAAGACTTTCTTGGATTCTGCATGGCTTGTTCAGGACTACCATTCTTTTTGGGGGCACTTGAAGGAATGAAACTGGTTCTGTCTCTGAGTTGAGAGAGCTGGTGGTGGGAAGCTACAACGTGCAAGTAGGACTTTGTCCTTAATCTGTAAGGGCATCCTCTCTCTGACAAAGGAGGCCGCCTGTCAGTGGATGAGGAAGCGTTGAGATGCCTTCAAGATGGAGTTCCTTGATTCTGGTGACCACTGTCTCTTTCCTTTTGGCAGCTCTTGGGAAAAGTTATTTCTTTATCTCTTAATGCTTCCCTTATTAAACTAGATCTGTCAGTGGAGGAGATGCAGAAATTTTCCCCAGAACAAGGAGATAGATTTCCTGTCCCAAATCTTAACAACTTTCATTCTTGCTGCATTTGAAACCTACTTTGGACTCTTTGCAAAAGACTCTTGAAATTGGAAATGGTAATTTGGGGGAGGGGGTGATGGATGTATTGGCAGTAGCTGTCTTCTTCTTAGGGCCTCATCAGGAGATCTTTAACTCACTGTGGAAGCAGGGCTAATTAATAAATGGATTAACCATTCCAAGCAGCTTATCCAAGAGGGGAAATTATGTATAACCAAGGCTGGAAATTTCCATTTGAGCAACTCAAACCATCATTGAGTTTTATAGGGAGAACTCCAGGAGGGAAGAGCGGACTGAAATGGGGCCCCCAAATGAGTTTTTCTTCTACCTGGGGGCCTTCCTGACCCTATTAAGAGCTGGCTTTGTCATCTCCTCCCTTTTATGGAAGAGCAGAGTGTTATTTGCCACTCAGGAATCCCTGCATCCCTATCAGGGTGGCTTAAGATAATGTATATGATACATACAAACAAACGCACATGTATCAATTTTACACAGCATATTGTCAGCTTCCATTTTTTAAAAACCCATAAATGTGTCAATGGGGACCCTGGATGGTCCTTGAGGCTTCCACCCCCAATTCCTGGGCTCTTTGGGAAGTTGTCCTGTGTGAATGTCTGTCTTCCTCTCCCGGCTGCAGAAACTGTAGTTAATGACAGCCGTCTACCAACTGACAAGTTTAATGGCCCATAAAAATCCCAGCCCTTGGGATGTCACTGGATGTTTATTGTTACACAAAGCCCAGGAGAAGATTTGTCACTTTCAGATTGAGGTGCCCCAAATGGGGCCTGTTCAAGCGGAGAAGAGCAGCCCCAGCGGCTTCTGGAGGCTGCTTCGGAAAGGATAGGAGTGGCTCTCACGAAGGTCTGGATCCATCTCAGAAGAGCTGGGCTTCAAGATCCTATGCGGGAGGGCCCCCCAATCCTTGCCGTCTTCAGTGCCCCAGAGACAAGCCATGCCTCTCTTGGAAACTGGTTCTTGGTCATCCTTCCTTGGAATTTCTTCCCATCTTCTAAATGCCAAAGCCACTAGTCACTGCATCTTCCCTTGAAGGGTTGGTCTGCCAACCTTTGGTTGTCCTTTGTCCCAGCTTTGGTTCCTTCTCCAGATCCCGGCCAGACTTGTACTTGATTATCCCAGATGCCAATCTAGGAGACGGTCGTTAGCAGCCTCACCACAGCCCAGACTCGCCTGGTTAGCACGTCAGAGTGGCTGCTTTCCACCATCAGCAGTTGCCTCCATTCCATCCCTCACCAAGAATGCCCTCCAGGGCAGATCCTCACAATTAATGGTGACGCTTGTGAACCACCCACATGAGAAAGTCTTGGAGCCTTTTCATCTCTGAACCAGGGTGACCTCATTTTTTTCTAGACTTTTGGGGAGACGGGGGGGGAGGGGGCAATCCATCAATTTATATGGGGCAACTGGTGATTTTTATTACTTTGCAGAATGCCCAGAATGCCCTGGGCAGTGTATGATCCTGCTTTGGCTGGCCTGATGCTTCCAAACCAAATAATTTATTCAAAGCTGATATGCGGACTAGACATCCTCCAGATTCATATTTGATCTTCTACAGAGGTAAATCCAACCTAAAATTACAGAGAAATTTCCAAACAGGGAGAACAATTAATCAGATGAAGAGACGTGTTGTAAGACCGAAGGTCATTTTAATAGACCTTCCATCAGCCGCTAGTCCATAGGAAGGCAGGAAAGTGTGTGGGCACCTGGAGAGTTGCTGAACCCGCTTTCCAGTGGTTTAGGATGGGCCTTCCTTTGTGCCTCACACATTATATAAACTAGCAAAACCAGAACAGAATGCAAAGCAATAGCAACGATGATTTATTCCCGGGCCTTAGAATACGCAGGCGTGGAAACCCAGAAGGCTTCGAATTGCTCTTTAGAATCCCGACTGCTTCTTTTTATCTGCAACATTTGCATTAAGGCGATTGTCACCCAGGAAAGGGGATTTGGACCCAGGTGCTGAATTGCCTTCTGCTTCTCTCCCAACCCCAAATGCAAGGACAGCGAGAGGCAACCGGATTGATCCACCATAGACAGATCCCCAAGCTGAACTCTGTGCGACGTTATTCAGCGGTCCAAACTCAGACGCAAATGAGATGCCAACCCAGTAAGGAGCAACGCTGTGCAAATCCAGAGTAGAAGGGGAAGGAGCTGGCCAAGAGTTCCAGATTGAGCAAAATTATAATTTTATAAAACTTATTTCCCACCCCATATTTCAGGTCAATTTCACTTGGCACCATCTGCTAATCCTAGGCCAGGGGTCAGCAACCCGCGGCTCTGGAGCCACATGTGGCTCTTTCATCCCTCTGCTGCGGCTCCCTGTTGCTAGTTGGCTCCACAATTGATAGGGCTTTTGGTTAGGACAGGTAGAGCAAAAAGGACGCAGTGCTAGGAGACTCTATGGTGGGGGGACCGGACTTCTGGTCGGCTCCAGAATTGAATGGGGGCTTCCAATTAGGACCTTTGTGGCTCTTTGAGTTTTTAAGGTTGCCGACCCCTGCCCTAGGCTAACCAAAGGACCTAATCCACACCTCCCTGGGGAACAGCCTCTTCCATAATTCATAAGCAGGGAGTCATGGGAGTTGTAATCCACACCCTGGGGAGCATCAGATGGAGGGGAGGCTGCTCTCCTATGAAACCTACCCCCCATTTTATTTATTTATTTTTATTTATTAAATTTATATGCCACCCTTTTTCCTATAATGCGACTCTGAATGGCTTTTTCCTCAGAGATCCTCTTTAAAGTTGCTCAGGCTTTTGCTGAGATGCTTCCAAACTCTCCCTCTAAATTTTCATTTCTGCCAACTTGGGAATTGCCTGGAAGAGCTTGTAGTCTCTTTAGTCTGGGCCAGGATTCAGGGACATTTGCTGGCTTCAAAATCCAGCTACTGGGGAAAAAAAGGGGGGGGAGAATCCTTTCAGGAACTGGCATTAAGAGGGAGACATAAACCTTCCATCCGTTACCACACCAAGAAGCCCCAGACAGACAGTCCTGCAAGTGAAATAAGACACTGTGGAAAATCAGCTCCAGAAGGAAACCCACCATGTCAGGATTGGATTCCGGGGCTGGGCACACCCTCCTCTCGCGATGCCCTCCCCAAAATAGATGCGTTCGCTTATGTAAACTTGGCAATATGCGTTTGGTAAACATGCACCAACTTACTCATGCTGGCTGCATGAAACGTAGCCACACATAAGGCTGGAATTTTGACTTTGGTTTTTCTTTTCCCTTTTGTTTAAAGAGGAAACTTAAACAGCCTTGGCATATTTCTCTGTCTCACCATCTGAAACCGCAGAATGAGAAACTGGTGCAGGTGAGAAGCTGTCGGGGCTCAGCCGGGCACCTGGAACAAGGGCTGGAGTGTGTTTTCTTCGCCCGTGGAAGAGTTCTGGCATCAGCTCCCAGGGCTAAACTGGGAGATGGATGTCACACGTCTTCATGAATTTGGTCTAGAAGACCCCGACACCAATGCAAACATTTTCTCAAAGGGCTTTCTAAGATGCCAGAAAACACCTCTGCAAATGTCTCAACCCAACAATTAAAAACTATCAACAAGTAATTTTAAAAAAAGAAACAATTCACCTTAATTATCCCACCATGGATTATAATATGAATGGACGCCAGAATCAGTTCTGATTTTATCTCTTGGCGAAAAGCAGCCCATTCTTGGATTGCATTTAGAGCCCACCTGAAAGATAAGGAGAAGAAAACGCCTGCCTTTTGATGGAGATCAGCTGGGATTTGGGTGTACCCTGGATAAAATCTTCTTCTTCTTCTTCTTCTTCTTCTTCTTCTTCTTCTTCTTCTTCTTCTTCTTCTTCTTCTTCTTCTTCTTCTTCTTCTTCTTCTTCTTCTCCTTCTCCTTCTCCTTCTCCTCCTCCTTCTCCTCCTTCTCCCCCTCCCCCCTCCCCCTCCCCCCCTTCTCCTTCCACTTCTTGTCTAACCATTCTCTGCCTGGCAGGAAAGCTGCTGGAGCTGGCTTTTGAATTGAGTTTAAAATTGACTGAAGTTGAATTTGCCTGGAATTGGCAAAGAAATAGTGATTATTTCTTTTTAAAAAATACATATATAATTCTTTACATTTGTTGTTCGGCAGCAAAGGCGTCTCTTTGATTGTCAAAGGAAACCACACATCAAGAATGCTCAGTCCCTCCCTCCCTCCCTCCCTCCGTGTGTGTGTAAAACACAAGTTGTTATTTCTGCCTTTGGTTCGTCTTCCCCAAAGGCTGCCTCCATGTTCTGCCCTTCTCTGGGGGTTCTGCTGGGGAGGATGGGTCAGAAACATTGCCTTGCTTTCTCACCTTGTGCTGGCAAGGACCAGCCCTTCTCTTTCTGCCTTCTGCCGGGCATTTAGGTGCCTCCAACTGGCAGGGATTGCCTGGCATGGCACCCTCCGCAAAGCCAGAGGCCCGAAGGAAGTGGGTTTCTGATCTGCTGAGGAGCCTTGGAAGGCGTTGCTCACAAAAACCGCGGGTGCACGAGGGCACCAGACAGGTTAAGTGTCAACAAGTTATTTTTTGCACGGTTTCTTGTCTCTGAAGAAGAGAGTCCATGTGATGCAGACGATGCAGAGCATTTCCTGGGGCTCCTGCTTGCCCCCGGTTGCCATTTTCCTGCCTCTTTTCTCTGCCCAGGCCGGCCATTTATAGGAGATGCTTTGGCTCATCTAGAAGGACCCTTGGCAGGCCAAGCCAGGTCCATCTAAGGCAGGGGTCACCAACCTTGGCAACGTTTAAGACTTGTGGACTTCAACTCCCAGAATTTTTTCATCCTTTGGGAGAGGGCTGGCTGGGGAATTCTGGGAGTTGAAGTCCACAAGCCTTAAAGTTGCCAAGGCTGGAGACTCCTGCTCAAAGGGCAGCTGACTTTAGCAAGAGAAGCATTTGAGCCAAATGGACAATAAGTCCTCTTCAATGGCTTCCTCTCCCTACTTTGGCAAGTGGCTGCTGAAATGAGATGGGGTTTTGCTTCCTTTGAGCTAACGTGGCATCATTTTTAAGATCTATGGAAAGACTATAATCCTGGCACTTGGTTGCTCTTCAAAATGCCACAGGGCTCAAGGTTATTGTATTCAGTAGGAGCTGGTCCTTGGGCCCAGTTGCTTTGAACTAAGAATTAAATCCCTTCTCCAAGAGATTTGCTGAAGACTCATAAGGGCTATTTTCCTTTTGGAGGGCTGAGGAACTATTCGGTTGGCCGAAGGGACTTGAATTGGGGCTCCTAGGAGCGACCATCCCGTGATCTTCCAAGGCCTTTGTTTGTCTACGACGTGCAAATATGTCACTCCGTTTTGATGTCATGTTTAGCCTTTGGCTGCCCCAAGCATCTGTCCTGATGTGCCACAGGCATATTTATGGCTCTGATGCATGTCAGTCTTAATTGCACAGCCCCACCCACTTAATTTGAAGTCACTCTGGAAGACGGCAACACACACACAGCCACACACCCTTCCAGGCAGCTTCACCCACTCTCTTCTCCACTTACATAACAGGTTCCCAGGCTCGGCTCAGCAGCGCGAAGGTCAAGCCCCATCTTTCATTCTCAATTCCCCCCCCCACGAAACCAAACCAGGGTCCGAAGGGTGTGAAACTCCCCACATTAATTTGCATGAAGAGATGCACGCTTTGAAATAACAATTGGGATTTCAAAGGAGAATGTGTAGAAAGGTGGTAGGAATAGGATAAAAGAGAGCCAGGATGGGGGAAGCAGATCAGATCCCAGCTGCCAATGAAATCAATGAAGAACTTCAGAACAATCTGGCCTTTTCCAAATGTTTTGGTTAAAAGGAACATTTAAAAATCGACTTAAAGGTCAAGAGAACTGAATCACAGCTGCCTTGTTGCCTGTAGTGGTCATTGGCCACACCCAGCATGGCTGGGCTCAATCAGAGTTGGAGGGCTAAGTAAATGGAGGGAGGCTGCTCTGAGCTCTCTCTCTCTCTCCATCTCTCTCTCCCCCTCATCCATCCATCCATCTCTATCATCTATCCATCCATATCTATCTATCATCTATCTATCTATCTATCTCCATTTATCTAAACTATCTTCTGGTCTAATCTTCATGATTGTTGGCTCTTGGTCCATTGACCGATTCCACAACCAAGCAGCTTACCGGGCCTTCACTTTTGTGAACTGAGATTTTGTTTCTCACAATTCCTCTGAAAGCCAGAAGCCACCAAGACCACAGATTGCCCAAGTGTTACGTGTTCCTTGCTAAATGGTGTCCTTCCACTCCGGGTACAGAATGTTCTAGTTCTTTGGCTGGATCCCTGTGGAAAACCTCTTTGCTGTATCCTGCTTTTAAACCTGACCCTCATATTTCACGGCAGGAAACATGTCATAATCTTTCACTCACGTTTGACAACTGACAAGCCTTTGAGTAGCCTCCTCAACAGCGATTTGAAACTGAGCTGAAACCATTGAGAATGAAGTCTTGGCATGACTCGCATTGTTGAAAACTTCTGGCTAGTAGTGGAAGGTGGAAACGAACAGGTTTCCAGCCACAACACAATACAAAGGTTCAATTAAGAATATCTGGATGTCCACAAGCCTTGAAGCATATTTCCCTAAACTGAGATCCTTCCAGATAACCCCAATCCTAACCCCAATAAATCTCATGATTCCACCCATCATGGTTCTAATTAGGAAGCTAAAGCAGAAGAGAACTTAAGGGTGGCTGAAGCTGAGAAAATGAAGTTGAAGTCTACTTATTTTCAAGCAGCCAAGGTTGAGAAATCCGGTCGTAGAGGGTCCACTTCTTTCATCCATTCCCCCTCTCAACCTCCTTGAAGCCGGGAAGAGCAGAAGGTCCCTTCTGCAGGAGCAAAACATCTGCAGCTGAACAAAGCATGTCAACTTTGATGAATGCCATTCAGTAAACGCGGGCTCTGAATGTAAGCAGTAAATCCATTATTGACATGTAGTGTGGTTGACAGAAATGTCAATAGCAATCAAAGGAGTATTTCATAACACAGGGATACATAAGAAATAGATTATTTTGCCTGACTGGATGGAAAGGCCTCCATATCACCTTGCTAACCAAACCACCTTTTGCATTGTTGTTTTTTGCGAGCTGCAGAACTTCACATCAATGGAAATAAATCAATACCTATGAACAGCGCTGCCGGGGTAATTCAGAAGAACAGCCCAAGATGCATTAAGATCAGCTCTTTGTCTGGCCAGCTCCGTGTGTTCACTTGCATAAATGAATCAAGGCAAATTATACTCAGCATGATGCACGAATCCTATCTTTGCTTCTATCCATAGTTATGTGTTAACTGAGAGCTGCCTATGTTTGTTCTCCTCCTTTTATTAATTTTTAGTTAATAGCAGAGTGAGTGGTTTTTATCACTTTTCTTTAAATTATCCCTGCATGGTGCATGCCTCTTCACTCTCTATCGGTCTGTCTGATGTTGCACAATTGGCCCTAATCTGCTGTCTTCCCTTCAACGCTCATTGTCCCTGGCATTCTCACATCTCTTAAGTGATGCTGTTGGTCAGTTACTTTCTTGGTTGTGTTTGGAGTGTCTGTTGTTTTCTGGGGTAACCAGGACAGGAAAACATTGGCTCCGTTGTCCCCCATTGTTAGAAGGCTGTGGGATGAGGACAAACCTTCAGCTGCTGTTCACCACAGGGAAGAGATAAGCCACCCCATCCGAGTGGGCTTCTTGGATGCCCAATCAAACAGCAGCCCACTCTTCATTTGGTTGGAAGATTAGGCTTCCTGCTCATACCAGACTTCCTATGTTGAGGTGTTCAGAGTTTGGGAGAAACGCTTCCAAGCAGCTGTTGTATTGTCTCCTTGAAATGATGGTGGCATATCTTTTATATATATGTTTGTGGCGTTACTTCTGCGTTGAACAATTATTGTCACAATCCGTCTACTCCACCAGAATCACCCCTAACTACCAGTTTCTCTTTGTCTGGGTTGGAAACAAATATAAGATCAGTAATCATTTAAAGCTGTGGATCTTAAGGTTAAATATTTGACAATCGGACACCAGCATTCCTGGAATCTGCATCACGACCTGGCCCACCTCACAGGATGGATGTCCTGCTGTCCCTTGTTCGTGATTTGGAAGCTTCAGCCAGGATGAATTTACAGCGGTTGCCATAGGGCCATTTAGTTGCTCCACGAAAGGTCAACGAGGGGCAGATTCATTCAACAACTTAATGACTGTGGCAAAAGATTGTAAAATCAGTCTTGGTCACCTAATGAACCATTTAACAATCACATCGCTTAGTGACAGACATTCCGGTCCCAATTGTTGTCGTAAGACAAGGACCATCTGTCTGCAGCATCACAGAGTGCAGAGTCAACACAATCCAAAGCGCAACAGATGCCTTTCCCTTTTATTAGAAGACCTTCTACAAGCCAACCCCCCCCCCCACACCTGGGCACGCTTGATACCCAACACGAACAAGGAAGAGAAGTGGGGAGGAATTGGCCACGTAGACGAAAAGGTGTTAAGAGTTTCTCACAATTAGTTTCACACTTTGTCTTGGCCTTTCTTTCCTGTCTCGATGCTTCAGTTCCTTTTTCAAGAAGGGAAAAATAATCGATGAATGAAGGAAAATATGATCCATGTGAAGAAAAAGAGACCCGTTTTAGGGCAGGAAGCCCCCTCCTCTGACTAGGGGCTTTTGACTGCTCCAGTCCTTTTTAACCTACCTACACATCTGCAAGTTGCCTTAAGACCAAATCAGCCTAGAAATGTGGAATATAAATGGTTCTGGCCACAGAAGGGCCAGAGAATGAATTTCTACCTTCAGGAAGATTCAGGGATCTTGGAAGCACTTTTGACATGCTCTTGGACGTCTCTCCCCTCGCTCACTCTCTTCCCAAGGGCCAGATTGGGTGTGAAAGATCATCAGACCTAGCTTGGTGCAACTGCCAGATCTAGGACGCCTGGGCAGAATAGCCTCATGGAGTTTGTAGTCCAGAAAGAGCCTTCTTGTAGATCTGTAGCCCCTTCCTTCGTGCTACCCCCCCCCCCCCCCCAGTAAGCCATTCTCTTCCAGGCATATTTTAACACACTGTTTGTATACATTTCTGGCTTCTAGCAATACGGTTGAAAGCTTTGATCTCCTGCTTTTTTCCATCTAGAAAGACGGGAGCGAAGAAACTCTGTTTTGCTGAGACAGACAAATTGCCAGGCAATTCAATTTGGTGGGTTTCCTGCCCACCCTCTCCCCCACTCCTTCCTGCTGCCGCTTTTCATTTCTGCTCCATTCGGTAAAACCCAGCCCAGCCGAAAATGCCATTTCTGTCTAGCTACAAGATCTGCAGTTCATTCAGTCCCAAAGTTGTAATTAGTGCTTTTGTCTGTCAAAATGTACCAAATGTACCAAAACACAACAACCAAGAATTGTGAAGAGGCCGAGCTGGGGGTCTCTGCCTTCCCTTCTCTGGTTCCAAAAGCTGGAGGGTTGCTCCAGATCAGTGGCGGGGTGGGGTTTCCTCGGGGGTCTTTTGCTCTGCGCAGACAGATGCGGGTCAATTGATCCATCTGGAGGGTCCCTCCCTTCCAAAGACATTAGAAGGAACATGGAAAATATACAAGGCTTGTTTTCATCTTTTTGTCTTTCTTCAGTTGCTACGTGATGTGGACATTGAGTGAGTCACATCCAATTTTATGACCTTTTTTCTGCCAAGGTTGTTAAACAAACACCTGGTTTCCCCAAATGACTTTACTTATGGGAAGCCAGCTGGGGAGGTTGCAGATGGTGGTCAGAGGGCCCCAGGGGGCTACAGCCGTCCTTAATGCAAGTTCCCTGAAGGTGGATGATGGGATTGTGGGGATGCCACCGTGAGAAAAGTGTGAAGCCTGGCCATAAGCCGCTTTGTCCGGGGGCCATCAGATGCCAGCCCTTTCTTGCAAAGTCTGTGGGGGCCACCCCACTTGCCCCTTCATGCCTTCCCCTGCCTGGATGGAAGGTTTGGGACAAGAGTCACCCAGCTGGCAAAGGTGAAGCAGGAGAACCTGAGTTGGGGGGGGTCTTTACCTTCAGGCATAGAAAGGTCTCCAGCCAGGGCAAACTGTACTGGGGGGGGGGCTGCTCTTAAGAATGCTGATCTCCATTCAGGTGACTCCAGCAAGACCTGAGGTGGGGGCTCCACCCGGCCACTGCCACCTGTGTGTGTGTGTGTGTGTGTGTGTGTCTGCATTCTGCCCCCCACCCCATCCACTGCCCAGTTGGGGAGGAAAAGGCACCTCCTTTGGTCAAAGAGGGAGGGAAAGGAAGGGGGTCCCGGGGTCTGCTGCGCGAGGGTCTGCGGGCCCGGGCAGAGTCCGGGGCCACCGCAGCGGGTCGCGGGGTCCCAAGGGGGAGCAGCCCCCCTCCCCCTTGCCCGCCCTGGCACCGCAGCGCAGCCGCCCCCGCGCCCCTCCCGCCCCTGCAGCCGAGGGGGGGAAGGTAAGGGAGGGGAGGGGAGGGGAGGGGGCGGAGCGGCGGCGGCGGGGCGAGGCGAGGCGAGGCGAGCGAGGGGCGGCCCGGCGGGGCTCCGGCCGGTCACATGGCGCCTCAGCTGGGCCGCGGCGCGCAGGAGGCGGAGGCTGTCGTTGCCTCCGCCGCCGCCGCTGCTGCCAGGGCCGGTCGCGCTGCCTGGCGGGCGCCTGCCGCGGAGGAGCCGGAGCCGGAGCCGCCGCAGCCCCGCCGAATGATGTGCTTGGTCAGCGCCGCCATGAAAGGTGAGCGCGGGGGGGCCGGCAGGGGAAGGAGCCGCTTGGCCGCAGCGCCGGCCCGGCTCCCCGGGCGGAGGGAGGAGGCAGAGCGGGCGGCGGAGCCCCGGACGCGGCTCGGGCGGGCCGTGGCGGGCGCGGGTCCCGGGCCGGGCCTGGGGGCTCTGCCGGGCGGCGGGGCTGCGCGGGGAGAGTCCCGCGTGGTCGGACTCGGCAGGGCGTCTGGGTTTCTCCCCTTCCGGAGCGGCGCGAGGCTGGGACCCCCTTTGCCTGGCTTGGGGGGGGCTGGGCAAAGGCTGAACGCCCCCCTCCTCCCCCCGCAATAGCCCGGCCAAGTTTCCAGTCCGCTCGGTCTTCCCCTTCTGGCTTCGTTGGCGGAGGTTTAGCAATGGCACCTGGGCGTGTAGCGTTGGGTGTTGTTGTTGTTGACGGGGCTGCCAAACATTCGCCTAAGACTGCAGCCGGAGAGGGAACTCGCCTGTTTGTTTCACGAGCTCCGGGAGCAGCTTGATTGGCACCCAGGTTGGGCTGCCCTCGAGTTTGCTGGCCGAAGTCCTCCGCGGCCCCACTTCACGCAACCCCTCAGTTCCGCTGCCTTGAGAAGAGCCCTTTAATTTGGCTAATATCTTTGTGAAATGGCTCCCAGGGCATTAAACGGATCTGGCACCGACTTCCCTTCCTTAAACCCTGGCTAGATGCAGGTGACCTTCCGTAGGGAAACCAGGACAGAAACCCAGCTGGCTTCCTTTGGGGAAGGGGGGTCCAGAGGCTGCTCCCCGACGGCGGTGAGCTTGGAGCGTGCAATGCAGAAACTCATCCTGGTCCCGGGACGAAGGCTGAGCTCTGGGCTCCTGGAGAGGCACAGAAATCTCCTCCAAAGCGCCCACCTAGCAGCGCCTGTCATCCGTCATGGGCAGCAGCTTCCCAGAGCATTGTTCCTGCACGAAGCCCATGAGTGCCCGGTGCCAGTTAAGTTGGTTAGATGGTTTAACATCCTGGAGAGCATCAAACCGAAGAAGGAGCCTGGGTTTCAATGGGAGCTGGTGAGGGTTGGGTGATTGTCAAATCCCACAAAATGATTTTGTGTGATATGGTCTCTGACACGTTGCTTTAGGCTGGGTTTGTCATATCACATTTAGGTCTTAATCTTCCCATCTCTGGTCTTGCGGGCGGAGGAAACGGATCTCCTGTAATGCTTGTGAATGTTGGTGTTACGTTGTTGTCTTCGTCTTCTTGACTCCTTTTTGTTTCTTTTTTGATCTGGCATTCAAAAGCTGCGGGAGAAATCAACCTTAATAGCACGGATTATTTTCTCTTGAATGTTACGGACTGCAGCGTTGGTCTATTGCTAGCAAACAGATTTGTGAAAATCATATTCCCCCCCCCCTCTCAATAATGCCCGTACCTCTCTCTTGTCTTGCGCTGACCTCCGGCTGCTGGGAAGTGATACGATTTGTTGGGGGTGTGCAGAGAAAACGAGATGGGAAGGAAGCATCAGGGAAAATCACTTTTTAAGCTCAAATGTACAGGGGAAATGGAGAAATGGGTCTTGATCGTAAGATGATTTTATCGCATGTTGGTGCTTTGTAGGAGAATCAATGATTTAGATTAGGACTCTGAAAATAATGTAGAACTAAAACGGAACATGTGCCCTTCCGTATTCTTCTTCTTCTTCTTCTTCTTCTTCTTCTTCTTCTTCTTCTTCTTCTTCTTCTTCTTCTTCTTCTTCTTCTTCTTCTTCTTCTTCTTCTTCTTCTTCTTCTTCTTCTCTTCCTCCCCTCCCAAAATTTAGGGGCAGGAAATTGCAGGGACTCTGCTGTAACCCTTTGAAAATGAGTTCCATATCCAAAAGGATAAAAAGTTCAGTTAGAGAAGAGAATGAAAAAGAAAACAGTTCAATTAGGCTGTTTGTGATCATTGTCAGAGCACTGGGTGTTCTCTTTGTCATTCTATTTGTTTTACTTTGTTTCTTTTTTATCTGTCTTATATCACTGGATATCTGGAGGGTTGTGGAATAGTTTAACAACTCCAAATCTTGACATGAATGAAGCTGTCTTCATTTTTATGGTTAAAAAGCCATAGGAGTAATCTGTGACTTGATTGTCATGATTAAACCCTGCAGTAATGCCGTAGAATAGCAAAATGGCATTTTAGCTGGTGTAAAGCCTTTCAGAGTCAGTAACCCAAATCTCAGTCAGTAAAGAAATAAACAATAATCTGATAGCAGAGAGTTAGCAAAACAAGGAACAGACAGAAACCGAATCTTCCTCCCCAAAGAAAGTCACTCCGAGTTCTTTACACAGAGCCTGGAGAAGGAGAGATTCCAACACTGATGAGAGATTCCGGCCCCTACATTGGATACCCAGCAGTGACTGGCATTCCTTCATAAGGGTTTTGTAGTTTTGCTACACTAAATCTACACTAAGTCTTCGTTTCTGGGAAATAAACTCTTAAAGCACGTTGCCTTCTAAACCAAGGCAGGCTGCTGTAATTAGCTCAAGGAAACAAAAATATTGTGGTAAAACAGTCCCTTTATTGTTAAAAAGGAAAGATGAAAGTAATTAGACAACTCTGTCATACAGTGAATTTCTGTTAATAATAAATAATTGAGCTGTGATTGAGAAGGGACTTTAGAGGCCCTGCACATTCAGCAGGACTGCTGTGAGGTTCAGTAAATGTGCAGAAATTTCTCATTTATTAAACCATGTCTTGCACTTCTTGCTGATATTTTAAAATATTTCTCTGGATTGCTGTTTGAGCCTCCAATGTTGTGACTGGCGTTTGTGATCTCCTTGTCAGAAATGAGAGCTATTAAGGTGGAAATAAAAAGAGGGGCAGGAGGCCACAAAGCATCACAATAATTTGTTTCAGTGCAATGGAGAGAGGGGAGCGGGAGGAGAGAGAGAAAGCTGTTACGGGTTTGTATTCTGTGTGAATGCAACCCCTGTGGCTGGATCAAGCTATGGTTAAAATCCTGGTTTAGCATGAACTATGGTCACCATAGATGAATTCACTCCCAGAAGGTCTGTGGAAGATTTTCCTTTCATGTTTAATTGCAATCTGTTGTTTTATGCAGATTTGACAGACTATATTTTAGCTCGCATGTTTTCATTAAAGGCTGTTCCTGTTTTCCTGCTCCTTATATCATGTCATCTAGTTCGGGCTACTCCTTTTTAGAAGGGTATTCATTTTGTCAGTAAATAATAAGAGGAAAAGCTTGGTTTCTCTCACTCTGGCTTATCTGAGTTGGCTCTGTAGATGAAGCATTTTTTAAGATTAGGTTTCTTTTACTGGCAGCTTCATCCAAACTCCCTTTTTCTTGTTTCTGTTTTGGTGAACTTTGAGGGACCAACTGACCACTGCCTGGCAAAGCTCAGCTGGCTGGCACCATTAGCCCAGGAATACAGCCAGGCACCCACTGGGGTGGCCTTCACTCCACCTGCACTGCCTTCCCAGTCCCTGAACTGGTGGGCTGGGGGAGGTTAAGAGTGAGAATGGGTCCCATGAAGTAGTGGGCTTCAATTTCATTTGCTACCAGTTTGCTTGCGGGCGCTTGCGCATTCACGCACGCACACACTTCTGCCCATGCGCAGAGTCTCCTGCCATCGCCACTACCAGTTCGCCTGATCCGGGGTGAACCAGTAGCAACCTCCACTGGTCCCATGCCTTGCAGATGTTTCAGGCACTACAAAGAAAGCACCCCATTTGCTTCGGAAGCGACCCAGCCAGACGGATCCTTTGACATCAAGTCCAAGCTGTAGGGCAGCCCCAAAGCAGAGTATAATAATAGCATTCTCTGCCCAATTGTTGGCACTCGGGTTATGGACGTCCCATTAAGCACCTTGAGGTCTTTCCTTCCTTCCTTCCTTCCTTCCTTCCTTCCTTCCTTCCTTCCTTCCTCATAGAACGTTACAACCAACCGTCAAAACAATCACAATACAATATAAATATGTAAAACATATATTGCCCATGGTAAGGTCTCAGACACACACAAGCACACACAATCCTACAACGGGAACTTTGAACAGCAACGTAACAACCAAGAGTCAGTAATATCAGGATCACAATTAATCGGCCAATTGTACCAGTCTCATTGTGTGATCCCCATCAAAAATTACCAGCAAGACAACATAAGTAATCATAGGTCCTCAAGAACAATTCAGGCTCATGTGTCCCAAGGAGATAAACTTAGCTCTTTCCTCTCATGGAAATATGGGATCTCCAAGAGATCCTCTTCACAGGGAAAGTGTACATTAAAGTTTGAGATCCGCCTGTCTGCTGGTGACCTTGCTGCTACCTTTGGTGATCAATTTGGTGATGCATGTTTTCCACAAAGAACATTTTTAGAGTGTTTGGTGCAAACTGACATTGTGCTCAGCAGTTGATGAGTTGATTCTTGACCTGTTTTGACTTGTGCTGGTGCAACACCGAGAGAAGCCAGAAAAAATATTTCCCCAATCCGTCGGTGTAAGCACTCCACCCACTGATGCTGGGCTGACGTCAATGGGAGTCTGCCATGGATGCGGGGAAGCAGGATCAAGCCTTTGGCCGAGAGGTGTGTTGAGTTGCTGGTTTTCAGTTGTGTGTTAATGCACACACTGGCCTGGAAATACCTGTTTGGAGGTAATCGCGGTGCCTAGGTCAGCATATCTCAATCTTGGTAACTTTAAGATAGGTGGACTTCAATTCCCCGAATTCCTCAGCCAGTTGGCTGGGGAATTCTGGGAGTTGAAATCCACCTATCTTAAAGTTGCCAAGGTTGAGATATGCTGACTTCAGTGGTTCTTAAGTTTGAGAATTGGAAATTGGGTGCACGCAAAGGGAAGATGTTTGATGCCTTCAGATCAATTGGATTACAATTCTCCTCAGTACCAGCATAGACACCTCCTGCACTCTCTGTTCTATAATTTCCAGAATGGTGTACTTGGCTGTCATTCAGAACAGCACAATTATTGTGGGGAAACTAATCTTGTCACAGCCACTGTATTAAGAGTTTTCTTGCTCTCACTTCCTCCTGGGACTGGAGATGGGGGCCTAGTCTCCAGGCAGAAGTAGTCCATAAAATTCAGAATGCAGAAAAGGAGACGAGACGTTCTAGTGATGGGGGTTCCAGGATCTGGCGTGCCCTCAAACTCAGATTTGGGGCATGCAGGCCTGATGCCCATTTACGAAACCCCTTTGCTGTCTGTCCACAGTTCAAAATCTCCCTCCTAGGCTCCTTTTAGGATGTGATTAATGTACAGTTGTGCAGAATGGACGCCTCGGATGTGTTGATGGATGATTGCTCACAGCAACTCTTGTCATTGACTTGAGACA
Organism: Arizona elegans; assembly: GCA_022577455.1. NCBI lineage: Eukaryota > Metazoa > Chordata > Lepidosauria > Squamata > Colubridae > Arizona > Arizona elegans. The sequence goes on along the minus strand of JAKOOJ010000065.1, from coordinate 1,081,941 downwards.
TCTCAGGAGTCTTCTTCAAATAGTCCGGAGCTCAGAGCATTTTGCTGGTGCACGTCTCCAAAACCCTCCTGAACACTGGATAGAGGAATTACGATCGAATCTGCCAGTCTGGCTGCTTTTCTCCTCTTTTGTCTCTCCTTCATTTCATCCCAAGAACATAACTTTTCAAAATACCTTCAGGGGATTCATCTACCTACCTACCACCAGCCATCAAAAATGATGGGTCAGACAGTTGAGGCTGGCAGTCTTTCTCTAACTAGACTTTTCTTCCTGAAGATCTGTTGCTGAGCTATGGCGAAGGCCAGAAGTGTTGTGAAAGTCTTGGGGGCCTCTGGCAAAATATTGCCAGTTTCCAAGTTACATTCTGCCCTATTATCGGTGGAGAGACTATTTGAATTGTAATGCCTTTTAGTATTTTTAAGTAAAGTGATGAAATGAATCTTGTCCTGTATTCATAGATCAACAATTTCTCGTTGATCAACAACTTCCATGAAATTTTATCGTACTTGGAAACGAACCTTTTTTTTTTTTTCTCCATTAGCTTTCCACGAGTATTTATTGTCCAAAATAGAGTATTTTTTAGGTTGCAATGAATTTTGGTTGCTTTGCAAATCAGTTCACTCGTTTCCTGCTGGAAGGGCAGCTCTGTGTAATTAATTCAGTCTTCCGGATTTGTTTGGAAAGTTTGTCCATTTACTGACCCTAAACCTTGTGTTTGAAGGAGGGCAGTTTAGGAATTGGATAAACAAATAATCTTTCACTGGACCAGAAGTACTTTGAAAGAGAGTGGAAGATTGGCTTTGTCTGAAATATTGACATAACAAAAAAGAGCTTGGAAAGCTAAACAGTGAAGGTAAATCTAATCATAGTTATTGGCTACAGTACAGTAACAACATTTATTTAAAACATTACTTTCATATGTGCTAGTGTCATTGGACAGAAGTAATTGGATACATGATTAAAAAGTTTGTATCCCTTCTTTAAAGCACAGTTTTTCCTCTTCTTGTCCTTCTCTTTCTCCCACACATATATTTGTATACACCCATGTTTTCTTTTTCTATAAATTCTTGTTTTTGTTTATTTAATCCATTGTTTTTTCTCAAAGCTTTTATTTATTTATTTTTTGCTTTCCAGAAACAATAACAAAACAAAAAAAAACAAAACCCCCAAAAACCAACCCTGTTTGCTTGCATTTTTCCTGGTAGTTTCTCTCATATAATGCAACTTATTTCAGAATGGAAAGAAGCACACTCTATTCTGAACAAAAAGCAAACATTTTTTGTCCAAAGTATTTTAAGAACTGAGCAAGCCAGCTCGAGTTTTCACCGTGGCCAAGCAGGAAAATTAGGGATGAGAAAGTCAGCCACGTCTTCTCCATTGTCTTCATTCATACAGCTGACCAACTATTTTTATTTTACTTTTTTCCAGCTCATCACGAAAGCCAGATTAGCTTTCTCTATTAACCATCAGAAATACAAATTGGATGGGTACCAACTGAAGTTTTCTCCCTTATACCTTTTTCTGCTGTTTTGAATGTTGCAGATTTTCTTCCTGGCTCATTTAGACATTCAGCACAGATCAAAGGAGCTTCTTTCTACTTAGCAAGCAGCAGTTTTGACGTTCTCATTTCCATCAGAGGTTTTCTAAACTGTCTGGCTGATCTTCCATCAGAGTCCTTTGGTGGGTCTTGTCCTTCCTCAAGTTCTAGCTCAGTGGATGAGGTCCTTGCTCCTAGCATGGACCTGCTTATCTGGCTGCTGGTGTTGGCTATTAGGCCTTCATTTGGATCATAACGAGTATTGCTCTCGTGTTATTTTGTGTGCCTTGAAGATACGTTGATGGGTAGATGAGAGTTGTGTGTTTTTAAGTCGAAGGGAAGAGCGTCGTTTGTGGCGTGGCTCTGAAGCTCCTCCAAAGAGCTACGCCTCTCCTGGCAGGGCACCCGTGCCACCTCATTCTGGGCAAGAGGCACCTTTGGCCATATGCAGCACAGGCTGTGGGACTCTGCCTGTTCCAGGTGCTTCACGCACATCTCTAATAGGTAGAAGATGAAGCCATTTTCTCTCACTGGCCTTAAATCAGTCTCCTAACTTTTCCTTGATTTCCCTGCCTAATCCTGTAGATTGTGCATATCGTTGGGTGGGTGGGTGGGTGGAATCCTCCCCGTGGATCACATCAGCCTGCTAGAAGCCTCATTTTTCTGCAGGCAAAATTTCTTTCTTAGAGAAGCATTCAAATATACAACTCTGCCCCTACTTGCAGAGTTTCTGATGATGGGGTCCAGACTTTGCTTCATCATGCTGGTCCTGGGGCAAGATTTCTCCCCCTCCCCCATTCTTAAACTTCTACCTGGAGTTCAGATCCACAAACAAAAGGTTCAACATGATTTCTGATGAGGTTTATTCTGGTTATTCCTTTCTGATAAGGAGAAGGGAGGGTGCAACAAAGGCACCAAAAATTTGCCATCACAGAAATGTAACCTGGCTTGTTAGGTGAGATGCAAAGAATCCAGAAAAAGGCTGGCACCACAAACAGCCTTTTGGGCAGAGCAACCCATGCCAAGGTCAAAAATGGAACTTCAGGGATTTTGCTGTAGAAATCTTGGAAAGTCTGCTGGATGGCCAAGTGACCCTTTTAAAAAGTAAGCCAACAAATCGGTAACCCTCTTTTCCCCCGGAGAGTTTTGTGCGTAACCTGTGGCCTTCGTTCCTCTCCATCTAATACTCAGCAAGACTGCTGCAAATATATCTGGATTTTATGCTACAAAAGCCCACACAAGCAGACTGAGGTTTTATTTTCCAGTATGGAAAATGAGGCATCTCCTCTCTGCTGATTCAGTCTTTGTACACATGTTTTGTTTTGTTTTAACAAAAACAAGGAGTACCAATTTTCCTGGCTTGATAATTAAATTATTAAGTCAGTGGCTGGTGCCGTATAAAACCTACCTGCACAAGGTGAAGCGCTCAGGGAGCCGCTGGGGAGAGCTGGTTCATCCTGCTTACTTCAACCCAACCTGCCTCGATTTACCTGTCACACCCTTTCTTCCTACCTGGATCCCTGGGCAAGAGTCCTTATTAAAACCTTGGCCTTTTCTCCCAATCCAGGGATGTCAAAGGAATCATTTTCATGGGGACAACGGGGTGAGACGAAAGGACAAGCTCTCCCTTCTTTGGGTCCCTGGGATCCTAATAGAATGCCCGCCCCCCCCACCCCCTGCTTGCAAGTGGCTGTTCTTTCCTTCCTTGAAAGCACAAAAAGACATCGGACCGAGGGGCCCTTGGTGCTCTCTGAGCTGGATTCTTTCCTTGCAGACGTCTCATGATGCAGACCCAGGTCACATCATCAGTGCTGAGCAAACCCAACTCTCTTGTAAGCACTGATGCTGTTACGTACTTGGGTCATGAAACATCTGCAAGGAAACAACCCAGCTCAGAGAGTACCAAGGACCTCTCGTTTCAACCCTGAACTGCAGATATTCTCCTTTATTGATAAGAATGAACATCCAGGTGGAAGAAATGGCTGCAAAGGAAGGGTGGCTGCCATGCCATGGGGGGAGTTGGCAGCTCAGGCAAGTTTTTGGTTTCCCGCTCAGCCTTCTGAGAGTCCTCTGTTACCGGAGCGCCTGGGGCATTCTAGATGAAGCAGAGTGGCCGGGCAGTGTGAACCCAAAGGAAGTCACACAAGGTGCTGCGTAGAGGTGGGGCCGGTAAGCCTTCGCCTCCCAAGCAAACCTCTAAGTCGTTGAGACATTCTAGAGTTGTGTGGGTGCTGATGATGTCTCTGCCTGTGGGGATGGTTGCATAAGACCGTTTTTGGGTGGGCCACTGAGCCACATGGGCTCCAGTGAGCTGTTTTCCACTTTGAGGCCCTGGCAATGGCAAGGAATTTGGCTGATAAAGGAAGGGGGCCCTGCTGACATGTTTCTGTTCCATTTGGAAAACCTGATTTAGTCCATAGGTGGTTAGGCTCAAAACCAAGGATGACCCACAGTGATTTTTCCAGGCTGAGTTCTTCGTTGTTTCACACCTAAAGACATAGTCTTGCCAGACAGGGGTCTCTACCACCCATCTCTACAAGAGACTCTGGGAACTGTACAGGTTGCCTTCACCCCCTTTCTCTCACAGGTAACATCAGGATTGAGTTGCCTCTTAGTTTAAGTACTGGGTTTGAATGAGAGAAGGCACCTGGAAGAGGGCAGGGGTCTCCACCCTTGGATGTCAGCTCCCAGAATTCCTCAGCAAGCCGTGCTGAGAGTTGAGGTCCACAAGTCTTAAAGTGGCCAAGTGTGGAGACCCCTGGAATAAAGTGATGATGCCATGAGTCTCCCTAAACAAAACCAGGTTCCAGAGCAATAAAGACCCAGAAAGTGGTGGAGAACAAGGCATGGTGGTATTTTCCCCAAAGGATTAATTACGTCAAATCAGGAATGAAATCCAGCAGGTTCTGACAGGTTCTGTCAGAACCTGACAGCGGAAATTTTGAGCAGTTTGGAGAACCGGCAAATACCACTTCTGGCTGGCCCCAGGAGTGGGGAGGGAATGGAGATTTTGCAGTATCCTTCCCTCAGGAGTGGGGTGGGAATGGAGATTTTGCAGTATCCTTCCCTTGCCACGCCCACCAAGCCACGCCCACAGAACTGGTAGTAAAAAAAATTGGATTTCACCACTGTGTCAGATATATCAATTTCAAAAACCAAGACCCCAAAAACAAGAGCATTGCCTTTTTGAAGATCCCATTTGGTATAGGGGGCTAGGACTCTTGGAAACATCAAATCTTCCCCTTTTAAAGATCCTTGGAGGAAATAAAAGCTTCAGCAAATTTGTTTACTCCGTCTCTGGCAAGGCTGAGGCAACTGTCTAAATCTTGGAAAGACAAACTCTTGGAGCGAATGCCACAGCATTCTTTCAAGTCTCTTCTGTGTTGCATGCAGCAATGGAAGGGCTTGGTTTGGCCGCCTGCATTTGAAAAGCATCCTCTCTCCATCAAATTCCATCCAGGCCAAGACCGCAGGCATTTTTCTCGGTTACCTGTTCTTCCTGGAGACGTCATTGCCAAACAAAAAAAATTCTTTTAATTTGAAGACTGACATAACCAATCCTTTTCTTCGTCTTCAGATCTTGCCAAGGGTTTCCTTACAGGCTCAGTTGAAATGAATGGAAGCTGCACTGCCTTGCTTCTGGGCTAACTTTGCTTCCAGTGTAAAGCTTTCCTTCTTTGTTTCACTTTAGGGGCGATTGCTAATCAAATTTCTCCGTTGACAAAAGCTGAAATCATCAAATGACCCCGTAGCTTCTGAGACAAGAAATCCCAAGTCCCAGTTTAGTAACAAACTCACTTAAGAAATCACCAAACCAGGCCACTGTCCTCTGAACAAAATATGCTTACCCAGTTTGCCAAAATAAGTTTAATGGTCAGGATTCCTACTGTACTTTGGGTCAGTTCTGCTTGCAGAAGAAATCCATGCAAACTGCTAATAAAACTGATTTAAAAAAGTGAATCGTGGAAAACAGGACAGCTAAGAGAGAAGCAGAACAGAGCTTGCTAACTAAATGGTGCAGAACAAGGGTAGATAGGGGGCCTGCTTGAGCCTCGAAAAAGAAGAAGGTGCTGTTTATAAAGAAGCCTCCTTCTGTTAAGATGGCTATATTGGGGGTAACTGCTTATTGGGCATGGGGTAGAAGAGGTTGGGCTTGATGACCTTTAAGGTCCCTTCCATCTCTTTGATTCTATGGAGATCCTTTCATGCCAGAGGATTACATTCACAAGGGAAGGCATGCGTGTGTGTGCATCTCCTTGCAGATGCATGGATGTGAACTACGTTTATGAAAGCATCAAAAAGTGCTTTTATTGTTTGTCTTTGATTCAGAGAGGATCTCTCTTTTTTTCACTGGGGGGTTTCACAGTGGGTTGTAGACCAGATCTACAGTCTGTGTCTTGGTTTGCTGCCTTAGTGGGAACCAAGTGGAGTTTCCACGAGACTTTGGACCCATTTAGAGCCCAGGTTTTTTTCTTCCGGAGAACTCTGTGGCTTGATTTGGAGACAATTTGAAACACTTTTGGCTCAACCGCTATAAGCTGCACTTCTCATTATGGCTTAACCAACATTCTGGAACAAATCACAACCTTTCTTTCACTTTGAAGCACCTTTTTCGTAGTTTGGCACTATTAATGTGGTTTACACATTATTTGAGGGTAAGCAAAGAAGCGTGCAGGAGCGTATGGCCTCTTCTTAAGGGGAAAAAAAATTCCTTCCATAACCAATAAGCTCCTTAAAATGTCTACGCAATTTTCTGGTGCAAGCATTGAATTTGCTGTGTTTTTTTTAGGAAAAAGAAGGGAAATAATTTCTGGCAGAAGGTCAATCAAATTCTGCTTTGTTCACAGATCACTACATAATTTGATAATTATCACAGCTGACGGGCATTAAGCCCAGAGCTTTCTAAAACATGTTAGTTTGTACGTCTAGTGGCCTTTTCCAGCACTCAACCTGCCGAGATTAAAGAGGTGATGCTTCTCCTCTTCACTTGGAGTTTTGCTGGGCGCAAAGCATCTTCTGTTTGTCTGATCGTAAAGGCACAGAAAACACTCAGGATCACAGTATTTCCAGTTGTAAAAGGTTCATAATACCTCCCCGTTCTTGCTCAAAAGCTGCTCGCGATGTAGCTCTGTAGCTGTTCTAATTTTATATGCAGCGAATTAAGTGCCAAAGAGTGTAAATATTTTAGAAGTGGGATCTCCCTGTGAGCAAAATTGCTTAGATTTGTCATATTTGGGAGACGCCGGGCCCACGGAGGCAGCCGAATCACAGAGACAGCCCTGGTCTCGGAGCCATGGAGGGGGGAGGGCTGGAGGGGGTTTATTCTGGTGGGGCTGGAAGGCAGGAACCCAGCTGAAAAGGCCACTCGGGGTGCCTGGTTAGGGTTTAGTGAATAAACTACAATGGCTGTGTTGATACAACGGGCTAAGCCGAAAGCAAACAAATCGTACTGTGGCCTGTGTGTGTTGTGCAAACCAGGCAAATAAGTCAACATGGGGTTGTTTAGGGGCTGGTTCGTGTAGCTTAGAATAATTAGAATGTCTACCTGGACATATTTCGAGGACTATTTCAAATCCACTATGCTGAATTCAGGTGCCATTCTATGCTTGCATGAAGAAATTATCTGGGTTCTCTATGGAGCAGTGAAAATTTATCAGTCATTCTTCACAGGATGAACAAACCTTATCTCTGACGGCCAGGGGCATGGGGTTGGACTAGAAGACCTCCAAGGTCCCTTCCAACTAAGCTTTGCTCAGTGGAAACTTGGGCAGAACATGAGACAGGCTGTAGAAAAGGCGGTTTTCATATCATTCCTCTTTTCTTTTTCCCTTTCTCCTTTCCCTTTTTCCCTTCCCTTCCCTGTCATTAACTGAACCACTGTGGTCCTTAAGCAAACCCTGCTTCCCTAATTGGCTTTTTTTTTTTTTTGTTGAAAATTGGCTGGGAAGGTCACCAATTACCATTATGTGGCCACAAGGTGTTGCAATGGTCAAAATTGCGAGCCGGTTGCCGGCTGCCCAGATTGCGCTTACAGGACCGCAGGGTTACGACGAAGGTCAGAAATGGACAAGTGTGCATAACTGTTTCCGAGGCTGTTGTAATTTTGAATGGTCAGAAGTCGAGGACTTCCAATTTTGGAATAGGTTAAGACCTCATGGAGGAAGCGTAAGCGAGGGCAGCCCAGGACAAACCCCGCCTTATTGTAAATGATGGGAACCGCTGCTCTGAGCTGCCTCCACAGGATTGTGACCTGGGGTTGCTTCCCCTCCCCCACCAACCCCGGAATTTATCTCAGAATTTGACAACCTGCTGCAAACTCCTGACTATGACCGGGAGAAACTCCTTCCCCAGTGCTAAAAATCGGATTTTAAAAAAGGTGGTTTATTTGTGTGAGCTGATGAGGGGAGAAGAAGCCACACACGGTGCCCGCTTGGTCCAAATGGGCCCTGGCACCACCTTTGGTGGTGCCCCCATCCCCCCCCCACTTTCCTGGTTCCCAGGCTGCAAAAGAGCCGTCTCCCTCCCTCCCTCCCTCCCCCCCTTCTCCCTCCCCGCCATCCATGGCTGCTGGCCTCTTGTGAGACGTGTCCTCGGCTGCCCTCAGAGCGCAGATATTTGCAGAACAGAGAAGGGATTATGTTCCCGCTCGGATACTCGATCCAGGGCAGGCCAGTTCATTCTCCCTCGCTCGGTGGGGCTCTGCCAAGGCTGCATTGTCCGGCTCTATTCGGCTACTCCATTTGCCGGAGAAAGAAGACGGCCCTTCAGACTCAGCCCTGTCAGCTGAATGAAACTGGAAGCGGGAGGGGGCACAGCGGCAGCCGAGCAACAGCTTCTAAATAACTTGTCAAGATCTGTCCGTTTTTCTTTGGCTTTCCTTCCTCCCCCCCACCCATCTCGCCCGAGTTTGGAATACCAAGTTTATGCTGGAGGATTAGCTATCTAGCCATCTCTCTCCCTTTCACTCTCTTTTTCTCCTCTCTCTTTTTTCTCTTTCTTTCTCCCTCTCTTTTTCTTTCTCATTCCATCTTTTATTCTTTTTCTCTTTTCTTTCTCTCCTTTCTCTTTCCTCTCTCTCTCTTTCTCTTCTCCCTTTTTCTTTCTCATTCCCTTTTATTCTTTTTCTCTTCTTTCCCTCTCTTGCTTTCTCCTCTTTCTCTTTTTTCTCTCTCTTCCTTTCTCCCTTTCTTTTTTCATTTCTTTCTTTCTTTCCTTCCCTCCCTCCCTCTTTTTCTCTGTCTTCCTTTCCCTCTTTCTTTTTTCATTTCTTTCTTTCTTTCCTTCCTTCCCTCCCTCCCTCTCTTTCTCTCTCTTCCTTTCTCTCTTGGTCTACTACTTCCCCGTAACCCAGTGTGTCTCAACCTGGCCAGCTTGAAGATGGGTGGACTGGCTGGCTGGGGAATCCTGGGAGCTGAAGTCCCCCATCTGCCCAGATTGAGAAACACTGCTGTAAAAACCATCCCCAGTCATCCAGTAGTTGGGGGGAGGGTAACTGGAAGTGATGCCCACAAACATCTGGAAAGCCACAGGGCCACGACTCAAGAGCCCATTGAGCTGAAGCCATCGGTCTCTGCAAGGTGTCAAGAGAGCAGGATCCTTCCCACTTTGCTGAAGCCTCCCTTGCTTTGCCCGAGGGAGGGAGGTGCGGGAGAGGGTCTGTCTACCTGGCTTTGACAAGGCACCAAGAAAAACAACTCCCAGCTTTTAATAGAAGCTTAATGGGCCGAAGTCTGCAGGTGAAGCTTTCCCGTTCTCCCCAATGTTTGCACACTCCAGAAAGAGCTCCAATTAAAGCGGTTGGCTGGAAAACTCGCATATCGATCAGTCTGGATTGCCAGTTTAGGAGAGGCATTTGACCCCAGGATGGACGCACCGCTAAAGGAGACAAAAGCTCTTGTGTGGTTCAGCAGGCCAGCAAGTATATTTTATCTGGAGAGAGAGAGAAAGAGAAAATCTGCATTTATCCTCCCTCCCCCCTCCCCCCCCCCCCGGTGCATTTTGTGCTACTGCTGAAATGATAAAAGGCTGTTCTATCGATGAAGCTCCACGAAGCCTTGTACGAAAAACTCGGAAGTTGTGGGAGCCTCATCACTGGAGGCTTTCAAGAAGAGACTGGGCTGCTATTTGTCAGAAATGGTGGAGGGTCTCCTGCTTGGGTGGGGGGTTGGACTAAATGACCTGCAAGGTCCCTTCCGACTCCGTTCATCTGTATCTGAAAAGATAATGTGTCAATGATCCAAATAGATGTTGGGATGAACTTGGGAGTTGCTGAACCCCACCTGTCTGGGGGTTTCTGTCATTCTTGTAAGTGTGAGGACTGGTCATAAGCCATGTTTTTCCCAGTATTTTTGAAACTTCAGACGGTCGCTGAATGGAGGGTTGTAAGCTGAGGACACCCTGTATGTCATTGTTGGTCACTGTCCCATTGGGGCTGAGGATGATTGAGCCTGTGCTAATAATCCCAGTTTAATTGCCTGCGATGGAAATCTCGGTTGGAATCCTTGTCTCTGTTGGATTAGATACGTCGGAGCTGCATTCTTCCAAGCCTCTCCTGGCCCATCTGCCAGGCCGCCTAAGTATAATTGTGGATGGTGTATCTATGTTGTAATTATCCTTTCATAATTGGAAGGATAAGCATGTCGTATCTCGGTGGTTGGATTGCAGTTGGGCAACAGATGTATAAACCTTGCTTGTCCACCCTCCAATTAAAACACTGGCAACCTGTAATTGCCTAGGAGCAGGTAACTTATGTCGACCTCTTGCACAACAGGGCAAAGCAATGCAGTGTACACACTCATCGTACCTTACAATTCCCATTGCGTAACACTTCCACCCCTTTGTTTAAAACACACACACAGGTAGTCCTCTAGTTACCACCACAATTAACCCCAATTTTTTGTTGCTAATTGAGACACCTGTTGAGTGAGCTTTGCCCCATTTTATGACCTTTCTTGCCTCGATTGTTACGTGAATCCCTGCAGTTGATGAGTTAGGAAACCGGATGTTAAGTGAATCTGGCTTCCCCATTGACTTGGCTTGTCAGAAGGTCACAAAAGGGGGTCAAGTGACTTTGGGACACAGCAGTGGTCATAAATATGAGTCAGTTGCCAAGGGTTGAGCACCTGATCGTGGGGATGCTGCAAAGGTGAAAAACAAAGGTCATAAGTCACTTTTTTCAGGGTTGTTGTAACTTTGAATGGTCACTAAATGAATTGTTGTAAGTCAAGGACTACCAGTATACCCACCCACCCCTCCCCAAATAGGTAACTAAGCTATCTTTTTGGATAGAACACAGGCAGACTTTGGAGCTGAAGGTCTCTTCAGTTGCATTCATGTTGGAGGGCCACCCAGAGGTCATTCACATTTAGTAGGAAAGTAAATAAGCTTGTTGTTGTACCTACTTTGGGCTCATCCCAAACTCGTTTTAACTTTCCAAATGAAACTCATGTTACTTCAGCAGATATTAATTTTGGGTTTGGGGATGAAATGCTTCATTTGATCATTCCAAAGCTCCTTCTAATTGGGTTTGTAATTTCTTTACTCTTACCTTGGCTGGAAATTTGGGAACCTGGAATCGGAGGACAGGAACCAGCATAACCTAATCTCTACCATGCTTTGATTTATGGCAGTGTTTCTATCTTTGGCCACTTGAAGAGGGACGGACTTCAACTCCCAGAATCCCCCAGCCAGCTTGCTGGGAGTTGAAGTCCCCCCCCCCCTTCAAGTGGCCACACTTAAGAAACACTGGTTGATGGTTTTACTATCCGGTGTCATCAGGGTACCATATAGCAACCTGGTCCAATCTGAACTGAGCTCAAATCAACCTTCAAATCATTGAGCAGAATTGAAAATTTCAGAGGAGATGGTTTTCTTACAGACGGGATGCGATGGAGATCTTCCATCTCAGATGCATCTTTTTTGTTTGCACAGGAGCTAATACAGAACAGATTTTTTAACAGCGTGGCTAATTCCTTTCAACTGAACCAGTGTTGGCAAATATGAAATATGCTAGACATTGGCAAAAGCTTAAGCAGTAATTACAGGCTTCCTAAATCTGCAGAGGATAAATAATTACAGGTTTAAAAGTGTTATTGTGAGCGGCAATATATACCCAAAAAAATTTATCTTCCTCTTTTGAAGCTGTAAAAGCACAAATCCTTTGACAGGATTTGTTGAGGCTTGGAAATGGTTCTCGTAAGCACGGGGAGATATAAGCTCTGATCTCACAGGAAGTTTTCGTGTACGAGACCCACTGAACTACTTTCAGTTGACTAAACATCACCGTACGGCTCCTGCCTTTTTAAGGTCATTATAAATCCAAGCCGAGTTGAATTCGGAGTTGGTTGTGTGCTGAGCAGAGGTTCCTCCAAGCCCTCGTTTTATTTCTTCCTGGAAGGATTGAGAGGCCTGATTAAACCACGAGTCCTTTGTTCTAAGTCAAGGACATGGTTGGAGGATAAAAAGACAGAACTTGTATCTGAATCCTCTCCAAAAGAAATTAGTGCCCTGACAGGTCCTGGTTTTCATCAAAGGGGAAGGAAATTTCAACTCTCTGTGATTTAAAAGAGATGAGAGCAAGTAGCTAATTTAAACAAATTCAACTCTGCAGGAGCAAAGGGGCTGCCTCCCCTTATACTGAAGGAACCCCTCTTAGGTAATCTTTGGGAACTCCTGGAGAACTGGCAAGATCCCAGAAGAGTGGAGGAGATCAAATGTGATCTCCATCTTCAAGAAGGGAAGGAGATGGACTTAGGAAACTACAGACCTGTCAGCTTGGGAAGGTCCTCGGATGATTATACAAGTGGGAGAAGAGTTATTCTGTGTCACGATATCCAAAATATTAGCATTCTTTTAGCTAATGTGAATTGTGGAAACATTTGGAATTGACTATGCGGTGGAAAAATGTATTTAGTCATTTATTAAACAAATATATACGGCTAGCCATTTCCCAAAAGAAACTCTGAGCTGAATGGAAGAAGCAAAATAAGATTACATTAGTGTTAAATTGGGGTTCAGTGATGGGGAAAAAAGGGATTGAGTGATCTGATGCAGGAAAAGAGCTCTTAAGACATAGAAACAGCACATTGTGGCATTGTAAGTCCTTGAACCCCACCTGGTAGAAAAACATGCTTCAGAAGAAAAGGAAAGACTGTTCCTTTTCTTAAACTGTTGCGACTAAGTTTGTCTACCATAATTGGTTGGTTTGCAAAATGCTGCTTTGATATCAGATGTGAGGCAATCTAGGCCAGAAGTCTCCAACCTTGGCAACTTTAAGACGTGTGGACTTCAACTCCCAGAATTCCCCAGCCAGCTGTTCCAATCTGGAATTCTGGGAGTTGAAGTCCACATGTCTTAAAAGTTACCACGGTTGGAGACCTGTGATCTAGACAGCATCTGAAGGAAGGTGGCCTTGACTCATTTTGACCACACTCATGGTCAACTGGATGCTTCCCAGCTTAGTACTGTTGATGAGAGATGAAGCAGCAACAGGTGGGAAGGGCACCAGGCTGGGGTAGCAAGACAGCAGCAGGGTTAGGAGAGTAATCTGGACCTATTGCTAGACTTCTGGGTAATTTTCAACTGATGGCCAGGCTTGGTTTAAGAATCGGGAACAAAATGTCTTCCTGTCCCCCAAAGACTGCACTGAAACTGAAGCTGGAGAAACTGGAGTAGACTTTTGCTGAATGTTTATGGGCTCCATTCAGTTCTGCTACCCCACTAACATAGGATGCCTCTTACAGTGGGTCTGAACAGGGAGCTTAATCTTAAGAACTGCTTTTTTTAAAAAAAAATTGCTATTTTCGATTGTTGCAAAAAATCTACAGCGTATGAAATAAGATTGGTTGTGAATCCATCCCCTTCCATTATCTTGATTTAGCTTTAAGTAGACAGAGGAGGTCCGTGTTTGGGATTATTTCTATTGCATATTTCTGGGGATTGGGCAGGAAGGGAGATGAACAGGAATGGTATATTGAAGGAGAAGCGTCAAGGAGATTCAAGGGGACCTTCTGACTTATTCCTTGGTACCCCACAGTTAGGATTCTGTCCTATCCTAAACGATGCGGTGACCCTTTCCTTTTAAGCGCCACGTTGGGGTTGTCCTGTGCAGAAGCCGAGCATTGGCACCAGAGTTTCCCCAGCGGGATTTACAAGGGAACTGAGAAGGACAGAAAGGTCCTTTGTCCTTTGCTGTGGCTTCGACCACATAACTTGATTGAAAAGATTTGAAAAGGTTGCACGCAGCTCTTCCCTGTCAGCCACCTCCTGGATCCTTGGAATGATGAAACGAAGCCCAGGTTATTCCCTGCAAAACAATCAGATTGCAAGCCTCGCCTGCACCGTGCCAGCCTCTCAATAGATGGGCATTGATGGCAGTGCTGCCCTGAACTCCCTTCCGTGGCTTGCAATGTGCCACCCTTGCCCAAAATATTAATGAATTCTTCTCTTTCATTTAATGGTAGACTGAGTGAATAATGTAGATCAGCAGCTAGGAAGTGGCTTCCCCCCCCCCCCCCCAAAGATAATCATTTTTCCTTAGGCCCGAAGGCAACGAATCTCTGAATAATAGGGGTGTCTCCAACTCACCCCTTTCTGATAATTGCAGGCGGAGATTTTCCACTCATTACTCTTCAGCAACAACCCTGAACTCCCTCACTGTATCAATGCTGTAACTTTGCAAGTCACAATGCAACAATTTTGTATCCAGGCATTCTAAACATTGCAGAATCAGAAATCATTTTGAACAGGAGAGCAATCCGCCCGGCCTCTTCCCAGGCCGGTTACAATGATGCCTTTCTTCCTTGGGAGCCAACCTAAAGCTACTTTGCTGCCTTTCGGATTCTTTTCTCAATAAATAATTATTTTTAAAAGGCAAACTTGCTTGCTACATTATTTTCTTTTGTGGCAGCCTTGAACTGGCAGGATTAGATTGCTTATTCCTTGAACAGCAGGGATGCGTTGTTTTATGTCATATTATTCCTCTTCTACATTTTTAGTAACTTTAGGATTTATGGTAAAACAATAAAAAAAAGGGGGGGGGGAATAAACAATTGTCCTTATAATCCTGCGTGTCCAGCCTCAGAGGGGTTCTGTGCAAAAGGTTCCTTTGCCAACATTAAACTGGGTTTTAAAGAGTCAGCTGATTCTAACCGTCTTTGTGCACAAATAAACTTGATCTGATTATTGTTCCTGCGCTTGTTTGATGGACTTATGCAATCAGGAAGCTCGGCATTTCCTTTATCGAAAGCAGATTACAGAGCCGCTCTCCTTTGGGAGACTGGCATTAAATAGATTGAGGGGGTGTTAAATATATTAAAGTTAACTTTATCTTGCTTGGAAAGTGATGCCGTCTGAGTTGACCTAAGAGTTAAAATGCTCATCGTGGGAAGAAATTAGCAAGGAAGGGCCAGCAGGTTTCCCTGAAGAATTTTTGGGTTTTAGCTATACTCAGTAACTAATTAACATCAATTTAATTAATTAAATAGTTAATTAATAAACAGTAGTAAACAGCTACTAAGTCAAGAAATACCCGTACTTATTTTTTACTATCAATAACTGCCTAAAACTTGGGGGGGAGGGGAGCAAATCCTGGGCCTTTTGAATCCGGCTGAAGCGATGGTTTCATATCTGTCTCAACTGTTTGCGTTTCCCTGTCGAATGGCTCCAACTAAAGACGTCATTGTACCCAGCCCTTCTTGGGCCTTTCAACAGGGATAAGGCTACAAGCTGAGCCATACCAACCATGGTCTGTCTGGGGGAAAAACCTCTTTAGAAGTTCAGGGTCCTGCCAAGCCCAGTCGGGACGAAGGTAGAGGGGGCTGGGTTTTTCCATCTGAACGCAGCCAAGGTGGCAAAGCATTGATGGGCACCCGCACCCAGTCAAATCTTCCTGACACGGCTCGCCCCAGGCCTCGAAACATCTGGCAGATCAACCAAGAATAATTATTTCTATTTCTGTTTCAACCGCATTCATATTTTCAAGGATTCTTCAATGCCTCGAGACATCTTTTCCTTATTTTTAAATTGGAGGATGAAATGTTTGCTTGAAGAGTTTCAGAGTCAGGATTTTTCAGCCGGAAAGAGATGGTTGACCTGTAGGTTTCAGGACAGCCTGTGCAGGAGTGACTTACTGGACACAGGAGTCCTGGTGCCAAGAGGACCAAGCCAGCTTTTGGGGAAGGGAAGATGAGACAAAGTAACAAACCGAATTCTTGTCAATGGATATTCTCGATCATCAGATCATAGTTGTCCCAAAGAGGCTTTTTCCAAAAGGCAACTGGTCTTCCTTGGGGTTTTTTGTTATTTTTTTCTCTCTGAAAACATTCTGTTTCTCATCCAAGAAGTTTCTTCTGTTCTTCAGAATGGAAGAAGCTTCTTGGGTGAGAAGTGAGACGTTTTCAAAGAAAAAATCCCAAGTCCCAATGTCTTATGGAAAAGCATCTTCGAAGGAGGGCAGGTTGTGCCTTCCAGGGACCTTGCCCAAATCCAGAATCTTCTGCATTGCTTGGGGGACCTCGCTCAAAGAGCCAGCGTGGTTTGTTGGTCTGTCTATCTTGGACCCAAAGCACTTAGCAGGGCAGGGCAGAAACACTTTGACCATTTGTTTCTCGAGGCTAATACGATGGACTTGCTCTTCTGGGCTTCAGAAGGACGCCCTCATAGTGCACTGCAGGCCAAAGAGTGGTTTTCTTGGTGTTGAGGAAGGAAATAGCAACAGCAGCAGCAACAGCCCTTAGACTTATATACCGCTTCACAGGGTTTATAGCCCTCTCTAAGTCAGCCTCTTGCCCCCAACAATCTGGGTCCTCATTTTACCCACCTTGGAAGGACGGAAGGCTGAGTCAACCTTGAGCCAGTGAGATTTGAACTGCCAAATTGCAGGCAGCTGGCAGCAGAAGTAGCCTGCAGTACTGCACTCTAACCACTGTACCACTGTGGAGGAACATAGAATCATAGGGTCCGAAGGGACCTTGAAGGTCTTCTAGTCCAACCCTCTCCTTAAGCAGCATGCACAAGCATGGAGTTCATGATGGAGCTTTCATCCCTCCCTTCTCTGTTCTTTCCTTTCTCAAGCCAGGTAAAGGTTCCTGTCAGAGTTGGATTTCTGCCTAGGAAATTCCCAGTCTTGAATTCTGTCTGGATCATCTCTCATTTTCATCGGTATCTGCCTGTCTCTTGGCCTCAAGGCCAGCCTGATCCCCTCCTGAACTGTCCATCTTCCTGTTGATTTCCTGCCTTCTTGCATTTGTGTTTCCATCCTACTTTGATCCGGCTCCTTGTTTTCAGTCCTGATCCATCGCTGCACCGACCTTGGTGTTCCCTTCCAGCTCATCTTTGCAATCCAGGATGGTCCAGTAAATCATGTTACATCTTGTGGCAGTCTCGGTTCCATCTGTATCTGCAGCTTCTCTGCTTCAGCCGTCAAGCTACCATACCCCCAACATCCCAAAAAAAGGGGGGACCAAAAGAAAAAAGGTTTTGGGGGGGCAGCATTTGAGCTGGAAAGGATGCTCCAGAATTTCTTACAAGGTCACAGAAGGATTTTGAGATACCACAACATGATTAATCCGTTGTAAAAGATCTCTTCTCCTGAACATGTGAAAGGCCTTCAAGTGATTTGGAAGCGTGTCCATCACCAGGTTCTTGTAAAAGGAAAGAACACAAAGAGGTAGAAATCCAGAATCGATTTTTATTTATTGCAGGGATGATCCATAAGGACCAAGTACTTAAAGGACGCGGATTTAAATGTTTTTTTTCCTTAACCAATTTCATGGACGCGAGTGACACCTAGTGGCCACGGAGAGCATTCCCCCCCTTTTTTTCCATCCTTTAAGAGGAATTATGTTGCCTTTGCATGTAATAGACTTGACACTACGAGAGTGCTGCTGTTGAAGTATTTTGTGTACAGCAAGGGTCATGTTTATGTTGCCTTGTCATTCTTTTAAGGCTCTGATGCTACTTTACCTTGATCTGAATGCTTCTGGGTGGACGGATCTGTAACACAGGTAGTAAATCATATCCCTGCTATGTGGCAGTTGCTGGTCTCTGGGTCACACCTTTGTGGAGAGAGGAAGTTGAATCCTACGAGCACTTTTCGTATCAGTGTGCATGATTAAACTGATTTCCTTAGCATTTTTCCTTTTTTTTTTTTTGCATGTAGTAACTTTGGTACAGTGGCTGCTGATTTTAATTGCTATCCTGTTTTCTTTGGCCACATACTGCTTTCCAAGATACCCATTTTTCTGATTCAACCAAGAAGGCCTGTTAGCGAAAGCATGAGGGTGCGAATGCAGCCCTCGTTTCACTCCCATTAAAACAACCGAGTCCTTATCCTGTCATCATCCAGTTGCTATGTTGGCAAAGTCTAGTTTAGCTAATATAGAAAGTAAAAACTCAGTTCTAGAGACCCTCCTTCAGAGCAGTCTATCTCAACCTGGGCAGCTTGAAGATGTGTGGACTTCAACGCCCAAAATTTGGGTGCTATGCTGGCTGGGGAATTCTGGGAGTTGAAGTCCACACATCTTCAAGCTGCCCAGGCTGAGAAACAGTGCTTTCGAGAATATACTTAGTCAAGACAGTGCCTGGCCCTTTTAAGAAATATTCCCTCCTACCCTATCCATACATTCACTCTAAGAGCCCAAACATTGTTACAAGCTTTGGATGATTTAGGTGAATCATATCTAATAATCACGAATTACTTTAGGGTGCCTCGAAAATTATTTAGGTAATGGAGCTGAAAACGCTCTGCTATTAAGATGTTAGGTAGTCAAACAGGCCTTGTTTAATTCAGCTCTTGCTTCCTCTCCATTCGAAGGGGAATTCTTATTTGTGCTCCTAAATATGTATGAATGTCAGGGACTGTATAGCGGCATATTTAATCAGTCGACTGAGAAGGAGCAGAAATGGGCTTTTCTAAGAAAAATTGCTGTCACTTTTTGATAAGTGTAGCTTTCTGCTTTACAGAGGGAAGAAGCTTACAAGAGAAAGTGTTCCTATTGTAGTTTATGCATTATTCTGAATGGAACGTTTGTGAATATAATCCTTCTCCATTTTTCTTAAAAAAATATTTCTCCTGTTCCTACTTTCTCGACTTCTCTTTTATTTTGTGACTAAGTGACTACGTTTCAGGAAACAGACACAGATAGGTCGGCTGCTTCTCTTTCCAAGACTATTTTGGCAGCTGGGATAAATGGTACCAATGGATAGAAGTAAAAATGTCATGAGGTAGATGTTAGGGAAGCATGTAGCATAGAAATATAAATAGCAAGCTAAATATAAATAAGGGAATATTAGATATAAGATTAACAAATGCAAGATGCAGTATAATAAACCAAACTGAAGCTGTAGTATGATGATATGTAATGTTATTTAGAAACTGTATATATATGGGGGTTGAATCAACCTCAGTCGTATGTATGTGATTGTGTTTTGTTATAGTCTTTATTTTGTTTTATGTTTCTAATTTATAATAAAAATTTTAAATTAAAAAAAAAAGAGGTTTTCGGCAACAATATTGACGTCAACAAGAGAATGAACTCTGCTTTAACTTTTGACAGTCTGTCAATCTGAAAAGGTGTGGGGGGGGGTTTGAAGGTCTTGTGGAGAATGGTTGAGTGAAGGGTGGGAGTTTTGTCCCTTTGAAAGAACAGCTGGGTTTCTTACAAGGCACTTCTTGAAGATCCGAGCCAAGGTCATTCAGAAGACCGGCAAGGTGATCCATATGAGAAGACTTCGGTGTAACCAATCAGAATCGCCCCATGTCTTACTTAAATATGATTTCCAATTTATAATTAATTTATCTTTGCCTGGAATGAATTCATTTTGTATAATTTGGAAGCTTATCTGTTGAGCTAAGAAAATCTTCCCCAATTTATAGTCCGCCAGATGTGATGGCCCTGCTGGCCAGGTGGAGGATGGTCTCGGTCATCCAAGACATCTGAAGGACAGCAGATACTGGGGGAGACTCTTGATCCTTGGGAGGGTACGAAATGGGCAGACGTGGCATATTATGAGCCCATCCCAGCAACAGGGAAGTCAGGCTGCAAAATGATATTTTTAGTCTCCATGGTTTCTTACCCAGTGGGCCAAAATTTGAGTAATCCAACTTTATTGGAATTTTATCTGAATGGCAACGTCTTTGCTAGCGATGTAGCTTTTACGAGATCAATGCAATTGTACTTTAGATCTGTTGTGGTTTCTCTTCTCTGCACCGTTTTGGCCAAAGGGAGATCTCTTGAGTCCAGTCCTCCTAGGTTGGGAGACACTAAATCTGACAACATTGTGCATTTTAAAGCACCCTCTCAAATGACCCATTTTAATAACCTGAAAGCTATTATATAACAAGCAGCCATAAATTAGTACAAAGCCCTGGGGGAACCCGCACCATTCAGCAATGAATAGTTAATGTGGTAGAATGTTGAGCAGGTTATTAGTTTTCAATGTACAAATGCTGATCAGGGAATGCTTTTTATAAGGTATTTAAAAGAAAATATAATTAACTGGTGGCGTGCTTCTGTTGCAGCTCAAATTGAAATTATTCCATGCAAGATCTGCGGAGACAAATCTTCAGGAATCCATTATGGTGTGATTACCTGTGAGGGCTGCAAGGTAAGCTTTATGTTATACACACACGGGAAGAGAGAGAGCGAGAGGGAGACACACACACACACACACACACACACACACACACAGAAACACACTTGTGTTGCATGTATGTGAGAGAGAGGACATTATTGTATCTGTTTATCCACTGACTTATTTGTCTTTCTGCAAGATGAAATATTGAATCTGTTTAGCAATATCCATAATCTGCCGTGGATGGATTTTAAAACGTCCGGTTGCAATTTCTCTCCTGAAGCTCTGCAGCCGTCCTGTTGGGAAGCATTTATTTTTCATCCTGCCCTTGAAATGAAAAAGGACATCTGTTACATATTGGAACGGCTTTGGTCTAAATTTCAGGGAGCGAATCGGGCACACAATTTCAACAATTGAAGCGTTGAGGGACTGCCCGTTATACTTCGTCCTACTTCTCTTTACTTTCACGGGGGGTGGGGGGGTGTTGCTGTTGGTAGCAGCAGAGCAGGAGAAGAGCCTTTAGGGCAGGGCTGTCCAAATTTGGCAACTTTTAAGATTTGTGGATTTCAACTCCCAGCATGGCTGGCTGGGGAATTCTGAGCGTTTTTTTTTTTTTAAATTTTGATTTATATGCCGCCCTTCTCTGGAGACTCATGGCGGCTTACAATGCGTTAAGCAATAGCCTTCATACTTTTGTATATTTATACAAAGTCAGCTTATTGCCCCCACAAACTGGGTCCTCATTTCACCTACCTTAGAAAGGATGGAAGGCTGAGTCAACCTTGAGCCTTGGAGAGATTCGAACCAGCAGAAATTGCAGGCAGCTGTGTTAATGACAGGGTGCACCAAACCACTGTACTATCAAGGCTCTTGAAGTCACACATCTTAAAGTTGCCCAGGTTGGACACCCCCCCTTGACTTTGGTGTCTTGACGTTGGCTTATCATGCAGCTGGAGGTTCCCCTGGAATCTTCTTCCATTTCTAATGTTCTAAGCAGGATCAACGTCCCTTCTGAGTGTCCAGGAATACATTCTGTTTCCTGAATTTTCTTTCTTGAAAGAGACGTTCCTAGAAAGAAAAAACACTTTTTAGAAAGATTGTGGCTAAGTTGCTTTCTATGCTTCAGGCTGATGAGGCTTTGCTAGATGGAAATTCTGCTAGAAAAATCTTCCTTCTCCTCTCTGGTACTTTTCTTAGAGATCTAGCAGGCCCCTTAGTGTACCGGTTACATTGCGACAGAAATGCAAGCCTTCACTGTCCATCCCAAAGGTGCTTTTCTTCAAGAGGCAAATTGACTTTCTTGTTTTCTTTGAAGAGGTTTCACTTCTCATCCAAGAAGCTTCTTCTGCTCTGACTGGATAGTGGGGAATGGAAGGACCCAGTCAGAGCTGAAGAAGCTTCTTGGATGAGAAGCGAACCTCTTCAGAGAAAAACTAGAAAGTCGAGTTGCCTTTTGAAAAAGCACTTTTGGGACATCCTGAACAGTGATTGAATAATATCCTAATTTTCGGGGCAGAAGTTGAATTTCCAGGCCAGAAGGTAGATAAATTCTTTGCAAAGTAATCCCAAAGTTCTGAAAGTAGAATAGAGGTGTGTGTGTGTTTTAAGTGTGTTTGTTTTAAAAATCCAGAATTAGGGTTAGAAAATTGGTAGAGTAAGGGAAAAACAACTCCCTGGTTCCTAATTGGCAATTATTGGAATATTGTGAAAGGTAATGATACATGGAAATCTGTAAGTGTTAGCTATAAATCATGAGATTATGAATAAGCCTTTGTTGTTACAGGCTGGTGTGTATCCCTTTTAGAAGGCTGCCATTAGAAGGCAGCTGTCAGCTGTTTTCTTGTAATTAAACAGCCAATGAGCAGCTAATTAAGACATATGTGTATACAGAAGTGGAAGTGGGCATGTTAATGAACTGTAGGAATCAATTCATTAAATGAAAATTGTCAAAAGACCAAACAGAAGCTGAGAGGCTCACAGCTCTGCCAGGTTCCCCAAACAGTCAGACGAAAGGAAAACAGAAGTCAAGAATGGGCCCTTCATTTTCTTTGGAGAGGAAGGGAAACCATCTCCTCTTTTCCCACCAGTTCCCCGGCCTTCTCGGCCTTCTCGGGGCTTCCGAGCAAAGGATTTAGACCACGGGTGCCCAGGCTTGGCCACTTTAAGACTTGTGGATTTCAACTCCCAGAATTCCCCAGCCAGCAAAATCGTGATGCTCTTAGGGCCTGGCCTAAGAATGGACCCCATGGGTAAAGTTCTCGGCTTATGACCACAGTTGAACCAGACATTTATGTTGCTAAGTGAGACGGTTGTTAAGTGAGCTTTGCTGCATTTCTTGCCGCAGTTGTTTAGTCACACGGTTGTGAAGTAGATCTGGCTTCTCCATGGACTTTGCCTGTCAGAAGGTCGCAAAAGGAACCTTCATGAGATCCCAAGATCTCGCAACCGTCATAAAGACGAGCCAGTTGCCAAGCGCCTGAAATGTTGATCATGTGACCATAGGGAGGCTGCAACGGTCATTAAGTGTAAAAAAAGGTCCTAAGTCGTTTTTGTCAGTGCTGTTGTAACTTCAAACGGTCACTAAATGAACGGTCGTAAGAAGAGGACTACTTCTGTCGCACACTGACCGCCTTCTTTCCCTCCTCCCCTGCAGGGTTTCTTCAGGAGGAGCCAGCAGAGCAATGCCACCTATTCCTGCCCTCGCCAAAAAAACTGCTTAATTGATCGAACCAGCAGAAACCGCTGCCAGCACTGCCGCCTGCAGAAATGCCTGGCTGTGGGGATGTCGCGAGACGGTGAGGTTTCCTCGGCTCTCTTGGGCCTCCCAACGCTTCCTTTGGAAATCCACCCTCCTCAGTAGCCTCAGGGGTTACTGCGCCCCAAGGTTCTTGTGGCACTTAAGCCATGTATCCTTCTCACAAAGACAATGTTTCCTCACATGGCAAAGGGTGGCTTCGCATTTCTCCTCCCTCCCTCCCTCCTTCCTTCCTTCCTTCCTTCCTTCCTTCCCCTTTTCCCTCCTCCCTCCCTCCCTCCTTCCTTCCTTCCTTCCTTCCTTCCCCTTTTCCCTCCTCCCTCCCTCCTTCCTTCCTTCCTTCCTTCCTTCCTTCCCCTTTTCCCTCCTCCCTCCTTCCTTCCTTCCCCTTTTCCCTCCTCCCTCCCTCCTTCCCTCCTCCCTTCCTTCTTTCCTTCCTTCCTCTTTTCCCTCCTCCCTCCCTCCCTCCCTTTCCAGATGTATTCTGAAATCTGAGTGTTCAGACAGGCGGGAATCCCAACAGGGTTTAAAATGATTGTCTTTAAATGACATCAGAGGTGCAGATTGCTGTGATTCAGAAAAAAAAAAAAACTTTTGCATCAGAGAATCCAAAATTTAGGCACTTAGGCAAGTTAAACACCTTTGTGCTTTTTTATCTAGCTGAAATTTAGGCCTGATCAGTGAGTGGGTGGGTGTTTCCCCCCCCCATATCAAACGGCCCTTTGGATTTTTTGCCCTTTTGAATCTTGCGGCTGTGCCTTGGAATGCAGCCGCCTCCCCAAAGCCGGCCTTGGGGGTAAGGGAAGGTGACCGGATCTGTTGCTTTGGACTCTCTTCCAGCTGTCAAGTTTGGCCGCATGTCCAAAAAACAGAGGGACAGCTTGTATGCAGAGGTCCAGAAGCATCGGATGCAGCAGCAGCAACGAGACCACCAACAGCCCCCCGGAGAAGCGGAGCCGCTGACCCCGAGCTACAGCATCACGGCTAATGGCCTGACGGACCTGCACGATGACCTCAGTAATTACATAGATGGTCACTCTCCTGAAGGTAGCAAAGGCAACTCTGCGGTTAGCAGCTTCTACTTAGACATACAACCTTCTCCAGACCAATCGGGCCTTGATATTAATGGCATCAAACCAGAACCAGTCTGTGACTACACTCCCACGACGGGCTTCTTTCCATATTGCTCCTTTACCAATGGGGAGACCTCTCCTACTGTGTCCATGGCAGAATTAGGTAATAACAAAGAGGGGGGAACCGTCCCGTAGTTGCTCTCTTGCTTGCCTTTGGATGGAAAGCAACACCCTGCCCTCCCAAGAGGCTCTCCGGGCCTAGAATTCAGCCCTTTCTTCTAGATACAACTCGGCTCAGGAAGAGTGGCTTGGTAATCCTCCATCCCAGCTTGGGCCTTGTGGGTTGATAGATTGGCTGTTTGATTGGCACTGATGACGTTCCCCAGTTTGGGTCATGAAACATCTGTAAGGAAACCACCCACCTCAAAGAGCACCAAGGACACCCTCAGCTTGGCTGTTTTATCTTTGCTGGCTTTCCAGGCTGTCTCAAGAAAGGGAACATTGTGTGAATGTTGGGTTAGAGCAGTATTGGTTGTTTTCTGAAAGGGAGATGACCTTCTAACTCTTCCCAAGCAGTAATGATGACCCAACAGGCAGGTTTTCGATGGAGATGGCCAATGGCCCTAGGGAAGTTTAGTAATCTGCAACCTGAGAAGATACCACCTTCATTCAAGCTCTGATGTGCAAAATTCAAAAATGGGCCTTATGAAAATGGGGTATAAACTTACAGTGCTGTATTCTTGTATAACTCTCATTCACTTCCACAGAGAAAGTCTTTAGTTAGTTATTACTGCAGTTACAGTATTTCTGGGACTCCCACATTTAATGGCTTCTGAAACCGAGCTGCTTCATCTGATATTATTTGGGGGCTGCCTTATCTATGGTTAAAATTTGCTTGTGAAACCAGCGTAGCCTGGTGTGTAAAACTGCCCCTTTGCACAAAGAAGTAAGACATGGCTCTGTCTACCAAATCTTGGCCAACTGAAATATATATATTTTTTGGTGGTGAAAAATACTTATCATTTCGCCCCACGTGAAATCTGTTTGAACGACAATTGTGTGCAACAATGAAAGACAGTCCTTGAATTACAACTGGTTGCTTAGCAATCATTCTAAGTTAGAGTGGCACTGAAAAAGTGACTTACATTCGGTCCTTGCAGTTATGACCGTTGTGGCATCTCCATGGTCACATGATCAAACTTTGGGCCTTGTTGTATTTAGGATGATTGCAGAGGCCCAGGGTCATGTGATCGCACCCTTGCGACCTTCCCATCTGGCTTCCGATAAGCAAAGTCAATGGGGGAAGCTGGATTTGTTTAACGACTGCAGGATTCACTTAACAACTGCAGGGGTTCACTGAACAATCATGGCGAAAAGGTTGTAAAATTGGGTGGAATTCATTTAACAACTACCTTGTTTAACAATGGAAATTCAGATCCTAAGTGTAGTTGTAATCCAAGGGCCACTCTTAAGCAAACCCTTCTGTTCTTGGATGAATGTAGCAATAACAGCCTCTTTCTTGCAGGTAATATGGGATAATTATTCACTGTTGGGGAAAATCACCCCAGTATAAAAGAGGGAATGTGTGATCTGTACTCTTTATTTGACTAGCTCCTTAGTTCATTCCTTCCAAAAGATGCTTTGAACAGCATTAAAATACAGTGCAGCAGCATCTGGATGCTACAGTTTCCTTCCCTACCCATCTCAGGGGTTGCCCCAAAGAAGAGGGAGTCAAGCTATTCTCCAAAGCACCTGAGGGCAGGACAAGAAGCAATGGGTGGAAACTCATCAAGCAGAGAAGCAACTTAGAACTCAGGAGAAATTTCCTGTGAGAACAATGAATCAGTGGAACAACTTGCCTCCAGAAGTTGTGAATGCTCCAACTCTGGAAGTTTTTAAGAAGAGATTGGATAACCATTTGTCTGAAGTGGTGTAGGGTTTCCTGCCTAAGCAGGGGGTTGGACGAGAAGACTTCCAAGGTCCCTTCCAACTCTGTTATTCTATTCTATTCTACCCATCACTTAGCCACCTCTCCTCTTCATCAAGCAATCATGGGTCACGGTGCCATTCAGACAAATGCCAGGTTCCCTCAGCCAGCCATCACGAGAGTTCGTATCTTAAAGCTGAAAAAAGAGCCGCTTAGCCAGAATTGCTTGGATCCAGGGCCAATCATTCATCATGCACAGTGACCATCAGAATTAGAAGTCAGGGTGAGAAGAATGCAAACAGATGTTAAGGAGCTCATTTCAGCCCTGGGTAGATTAACGAGAATGGGCCAGTTAGTCAGGAGTTGCACCCAGAAATCTGTGCAGCGTCTTGGCTAATGCGTGCGAACATTTGCTTTTTTAGAACACCTTGCGCAAAACATCTCTAAGTCACACATGGAAACCTGCCAGTACTTGAGGGAAGAGCTTCAACAGATCACCTGGCAAACGTTTCTGCAGGAGGAAATTGAGAACTACCAGAGCAAGGTATTTTTTCCAGCCAATGGGGTTGTTTCTTTGAAAGATCGATTGCCTCGATGTCAGCCACCCCTTTCCCTGGGTTCCAAGCGCTTTGCGATGTAGGTTTTAAAAGGGGGGGGGGAAATATCAGTGTATTGCAATTAAACTTGCAAATTTGAAAAAGAAAAGGTGATCTGAACATCTGAAACTAGCAGTGGGGCTGTTGAAGTCCAAACTGATGCTCCAATTTCCTTCAAGATCGAGTGCATTTTAATTGTTCGGAGTCTTTCCTGGGAAAAGTTTGGCAAGCATTATGAAGGACTCGGGTTTTCTTTCTCTTCCTCAGCAAAGAGAGGTCATGTGGCAGTTATGTGCGGTGAAGATAACAGAAGCAATACAGTATGTCGTAGAATTTGCCAAACGCATCGACGGTTTTATGGAACTATGCCAAAACGATCAAATTGTGCTTTTGAAAGCAGGTTCGTGCCTTTTGTGAAATGCCTTTGCCTGTCTGAAGGGTTGTGCAGTGTGGGTTGCAACGGGAATCCAATCTTCCCAACAGCTAAAAAACTACAAACTTTCCACTCAATTATTGTCAATCACAGGTTTCTCTGTTGCTCTGTTTGTGGGGACTAGTAATTGCTGCTAAAAAACCAACAACCCACAGTTAAATTTTTAAAAATGACAGGAATAAGCCCTTTACGATGAATAAAACATGAAACGTAGAAACTCCGTTCGTTAGTGGAGAGCGTGGGGTTGCTAAACTTAACTAAGACCCCCTGCAATCTCCTGAAATCCTTGTTCATCATGTCATGGATTGCATGGAGAATGTAACCTTAGCCTTTGAGGAAGTCATGTGTTCCTTCTTGGTGGTAAAGAAGAACCCAGAGAAGGAAATTATGTGACAGTAAGGCAGATGCTGAAATCCACATTTGTTCCAGTTAATCCTAGAATCGCTCCCGTAAAAGTACAATAATTATTTCTGACATGTTGCTGAAAGGTTTTTAGAGAAACCCATAAAACTCATACATAGTCTAAAGTGCTGTTCCTCAACCTTGGCAACTTGAAGATGGGTGGACTTCAGCTCCCAGAATTCAACTCGAAGATGGGTGGCCTTCCCCATTCTGACTGGGGAATTCTGGGAGTTGAAATGCACCCTTCTTCAAGTTGCCAAGGTTGAGAAAGGCTAGCCTAGAAGATCCTTTAAGAATAAGCGAAGAAAATACTGTTTTTCTTTCCCCATTAGTTTTATATAGACACTAAACAGATGACATTGATTTAATAAGCAACATACACAATTGAAAATGAAGTTGCAGCCCATAACAAGGTGTCCTTGGTGAACAAGACCCACTTTTAAAAGCAACCTGAAGCCTGTTATTTCTTTAAGACAGACCTAATGATGCCACTGAAGAGTCTTTTCCTGTTTCGTTTAGGGTCTTTAGAGGTTGTATTTATCAGAATGTGCCGTGCCTTTGACTCTCAGAACAACACAGTGTACTTCGATGGCAAATACGCTGGCCCAGATGTATTCAAATCATTAGGTAAGGCAATAAATGCTTCATTAGGATGTGTTAATATTCTAAACGTCATTTCTAAAAAATGCTGCTTTTCGAGAACTAATTTTTTATCCCAAACAAATATATTGTATAGAAATAACTCAAAGGATTAATCATAAATACCCAGGGGCACAATTTAATTACAGTTCTTTAGCCTTCCATGGGACTTAAGTATCACACAATGGTACCCTGACATTTAAATTGAAAAATTAAGGGTTTAAGCTAGAAAAATATACCAATCAGAGTTTTAGTATACTAAATGCAAAAGCAGGGGCTGAAAATATATATTTTTTTTGTCCTATGTTGCATTCTTTGGAAGAAACCCTGTTTGACTGTTTTATTTCGCAGGCTGTGAAGATTTCATTAGTTTTGTTTTTGAATTTGGAAAGAGTTTATGTTCTATGCACCTTACTGAAGACGAGATTGCATTATTCTCAGCTTTTGTTTTACTATCTGCAGGTAAGACGTCAATCCGAGGAAGTAATTTTGCTTTTTCAAATTAACCTTTTGGTGATATTCCGAGAGAATGAAATCCCACTTGAGTATTTTCTGCCCCTGAGCCAAAATATTGGGCTTTTCCTTCAGAGCAATATAGTTAATTCAGTTCCAATAGTCTGCAGGTTTTGTTATCGAAAACCTGACTTCATCGTTTACTTTGGTAATCCTGATAGTCAAATAGATGTTTGAGGAGAGGAATGACATGGCACAGATGAGCTCTCTCGTGGTCTCCTAAAGCTTGTAGACTCAACAGCTCTCTTCTCACACTTTAAAGCCTTTTAAAGACCAACAGCTAATATTTAAAAGCCTTGGTGGTGCAGTGGTTAGAGTGCAGTACTGCAGGCTACGTCTGCTGACTGCTGGCTGCCTGCAAAATTTGGCAGTTCGAATCTCACCAGGCTCAAGGTGGACTCAGCCTTCCGTCCTTCCGAGGTGGGTAAAATGAGGACCCAGATGGTTGGGGGCAAATAGGCTGACTCTGTAAACCGCTTAGAGGGGGCTGTGAAGCGGTAGATAAGTCTAAGGGTTATTGCTAGTGCTATTTTGCCTGACCCCCAAAACTTCAGGGAAAATGTGAACCATTTCTAGAAAGAAACAAGAAGAGGATGGAGAGGTGCTCTTCAACCTCTCTTGCTTTCTACCAAGGAATTGAAGATGGCCAGTCAGCTGAGACTGGTGCACCATCAGCAGAGCTGGATTGCTCTGTTTGTGGTAGTGGAGCTCCCCTGAGACTTCAACCCAATAAATATAATATCTGCAAATTGTAATTGAGAAGAACCACCTGAATGGCCCTTCCCACTCTTCCTTTACTTTTAGATCGATCATGGCTTCAGGAAAAGGTAAAAATTGAAAAGCTCCAGCAAAAAATTCAGTTTGCGCTTCAACATGTACTGCAGAAAAACCATCGGGAAGATGGAATATTAACAAAGGTAATGAATCTGCCACAACCTTTTGCACTTGAAAGTCGAAGTCACTAGACCAGCAGCCCAACTTTCAACTGAATGAACAGCATCCTTTATGGCACATTCTGGGATGCTTGTTTAAAATGTGATGGAGGAAAATTGCAGTGATTATTTAATAAACCTGAATAATAAAAGTGAACCAATTATGAGGAATTGCTCTAGGAAACATTCGATCAAGTATTTCTCTCTTCTGGAGTTGCTGTAGGTGCTGAACTGGAGTCAAAGACTTTGAATCTCAGGGTTGGGTCGGGTGTCAGCTTAACTCTTTAGAAATTGAGCATTATTTATGCAGCCATTTTAATGTAATTCTTAAAATTGTATGAAGTATCATTCTTCCTCTTGGAAGGAATCCAACTTTCTTTATGTCCTTTTCTTTTTTTGACATTGCTACTAGAAGAGAAGGCCACTATTGCTAGATGAGCATTATGGGTCCCATACTCACCTATAACCCATAATGCTTCTGAAAGATAGCATTTGATTATAGGGGAAGGACTCCCCCCCTCCCCATTTTCCCTCAGCTTTTCTAACCCCTGTCACCTTGCAGACCCTAAGACGGAAAAAAGGGAACAAGTAGAATAAATGAAAGACGAGGAACCAGTTAGAGAGGTCGTATCTTACAGCACTCATAACTTTGTAATATTTTCCTCATTTAAAACATTGGCAAAGCAGCCCATCTTAACACCAAATTCTGGGCAGCTTACAGTGAAGGAGTCTTTACTGCCAGAACAGCAGCAAATTATAAAACCCAAAAGAGAGAGACCTGGTCTTTCCTTGATGCAACCCATGAGGTTCTCCTGCCACTGTGACCTCACCCCATGGTCTCCAAGGATGCTTGAAAGCTTTTATGGCTCCACCCTTGATGCCCCCCTCCCCCCTGGAAAATAATGGCCAAACCCTTCACTGACCCCCTCATCTGTTTCCCCTCACAGCTAATATGCAAAGTGTCTACCTTAAGAGCCCTGTGTGGACGACATACAGAAAAGCTCATGGCGTTCAGAGCAATATACCCAGAGATTGTGCGACTTCATTTTCCTCCCTTGTACAAGGAGTTGTTCACTTCAGAATTTGAGCCAACGGTGCAGATGGAAGGGTAAAGGGATCTTCTCAAGCCTTCTAGAAGCTCTGAGGGACAAACATTCAAGCAGAAAGAGAGAAGAAAGAGATTCAACTGAGACACTTTCGTGGCCCTGCGTGAGACGTAGGGAGCCATCACACTGCACATCTTCCGGGCACCGGTGCCAGGCGAAGGAGGGGGGGGGGAACGAAACAAGGGTTGGACTTCCTTGTCTCCTTGGTCCCGTTGCTGCGATGCCCACCCAAAGGGACCCTTTCCCCCCTGCCTGGACTTCTCAGTCTTCAGCCTCTGTTTACACAGAAGGAGGGCTTTCCTCTGTCCTTGTAACTCACTGCCCACAGAGACGCTCGCCGAACAAGGTCCGAACCGAATCTCCAGCTCGACTCCAGCGACTGGTGTGCACTGCAGAGGCTTCGCTTCATCAGTTTTGCACAACTTTTGCTCATTGTTTCATGAAGGACGATGTCTTTTCACCGTACCGTGATTGCCGCCAGGCGGAATGGCATGAAAAGAGTCCATAGCAATAGCATTATAATCTATTACAGGGTAAATGGGCATGAAGTCAATATATAGCAAAAGAGATGATATTGTTTATATATTGTTTTAATTAATATAAAAATTGTAGTTAACTGGTATAGCTTTTATTGTTGAATTGATAAGGCACTTTCATTTTGCACCTTTTTTTCTTTTTAAATTATATGCTGGCGTGTTCAATGTTTGTGCTGCATGTACACCAGAAATCCAAGTTTTAACGGAGGGTTGGAAGGGAGAGGAGAACCCTGCAAAGGAGGTTGTGCTGCTATTTTCCACGTTTCCTTTGGCAGAGAGGCTGGCCCAGGTCATGAGATGCCCTTCCGTGGTCTTGTGTAAGGGGCAGGGAGGGAGGGAGGGAGGAGGGAAGTCAAGTTTCTAAACCGTTCTCTGGGTCTTAAAACTATGATTTTATTGGAGAAGCAAAAAAAAAAAAATCCCTATTTTTAAACCAGATTACTGACAATGGGGATTGAAAAGAAAAAAAAATAGAGCTATGTTTAATCACTTAACAAATGTGTTGGTTTTTTAGCAACTCCTTTTTAAAATCAGCCCATTTCCTGGAGTGAGTAAATGTAGATTCCGACAACCAAATTTAGACACTTGTGTTTTGGAAATATTGGTCCTAATACTTTTGTTTACATTTTATGTGTGTGTGTGTGTGTGTATGTGTGGAGAGAGAGAGAAACAGATTCAACAAATTAAGACAGGTGGGGTACATACAATTTTTTTTCCTCATGAATCGTGTCCATGGACTTAAATCTTGTATGCAGTGCATGGAAACCCAACTATTTGCTGAGTTGAGACACAGCTGGAGGCTTGTTAAAAAAACCTGCTCTTACGTGTGGCTACTTCCTTTGTAAACCAAGAGGTGCTACTTGTCCCTTTGCTTTACAATCGGTTCCAAACTGAAGCGCCCACGGGAAGTGGTTAAACATGTCGGCAGCTTGGATCCCGGAATTGCCACCATCATCTTGATTTCTCAGTCACTCCGCCTTTCGAAATCTAAAGCAATCTGAATTCATGCCTACCACATGCTACACTTTAGCCACCTGCACCTGGGATCATGAGCAAGAAGCTCTATATTAAGAATGATTGATATTATGGCCACTGAAATCCACCTATGCAAATGCAAAATCTGATCCAAAAAGGGGTAACACAAGTTGGACTCCAGTTCTCCTTTTGACATTCCATTTGCTCCTTGGATCACTTCAAAATCTTGGAGAGGGTTCCCTCAAAGTGACCAGAAGTTCCAGTTGGATTCCTGGTCTTCAAGGTTATGTTTAGAGCCAGTGATCAAGGTTGCAATCCTAATACTTTCATCCTCTGCTTCATCATACCTTCTGTAGGATCATGTATGTACGCAAACCATATCATAGTTTGCTCGTGTCCTGTCATTTCTATGAAAGAAAAAAAGTTGACTTTTGGTTTTTGGAAATCAGCATTATTTACAGCTCATTTTTTAAATTAAGTGCTAATAGTAGGAGCTTCTGGTTGCTTGTAAATTTCCATTGTTCTGACATGGAGCATTGTCTTCTTTTCAAGAGATTGATCAAGTGCCATCAAGTCTGTGCCAACTCTTACTCACCTTCGAGATAGATTTTCTGCATCTGGTCTTTCAGATTTTTCAAACTGGCCATCCTCTTCTCTTTCCTTCTCTCTTTCCCAGCATTGTAGGACTTTGGGTCCTTAAATTGATTAATTAATTATGTGCCACCAAGTTGTTGACTGTTAGCAAGCACTTAGATTCTCCATGACCGTCTGTCCTTCACTCGGTCCCTTGAGTCTTCCAACAGTGTCCCCTTCAGCACTGTAACTGAATCCCACCACCTTCCTGCTGATCATCCTCTTCTTCACTTTCCTTCCCACCTTTCCCACATGAGACCTATTTCCAGAGAGTTAAGTCTTCAAATAAAGCATCCAAAATAGGACAATCTGAGCTTTTGTGTCTTTTGTGCCATTGGTGAGAATTCTGGATTGACTTGTTGGATGATCCATTTTTAAAGAAAACTTTCCTAGCTTTTGATGTTCTTCTCAAAAGTCTCAAAAGAATCCATCCTCTTCCTTCCTTGATTCTTCAGGGAAGGATGATAGGGAATACCCTGGCTTGCTCTGTTCTGATCATCTCCTTTTAGTTAATAGCAAACTGTATTTTGATAAGGCTAAAATGGTGCTGATAATCTCTTATGAAAAATGCTGAGAGAGTCCACGTGTAATTAGCAATATCTACTTTGAATATCAGATCAGAGGGGAAACCCATCAGCCAAAACATAAAATTCAGGAATAAGTTTTAACATTCAAAATTGGTAGCCTAATATACTTGTTGGATATAACAAACTTCAGCTGGGATTCAGCGATATAAAGTGTAGCAGGTGGTGGGACATATCAAAAGCTTCACGATATACCTGCAGGTGAACTCCAGAAAACTGGCAGTTAAAATTAATTCGGGTTTTCGTTCTCCTGTCCTATTTTTGGTGGACCTATTGCACTGTTTTAGAAGAAGGCCTCCGGTTCTGGACCTTGATGGCAGAGTTCTGTCTCAGTCATGTTTATATTGTTTAAAATTATGAACTGACATGATATGTGACATTCTTTCAAATCTGGTTGTCTTTTTAGGGAGCTTTTCATGGTCATAAGGTTATCAAGGTCTGAATGTGTGTGTTCTCTTGAACGTATGGGGTGTAGGTGTGCATGGTTGTTGTTAGGCCATTAAGTGTCCATGGAATAAAGAAAATGTGTTGAAGATATGTAAGTCAAAAATAGAAGGTGGAAAAAATATTCTATATAAAGCCTTGTCTGGACCACTTAGAGAGACTTATATTTTTTTAACCCTTCTATAAATATTTGGTGGCACTTGAAATATTCCTGCAATAAAATGTGATTTGTGTAAAGGTAGAAACAAACAAAAAAGATTTTGTAATGTGAAAAAAAAAATGAAAGAAAGCAATGTAATTTTTCTAAAAAAGAAAAACAAAAAACAAACCAACTTTGTATTATTTTTGTGGATGGAATTTGTCTACTTGTCTTTGGAAAAAGCATTTGATCTCATTGAATGTGCCATAGCAGAGGCGCGTGGGTGGTGGGTCTTTTTTTCGTTACATCGTAGGTGAAAGGAAGGAAGTGCTTTTGTGTTTCCGACATTCCGTAAAGCGTGAGGCCATCGCAAAATAATTCTTGTCAAAGATGTATTCGTGAGCTTCCGTCTTTGTTGCTTTTTTTTGCACATGTTGTTCATTTCTCTCTAGTGCAATATGGACGCGTAGAGCACTTGCGGGTTTTACTCAGGGAAAATTACATATTGTTATACAGGGTTTTACGTTGTCGTTTTTTGTGGTTGTTTGGGGTGGGGTGGGGGTTGAGGAATGTTTTTTTTCTTTTGCTAAGGAATGTCGATTGAATCACCTGTTGTCAAGAGGCAGCCAGATAATAATCCTAACGCCACTGCCAAAACCCCGAATCCTCTCTCGTTCCGGCCCTGCCATTCACCACAACAATTCCTGACCATTCTTTGTGCGAATTGGAAAAAAAGAGAAAAATGGGTATATAAGCACCTTATGATTGACTTAACTGTGAATGACAATCCATCTTGTGATCGGTAATAGATGCCCAAGAATTTAGAAGTTTTGGTTAAAGCTCAGGGACCTTTCAAACTCTTCAACAGGGAGAACAGAGTTATGGGTCAAAATGCTTTTGAGAAACATGGGGGCTCTTCTTACATTGAGCAACTAATCTGGACAGACCTACATTTGTCCCCAGGGAATGTCAGTTGTTTGGATTCTCAACTTTCGGCTACTTAACCCTGTTAAAGATTCACACTAAAGCAACAGGAGAGGCTTTACAGCAAGAGTGTCCAGCCTTGACCACTTTAAGACTTGTGGACTTCAACTCCCAGAATTCCCCATTCGTGGCTGGCTGGGGAATTCTGGGAGTTGAAGTCCACAAGTCTTAAAGTAATCTAGGTTGGACATCCCTAGCTTACAGTATGTGTTGGGGAAATAAGTTAACACTGACCCATAATGCATATCAAACAACCACTGTTTTATCTTTTTTTAATAACAACAACAAAATCATGAATCCTGAATATTTCTAGATACTATTTTGTGCTTTTCCCAAGTAAAGAAACTTTGGGAGAATGTGGCAAGATTTTCCAAGGCCACTTTTACCTACATTTTTTTAAAAAAAATTCTACAAGGGATGAGTGGAGGATTGGAGAGATCACCAGTCTGGAAAGATTTCCTTAGGTGCCAAATATAATTTCATCCTGTAATCTTATGCAAAATCAACCATTCGTGCGACTTGGTATAAACTTTTAACTTATTTATTTATTGTTCCAGGTTTGCCATCTGGTGCAACCTGCAGAGTCTGGCCGTGTTCAGCAGCATTAAACATAAAGGAAAAAGCAGTCTTTATTATACTGAAATAATTAATTATACTGTCTGCTGGGAGGAGGTGAAAATGATTAGATGGTTGTAGTTGCCATGATTGACTCTTAATTCCTTCCCTGCAGACACCTCAGACTTATTTACTTAAATAGATTATTACAACCTTTAAAAAAGCTATTTAAAATCCCCCAATGATATGTGAGCAGTTTTTCTCAATCTCAGCAACATTAAAAATGGTAGACTTCAATTCCCAGATATCCCAGGTGTGCTGGCTGGGGAATTCTGGGAGTTGAACTCCACACCTATGAAATTTGCTGAAGTTGAGAAGCCCTGTATTTAGAGGAATGCTCTGCTCAATAGCAAGGTGTGAGTTTTTCATTTAATTGAAAAGACCACCCAAATTATTTTAAACAGCCCACAGTAATGACCCTTTAAGTAATTCCATAATTAACGTTAACTGTGTAGCCACTCCTCCAGTGCCAGTTGTGTGCCAAAACTTTTGAAGGAGGGAGGCTGAAACTGAAATGAGAATTTCTCTGGAGACACAGATTATTTGCCTTTTTTTCCATGTTTCTTAACAGGAGGAGTTCTAGAGGAAAAGAATTAGGAATTTATTGAACAGGCCAAAGAAAAGCGAATCACATCTCAAATACGTGACTAGATTCCTCTAAATCTGATCACACCCATCCTACCAATTACGGTGTTTTTTTCCACCAAATTGGTCAACCGGTCCAATCGCATTAGATTGCAGACTTTCCTAAGGATTGACTTCTTAACTATAGGCACAGGTCTTGAGAGTGCCAGGGACACAGGTTTCATCCAAAGGGGTCAAGGATTAGAAGGAGTTTCTGTGATCCATGAAGGTCAAAGAGAGGGCCAAGGGGCAATGAATAGGGAGGTCACAAGTCAGTTCCAGGAAACCTGGCAACGTGATGGGCTACTGGATCGATGAGGATGCAGCTGCCGATTCCACAACTGTCTCATGCATTTTGATCCAAGTTCCCCAATGATTGCCTTAGACCAGTGTTCTCAGCCTTGGGAAGGCTCACGCTTCTGGACTTCAGATCCCAGAATTTGACTGGTGAATGCTGGGAGTTGAAGTCCACCCATCTTCAAAGTGGCTAAAGTTGAAAAACACATAGATACATCTATGACATTACTGAATTAGCATAAAACATGGAGTAGAGCTATCCGTGTTTCCCACTTAGGAGTTGTTAGGGTTTTTTTTTTCCAGATAGGTTTTTTTATCATTTTCAGAAAAGCATAAATACAACCTCACCTGTATGTTTGGCAACAAAAGCACGTTAAGCTATTGGGCAACCAAAGCCAGAAATTTCCCAGGTTGGGTTAGAGTATCCTTTGATTCAGATCCATTTTAAACCATCATAATTTAAGAATAGCAGTGTGACCAATTTAAAATTCATTATATAACTGTGGGTGGTTGAGGTTTTTTTTAAATAAGTATTTAGGAAACCATTCCAAGTCCTGTACCATCAGTCAGTTAATTGTTTATTAATGAATGATATCCCAATAACTTTTGAAGATATAGAACAGGACAGAATAACCCTCTGCTCAGGCAGAAAACCTATATTATTTCAGACAAATGGTTGTCCAGTCTCTTCCTTAAAACCTGCAACGTCTGCATGTCTATATCATCAGGAGTTATTGGGACATCATTTTCATCCTTCATTTTACTCGTTTGTCTTGTCATCACCTACTCTAATGCAAACTCATAGAGGAATATGGGCATATCATGTTTATATGTGGGCATTAGCTTAGTCCTACAGTTGATTTAATAAAATTAGATGCGAGAAGCTCTAGAAATAAAATGAGCTGTAACCTATCATTATGTCAATAAATAAATCCACCGATTGGATTTTTATGGGTAGCAGGGCGTAATCCTAACTCTTCAGAGCAATAAACCAACTGAATCCAAAAATAAATCCTTAGTTCCTGTGCATTTTGAATCTCCAAGTGAAGCATCATTATTTACCTTCAGTTTTTAGAGTCGATCGCTACGGTACATATTTAGTTACTCTTAGACGTTCATCCCGTTACCTTTAAAATTCAGAATATCTCTCTCTTCCACCCCTCCTTAGCTTTACCCCTCATTTACTGAAGATGCATAAATGCACAGGACCCTACAATCACGTGTTATCCTCTCGAAATGCAGAAAATTCATAAGCAATATCGTGAATTTTATTTCACAAACCACAGAGGTACTGTATATATATATTTTCCTAATTCCAAAATTTTCTATTTTGACGCGACAAAAAAAATTTGTATAAAAAAAAGACAAAAAAACCTCCAGTGGTCCCTCTTTTGATGAATAGGACGTTAGCTGGCTGCTTCTCTCTGTGTAAACTGTCCTGTCTGCCTGCTCCTTTTTTCGTGGAGATGCGTTTTTTGTATGGATGTTTGAGCCCACGGGAGGCTTCAAGCGACGATGTATTTTTCCCACTTGGAATATATTTAACGTATTTAACAAACCCCAGACAAGGCTTTTAAAAAAAAAAACGTAAGAAGAATTGCAGTGGTAGGTGGTTTATTTGCAAATTGTTTTCCGTGCTGTCCATTTTATGGCACCTTTAACAATATTCTTATTTCCAAAGTACACAATAAAGGTTAAAAAAAATACTCTAGCCATAACTGAATGTCAAGCAATAAAAACAATGATTTTTTGTGCATAGATTTAAAGACATACCAATTGTAGACATCTGCATGTAAATGCAAAATCTCTTGTTTACTGCTTTCTTAAACTTGATCAACCAACTCCTTATTTTACTACTAATTTAAGGACTTGTAATGGCCTGTATACATTTTCTCTAGCTCGGTTTGTTACGTCATTCTTTGTGTCTCAGCTTCTGAGTCATATTTAACTGTTCCGTGTGGTTCTGCTCACCTCCTGTATGGTTATAACTACTTTGCGTTCATTCTCTATAGATAAAGATATACTATTTAAAAAAGGAAAGCCTACGAGGTGCAAATATTTATCTGTTTATCAAATACCACATTATGCTGTATAATATCTGTTTTACTATATACTCTATTTTAGAAATAGATGTTTAGAACTAGCGTCTGTTCTTTTGTGTTCTTCGGATGTGTGGTGCTAGCGAAGTTAATTTGACGAACAACAACCCCTTCCCCTGTTTTATTCCTAGGCAATACCACACTTGATCTTGTACAAATATTTCATGGAATATTTATGTGTGTGTGTGTGTGTGTGTAGGTGCGTATAAACCTTATACAATCCTGCCCACGTGCCCAACGAAGTACCTGCATCAGAGTATTAGTTGGGGTCATGGTTTTCTCTTCAACTATATAATTCTATAAAGTTGTCTCTAGTATATTTAATCAGGAGGAAATTAACTCCTCGCTATGATATTTGATATCCAATATAGTGTATCCTCTCTTTTTACCCTCCTAATTAAGTTCTTTCAAGGCCAGGAATTCGCCATCATTTGGGCTGATTTTTTGGTTCTTGTTTTTGCTCCAAAAGATCTGGGTTTAATTTGAACTTGTCCTGCTAGTTCCCAGGACAGGACTAAAACAGGACTAAAACATCCGATTTTATTTTATTTTTTTACTGGAGATCTGCAAAGCTCTAATGCTATAAGTAGGTAGTCCTGGAATCAACAGGTGATCTGTAGGGCAACTTTAAGCATCTTATTTTGAAAATATTGTCTGAAAAAACTTAGGTGAACTTGTGATTCCAGAATCTGGTGGGCAAAAGTAGGAATTGCAATGACATCATTAAAATCTAAAGCAAGGGTGTACAACCTTGGCAACGTAAAGACTTGTGGACTTCAACTCCCAGTTTCAGCTCCCAATTTCTTAAAAAACGTCTCCGTCTGGCCACCGCTTTGAACCTCCCTGGTGGGCTCTTGCCCAAATTGATCTATTAATCCCATTAACATGGTTGTTCACCTCACCCAAAGTGACTTTGGATGACGGAGGGCAAAGACCCCCAGATCTTTCTCCCTAGAGCTTCCAAGCCCCTCTAAGTTTGATCGGGTGCAGCTGTTTCCTGAATCAATGAATGTTACCTCCCAGGGAAACGAGTGCAGATTCACCACGTCATTTATTGAAGAAGTTTCACTGAGCTTGCCATGAGTTAAGTTGTGAGTAGATCTGCATAGGAGGGCACCGTAAGCCTGACTGCCTGATAATACATGCCAAGAAAAAAAAAAGAACAAATATTATAAAGATGTTAATTAATTTTTCTGTTTCTGTCCTGGGCAATCACTCATCCATCCAACAGTGTGCATTTATTGTAAATCTAGATAGGTGTAGAGACGTGCAAACTAAAAAGTGCAAATCTAATTCTCCGTGGCATCATAAACGGCACAGTCTAAGTCTGAACAAAAGTTGGCACTGAAATTGACCGCCATGTGAAATTGATACTTTAAAAAAAAAATTAGGACCAGTATTATTTTAGCAATAATGGATATCAAATATCTAAAACGAGGAATACACTTTGAAATATTTATTATGACTCTTTTATGGACTATTAACTGATTATAAAATCTTTAGCAAACATTTTTGAGGAATTTAAGAAGCTGTTTGTTTACCACTCTTTTTGATAATAGAGGATAGTGACTATTAAAGTCTCAGCTCCATGCTTCTGTTTTTGATTTAATACACCAATTGTTATTCTGGGGGGTGGGGGATCAAAATTTATCTGCACCCTGGCTACATTTTAATAAGCTTACGTACATTTACTTTGTACGTAATAATCAATTAATTGGTTTTTTAAACATACAATTTTCTTTAAAGATGCAAGTCCATTATTACTGTTCACTCCCTTATCAATCCAAGTCACTTTTTAACCAGAGTTCCTCTTATTATTTGTGTAATCCATGTTTCACCTCCTTTATACCAATCCCTAACTGTTTGGGCTTCATTGTTTTATAAATTATGCAAATCTGTGCAAGTAATGTTTCTCATAGTGTCTGAGAAATAATAAATGCTGATTATAAATATGTATCGGTCTGAGAATTAAGCACATATACATCACCAACCTCATTGAGAGAAATGCTCAGTCTTCTGTAAATACCTACAAATTGACATGAATCTGTACTGGACATGCAAAAACATGTAGTCTTTTGTGTACAGTATATATAAGTCCATTTTCTAGTTATAAAAAAAGTATAAGCCATTGAAATGAATCTTTAAAAGTAATATTGTAATAAAACGATACTAATGGTCTTTGCCCTGTTATGACCTAATTTTTTTCACTGCAATCAGACTTTCTTTAGAATTCACTCCTATACCTGACAGCTTAGTCGCAGCGGTTTTATCCTGATCCTGAATAAAGTATTTTGACTCATTTTGTAAATACAATTGTAAAAATAAGAGATTTAATGTTGTCTTTTAAATACTCTGATTTTCATTCTAATATGAATGTTGTTATATTGTACTTAGAACCTGTACCTTTAATATTACATTACCTTTATTAAGTGCATTGAACACATCAATTTTAG
Organism: Arizona elegans; assembly: GCA_022577455.1. Lineage (NCBI taxonomy): Eukaryota > Metazoa > Chordata > Lepidosauria > Squamata > Colubridae > Arizona > Arizona elegans. The sequence goes on along the minus strand of JAKOOJ010000065.1, from coordinate 1,041,072 downwards.
ATGTGCTTTATGTACTGGTCTCCTGTAATAAAACTTCAGCTTCTAATGGAAACCTTCATCATCTTCGTTTTTTTCCTCCCTGTGTACCTTATTAAATTTTCATAAAGGTTCAAGGGAAGCCCCCACTGACAGGAGGGTGCAGTGGTTCTGGGGTTGAATGGTGATTTAAAAAATGGAAATGAGGTCCTGATCTCGAGTTTTTCCAACTGGGTTCCACCACCAGAACTTGATGGAGGGTTCACAAGAAATGAAAGGCAGAAGAAACAGAATAACAGAGTAGGAAGGAACCTTGTAGGCCTTCTAGTCCAATCCCCTATTCAGGCAGGAAACCCTGTACCAACATAGAAAGGATGGCTGCTGGAATTGGGTACATCTAGTTTAATGAAAAGAAGGACTAAGGGTGACATGTTAGCAGTATTTTCCAGTATTTGAGGGGCTGCCACAAAGAAGGGGTCAACCTATTCTCCAAAGCATCAGAAGGCAGGACAAGAAGTGATGGATGGAAAATAATCAAGGAAAGAAGCAACCTAGAACTAGGGAGAAATTTCCTGACGGAACAATTAATCATTGGGACGATTTGCCTCCAGAAGTTGTGGTGCTCCAACACTGGAGGTTTTCAAGAAGAGATTGGACAACCATTTGTCTGAAGTGGTCTAGGGTTTCCTGCCTGAGCAGGTCCTCCAAGGTCCCTTCCAACTCTGTTATTCTATTATTTCAGACAAAAGTCTACTCAAACCCGGCCAATCTTCAATGCCTAAAACTTTGCCTTTTTGTCAGAGGTTACCCAAGCTGAACATGCTTGACAGTCTTGTTTTGGTCCACTTTCACCCACGCAACTCTCAGTCCAATCTGAACTGCAGGGTTGTCCTTAGGAAAACTGGAGCAAAAACTGAGCATACAACTCCTGTATCAATTCACACGATTTTATTTACAATGGATTTACAATCATCCGGGAGTTCCCCCAGTGAAGGGGCAGGCCACTTTTGGGTAGGACTAGAGGAGGAATCGGGCGAGTTTCATCCTGGGCAGATTCCTGGTCAGTGTTTCTCAACCTTGGCAACTTTGAAAATGGGTGGGCTTCAACTCCCAGAATCCCCTAACCAGCTTTGCTTTGCTGGCTGGGGAATTCTGGGAGTTGTAGTCCACCCATTTTCAAAGTTGCCAAGGTTGAGAAATTCCAGATTACTTCTAGCAGGATGTGATTGATCGCTACTGCAATCTCAATCAAAAAGAATAACAGAATAATAGTTGGAAGGGACCTTAGAGGTCATCTGGTCCAACCCCCTGCTCAAACAGGAAACCCTATATTCTTGCTGTTTCCAAGGTGCTAATGCCGAATATCCAGATTTATTCCTAAATCTCTAAGCCCGCATTTATTGATCCGCATGCAAGAAAAATCAACGTTGTTTGCTTCCCATTCGAAACGCCCCGCGCTGGCTGAAAAGGTGGGGGGAAAGGGACGGAGATTCCGCCCTCACGCACGACGGCGTCAAATTCCCCTCTACGCGCCCTTCCTCGCCACCCTCTGATTGGACAGTTTGCTCCCCGAGCGCGGCCTCTCGGCAAGGTTCACCCCGTGGATTGGTCCATCCTGGGAGGTTGGGGCGGTGCTTGCCGATGCCTCCGCCAGGTCGGGTAGCTACGCAAGGCAAGTGGCGGCGGGCCACGCTCAAGATGGCGGCTGGTTCGCCCGCTTGGATGTCGCTGAGCTGGTAAGGGGGGCTGCGGGGCTCGGACGGGGGTCGTCGGGGGCCTTTGGGGGGGGCGGGTGGTAGCAGTTCTGTGCCCTGGCATGCCTCGTGGAGCCCAGACCCCCGGAGGGTGCGAGGGGACGGGGAGGGAAGGGAGCCTCTGGGCATGTACAGAGCGCCCCTCCTTCCCCAGCTCTAGAGAGCCGCCAGAGGCTGGAAACGGATCGTGCCAGAAGGGGGGAGGAGAGGACAACCTTTTAAAATAAACAAGTATCAGCCCCATTAGCCACATCTTGGGCGAGGGGATCGTGGACCCCCAAAACTCCCCCCCCCCCGCCTGCCTTTGTGGTCAGACTACAGTCCCCATCCTCCCCGGCGCTGCAAAGCCCCTCGATCCGTTATAACAGACTGCAAGGTGATTTGTAATTAATCCCATTATAAGTAAAATGATTCGATTGCCTTGGCTCTTTCCCTTTTGTTTGGGGAGAAATGGGATGTATGTATGTATGTATGTATGTATGTATATGTAGGTCTTTGGTTATTTGGGTTTTCTCCCGCGTAAAATTGGAAGTGTCTTGGCGACGTTCGACGAAGTCCCACCCAAGCTCCCACCCAATCAGTTCACACCCCCACTGGCAGTTAAAAGGAAGAAACAGCTGCAATCACACATTGCTCCTAGAAGCACGAAGCCGAAAACACCAGCCTGAGGATGACGAATGTGACTTTGTCGAAACGTCGCCAAGACATTTCCAATTTTACGTGGGAGAAAACCCGAATAACCAAAGACCTACATACAAACACCTGCGAAAACCTCAGAAAATATGTATGTATGTATGTATGTATGTATGTATATGTATACGTGTGTGTATATGTGTATATATATATATATACACACACACACGTACATACATACACACACAATAATATGTGTCTGTGTGTTGTATATGTTTGTCTAGCAAATTTATTGATTTGATTTGATTTGATTTCTATAGCCGCCCATCTCAGCAAATGACTCTGGCCGGCACCCAATTTAAAACACGTATTACAATTAAAACCTTGAAAACATTTTAAAACATAAAAAGTATTGAAACAGTAAAAACTAATATTGCTTGATTATTACCCCACCCTCGTTTTTTACACTTACCTACTCCAAGACATACATTGTACCTAAAAAAATAATTTTTATTTATTTATATCATCTCTGTTTTGGGGTGGAGCAGTCAAAAAATGGGGCTATTGATCGGTCAATCTGTGATCATTGGCTGACGACCCCTGTGAGTCGATATTCCACCCTTCTCATTTTTGAGGAACCTTTGAGGATGCTGTTAAAAGTTTGTGTAGATGTGACTGTTTTCTTTTTCCTTGCACTTTAGGGACATCCCTCCCCAAAACGGTCATGATGTGTATTTCTCACGAGACCTTTATGAGAAATATTCTCTGGCTCCAACCCTCTCTGAACTAATGTCGTTATCAAAAAGGTATCAGTAAATGCATTCTTAAAACACCTGCTCCAGATGTTTGTCCGTCCCCTCCTCTTCCCCCCTCCCCCAATTTTTTCTCCTTTGAATTAAGAAGGGCTTTAAATAAGACCCCAGCTGGTGATGCAGAGGGAAAGAGGCGGCGAAAGCAAACATTGGCTTTCATTCTGCAGGGGCTTGGGCATTCATTCCCCCCCGCCCCAAGCTGCTGACCTCCCCTGATGGGCCACTTCCCCCTCTTCTCCACCAAAGGCGCTAATTTAAGCTGCTCGAGTCGCTTGAAGCTTCTGTGCCAAGTCTGGCTGAGTCAGCATTTCCTTGGGAGAAGGGCTTAATTAAATTTGCCAGTTCTTGCCACGAGGATGGACGCGTTCCCTCATTCCAAGAGACAGCTGTGCGGTGTTATTAAGAGCCATAGGGACGATGCTGCCGAGACTTTTCCCGGGACGCAATTCCAAGTTCTTTTTTTTCAGCTAGGTCAACTTCCCTTAGTTCATCCCAAATACGCTCAGGACTTAACCATGCTTGCCCGACAGAGTTAAGCGCAGAGTGAGCTTGTGGCGCAGTGAGGATTGGGGCTTGTGGGACCATTCCAAGACTTCTCGGGATGCATAGAACCACAAACCGAATTCTTTGCAATCACAGCGGCTTTAGAAGATTCACACACGTACACAGAGCACCCCATCACATGTCCTGAAAAAGGTTTGAGGAATGATAGGAATTGGTTTGGGCTGCTGGAAGGAAATGACTTTTTAGTGTTGTTTGTACCTGCTCCTAAATGGGTGTGTGGGGTCAGCCCTGTTTCCTGCCAGCCGTTTGTGCTGAACTCAGTGTTCTTGTCTGAGGGCAGGAATACAAATTCACCCAGGAGAGATTTCAAAAGCAAACAAAATGGAGTTAAAAGGATTATCCCAACCAGTGCTTAACAACTGTAGATGAAACATCACCCCATGTATTTTTCCTTGTAAGTAAACTTTTAAACGCTCTGTTTAAGGTTGAGGGTTGGGGGAGTGACTCCGAAGACTCCTTACCTGCTTTGGCCAGAATTAGAAAGAAAAGCAAGGGTCAGAACTGTGTGCTGGTAGTCCTCAACTTAACTTAACAAATAGCTTAACAACCGTGGCAAGAAAGGTCATAAAATGGGACAAAATTCACTTAACAAATGTCTTGCCTAGCAACATAGTTTTTGGGCTCAATTGTGGTTGCACGTTGAGGATTATCTTTCGTAACAGTGTAGAACTTGCCCCTGGTGGGAGGGGAATGGAGATCGCTTGCCCACAGCTGAAGGTGGCTCTGTCTGTTTCAGGCCCTCGGAGAACAAAGCTGCTCCGTCACACTCGGGGCCCGAAAAGAAGCAGCAGCCTGGCCAAGAGACTGCCGTGAAAACAGAGCCCTCTGTGGCCCCTCCCCAGGAGCCCCGGGTCCCCTACCCCTATGTTTCCAGCCTGTCTGAGAAAGAGCAAAGGAGATACTTGTTTCTTCTGTCCGAATATTTAAATGCCGACCCAAAGCTCTTAGCCTGGTCTCAGCAAAGGAATTACACTCAGTATCTGGTAAGGGCTGCCTCTCTTTTCTTGTTTTTCTGGTTTGCTATGGAGATAGTGTAATAGCAAACGTCTAAAAGAATCCTGGCTTAAAAGCTACGGCCGTTGCATATGTTTCAGCAAATGAAAGAATTTGTGAGCAAAGAAGTTGCAGAATTCTTGAAATTTGCCCGGAATGCTGCTAGAAGCTGTGCTAAAGATTACAGTGATATCTCTGAAGATGCCTTGCTGTACACCAAGGTAATACTAAAAGAGAGCTTTGCTGCCTTTTCTGGGAACGGAGGAGTCCTCTGCTTCTAAAATAATGGTACATGGTTGGGTTTTTTTTCCCCCCATACATTAGTTAATTTAAAAAAAAAACAGAAAAAATAACGTTCTGGGCAGAAGCTCCTTCATGATGTAAAAATGTAAGCAAATACCATCCTTTTTTCCTTTCCTTGAGGATTTCCTGAGCGCTCGTATGGGCTGCGTGAAGAATTACCCTGAATGGTATTCTCTACACGAAGTTACCAGCCTCATGGGCGGACGATTTAGTAGAGAGCTGACCCTGAAGCTTGAAAAAAGTCTTCTTGCCTTGGTAAGCTTCCCAGGTACTCTTTCAAAAGGCAACTGGACCTTTCTGGGTTTTCTTTGAAGACATTTCACTTCTCATCCTAGAAGCTTCTTTGGCTCTGACTGGTGACCCTGATGCCACAAAAAAACCCCTCAATGACTTACTGAAAGAATGCAAATGACCAGCTGTCTGCAAGGAGTATAATTTCTTCCATTCCCACCATCCAGTCAGAGCTTTTCTTAAGGAAGAATGATTTCCATCCCTGCTTGGAGATTATTTGACCCTCCAAGAAGTGGGCCTAGCCATTTAACCAAAGGTCTTACATTTTTTTTAAAAAAAAAAAATTTCTCTCTTCCAAGGGAATGGTGCACCTTGTTAAGCGCTTCTTCCCCAAGCTGCCAACATCAATTAATTTACCTGCGGATCAAGCTAAGCATGAACGACTCTGTGGGACTCCGGAGCACCGTGCTGCCCAGCTGCACAATGTAAGCATGCCATCAGGCGGGCCACACGTGGCTCGATTTCAGTTACGTTTGCACGTTAAGCATTCCCTGCAGGTGATCCCAATGGCTGTTGTGTTTTCCTTCCACCTTAATAGCTCCCTTTGTTACTCAGCATTCTCACTGCGGTGAGTTTTGAAGCCGTTCTTTTAAAAAAAAGAAAAGAAAAGAAATACTTCACGTGTGAACACACTTTGACACTGTGGTAATGAGCTGTAGGCTGGTGTGAACTTGAGATCTCTCTCTCTTCCTGATCAGGAGAAGGACTTAATTAGGTTTCAGCTCCTTCACTTTTTATTATAGACAAGGCAGAAATGATAACTTTGGACCAAGCCAACATTTGCTGTGGGTTCGTTTTAGAATGGAATAAATTTTGTTTTAAATTGAGTTCAACCCATCTCAGAAATGTCCTGTCTTTAACAATAATCAGAGTTTGCCATTGTTTTGGTTTAGAAGAAAAATGTCTTCATCATTATATTATGTTCTGTACTCTAAAACAGCTGCTGCAAATCCAGTTTAGGGACAATTCCGAGAGATATTTGGGCAGCGAGTAACAAACGTAAGCATTGTTCCATGGTGAAATGATATCGTTAGCCAGATCTACAATTTAAGATATCTTAACTCTAAGCACACACAGGCACACCCACACATGTATAGGTAAGAGTGAAGCATTTGTAGAAGGCAGGCAGGAGGCAGACTTTACTAAGTCCAGTTCAAGCCTGAACAAAGGGGCTCTTGATTCTTAAGGGCAAGATACATAAATAGTCATGTTTGCCTAATTTTATCATGTGCTAAAAATACTTCTGGAACACTAGTTAATTTTTCAACCTTAATAGAGTGATCATCTCATTTTGTTCAACCTAATTTACAATTTATTTATTTACTTTTTATAAAAAGTTTTTTATTTTAAACACATTAAAATAAACCCAAAACATACAACACTTATGTACATATCATTTTTCTGTTGTTATAATTTACAATTTATTATCTGATCATCTCCATTTTTTTTAAAAAAAAGGACATTAGCACTGACCCAAATGCTGAAAAACTGGCTGCCAAATACTGTCCTCAGGTGGTTTTGACCGGTGAATCTTTATATACTCTGTTGAACAATCATGGTCTGGATTATAAGCAGCAGTGGGAACTTCCTGTGTCGGTGAAAACAGTTTCTCTTGCTGGTGAGCTTCGAGTTTTTTTCTCATTTTAGCGTAGAGTTGGACTTAAAATGGTTTTAATGCTGACTTCTGCAAGTTATTTCAAAATAAGGGTCAGCCTCATCACTAGAACTTTACAATGAGCCAAATAGATCGTGCATATTTTCATTTTCCTGATAGTCCCGTTGAACTTCATAATTATGCCTTAACTCCAAACAGAATAGTTTTGCTTTAAGTGTTGCATTTGTCTGGAAACAAAAGCAAACAAATGTGGTTTCTTTTAATACAAAATGACTGTTGATCTTGTGGTAGCAAAGAATAGGAAATGGACTAGGAAAAACTAACCGTAGGTGGCTTCGTAGTTTCTTTTGGATGTTGAACATCCAAACTCTGTCTGGAGAGTGCAGTTTGTTTATTCTGGGTTGTTATTCTGTTACACGACCTGTGAATTTATTTTACAACGAAAGACTCCATGTGGTGATTAAAACAATCTCTATTTCTTGTTTATTGCCTGTTTATCTCTTTCCAACTGATAATGGTTTTTTAAAAAAGTTTTGGGAAGGCAAATCCAGTTCTTATTATCTGGGAAATTTTACTTCTTGTACTTCCATATTTAGATTAAAGGCGGGGGGGGATGAAAATCCACTTTTTTTTCTCCCAAAGGCCTGAAACCCATCAAAGTGGCCTACATCAACCCGCCTCTCCCGAAGAAGGAGATGAGCATGAGGGAAAAAAACCAGCTTTTCCATGAATTCCTAGCAGATTTTCACATGACGAAGCAATCCAGTATTGTATCCCGGGCTGTGATACTAGACAAGCCGTCAGAAGAGCTGGTGAGTTTCAGTCTTGTTTCTTTGTTTTGTCTGAAGTACCAAAAGGACCGTTGTTGCCTAAATTTCATAGGATAAGAAGCTTGCATTAAAAAAGAAGAAGAAGAATATTGGCAGTTGAAGCCTTCAAGACTTGCGTTGTGGTGCAAATGATACCATGCGTGTCTCAGGGCTGTGTCCCCTTTTTTTCCCTTTCTCTTCCAGCTGGGAGCAGAGCTAAAAACCTGCCCAGGCAGACCCTCACAGGAATCCGTTTCTGCAGATCTGGACTTCGATACGGACGTCACCAAACTGGAGAGTTTTGCCTCAGCCACAAGGCCTCTGAGCGCTTCTCTGGCTGAGGTCTCTCCTGCAAAGCCGGCCGGATTGTCTGCGGTCTTCTCGGAGTACTTGAAAATGGAAAAGGGGCAGGAAGGGAGGAGGAGGAGTAAAGCAAAGGACCAGGAAACTGACTTCAGCAGCAGGAAGGCCTCGGCCTCGGAAAAGAGCCTCCCGGATTTGGATAGTGAGGGAAACTCGTCGGGTGAAGCTTTCGATCTGATGGAAACAGACCCAGATGGCAGAAGCCTTGCTTCGGCCAAAGAGAAAAATGTGGACTGCAATATCTTGATCGCTTCTTCGGATAAAAATTGCAATATCAGTGAAGGAGCTGCTGAAGACGTCCGATCCCCTGCCGTGTCCTGCAGCAGTGACACAGAAGGAGAACATCTGATCATCGATGCAGAACGTGAACCTGGCCACACGTCTCAACCTGGCACGGTCCCTTCCAACCCCAGCTCTCCTTCCCCCAGCCCTGGAGAGGCTTTCCTCTCAGAAAAACCAGCCGAGTCTTCGGAGACTCATGCAAAGACTTCTCCCTGCAAGCTTCGCCCACGATTATCCCAGAAAATCGATCCCCTGGGGCAGATTTTGAAAATGCAAACGAAGCTCCTGAAGCCCCCTTCTCCAAATTCTCAGGGGCACCTGCTGGTAACCAGTGAAAGGAGTTTGAATCCTACTCAAGGCCAGGCAGATGCCCCTTCTCTCCCTTTGGCCTCTTCAATTGTGGAGCCAGGACAAACTACGGTAACAAATGCAGGCACCGCCTCCAAGTTCACCTGGGCAACCTATTACCAGGGGCCTCAGAAAGGTAGGTGATGTGATGGCTAGGCGGTAGCTGTAAACCCATGTTTCTCAAAAGATGGCCAGCTTTAACATGGGTGGACTTCAGCTTCCAGAGTTCAGTTGAATACAGGTGGATTTCAACTCTCAAAATTCAATTTTAAGATGGATGAACTTCAGTTCCCATGAATTCCCCAGCTAAGCTGCCTGAGGAATTGTGGAAGTTGTAGTCCACCCATCTTAAAGTTGCCAGACTGCTGTAAACATTTCTCGTACCCCTGTACACAGCCCATTCTTTGTTCAGGATCCATGTGAGTTTCATATTAGGGAGAAAAATGTCTTTAGTGGGTGAAGCATCTTTGCCAGCATGACCATGTGCCCCTCTCCCTGTCTCTTCTGAAAGGGATGCTGTGGGACGCAGTTGAAGAGACAGCCAGCTACGAGCCGCCTCAGCACGGTAACCTGGTCTACAAATTGTACAGCTTGGACGACATGCTGCTGTTGGTGAGGACCACCATCCAGAAAGTCGAGTTGAGACCCCATCAGAAAAAGGCAAAATTCAGGAGGGTAGGTTCTCTTCTCGGGTGGGAGGTTGGCTTTCTTGGCGATATGTAACGCTTTGATGGATTTAGATTTTAGCCAGCTCCGGTGCTGGATTCCTGCTGGGGTCATTATAGTTATTGTCATTTGCAGGAACCATTTCTTCCAGGGCATGAGATATAAGTTCGAAAGCCCTGTAATAAGAGAGAAAGAATTCTTGGCAGATGATTTGCAATATGGATAATTCCTTTAAGCTGAGTTTGCAGGGTGTCATCTCTGATTCGTCATCTTTCCCCCCCCACCCTGGATTTCCAAAGGGGACAGAATTGCAGGGTTAAATTCTTACAAGTCTCTCCTAGATTTGCAAGAAATAGGAGTGAATGTTTTTGGTCCTTGACCATTTTTTTACCAGTGTAGTCTTGGCGGTCTGTTCCAGGGTGAGTATTATGTGCCAGTGTAGTATATGCTAAAATTACATCTTTGACTTCACACATGCTCACCCGTGAACCCTTTAGCATTTTTTTTTAAACTCTGGTGTAAGAGCTACATTCCTTGTTTCTTGTTTTGGAGAGTTTGAGTCACCAATTCCAATTGGTGTCCAATTCCAGCTTCATAAAGGAACAAGATTCGGCAGTGTCATCTGCTTTCTCTAGAATAGGAGAAAACAAAAACTGGCTGAGGAAGAACCTTTCTGAGTGATCCCTAACAGTATAACTCAGATTCTTGAGTTTCATATTAATCAATAAACGATAATTCTCTACGCGGACGTTGCTTTCTTACTTGTAGCTGTAAATAGCCGGTCTCAGAGAAGGCAAGTCCCAGCCACTAGGGTGAGATTTAACTTTTGCTTTTCCACTCGGTAGGCGGAGTGGAAATACCTCGAAGTGGAAAAGCTTTTGTTTGTTTTCCAGCACTTTCCTGTTTACGTGTTGCCAAAGTTGGAATACCAGGCCTTCTACGGCGTAGAAACATTGACTGAAGACGAAGTCTGTCGGCTGTGGACCGAAAGCTTGTTACATTCCAATACTTCATTCACTGTGGGTAAGTGGAGTTTCAAAATTGGGGTGGTTGTTTTTTTTGCTTACATCCTTGCAAAACAGAATACAATGTCCTTCCTGCCACTGGATTTATACAACCGACCGTAATACAGGTAATCCTTGACTTAATGGCCACAATCGAGCCCAACATTTCTGTTGCTAAGTGAGACATTCGTTAGGTGAAGTTTGCTCCAATTCACAACCTTGCTTGCCATAGTCGTTAAATGAATCATGGCAGTCGTTAAACGAGTAACACGGTTGTTAAGTGGATCTGGCTTCCCCTTTGACTTGGCTTGACAGAAGATCGCAAAAGGGGATCATGTGACCCTGGGGCACTGCAGCCGTCATAAGTGTGAGTCTGTTGTCAAACATCCAGATTTTGATCACCTGACCATGGGGACGCTGCAAAGGTCATAAGTGTGAAAAACGGTCATAAGTCATTTTTTTCAGTGCCGTTGTAACTTCAAATGGTCACTAAACAAACGATTGTAAGTTGAGGACCAACTGTAACCTTCCAGTAATCCTTTCAAAAATACTGTCTTTACTGAACTTGGCAGATCCGTGGGCTCAAACAGAAGGCAGACAACACGAAGATAATTAACATTATTGTGAAACTTTGGTCTCAAAGTAGCTGATAAAGTTGCTGGATAAGCTACCTTGTGGCTCGTATGAAAATCTCATTCAGAGCAATTAAACAGCAGCAAAAATCCTAACGGTCCAAGTGGTAGGATCCATATTCCCTGCTGCTGTTGAAAAATTGGCATTTGGTCAGAGCATTTGTTGCTCTCTCGCTGGACCTTGGGATTGGAAATCTAACCGAGACTCGACTTGGGTCCACACCCAAGAAAGGGCCATCTCCTGAGTAATGCACAGGACCTTAAAATCAGCAGATGGTTTAAACACACTTTTGAAGCGCTCTTTTAAAGAATCCGAGCAGAAAAACTTTTCAGGCCCGGTGCATGCATCATGCTAACCATGGTTGATTGGATGAACCACAATATATACAACAAGCGGATAGGTTAGAAGGATAGGTGAGCTCAGCCTCCAAATTAAGTCTGACTTTCCCTTTGTTTCAAGTTCTGATGGTGTTGCGGTTTCATTTTGGCCTAAGCTGTGGCGTCCCCTGCTTTGACGTTTCTTCATTTCCACTTGGGAAATCTCTTCCCTCCTGCAGGTCACATCGATGCCCTGACTTCACAACTCTTCCTGCTTGAGCGGCTGACGGGGAAGGCCTTGAAAAGACGATTCGGCACATTTAAGTAAGTAAGATGGGTGGCAAATCAATGTTACAAGTCAACAAACAAACTTCCCATAACAAAAAGGTTGACTTACAGGGAGTCCCTAACCAGAGTTCCTCTTTCGGAATTTAAAATGTTTCCTTCCAGCAAATGCAGTAGAGATCATGGGCTTTTTTAAAATATATATATCAGTATTTACTCTTTAGTTATATGATATCTTCCTCTCTTTGGTCTACAGATACTCAACTGTCTGTTAGTTTTTGGTCGAATGATCATTTAAATAGAAATTTTATCCATAAGTGAGCTACTAATATTTGGATTTCAGGTAGTCCTCAACTTATCACCATAATTGAGCCCAGAGGTATGATCAGGTTATTATCACATGTCCATGCCCAATTTTACAGCTTTTTTGCAATGGTCGTTGTGAGCACACTGGTCATAAACCAAATGGGGGATGCCAGCTGTCAGAACTTTAAACCTGGGTTGTAAATATCTTTTTTTGGTTCTGTTGTAAACTGGAACAGTCACTAAGTGACTGGTTGTAAGTCAAGGACTACCTGTTTTCCTGCTATCCTGAGCCAATATTAATTAGAGGAGGGTCTTTTATTTTACAGTAGAGCTACTCTGATCATTCTCAGCCACAGAAGCCTCCCCAAAGCTTTCGTTTCTTGATCGCTCTGTGGAATGACAGCTGACGAAGTCCAGGGATTTCTCAAACTCTCTTTTGAGACATGAGGTTTAGGAACTTCGTGCCCCTAAAAGTGACTGACAGTTGAGGATGCTGCACTTCCTGTCAAATGCCATGTTTCATGCTTTATCCCCACATCCTGCAGCTGCTCGGAATGGATTTAAAATAACTTAAACAGCTGATCGAGCCTGACCTCTCACCGGCTTGTCTCTGGCTGCTCCCAGAAAGAATTTTGCCTTCGGAATTCTTACATTCCTCAGATTTCTGTTTATCTCTTGAACAAACAGCCATTGCGATGTTTGCATAATACATTAATTTCCCCTAATTATTTTGTGAATGCTTTTCTTCCCTCCACAGTCCAACCAATTCATTACATATTCTCCAAAACATCTTGAAGAAAGTGGCTGGGTACGTACTTGGCTTTCTCTGTTCCTTCTCTTTCTGAGGGTTGCGTGCATAGCAAACGATTTAAATTAAAGCGAGGCCCACAGCTCCAGAATCCTGTGCTGGGAACCTTGTAGCGAAGCCTTGGAATTTGGGATAAGATCTGAATCTATTCTGGATCATCATCGCACACATTCAAAACCGCATGTCGGTGACAAGGTGCAAAGGAGGCAGTTTGTGTCCCACAGAGCCAGAGGGAGCAGCCTGATTGCTCGATTGATTGGTTTTGATTTCAATTTCAATTTTGATTTGCATGGCCGCCCACCACGGCAGACGACTCTGGGTGGCTCACAATTCAAACGTACATTGCAATTAAAATTTAAAAGATATGTTGGAACAATAAAAATAGTAAAAAGCATTAAAATGGTAAAAAAAATAACATTAAAATATTGAATTCAAAGTGCATACCAAAGCAAGGTTGGTATGAGGCCTTAACAATACAGCCAGGAGGTGGGGGGCCTTGGCGCCTGTAGCACCCCAGGAACAGAGCCAGGTTTTTAGAGCTTTACGGAAGGAGAACGGGCCACTGCGGAAAAGGCTCTGCAGATTTGGCGCCGGTTTGTAATGGTTGTTGTGGTGTCAGCTTACAGGAGGGCTCCTTCCTCTTGACTCACCTGGCGGGAGACTCCTCGGTGTCCATCTACAAGAGCTCGGATGGAATTGCCACTCGGGCCATGTACAACCTGCACTCCGCTCACGCCGACCTGCCCCCCGCCCCGGCTGCCCTCTCGGTGCCCTGGGTCCCCCTCGACCCCAACATCCCTCTGCCGCATCACTTTGCTCAGGGCCGCGTCCCGTGCACTTTCCCACCGGTGCCGGACAAGGGCGCCAGGACCACAAAGGTGAGGAAGGATTGTTCGGAAAAACTATTTAGGATTTGGCTCCCCCTTTTTTTTTATTACAAAACCTTTCCAGAGATGTTAGTTTTCAAAGTGGACTTCTTCACTGGCGTTCAAAGTAATTCCAGAAGACATTTGAATACTTTCGTCAGTAGTTCTGCGAATAGAGACGAGGGAGAAATCTTAGAGCAGGGGTCTCCAACCTTGGAAACTTTAAGACTTGTGGACATCAACTCCCAGAATTCCCATGGCTGGCCGAGGTATTCTGGGAGTTGAAGTCCACAAGTCTTAGAGTTGCCAAGGCTGGAGACCCCTGTCCCAGAGGAGAAGAGAGGAATGGAATGGAATGGAATGGAATAACAGAGTTGGAAGGGACCTTGGAGGTCTTTAGCGACCATATTTTCTTGGACAAAATAGACCACAAGCCTGAAAGAGGCTCATAAGGACAAATACATTTATCACTTTGCTTTGCAAAGGAAAACTCAAGAACAAAGCCAAGAAACCAATTAGCTAACTAAGTTGCGAGGGCTGCTCTTTCTGAAGTACAGGGTGGTCCTTTATAATAAAGGATGTGTTGTCACTGTACACATAATTAACTTCCTCCAGCATTGATGGTTTTCATTTGGGAGCAGAGCAGCAAAAAGGAAGGGTTTCAGGGTGACTTACATTTTAGCCAGTTCTGGCAGAAACTCATTTTGAAGCCGTTTCCTCTTTCTCTCCCTTTCTGGCTCCTAGATGAGCAGGAAGGCCAAAGCTTTCCCCGGCACACCCAGCCACCGAGGGCCAATCTCCACGGAATCCAGGGACGGTTCCCTCCAGGCTGAGCCCCCAAGAAAGAAGCGTGGGGCTGCGCAGAACAAGGGCTCTGGGCCGGCAAATCAAGGCTCAAACCGGAAATTCTGGAAAAAGAAGCGCCTCAACCAAGCCACGTGACTGAATCGTGAGCAGGAACAGCAGTTTTTCTCAGCAAAAGAGCTTCTTCACCAGTGAATGAAGAAGGTGGTGGACAATTCCATCAGACCGGGCACGGTTGCCAGGCAGGGCAGCTATAAAACCTTTCCACGTCTTCGGCACTTGAGGAGTTTCTCCTGCGTCTGGAGCAACACGGGAAGGAGGGCAGCCAACTCTGCACCGATCACAACTGCTTATATATCGCCATTTGTTCCCAGTAATGTTACTGGGTGGAAACCAAGCCCTGCGGTAGCTTTCCGTTAAAATGGGCAGTTGCATTTAAAGAGTTCTGCTCTTTTTGGGCAGCTGGAGCGGAGGTGGTAGAGAACAGATCTTAAGTTTAAATTTCCCTGCCCTTTTCTGCAGGTTGCAGGAATGTCAGGAAAACAGTCTCAGCCACAGCCACAAACTGCTTTCAAGTTTAAATGTTGCTTTTAGAGGTCTCTGATTTGTTAAGGGTCTCCTAAGGCCCATCATCCCTTGGTCCTCGGGCATATGCCATCATCCAAAACGCAAAGGCATTTAGGTGCCCAACCTTAGCAACTTTAAGACCTGTGGACTTCAACTTCAGTTTATTTATTTATTTCCTTTTTCAGAGGGTCAAAGTGAGTACTGGGATGGCTTTGAGCGTAGGTGTCTTTGTCTTTTCAAAATACAGTTAAAATTCCCCCGTTGCTGATTTCTAATTTCTTTCTTCTTTTTGTGGAATACATATTTGAATTTTGCTTGGGCTTTTTGCCCAGCTTGTACGCTCATTGTCATTTGGCGCTATTTTGTATGCCAGACTAATTAACACTGGAGTCGGTGGTTGTGTGGCCGCAGTTGTGTAGTGCTCCTGCCCCAGGCGAGATCAGGATGAAGTGGGCAGGGCAGCCTTGATGTCACGGCACAGAAAAGTTTTCAGCCAAAGCATCGCCATGTTTTTGCAAAGTTACACCCGGTGTCTGAGACATCAGGCCTCCTGTCCCACATTCCAGGCACTAAAGTTTTCAGATATATTTTTTTGTTGTTGTTGTTGTTGTGGGTGTTTCTGCACTGATATTTATTTATTTATTTTAGGCACGGTTTATTTCTTAGGATCCCTGCCTAAATGCAGGGCTTTCCCCAAGAAAGAATGTGGTTTCAGTTTGGTTTGTACCGTGCCACGTCGCCACGTAATGCCCTCCTAGTTCCCAAAGAGCCGTGAGTTTTTCATCCGGTTGCCACAACAAACGTCGTCTTTGTTTCTGCTGTCTGCTGGGGTTGGCTGGTTTCAGTGAGAAGGTAGAGCCTTTCGGTTGCAGCGTTGCTTCACATCAGGTTTTCTTTCAAAATCCAATCTGACCTCCCACAAGGAAAATGTTTCGGAGATGAGTCATGCACACTAACCGGGGTGGGGTTCCCGAAGCTTTGGCTGGCTCCAGAGAGGGATTTAAAAAACTCTGCTTGACAACAGAGGAGATATCTGGAAGGCTTTCCCTCTGAACTCGGCCTCTGCAATTAAGGTCCAAAGTTCCACTCGAGTGCGTTGCGGCAAAACGGACTTAAAGGCAGCCGTAGCTTCTTCACTGCTCGGGGACACAGGCTGTTCAGCTGCTCTAAGGGAAATTTGGTGCCTGTTCAGCCCTGCTTTGGCTGGCTGGCTGGCTGGCTGGCTGGGTTTTGTGGGTGGCTGAATGGGGGCTTTACCTTGGCCCCTTTTTATAGTGTGTTAAAAAAAGGGGAATTCTGCATTGGGAAGTTTTTGAGGGTTTGAAATGGGGGTGTCCAACCTTAGCAACTTTTTAAGTCCTGTGGATTTCAACTCCCAGGATTCTGGGAGTTGAAGTCCAGAGGTCTTAGAATTGTGCCAAGTTTGGACAGTCCTGGTTTAAAAGAATTTAACTTCCGATTTGCAATTTTCCTTGCAGTTACTATTTCAGTCAGTCTCGTCAAGCTGTTATGGTGGCCCTGTGCAGCATGGACATGTAGGAAGATAAGCTTAAGTTTCTCTTATTTTAGGGATCTGTGCACCCACCGTAAGATTAAATCTGCTTTGGAAATCGATTTGCTTCAGTTCGTCTCTGAATCTGAGTGGGAGACTGGCCAACAACGCCTGTCCCAATCCAAAGCAAAGTTCAGAAATTCATACTTCCCCTTTGACTCCACAGGAAATCCACAAACGGCTGTAATTTAGTTTTTCTGCTACAGAAAAATAACGTGCAATTTGCAGGACTCGGAGATGTTCCCCAAACACCCATCAGCCCTGCCTCTTCCGTTCGTGATTTTCCCCGGCTGTGCGTGTAATAAAATGAAAACATAGGTAATGCTCGACTTACACCATTCGTTTAGTGACCATTCAGAGTTACGACAGCACTGAAAAAAGCGACTTGTGACCAGTTTTTGCCGTTAATGACCTCACAGGGTCCCCACAATCACGTGATCAAAATTTGGGAACATCCAATTGCCCTTGGAGACATTCGGGGGGGGGACTTCCACAAAAAAGTCAATGGGGGAAGCCACATGGGGAGGATTTGCTTAGCAACCACAGCAAAAGTGGTGAAATCAGGTGCGATTTACTTAGCGGTGGAAGTTGTCATAAGTCAAGGACTATCTGTAAATCCTCCTGGCCCATTGGGCTAATGCCTCACCAAGCGGTCCCCTCTGCACCCCCCTCTTGCTTCCCCGCTTTGGTGGTCTTGCATTGGGCAAACGCGGCCCTGCACAATTCCTTCCCACAATGGTGCAGCCAATGCCTTGGTAGTACAGGGGTTTAAGGCACCCTGTTATTAAGCTGGTTATTAAGACCAGCTGCCTGCAATTACTGCAGGGTTCGAATCTTGCCAAGGCTCAAGGTTGACTCAGCCTTCCATCCTTTCTAAGGTAGGTGAAATGAGGACCCAGTTGTGGGGGCAATAAGCTGACTTTGTATAAATATACAAAAGGATGAAGGCTATTGCTGAGCACATTGTAAGCCGCCCTGAGTCTTCGGAGAAGGGCGGCATATAAATCAAATTAAAATAAAAAATAAAAAAATGCGACGTCACTGCATTTTGAGCTCGCCTCTCCCTCCTTGCAGCCAAGCCGATGATGCAGGCAGCTAAGTGCTCCTGCAGGCATTTGCTGGGCTCTGTTCCACCGCAGGAGACCTTGGGCCTTTGCCTCCCCAAGTGGCCTGCAAATCTTCCCGGGGGGGGGGTTGTTTTGCGCCCCCCCCCACTGCTTAGACTGGGAGGATACGTCCATCAATGCTGCTTGCTGAAGCCCCTGGACACGGCTCTTGTCTCAGACACAAACAGGAGTTCCCGAGGGCTGGTTATCCTCCTGTCCCTCAAGGGTTTAGCCCAGCTGAGCTAGGGGTGGGGAGGCTGGTCCCAGAAAGGACCCCGATTCTCACACACACACACAATTATCCCTCAATTCTGGGAGCAAAGTGAATCAAATCTCGTTTTCTGCTCTTGTTCTGCTTCAGAGACGCTGGTGCTCCTTCACTAAGCTCTGCCTGTTGGAGCTGCAGCAAGTAAGGGAGATGATATTTTTGCATCGGTTTAGAGGCAGATGATCCTGAGTTTTGTGGTCCTGGCCATCTTCGGCTCGGGGGAGCTCCCTTTTCCACCCCTGAGGCCGGCCGCTCATGGCCTTCTGCTTGGCCTTGGCTGGATCCATGCCATGTAGTGGCTGTGTTCGACTCCAGTTTCCATCCTGCTCAGCCAACAAGGTTACTGGGGTAAACGTATGAGAAGCAGCTTGATATTGAAAGCACAATTGCCCAAGAGAGACAGCAAAAAACAAAACCTCCTGCTCCGTTTCTGTTGGTCTCCTGGGCGCCTGAAGGATGGGCTAGGCAGTCGGCTGAATCCATCGATAATCACTGCGAGGAGCCCAGCAGTGACTCTGGTGGATCAATGCTGCTAATGGGCTTCCTCTGATGCTCCTCCAAAACCGGCTGCCTCTCTCAGGCCTGGGGCCAGCAGACGGGTCCGTGCCTGCACACGCATTCCAGCTCCCTGAGAACCTTGAATTTTCTCCCTTTCCGCTGGATTATGCAGCAGGCCATCTTTCCAGCGAACATGCTGGGGCTTGCGAGGTCTTCTTGGCATTCCATCAGCCGAGGTCACAGGGGAGGGGTGGGGGAGTAGCGGTTATTATTAGAGAAGGCCTTAGGCCGAGGGAGGCCACTGTTCCTCAGACGGCTGGTTGTGAGACCCTCCTTGTGAAGTGGGGTCATGGGGTTCAGAGGGGTTTGCTGATCACGTACCTGGCTCCCTGCCACGTGGCAGCAGCCCTGCCCGAGCTACTTAACGTTATCGCCGCGGTGGCGGTTGATACCCCCAGACTTATGGTCATGGGGGATTTCAACCTGCCATCCGTGGGTGAGACGTCTGAGGTGGCTCGGGAGTTCATGGCTTCCATGACGGCTATGGATCTGACCCAACTAATTCATGGCCCTACGCACACGGGGGGAAACACACTGGACCTGATTTTTGTCTCTGGACAGTGGCTGAGTGATCTCGAGATAGGGGACATAGTCATCGAGCCCTTGTCATGGTCGGATCACTCTCTCCTTCGCCTTGACCTTCGAACCGCTGCACCCCGCCGCAGGGAGGCGGAACCGATGAGATGGTACCGCCTCAGGCGCCTGATGGAACCTGAAAGGTTCCAGATGGAGCTTGGGCCAATTCCTGAGGTTCTGGACAGGATGACGTTTGACACCCAACCTCTGATTGCCTTCATCAGCAGGCTGTCTCCGCTCGGCCTTATCTGGGAGCGAAGGAGGAGAGTTCCAATCGTACCGAAAAAAGCAAAACCCTCCCAAAACGGTTCCCTTTCTGCTTTATTGCAGTGTGTGAGTTTAGGGCAGGGGGGAAGAGAATCATGAAGTGGAACTGGAGGCACGGATCAGGCCTCTTCATAGCCAGGAGTAAGAATGGAGGCAGTCCTCAACTCATGACAATAGAATTTCCACTGCTAAGCAAGTTGTGAGTCACGCCTATTTTACAACGGATGGCCTGACAGCTGCGAGTCAGATAAGAGTCTGGCTTTCACTTGGCCCGGAGTGGCTGGGGAGCTGAAGTGGACTCTGCTGGTGTTCCTCTCACCTCCAGCTCTTGTTTTCTCTGGCGAGCAGGATGGGAAAGCTGGAACTGGCAGGCCTGCAAAACAAGGAGGGGCCTCCAAAATGGCTCTTTCCTCCCCAAACAGCCTTCCTGACCTGACGTTCTTCCCAACCCTCCCGGCCTTCCAGTGGGCTCTCAGGCTGCCAGAGTCACTCAGATGAGATGAGTGGCATTAGAAGCCCCGTCCATCAGTCCAGAGTCAAAGAAGTGGTTCTGAAGTCTTCCAAACATTCCTAGTCTCGGTTGAGTGGGGGGTCGGGGGCACCTTCTTTAATAAACAAGGACGGATGGATTTGTTTTGTGGGCAGGCGGGTATTTTGCAGTTTTCTTACATTCTGCCATTCGTGATTTGATTGCACCGAGTAATCATGTCCGGCGGTCAAAACATTAAAAATCAGGAGTCTACTTCCCCCTCCTCCCCGAAAATACCAGGGGTTGTT
Organism: Arizona elegans; assembly: GCA_022577455.1. Classification (NCBI taxonomy): domain Eukaryota; kingdom Metazoa; phylum Chordata; class Lepidosauria; order Squamata; family Colubridae; genus Arizona; species Arizona elegans. The sequence continues at coordinate 1,020,969 of JAKOOJ010000065.1, read as the reverse complement.
TCTTCACCACCCCCACCCCTTTTATTTTTTTCCACGTAGTTTCCTTTTTAAGTGAGTCAGGAAACGGGTCTGGCCGGACTTTGGGTAAAATTCTAGCCACGCCTGTTTCTTATTCATTGTTGACACACACTTCATTCATCCCTTTGCACCAAGCAGTTGCTAAGCATTGTTTTATTTTCCTTTTGTGGGTGCACCCAAGGCAACGTCTCACTGCAGACGGTTCAGCAGGAGTTAATAACTGGCAAAAGCTTGTAGATCTAATTCTGAGAGCTGAGCCCTCCGTTGCCCCGTGCCTTAAGCAAGGTTTAACTCTTCTTTACCCGTCAGTGTCAAGGTCTTCTGAACACACATCTCTGGCCCTCCTGAAATCCCCAGTATGTTTAATGACGACTTAAAATTCTTTCTTTGGTTGACCTGGAAACATTTCTGACAACATGCTCTTTGTGGGAATGAGACTGGCCTAGGTAATTTTACGTGCAAAACTCAGTGCATGAAATACAGAAAAGCATTTGCTACATAGCACTGATTTATCCTGTTTTGAGTGCAGTTGCCTCTTGCGTCTTCATTTTCTTTCAAACTTCTTAACAAAGATACGCTTGCCTTTCTAGTGCTTTTCCAACACTAACAGGCCCTCAGTCAAAACAACAACCTAACATTGTCGTAACAATATAAGCAGAGCAGGAGCAACAACAGATCATGGGCTTAGTTAGAAAAGTACTAAGCCAGCCAGGTTTGGCAAAAGTAACCTCAGATGTCTAGGGCAGCGCTAACGGTGGAATGGAAGACTTCGTTCGGGTGCCTTTCTCCCCATGGGCTACGTTTTGAGGGCAGAAGTGGAGCAATTGTGTAACCACAACAGATGTCCAGATACACAGCAACATTCCATCGGTGTTGTGTAATAAAATGAGCACTCAGTGAAGTCTTTTTCATGGTCAGCATTCAAACATGATGCTGCATTCCAGTTGTTCACTCCTGTCAGGAACTGCCTGATTCAGCAGCCTAGAATATTTTTTCCCCAAATTTAGGGGATGCCTCTCGCACTTTGCACGGCTTCACAATCCTTTCTTTGTGCAAATGGCTTGCAAATTAAGGTGTGTCCCCTCCCTCTTTTTGGGGTCCTCAGAAATCAAAATTGGGACAAAACTTTCTCTGGTAAACGGGTCTGGTGCACAAGAGCACAGGTGCTTCCCAGAACACCTGTGATGTTTTGATGGCTGAAGTGATGCCCTAAAATCATTTTGCACCCCAGGGTTTCTGAAACTGTCCTAGAATATTGCCGTGGCAACGTTATCAATCGTGGCTTATTTTCAGGGACCTGGAATAATAGCTAGGAGATGTTGGGTAGAAATGCCCTAAGATAGAAAGACTTGGGTGAAAAAAGGTGAGATCCGCCCGGATCTTGTGGCGATACCTGTCCTATTTTCTGCTCTTGACATATAGTTTGGCCTAATGATTAAGGCACCGGGCTAGAAAGTAGAAGACCGTGAGTTCAAGTCCCACCTTGGGCATGAAAACCAGCTGGGTGACGTTGGGCCAGACCTTCTCTCTTAGCCTACCCCACCTCAGAGAGTCGTTGTGGGGAAAATAGAAGGAGGAAGGTGTGTTGGATATGTTCACTGCCTTGAGCTATACGTATAAATAATCAAGACAGGCAGGATATAAATAAAAATAAATACAGAGGAGACTAGGCTGAAAATGAAGTTACGTCAATGTGGTTAAGGCCAAATCGGATATGTAACACCCCTACTACTGTTTCCATCCCTGGAGCATTTTTTTCCCTCCCTCCCTCCCACTTTCCCCCACCCCCACTCCAGAGATACTAGATGTTCTTTTGCACAGAATTAAAAAGAGCAAACAAAATTCTCCACCAATGTGCCCCAGGACAGGAATGCAGGCTTAGATAGGAGAGTCTTAAGGCAAAGCATTTTCTTCTGAAAGATCAGCTGGTTAGGATGAGGTCGCTGGCCCTGTTCCTCCGCCTGATTGACCACAAGCCAACAACAAGCCAACTCATCACAGTTTCAACATCACCAAGGTTAGGGTTCGGACCTTTCTCAACTCAAAATTGGTCCCTTTAAAAATTGCAGCAGATGTTTAAAAACACACAGAGAAGATTTAAGACGTTGCCTAGATTCCCAAACATGAAATATTTCATGTTATCGTGCACAAAGAAAGTTTTTAAGTACCAACTAATAGAATTCTTCATCTTGGAAAAGGTTAAATCAAGACAAGACGGTTTAACAGCCTTCCAACCAGTGGTCGGTTTCAATTTTTTTTACTACTGGTTCTGTGGGCGTAGCTTGGTGGCCGTGGCAGGGGAAGGATATTGTAAAATCTCCATTCCCTCCCCAATCCAGGGGAAGGATACTGCAAAATCCCCATGCCCTCCCGATCATCTGGGACTCGGGAGGCAGAGAATAGATGGGGGCGGGGCCAGTCAGAATTTCCACTACCGGTTCTCTGAACTACTCAAAATTTCCGCTACCGGTTCTCCAGAACTGGTCAGAACCTGTTGAAACCCACCTCTGCTTCCAACCAATGCAACTCCCTTGTCTTTCCTACTGGAATACAGAATAGTGGAGTTGGAAGGGACTTCAGAGGTCTTCTAGTTTAGCCTTCTGCTCAAGCAGGAGGAAAAATAGATTTCAAAAGAAATCAGTTGCTCTGGAGGATTTTGACAGCAGGGAAAGAGAAATTAAATCCCTCCTTTTGTTCTAGTCACAGTTCCAAAGAAACCAACACGCCTGCTCTTTGCAAGCTGGTTAAATACAAAATACAAAAAAGAGCAATAAAACCAAGGAAAAAAGAATAAGCTGTTTAAGATGTTAGTGTGAACTTTACGTCACTTTATGTTCCCTCCCCTTTTGTGTTGTACCTCTTGGACAATGTCTAGTGTTTTAGTAGTTGAATCACCCTTAGAAAATTGGAGGGACTTGGTGTTTTTAATTCAGCTGGTCCTGCTTTGGGCCTCTTGAGATGATCTGTGAAATGGGCAGGCAGGCAGTTGGAAGGCTGCAAGAGACAAGTGAGAAAGGGCTGATGGGATCTTGGGTCCCCCCCATTTGGCCACGATCTCATCCCTGAGAGATAAAAGTCCACACATCTTAACAGTTGCTGGGATGGAGCAATGTTGCTGTCACTGCTGGGTAAAGTTTTCTCAGAAGGGCCATGAAAAAAAGTTTGGTTTTCTCTAGAAACTTCCAGCCCCAATCAACTTAGCCTGCGAAGCCCCTTTGGTTCTGCAAGAGCTGGCCAGCCTCATCCAGCCCATACCACGTGGCCATGATTCCATCTGCCCCCTTGGTTGGGTGCCAACCCAGTGTGGATTCAAAAGTTAAGCCTGGTTGGAGCTCGGAGGGGGGGATGCCCGAGGAAGGTCCATCCCCTTTCCATTTCAGCTAAGAAAACTTCACAGCTGTATCCCTCAAGTCATCACAACTGGAAGGAAAACTCAAGCCCAGTTGGGTTTTGATGACGTCTCACTCAGATACCTCCCGGCAAGCCTCATGGCAGAAACCAACTTTTGCTTTGACCTCACTCATGGCCAAGACAGCCCTGGGATTCTTCTTGTCTCCTTGAGTTGAAGACTTCGCCAATTCATTGGGTTGCCCCGTTGGCTTGCTCCAGAAGAAGCCGGCTGGGGTCTCCAGAGGGTGCTCTTTATCCCCTGATGGAGATCTGACCCTTTACAGGGGAGATGGTCCCTCAGCCTGCAAAGGAGGCCCTTGGCACCTACCCTTCCCCCAGGGCCCTTCTTGGGGCAACCGAGCCGGCTTCTCTTGCGTTGCCCCAGCAAAGGGACAGGGCAGAGCTGCTCTCCATGCCGTGTCTAATGCAACATTGGGGGGAGGAGAGGGCAACTGCCACCCAGAAGCTGCTGTTGCCCCGGAGGACCCATCGCTGCCTCTCTGGACCCCGCTCCTCCCACCCCGCCGTCGATGCGGGGGCCAAGCGCCTGCAGCCTCCCCCCCCCCGCGAGGTCCTTGCCAGCTGCGCCAGCGCCCCTCCCGTCCCGGCGGGGCTGAGTCAGAGGCGGCGGCCGGGCCGGGCTTGGCCTCCGTCAGGGCGGGCGGGGACTGGGAGGCAGCCCGGCTACAAAAGGGCCGTCCGGGCGCCGCCCGCTCTTGCTAGGCCGGCCGGCGCTCGGAGTCTGCAGCCCCGCCCGGTAAGTCCCGTCCTCCCGCCGGCAGCGGCCGCTCCCCTCGGGGCTCTGCAGCGGGGATGGCAGCGCCCGCAGCCCCCTCCCCTCCCCAGCCAGGTCGCGCTGCGCCCCCCCGGCTTTTCCCCAGCCGGCGCCGGGAGCAGCTGATGCCCGTCGGGGCCGGGAGTCCGGCAGGGCGCCGCGTTGGAGAAAGCGGCTGTCCTGCCGTCGGGCGCCGCCTCGGGTGGGGGTCCCAGCTGGGTCCTGCGGGGAGGGAGGGAGGGAGCCTCCTTGGCAGCGCCGGGGGCGGAGGGGAGGTCTCCGGGCTCTTGCAAGGATTCCGGGGAGCCCTCGGGGGGCGGGGCGGGGCGGGGGGAGGATGTCCATGGGACCCCCGGCGGCTCTTTGCTTCGGAACTCTCTTCTATGGGTGGGGAGAAAATCGGGGCTGCTGTTCCCCGTCGGAGAGAGCGCCAAGCGGCGTTTGCTTTTTGTACCAACCCCCCCCCACCCCCCGGGTAGATGCCGGATTGTATCGGGAATTCCCCTCCTGGGACCCTTCCTGCAGGAGAGAGACGCCCCCTCCTCTTTTCCTTGCCTCCATTGTGCCACCTTTAGGGGTTACGCTTCGCTTCAGCTGGCAAGAGAGTGAGGCTGAAGTCCTGTGTAAATCGGTGGTTTGCATGGTGCTATACGCATCAAAACGGGGTGGGCATTAAAAAAGCCCCCCCCAAATCTCTGGAAGAAGCAGGCTTTTTGCCCCGGAGCCCCTCATAACCTCTTTGGGGGATGTAGAGGGTCGGGAATGCTCGCCTCGCCCGCTTTCCGCTTCTGATGCCCGCTTGCCAACCGAGGTCCGAGTGCCATGGAGGAAATCTCTCTCTGTGTGTGTGTGTGTGATTGTGTGTGTGGGTTGGCCTCTTTTCTCAAACTCTTCCAAGAGGAGCGGGGAGGGGGGGAAGGGGCCTGCAGAGCTATTGCAATGGAGATCCTTACTAAGGCCCACTTATGCCCCCCTCCCATCACGCCCCACCCTGATTTGCTCAGCCTGGTGCTTTTCTCTCTGCCAGCTGCAGCGGCGATGCCTCTCCTTGCAACGACCCTCGCTCGGGTGTGGCTCTCGGGAGGGGCTGGACGCCGTTTCTGTGATGTCATCCAGTGATTCTCCCTCTCCTCCCCTCCCCTCCCCTCCGCGGCTGGCATGTTACAGCAAGCAATGCGGTACGAGCTGTTGAGCAAAGCGGGCGCCACGCCCTGTGCTCGGCCCGGGTTTGCCAAACGTCTGGAGGAGGGGGAAGGAGGAGGGGGCATTTGCGGGTGGAGGAAGATCCCCCCTCTCTGTGACTCTGTTTCAGCCGCATCCACCCACCTCTTGCCAGGAGTCTTGCGGTCCCTTGAATGTAAACATGGTTTATTGTCCTGTGACACGTTTTTAGCAGAGAAAATGGAGTTTGTTGCACAACGAAAAGCTCTGTTATCTGAGCAGAGAGGCAGTGATCAGAGCAGCTTCTGATTATAAATGTTAAAGTTAGTCAAACTCTTGGCTTAATTTGCTCCAAAGGAGCTTTGAAAGACTGGAAGAGTGGGCATCTCCTCTTTATGCAGCTGGTGAGCATTAAAAACCTCACAGGGATATACAAAAGCTGCTCAGCCCCTAAAAATATTGTGGACTGGCACCTTTGCAGTCTAGTTTGCAAATTTTGTGGCCTCAAAAGAGTTCTGACAGCAGAGATGCTGTTCTTTGCATCTCCACCTAGCAATGGAACCTGGACTGTATCTGTTGGGCTTTGCATTTGGAGAGTTGCTTCTCGGTTGTCTCAGATACGGACGGGCATGAAAGAGAGGCAGAGGTTCTTCTAAGCATCCTTCGTGTTGCTGCAATAGCCGCTGAGCCTCCAATAAAGTGGGCCTTGGCCGAGCCCTCCGGGGCCTTCGCTGCAATAAATCTGTTTGCTATTAAGCATGAATGTGTTTGTTATTAAAAGAGGCCCGATGGGCTGCAGCCAGGACGCTCTCCAGCTTGTTTGCAAAGGGGTTGGCAGCCCCATCTCTGAGGGCCTCTTGGACTGGGGGAGAAGAAGAAATTCCACCAGGCAGTGAAGCAAAAGGGATGGGATAGCATAGCAAGTAGAGCCTCAGAGTTCTACAGCTATGGAGACCTGGGTTCAAATCACCACCCACCCTGAAAGCTTTGGGGGGCTCAGGGTCCACAGAAGGAGATGTGGCTGGCTGGCTGGAGCCAAACTAGTCCACCCATCTTCAACTGAGATTGATTCTCCAGGGATTGGGGGGGGGGCAGACTCTATTTTGCAAAGAAGCTGCAGGCGTATAAGAGAGGAGTTCAGTGATCAGGGGAGGCCTGGCGTGGAATGGATTCTGATTCAGCACCACCATTACTGGAGGTTTCTGAGAAGGGACTGGACAGCCATTTGTCCAGAATGATATGGGCAGGGGCCTCCAAACTTGGCACCTTTAAGACTTGTGGACTTCAACTCCCAGGATTCCTCAGCCAAACATGGGAATTCTGGGAATTGAAGTCCACAAACCTTTGGGCAGGTTTTGAGACCCCTAGTATACATTCTCCTGCCTTAACAAGGGGCCGGAGACCTCCAAGATCCCCCTTCCAACTCTTTATTCTGTATTCTGAATTTACACCATGTTTGGTTTTGAATACATTGTTTGATTTTTTTTGCGGTGGGGGAAAATGCAGCCTTGAGTAGTAGATTTTCTTCCTTCCTTCCTTCCTTGCGAAGGAAACATCTGCAGCTGTGGATGATGGCCTCTTTCTGCAGATCCTCCCCTCCCTGGGTTTTCCAGAGCCTTCTCTTCCCTGCCTGCATTCCTGCCCAACCACACCCAGATTTCCTTCCAAGCCAGGAATCCAGGGTTTGCAGCCCCCCTTGGCAAGAGGAGAGCCCCTCCCCTTTTTCTCACCTGCCAGGCAACTGCTGCACCTCAGGGAGCGGCCAGGGGCAATGGCAGCCAACAGTCCCAGCCAGGAGTCTGCGTGTCTGGGCAAAGCTAGTTTAGCTCTTGGCCCAGCACAGATGAGCTCCTGGCTGTGAAACGACAATTCGGCCTTAGTTGGAGAAGGTTAATTTGCTGGTACGATGGATTAAAGGGATTTTTTTAAAAAAAATTAGCTGCAAAGGATTATTGATGCATTGAACAGCAGTTACAGTGGTATTAAGGTGGTGTTTCTTAACTTATAAGAGGGCTGGACTTCAACTCCAACCCTCTTATAAGTTAATTGAAGTCCACCCATCTTCAGGTTGAATTTTGGGAACTGAAGTCCAACCATCCTAAAATTGCCAAGCTTGAGAAAAACTACTTTAGGGACCACTAAACCGGCACTCCAGATCCAAATCTCTGCTCAAACATATTTCAATTTTTTTAAATTCCTGCTGGGCACCAGCATGCTAGTCTACCTCACAGGGCTGTTGCAGGCCTACCTTTCATCAGAAAGCTTGCATTTTATTAGGAAAGTAAGAGGGATGTCTCTGGATCAAAGCATCTGCTTTCTGCCTTGGTAGCTTCCAGATGTGGCCATATCAAATTCTACTGGCCAAGAAGCACTAACTCCTTTCTGCTGTCTTTGATCCTGCTGGCTGAGGATTATGGGCATGGAAGTGCAGGTTTTTTTGGGGGGGGAAACCAAGTTGGAGAAGACTGCACTGATATGGCCAACACCTTGTCTTGAAGTTTTGCAGTAGTCCTTGGGAAAGATCTAACACAAGATAATTCACTTTGGGGTTGGAACAGACCCAAACTTTGTCTGCTGTGTAAGCATCTTGTGCCCAATTGTGCTGAGCACACAACTCAGCCTTTCATTCCTGCTCTCAGGAGTAGCTGGGATCATTGGATCCCCTTTGCTGTTTTCTCATGCCAGCACATAGCAATGCCAGATAGAAGCAGAACAAAGCAGTTCCTTTTCAAACCCTTTAATTTCCAAGCTGCAGTTAGGTAGGACTTGCTATAACTGATGCCAAAGAATCCCAAACCAGTGAAACTTGGACTTTCTGGTTTTTCTTTGAAGACGTTTCGCTTCTCATCTAAGAAGCTTCTTCAGCTCTCTTAAGCTTCTTGGACCCAGAAGTGAAAGGTCTTCAAAGCAAAAACCAGAAAGTCCAGTTGCCTGTTGGAAAAAAAGCACCTTTGGGACAAACATGACCTGGATGAGGGGGAATCTCCATAGAAACAAAGAAACCTGGGTTTAAAGTCCCACAGGTGCTTTTCCAAAAGGCAGCTGGACTTTGTTTTTTATTGAAGGCCTTTTGCTTCTCATCCGAGAAGCTCCTTCCGTTCTAAAGAAGCTTCAGTTCTGAAGAAGCTTCTTGGATGAGAAGCAAAAGGTCTTCAAAGAAAAACCAGAAAGTCCAGTTGCTTTTTGAAAAAGCACCTTTGGGACAACCATGACCTGAGGACTGAGAACCTCCATAGATCCCTGGGTTTAAAATATCCTTTTTCTAGATCCAGTGTTAAGCGGTGCTTTTAACATGCCAGAGGTTGGCTGTGTGAATTCAAAATCACCCCCCCCACCCCCTTGTGGAGCTGAACGAGACACTTGATGGGAACAAAGTCGGGTCTGAGAAAGACGCTTAGGGAAGGGAAGGGGTCGCCCCTTTCAAGCTGCTGAACCAACGCCCATGAGGACTAGAATCCTCTTCTCCTGCCTGGAAACGCCCAGATTCTGCAGCGGCATAGCAGCCGCCCCGTGTTGCAGCAGCCCTCACCTGTAAGGCGGCTCGCCACGTAGCAGAACCCTGGCGATCTTTTCTCCCCGATCAAAGATCGCTCTCCAAGCGGAGGGATCCCTGCAGAATTCCCTTTGGAGGAGGCATCTCCCCCCACCCGGTCCTCGCCCTGATTGGCCCTCCTGGGCCCGGGGGCGGCTCAGCGGGACCCGCCCGGCCTTCCAGCGGCGCCTTGGCAGGAGGGCTGCGCTTGGCACGGGTTGCCCGCGTGCGTGGGTGTGTGTGTGTGTGTGTGTGTTTGTAAGGCTGTTCCTTGGATTCCGTCCCCTCCCCTCCCCCCCGCCTTTCAAAGTCTTTTTCCCCAGGCTGGAGCCCCGTTGCTGCTGCTGCTCCCAGATGTTGAACCTGCCAAGAGTGCTCGGGTGCTTGGGGGGGGGGGAGGAATAAAATCGAGTCACGGCCGTTGGAGGGGGATTAATGAGTAGACCCGGGACTTCTGTTGGGCCTAGGAGCTTAGACCATTCTGAGACCAGAGGGGAGGAGCCCAGGACGGAGAGAGGGGCATCCTGGTGGGCGCTACGGAGCATCCAAAGTAGGAGGCAGTACACCTGTGAATGGGATTGCCAGCAGAGAAATAGCAAGAAGGGAAGCTCTTCTCATTGGGTTAAAATAGCATTTCTCAACCTTGGCCTCTTTAAGATGGGCAGACTTCAACTCCCAGAATTCCCCAGCCAGCTTTGGGGCCCCCAGTGGGTTGCCCATCCTCAGAACCTCAGGACATGAAGCCTGAGGAGGTATTGCTGTATCCTGACCTGTGTTATCCCCAAACTCTCTTGGCCATCCTAGGGACTAGAAACATGTTTTTTTTTTAAAAAGCTACTTAGGAAGTGACTTGCAATGTCCTCTTTTCAGCCCCACATAATCAAATCTCCCTTTCCCACATTTCCAATTGCCCATGTTCACACCCCACCCCCTTCTGCCCTCCATAACCTTCCCCTTTATTGGAAGATTTCCCTCCTTCCCCGAGTGCTGCATTTGAGGGGAGCAATGTGCTTGCCAGTCCCTTGGCTTCTGAGTCTCCATGTCCCTAGGATTGTTCTGCAGCTTTGGAAAGATGGCCAGCTGCCCGGGTTGGATTGGATGACCTTGAAGGGTCCTTTTTGGAGTTCCTTCTTTTCATAACTAGATGTTTCAATCAGGGAAGTGGGTTGTGCCCCTTCTGGGGGGGGGGTCTCAGACCCCTCCTGGGTTTTGCAAGTTGGCTGCTTGCCTTGCCCAGGGTGGATTTGAAAAGGAAAGTTTGCAAACAATTATCTGGGTTTTTTTTGGCTGCATTTGGGGTCAGCCGCTGGAAGATATATCTGAGCTGAGGAATTTGGCACTGGCCACCCTCTTGGAAGAGGGAGAGGAGTGGTATGGTGGGATCCCACCCGCTGAGGACCACTGCCCCTCCGCCAGCCCAGCCCGGAAGGGACAGGATGCTCGCAAACACCCTGATAGGAGTTTGGGGGCAGAGAGGAAGAACTTTTCTGAAGCCTGGCCAGGGGTGGGAAGGGCGGGGCAGCCTCCCTTCTGCTCCACAATGGAAGTGGAATCTGGGCTCTGCAGAATGGAAAACTTTCCTCAGCTTTGCTGGATGGAAGCCTCTGCTCTGCCCTGCAACACTTCTCTTCCATTTCTCTCCTTTTTTTTTTCCTTTTGAATCTCAAGATTCTTCCCAATCTTTTCTAAAGAATGTGCATTCTTCTGCGGTGTTCAAATAAAATGCTTTCCTTCCTTCCTTCCTTCCTTCCTTCCTTCCTTCCTTCCTTCCTTCCTTCCTTCCTTCCTTCCTCCCTCCCTCCCTCCCTCCCTCCCTCCCTCCCTCCCTTCTTTTACTTTACTTTTCTATTTTTCCCTGAAGCCTACAGAACTGAGGAACAAAGAATGTTGGTGGGGCTGAAAAATTCTTGGCAAACTGTGGTTTCCCCATCCTTGCCTCACCCTTAATAGCTGGCTTATTAATTGCACGTTGCTGGCTTCGACTTCCTCAATCTTTCCAACGTTGTTCAGCGGAGTTCTTGTGTAGCTTGCAAGAGGCCAAGCCTCTTTTAAAAGCTCGCTTCCTTAATTAAATTGCCCCCATCTTTATGGTGCTTAATTGTATTACCGCCTTGGCAATTGAACTTAAACCTCTTGCCCCAAGTCTTCAACGGCAGCAAATCCCCTCTGGGGAAGAAATCCTGGCTGGAAAGTCCATGTTTCCTGAATTGTAAAGTACTTTGGGGTTCATTTCATATTATGGGATGTCTCTGGGGCTGCTCACCCCTATGATAAGAAACTCCTCCTCCACAGAATTGGATCCAGGATTGGCTCTGTTGGGCTAGCTGGAAACAAATAACGCCTTTGTTTGGAAGCTTTGGGAAACCCAGAAGTGAAACATTGGTGAACAAGGACGGCCATTCATTGACCAGGCCATGCAGTCAAGGCGGGGGGGGGGGGGGGGGGGGGCTACAGAATCAGAGGCCCCTAAAGTCTCAAGGCCTCTAGAAGCCGAGATGGGTTTTTATGACACATTCTTTTTTATGTTCTTTCTTCCAGCTTCTTGTCAAGATGTCAACCGTACACGAAATCCTAAGCAAGCTCACCCTGGAGGGAGATGTAAGTATTGTAGAGGGGGCGGGTTCAAAACACGACCCCCCTCCTAAGCATTCCCATGTGCTACGAATCAGTTGGCGATGTCCATTTTGCTCTTCGAATTCATGGGGACCTAATCCTAACCCTAACTGGGTTTGCCCCCCAAGGGGATTTCCCCAGGAAATGTAGATAGGGCAGGCTCAAAAAGTCAGCACCCCACTCCCTTGTAGCACTGATGATGTTACCTAGTTGGGTAATAAAACGTCTGCAAGAAAACAACCCAGCTCAGAGAGCATTAAGGACCCTTCAGTTCAACCCCGAGCTGCAAATATTCACCTTTAAAGGGCCATTGAGGGCATAGTCCAGGCCATTAACAGCTTTTGCCCATCGAGTGGCTGCAACGCTGCCCTGTGTGTGTGTGTGTGTGTGTGTGTGTGTGTGTGTCCTCCAGGCCAGGATGGGCTCCTCTGACCAACAGGCTCAGCAGGTTCTCTGCAGAGGCTCTCCTGGGGCCGGTCAGTTATTTCCTTCCCCCGTTCCAAGCTCTTTCCACTGCCTGCTGTTGAGCAGCCAAAGAATTCCTTTGTTTGGAGAAGAGACAGCTTGAGTTCGGTGCATTTAACTTTTCCACTCCTTGTTGGTTTTGGCTTCATGAATCAGTGGCTTCTTCTGGGAAATTGCCGGTGGTGCCAAGCCTGGCCTGGCCTCATGCCAGCTCCTACCCGGGGAGAGGGAAGGTGGCAGGGTGGGTTCTCTTGAAAACACTCCTCTCCGCCCCTTCCCTCTCGCAGGGTGGATTTCCGAAGAAAAGCAAAGTATTTTCTTCTACGAAGCCACCCTGGCTTTGCCCTGGCTGAACCTGCTTTGCAGGCTTGCAAGGGGGCGGCCCCCTCAAAGACCCTGTTGGAGATCTGCCCCCTCCCCCCTCCCAGGGAAGTGGCCTTTGGTAGCCTGAAACATTTATGACCAAAGTCACTTCTCCTTTTGAGCACTTTGGGGAAGCGAGACGGGCTTGCTGCAGGAACAGTCATCTTCCCCAATGAGGGGCGTGGGACTACAGATCCCATCAGCACTATCCAGGGCAGTCCTTGCTGCTGGGCTTAAGAGGGGGCTGTAATTCAAAGGGAATTCAATGAAGTCCCTTTGACCCCAATCCATGGGGTCAAAGCTTGCAGAGCAGCAGCCTCCCGCAAGCTGGGGACCTGCAGATGGGTTGATGCCAGCCCTTCAGGAGGGCAGCAGCTTGGCAAAGGCAGCCTCGCTCAAGGCTTTCTTTTCCCTGGGGGGGGGCTGCCTGTGGGACTGGCCCCTCAGGTCTCTCTGCCCCCATGAGCAATGAGTTGGCTCAGCAGGTCTTCCCAATGACGGTTGCCTTTTTTCTCCACCCTCCCAGCACTCCCTGCCCCCCAGCGCCTACGCCACCGTCAAACCCTACGGGAACTTCGATGCTGACCGTGATGCTCTCACCCTGGAAACCGCCATCAAGGCCAAAGGTTGGTGCCAAGAAGCTGCGCGGAGTTGGGCCCAAAGTCAACCAGGGCTGCTTTTTCTCCTGGCTGGACAAGGAGGCAGGATTAGAGGATGTGGGGGGGGGGAACACTTTGGGTCCCTTCCGTTCCTGGGGGGTCCTGGCCAGAGACGGGTGTAGATCTTGAGCAGCCCTTCAAAACAAACGGAAGAAGATCTAGATTTTTTTGGAGGGGGGGATGGCCGAACCTGGTTGCAGAATTGTGGGAGGGGTTAGGGTGGGTTTCTAGGCCGTGTGATAAGAGGTTGTGGGTTAGGAAGCAGCTGCCTGCGGAGGCTCCTGGATTGGGGCTGAAAGGCGAAAGCGGAAGCAGTGGGCATCCCTCCCATATTTGGGCAGACCCTGACAGACCGCTCTCACCAGGGAAGAAAACACAGCGGTGTGTTTCTGCGTGTCACAAATACCACGAGGGTGTCCACTAGTGCCTGGCTGAAGCTCCGCCCCTTTCCCACAAGCACTGATGTGCATAAGGTGGGGTAGAGCTGCGAGTGGGGGGCCTTTTTTTGAGCCACGGCCTCCCTGCAGAGTTCCCTGGGCCTGTGGCCTTTTCTTCTGGCCAGACCTGGAAGGAGCAGAGGAGATCCAGAGGGAGCGATGCCCCCTTTCCAGATCTCCTCTGGAAGGGTTGAAGTCCCCACACCTCATTCCAGGGGCCCCAATGGGCCACAGCCATCCCCATTCCCCCTCCCTGCAGTGTAATGCCTTCTCCTCAAAGGTGCATGGAGATTCTCCGTCATCCAGATCATGGCTGTCCCCAAGGTGCTTTTTTCAAGAGGCAGCTGGACTTTCCTGGTTTTTCCTTGAAGATGTTTTGCTTCTTATCCAAGCAGCTTCTTTAGTTCTGGATGAGAAACGAAACATTTTCAAGGAAAACCAAACTCCAGCTGCCTTTTGAGAAAGCGCCTTGGGGACTGATCCACAAAGGGCGCAAACCCTGGCTTCTCTTTGGCTTGTGTTGCTCAGCTATGCTAGGACTTCAACCACGGGTAGTTGGCCGATGGCCATGCTGTGCAGAGAAGAACTGGCTGGCTGTAATCCAGCGGTCCCTTCTTGCAAGGCTGGGCCTGAGCTGGCCCTGATGAGGGAGGAAGAGGCCATCTCGGTCCTCCCTGCCCTGCCAGAAGGTCTCGGCCGCCGTGAGTCAGCAGCCCACAAATGCTGCATTTTTCCAACACTGGAATGCAGCCTCGGTGCCAGTTGGTGGGTCTCTTGTGAGGCCGTCCCACAAGGATTGCCCTTTTTCCCCAAGCTCAACAGCCCTCTGGATGCTCTTTCTGGAGAGAAGCCATAACCTCCTCCCCACCCCCCCCACCCCCCGTGCATGTTTGATTTTGGAATTGGGGAGACTTGATTAAATGGAGGAAACAAGGACTTCGGTTCATAGTTTCCCCCCCCCCCTTGATGGTTACATCAGATGACAACGCATGACGCAACCGGCATTCCCTCCAACCCGATGCAACTTGGGGGGGGTTAGGGGAGGCTTTTGCCTTTTTAAATTGACTCTGGCTGATCTGTCGTCTTCTCCCCTTTGGGGTGTGTTTGATTAAAGACTCACCACTTCTGAAAACCCTTGTTTTCGCGCTCTGCATGACTGGCGCAAAATCCGGACATTCCTCTTTGCACAGGGGTGTGGAGACCCACCTTTCTTTCCCTTCCCTGTCCAGAATCCCAGGACGTTGGGGCTTTTAAAAGCCGGACGATGCTAGTCAATCAATCCGTCATTGCTAAAGGAAGTGCTGATGCAAGAGACTCAACTTTTGACAAGCTCCTCTTACTGGCTTTCCTTCTCAGCACGCTTTATACAATTGAGATATTTTTTTAATTCCCTCTCCTTGGGCTTATCTCTACAACGGCGTTTTGCAATCTCGGCAACTTTTAGATGGGTGGACTTCAACTCCCAGAATTCCCCAGCCAGCCATGGGAACTGAAGTCCTCGCCTTCTGTTGGCAGTGGAATTCTGGGAGCTGAAGTCCACCCACTTTAGAGTGGCCAAGGTTGAAAAACAATGCTCTAGACCAGTGTTTCTCAACCTTGGAAGCTTGAAGATGGGTGGACTTCAACTCCCAGAATCCCCCAGCCAGCGCTGCTGGCTGGGGGATTCTGGGAATTGAAGTCCACCATCTTCAAGCTACCAAGGTTGAGAAACACTGGTCTAGACAGAGAGAGAGACAGAGAGACAGATGGACAGAACGGAGGAGAAGGCTGCCTTGGGCTGAGATGTGTTTTTTCTCTCTCTCTCTCTGCAGGGGTGGATGAAGTGACCATTGTCAACCTTTTGACAAACCGCAGCAATGAACAAAGGCAGGATATCGCTTTTGCTTACCAGCGGAGAACAAAGAAGGTACGAAGGCTGGGACTCCCCTTCCCAGAATTCCCCTGGGGCGAGGTGGAAACTTAGCAACAAGTCATTGCTTAACCAATTGTGGCTTATTTGAACCTTACTAAACCTGGCTTAGTGTGATGTGTCTGGGTTTTGACATAGTTTGTAGTGAAAACCTGGACTCTCCCATTTGTAAACCACAATTTATGGCTTGTGGGAATGGAGTGGCTTGTGGGGAGCAGAGGTCTGCTAATTCAGAAGGCATTCTAAGCGGTCGATCTCGCCCCTGCCGTAGGAACTGCCTGCTGCTTTGAAGTCTGCCCTCTCCGGCCACCTGGAAACGGTCATCTTGGGCCTCTTGAAGACGCCAGCGCAGTATGACGCCTCTGAGCTGAAGGCAGCCATGAAGGTCAGTGACATCCTGGTGCTGTGTATGTGGGTGGGGGGGGGGAGCCCCCTTTCCTCCCATCACCTCCACCCTGGTCAAGATCCAGATGTCTTCTGCTCCCAGGGTGAAACTGAGCTCTTCCTCCTCTCCCAAATTTCATTCCCCCTGCCCTGCCCACAAGGATGCTTGGTCTGAAGGCCCCATGCACCTCAGCCACACAGACAGGGGACATTTGGGAGTTATGGGCATGGTAGTACCACCCATTGACAGGTTTGGGAAAGAGGGTTTGGATGCTCAGGAAGGGATTGAAGTAGTTTGGGCCTCTGGAATCGCCCTCTTGGGACCTGGGAATTGCACCTGGTGCAATAGAAAATAAATACATAAAATTAAATCAATCAATCAAACAAACAAACAAATAAATAGGAGGCATATAGTGCCAGGTAAATTGCTGGCATTTTCTTTAGCCAACACTTTCCTCTACTGTCCGCAAGCTGCATTACAACCTGACTTGACCATCATTTTGCCTTCTAGCTTGGAGGGAGGAGCCAGGACTTCTCTTTCTCTCAGTGTTTAAGAATACAGTAAAAAAAAAATAATAATAACAGAGGGGAGAAAAACAGAATTAAAAAAGATTAACAAGCATTGGAAAATCGAGTAAGCATTTAACCTTATTAGTGCTGTGAATGAAAGTGTTAGGTTTTCTTAGGCCTGCAGGATTCCTGTTGCAAGCAATGGATCTGATCTCTGTTGAGTCAAAGAAAGCGGATGCTGCAATTACAAGAAAAACACTAGGAAAAAAATAAATAAAATCGAGTTAGGATGCAGTCATTAACCACAAAAACTAGCATTGTGTGACTCATAAGTCCTTCCAACCATCAGGAATCATCTGACCTTGTTTTTCTTTAGGGGGGTTGTGAATTTATAAATTTATTAGTCTGATTATGAAAATCTGGATTTTTTTGTTACAAATAAAATAATATTAAATAAGTAAAAAAAAAAAGGAATGGTGGCAGCCGCTTTCTAAGTCTTAAGCTGGAGTTTTCCCAGTCATTCCCAGGGGGTGGGAGGCTTCAATTGGAGCTCAGTTCAAGCAAGGCCCCTGCCTGGCCCCGACAAAGACTTTCCGGAAGGTTTTGCCAGTGATGTGAGTCAGACCGTGATCCACCTAACCGAGATGACCGTAGAGCATTCTCTTGCATTCCAGGGCCTGGGAACCGACGAAGACACTCTCATTGAGATCATCTGCTCGCGGACAAACCAGGAACTGGCCGTCATCAACAAAGTTTACAAGGAAAGTAAGTTGGCCAGGATGCTCGTGGGAAGAGAGGGAGCCAAGCCTCTCCTTTAAGTACCCGGGATTTTGTTAAGGTTGGCAGCAACTATTATTTCTTACTGAAGGAAAAGAGGCCTCTTGCGAAGAATTGCTGAGATGACACTTCTTTTCTGCATGCAATCTCCAGAATTTTTCACTTGTTAATTTATATATATATTCAATATATATATTGAATAACCAGCTTGCATCCGAGGAGTGGAGAACTTAGCAAACTTCACTGGATATAGAAGTCAAACAAGTCACCAGAACTGAAGGAATAGAAAATGTGGTTTTCAATAAAGTCCTTGCCCAAAATATCTGCAGTGAAAACAAGAAAGAATATTTTCTATAATATACAGTTTGGAGTTTCTAGAAAAAACCCCCCACAAAATTTCCCCAGCTTTACCCAATGTTCAGTGAGCTCCAGGTGGAATTTAATTACAGGTACTCCTCATTTAGTAACCACCTTGTTTAGTGGCTGTTCACAGCTATGACAGTGAAGATAAAGACACTTTACAACCAATCCTTGCATTTATGACCTTGGCAGGTCTCAAAACTAAAGGAAAACTTCAGTTAGATTTTAAGCAGGTGCTGTTTCACATAGTAACTGTTTTGCTTAACGACTGAGCGGCCAGTCCCAATTGTAGGACTACCTGTAGTCAGGGCCCTGGGAGGTGCCTCTTACTGCGTCTGCTTTATAGAGCATCAAACGATGGTTGTTCTTGCCTCTGTAGTGAGTTTCAGGACTGCAGTTCCATGTTTGTCAGATTAAACCCTGAGGTGGTTTCCCCATCTTTAACCTTCATTCTGCTTCATTTTTAGTGTACAAAACTGAACTGGAAAAAGACATCATCTCTGACACCTCCGGGGATTTCCGTAAACTGATGGTTGCGCTGGCCAAGGTAGGAATCTCCTTGAAAAATCAGAGTTTCTCCACCTTGATCACTTTGAGTCCTGTGGCCTTCCAACTCCCAGAATTCCCCAGCCAGCTATGCTCACCACGATCCCCAAATGGTTCTGACCCCCAAATTGATTTGATTTGGATCTCAGAATCTGATGGTGATGTTGCAGCTATGGGATCCTTGCGGGTGTGCAAAAGTTGGGGGTTGGACTAGATGCCTTCGATGGGCCTTCCCTACCTGTGACTCTGTGATGGATAATAGGACTTACTTTGTGTTTCTGTTCTCTGTTTAGGGCAGAAGAAACGAAGACTATTCTGTAGTGGACTTTGAGCTCATTGACCAAGATGCTCGGGTAAATACTTCCTTCTGTGGCGCAAAACTGAAAATAATGTATTTATTTATAGCATTTATTGCCACCCATCTCACCAAGCAATTAAAACAACCCTCCCTGCTCCCTCCCTCAAATGCGACAGAAAATGATCTGCCTCTCCCATTTTGCTTCTCTGTCTATGGTTTCTGTTACTTCATCTGGCCACGCAGGTTTCCCTTTATAGCTGTCCTTGCTTTTTTATGCCACCTTGGCAAGAGCTGGCAGATTCTGCCCGCAGAATTCCTGCCTGAGCTCATAGGGTGCTTGGGCTGAGAAGCACCATTCCAGTTGTGGTTGGGGGCTGACCCCAGATATGTCCCTGTCCTCCCCAGGATCTCTACGATGCTGGAGTGAAGCGGAAGGGCACCGACGTTCCCAAGTGGATCAACATCATGACCGAGAGGAGCACTCCCCATCTCCAGAAAGGTAAAATGAACCCTCTCCAGAGAGCTGGGGGTGCAGTCCAAGCCAGTCAATGCCCAGGACCAACTCCTGGGGGTCTTCTAGGAGTTGAGGTCCACAGGTCTTAAAATCGCCAAGGTTGGACACCTCTGGCCTAGAGGATCAGCTTTCAGAAGAAGGTCCAAGCTTCTTCAGCTCAAAAGGACCAGGTGACGTTCATGGCAGACTCCTCTGTCAGCCAATATATAAGACTAGGAAAGCAGTCTATGCTCTGGGTAGCAGCTTCACTTTCCAGAGCTTTTTTGCCCATTGAGAGTAGACCACTGAGAAGCTCCTTAAGGGCAACCAACCTCTTTGATAAGCAGACAACTGAGCCAAGATGAAAGAGTAATTCTCTGTTACTCATGGAGTTGTTTCCTACTATCATTTCCCAACCTGAAGGTGCCTTATCAGGAGGACCAGAAGTGTTAAATCCAACCTGGAGTCTCCTTCCTGAGATCTGGCAGTGTCATCATAGATCTAACCTACTATTAGATCCTGACATTCTCGAACATTGTCTTCACCCAAACTATTGTTTTGACTTTCCTTTTCCTTGTCTTGGTAGTGTTCGAAAGGTACAAGAGCTACAGTCCTTACGATATGTTGGAGAGCATCAAGAAGGAGGTCAAAGGTGACCTTGAGAATGCCTTCCTTAATCTCGGTAAGGAAACGGGAAGAAGGGACAATCATCCATCTTAACATGGACATGGGCATCTCGGGTGGGCTGTCTCCAAAGCAGAGAACTCAGTTGCTGGAAGCCAACACTGGCCTGATGGAGGGGAAATTGGGGTGAAGACCGTTCCTGGATTCTGTTTTTTTAAAGCAGAAGTAGGGATGTCAGAACATCAGGGCACTCGAGATCTTCCTGGCTCTGAGAAATTAGTCCGGTGATGATCAGGCTTTCAAGCTTGGTTGTCTTCAAGATTCAGATTTGTGATACCTTTTAGGCTGCATGATGTCACAGAGGACAGAAAATAATCTCCAGCTGAATTTGAGGCACGTCCTCGGATGGATTTATTATTGCATTATGCAAGCTCTCGAAGAAGTTGCATTTCTAATTAACACCAGATGGCTGCATTTCAGCTTTCTAAATAAATTGCATTGATTGGGCCCGTGCATAATTTCTTAAGAACATCACAAAATTCTAATTGATTTCTTTTTAACGGAGGAGAAATCGATGGCTAAGACTTAAGGCGCCCCTAATTTTGATTTCTTCCATTTTAGAAAGTGGGGTTTTGAGATTTTGGCCCTGTCTTTACTCTGTGTAAATTGTTTCCGAGTGTTGCACATTTACAAAAGGTTTTTATGGTTTCCTTGTTTCGTCTGCCACACGTCTCACCTTCAATTTTTGATCTTATTCCTCCCACAGTCCAGTGCATTCAGAACAAACAGCTCTTCTTTGCCGATCGGCTCTATGACTCCATGAAGGTAAGGCCCTTGGAGAAGCAGCCTGGCTCAAGAGCAGGAGGACTGGGAGGGTCAAAAAAGTCAAGATGGCGGCCCTGATGGTGGAATAGAAGCTTAACCTGAATCTTACCTACATCTTTTTAATCCTAACCTGCCAACATCCCTGCAGAGTGAGATTGTGGTAGAGATGCATGTTAGAGATACAAGTGGAAGAGTTTATACAGTACAAATGTCAACCTTTTGAAGTAGACACTGACTTCATTGAGTTTAATTGATTGATTTATCACTTAAAAGCAGGTCAGGACAGAAGACATGGCTTCTAAACTATACCAATCTTAGAATTGGACATTACTTCCCTGATATTGAATTGCTCTATTATCAAATAATTTCCAGAACCCCACAGGGATCTCCCCCCCCCCAACAGGATGCAGAAATGGGACAGACATTCAACCCTTTGGCATTAGTTCTCCTGCTTATGCAAATGTTGCCCAAGCTGCTTTCCCCGCCTTTCTGTCAAAAAATTCTAAATTTTCCTTTTGCTGGTCGGAAGAAGGAGAGGGGAAAAAATACTTCTAAAGATTTCCCAGACGTTTGGTTTCAGCCTCAGGTGTTTTCACTTTCAGGGCAAAGGCACCCGGGACAAGGTCTTAATCCGAGTCATGGTTTCTCGATCTGAAGTTGACATGTTGAAAATTAAGAGTGAATTCAAGAGGAAATACGGAAAATCCCTCTATTACTTTATCCAGGTGGGTGGACAAGAGGATGGAACTGGCTTGGGCCTCGGCTGCTCGAATTTAAATCCCTTAAAGAGAGTCACCTCCCCATCAAATAGGGGGCCTTTTCTTCCATGCACCCACAAATGGGGTTGGGAATCCCCAATATGCCCCACGTGCTGTGATCTGGCGATCAAAGGGGGGGGATTGAGCCTAATTTTGTGTACAGGTAATCTTCGACTTACAACTACAGTGAGCCCAAAATTTACGTGGCTAAGTGAGAAATTTGTCAAGTGAGTTTTGCCCCATTTTATGACTTCCCTTGCCACCTTTGTTAAGTGAACCGCAGCAGTTGTTAAGTTAGTAACCCAATTGTTAAGGTTGTTAAGTGGATCTGGTTTCCCCATGGACTTTGCTTGTTGGACGGTTTCAAAAGGGGACCCCACAACCGCCATAAATGTGAGTTGATTTTCAAGCTTCCGAATGTAAATCACGTGACCCTGGGGATGCTGCAACGGTCATAAGTGTGAAAAATAGTCATAAGTCACTTTTTTCAGCGCTGTTGTAACTTCAGTCGCTAAATGAACTTTTGTAAGTTGAGGGCTACCTGTACTGTTGCATTTGCATCGTTCAAAGGTTTAATTTGCCGTTTTCTCTTGTGGGTTTCCCTGCAGCAAGACACAAAGGGAGATTACCAGCGGGCCCTCCTGAATCTCTGCGGCGGAGAAGACTGAACTCCCCACCAACCACTCCAAGCTGGAAATGTGCTTTTCTCACCCACCCACCCACTCCCCCTCGGCTGCTTTCCCTCCTCTCCCTTTGCAGAACTACTAGGAGCCCCGCTAACTCCGCTCCTGCCTGCTCTGTACGCAAAGCCTGGCTCGCTTTCCGTGTGTCTCGCCTTCTTCCCGCTCAGCTCCTGCCCAGTAGCTAGTCCCGTGGGAGTCACAAGGCTGAAGCAGCTACCATTCCTAAGAGGGGGAAGCGGATAGGATAATAGGATCCACCACGAGGTCGAAAGGACAAATAAAGGAAAAAAACCCGAGATTTTTACTTTAAACGAAACTCTGTGTTTGTGTGGTTCTTCGCTCTGCCTCTGGCAACAACAGCCCCCTAGCCTGTAGATTGGACATTGATTTGTCTGGGATGGCATAAGGACTCCTGCCATGAGCAGGGGATTGGACTAGAAGACCTCTAAGGCCCCTTCCAACCCTGATTCTACGATTGTAGCATCTTTAGGCACATATTTTGACTCTGCAATCTTTTTCGTCTTGATTCTGCCTTAAAGCAGCACCCACTTTCTGACACCAGCTCACAAACACAATCTTGCCAGTCTGTGTGTGCCAAGAGAGAAGAAGGGAGGAAGGGTCTTCAGGAAGCAGATTTGGCCCCTGTGCTTTGACCCAAAGGGGAAGAGCTGATTCCTAAGGGTGGGGCAAGAGGGGAACACAGCTAGTCCTCTACTTACGAACACAATAGGGACCAGAATGTCTGTTGCAAAGCAAGGGGGGGGGCTGTTCAATGAGTCATGCTCAATTATACAACCTTTTTGTCCACGGTTGTTAAGCGAATCATTGCAGTTAAGTGAATCATGTGATTCATAAGCAAATCTGGTTTCCCCCATTGACTTGTCAAAGGTTGGCTGAGAAGGTTGCAAACGGGGTTCATGTGATCCCAGGATGTGGCAACCATTGTAATTCTCTGCTGGCTACCAAGTGCCTGAATCTTGAGTCATCCCCAAGAGGATGTTGCAATGGTCGTTAGTCTGAGGACTGGTTGTGAGTTATTTTTTTCAGTACCCTTTAGACTTTGAAGGGTTGATCAATTACTGATAAGTAATTGGAGGCAGCTGTCTGTCGGCATTTGCTAGTTCGGGGCCACATTCCTGCACAGAAAATTGTATTTCAGCAAGAAATGTTCTGCCTTTCCAGAGCAATTTACAAGTGAAGCCTGCAGGTACAACATGTGTCCACCAGGTGGCGCTCAAAGCAAAGCAGATGGCCAGCTGCAAACACTTTTTATCTAAGAACTAGCTCTAACCAAAATCATTCCAAAAAATAAAATAAATATTTCGGCCTCCATCCAGGTTGTGGGAGCAAGACCCGAAGAAGCCGGGCTTGCAATAAAAAAATCAGACAAAAAAAAGATGTTGAGACTCTAGAAAAAGAGAAGAGAAGAGCAACCAAGGGGATGAGGGGACTGGAGGCTCAAACATACGATGAACCGTTACAGGAACTGGGCCTGGCTAGTCTAGGGAAGAGAAGGACCAGGGGAGACAGGACAGCAGTCTTGCAATACTTGAGGGGCTGCCACAGAGAGGAGGGGGTCAAGCTATTTTCCAAAGCATCAGAAGGGCAGATGAGGAATAATGGATGGAAACTGATCAAGGAGAGATTCAACTTAGAAATAAGGAGAAATTTCCTGACAGTGGAGAGCAACCAACCAATGGAACAGAATTTGCCTTCCAAAATTGTGGGAGCTTCATCACTGAAGGCTTTCAAGAAGAGACTGGACTGCCATTGGTCAGAAATGGTGTAGGGTCTCCTGCTTGAGTGGGGGGTTGGACTAGATGACCTACAAGGTCCCTTCCAACTTGTTAATCTATAAATCAAATGTCATTGGTGATGACAAAAGTTTTGTGACATCCTCGCCCTCTAAAAGGATCAATAAATTTGGGGGCAATTCCCCCAATGAATAAAAGAAATGCACTGGGTTTAGGGGCGAGTAAGACATTGGACACCCCTGGCTTTTCCTAATGAAACTTTAGATAGTTGCAGGAGTTGTGGCATCTGGCAGGGGTCCCAATTGCCCTAGGGGAAATTCTGGGAGTTGAAGTCAAGATTGAGAAATCTTGAGTTAGTCCAACAAGCCCATTATGGCGCATGCTTGGTCTGGGCTACGGGTGCTACAGCTGGACACAACTGGAGATGGACAGTGTAGTCAACGTCCCATAGGGGGCTAGTTTGCCAGTTTTTCAAGCGGGGAGATAGCCCCAGTCTTGGTTGGAGAAACTGGGCCTTGCAGCTGAGACCTTCTTTACACAAAGTAGAGTCCTATGGTTGGTCTACAGCAGGGGTGTCCAAGCTTGGCCCCAGACATATGGACTTCAACTCCCAGAATTCTGTCTTGAAGTGGCCAAGATGGACTCTTCTGGTTCTACAGCCTTTATCCCATCTTTTTCTCACTCAGTTTCCTTGTAGACGTATTAAAAGATGCCCCCTGCCCTGTCTGTGTAGAATGTTATGGGCAAAATGGATAATTTTAATGCTAGAAAAGCAAGTGTTTACCTACATTATTGCAATTCATGTACTGAAAAACAAAACAAAAAAAAATATACTCTAGGCGTTCAGGTGACTCTTGCAAAGAATTACTAGCATTTAAAGATGCCCTTTACCGAACAGAGCAAAATTAGAGTAATTTATGGTGCCGGGATGTTATTCAGGATCCATGTAAAAGCAACAATTTTCCAATTATTGGTGGATGCGAGTGTATCTTTTGCTCCCTTTCAAAATGGCCTATTTATACTCAAGAGCACTTTTAAATTTTTAATAGGGAGAGAAAAGCCTTTAATTAAGCTGGTTTACTTATTTATGTCCAGCTTGGACATTTTTAATGTCGGGACAATTGAAAAAAGCAGATACCTGCCCAAAGTCATTCCTGCAGTCCTTCTCTTCTCTTCTCTTCTCTTCTCTTCTCTTCTCTTCTCTTCTCTTCTCTTCTCTTCTCTTCTCCTTCTCCTTCTCCTTCTCCTTCTCCTTCTCCTTCTCCTTCTCCTTCTCCTTCTCCTCCCCTCTCTCTTTTCTCTTTTCTCTTTCTTTCTTTCCTTTCTTATGCACTCCCATGTGGAAATAAGCAGAAGGGGGGAGAGAAGCAGGCAGGTAAAAAATCAAAAGCAAGAGAGAATTTTTCTCCTCCCCCCCCCACAAGCAAAGAGTGAGGTTAACACTGCCTATTTTAAAATTTTAAACGCTGCCATTCCAGCCAGCACAATTTCATAGGGGCCATGTTGATTGCGGCAAACATCTGTACAGTCAAACTTCAAACCGTTTGAATGGTTTCAGGTCCCTGAGACACCTCTGGTCTTCTCTTGCGATGAAACATTTTGAGGCTGAAATCACCCCAACAGTCTCTCAAAGCAAGGAAGAGGGAACTGAAGCCCACTTGTTGAAAGGGGTCAGCGGGACCCTTCGATCCACTCTGGGCCACCAATTGAACCGAACTGCTTCCAAGGAACCGAGCAAAACTATTCTACCCATGTTCACTAGGGATTTAAACTCAGTTGCACAGATACCTAATAGGTGTGATACAGTCTAAATGTTCCAGCCATTATCTTGGGAATAATGATAACTTTTCAAGCTAGGGGATGTATTTCAGTGAGGTCTGTGGGTGCAGATTTGCAGCTATAAATTATGCTTAATTTGAAACCCGCATAAATTAAAGGGGTTTGAAATCCTGCAAATTAAACTTTGCAGGATTTCTGCCTCCATGCATGCTATCGTAAGGAATTTAGCTCTTTTTTTCCCCATCTATTAATATTACAGATTCCAAACAATTGAGGGTGCAGCTTATTTTCCTCCACATTCAAAATATATAAATAGAGCTTTTTAGAATTATACAAATTAGCACTGGCTGTTCCAAATAGGAGAGGTTTTTTCCCCTGAAGGGAAAAAAAAAGCTTTTGTCATCTTAACATCATACTCACATGCATTTCAGAATTGTCAGCCATTTATTATTTAAAGTGTGCATATCCACATGTATAGATGATAGATAAAAAAGATATGTGCACATCCAAAAAGATTTGCGTGCAGAGAAAAATATTGTTGTGCTTCTACCTACAAGTACCAGTCTCTGTGGAATTTATATTCAACTTTATTTAGGATTAAACCTTCACTAACCACCCCTTAAAGGAACGGCATTTATTACAAGGGTTTAGAATAGCAATGAAAGGGAAAAAGCACGCTAAGACCATAACTATTAAAATGCTAAGAGTTTTACTCCCTACTGTAGCCTCTAGTATTAAATGGAAAAAGCAGAAAAATGATGTATTTGTTGGGGGAAAAAAAGAAAGAACAGCTAACATTGAGATGTAATTCACAGGAAGCTGTGAGTGACACTTGCATCAGGGTGAAACAGTTGATATTATCTTGGCAAAAAATATCTAGGTCACTTTTCACCAGAAATTTGTTTAGGAGCCCTATTTGAACAGAGCGAGATTTGCACCAGTCCAGCTGTCAAAGCTCTATAAATTGATATAATTTTACAACGTCCCAATGCAAAATAGAATTCACGTCGAGTCCATTATGGTGAATAATAGCAGCCAGTTGAAATGATGAGTTTACCAGTTGATAACAAACTGATATTGTCCTATAACTAAAATCAAATGCAAAAAAATTTTTTTTTTCTTCTCTGATTTTCTTTTTGGCCATTGAGGATATTTGGGGGGAGGCCATTCATTCTGATCCAGTTAATTGCTCCTTTCCGCTCTAATTTCACCAAATGCAGAGATGCCGAGGTGAAGTTTTCCATCACTTTGGCATTTATTCTGAAGCTGTTACAGGGCATTTCCATCCACATATTTCTATCGCGCTTCAAAATGTTGGTGATCCCAGTTAATCGAAAAGCACTCTGTGTGATCAAGTCTCCTTAAAGTAGAATTGTTATTTTCCACCTAGCTAACAGCTGGTGCTGAACGCTGTTTTAGATTACCTTTGGTAAAACTGCAGGCTACTTTGAGAGATCTCTAATAAATTTATGGACAGAATATTTTGTAAATCAGATGGAACTGCTTTTAGAAACTGATGTAGTTTCTAAACAAGATGTAGGGCCCATTCATTACCCTATCCAAAGCAGAGGAAGGAGCCTCTGTGGCCCAGAGAGGTTGGCCTGTTGCATCTCAGATGGCTTCTGCATGACTTTGGGTCTCCAGCCCAATGCTGGAGGACCTGGAATTAGGAAGCTTTGCAGGGTTAGCTCAGATTCAGAAGTGGGGCCCCATCATGGCATGGACCAACCAGGTTCTCAGATGGTGATGGGTCAAGGGACAGGCATCTTTCAGGCAGCTAAACTAATACCTTCTACAGGTAGTCCTTGAGTTACAACCATTCATTTAGTGACTGTTCGGTGTTACAACTGTGCTGAAAAAAGTGATTTACAACCCATCCTCTCTCTTATGGCCATCACAGCATCTCCATGGTCAAAATTTGGGAGCTTGGAAAATGGCCTTTATTTAGGATGGTTGCAGTCTCCCAGGATTGTGTAAACGCCATTTGCAACTTTCCTAGCTGGCTTTTGACAATGGGAGGAGCCAAATTCTCTTAACAACTATGTGATTCACTTAACAACAGCAGCAAAAAAAAAAGTCATAAAATTGGGGGACATTTAATAACCACCTCACTTTTAGCAGCAGACGCTCTGGTGTTAACTATGATCACAAGCCGACAACTGCCTGCATCTTCCCCGGCTTCCACCTTTCCTCCCCCAGCGGAGGGGGCGGGGGTGAGAGGGTGGGTTCATCTCATGGCACCAAGTCTTGGCAGTGGCAAGCCTCCACCCCACCTTTCCAAATCTGCTTGCCTCTTATCGGCAGCCAATTTTCAGCAGGGCCTCGGAAAGCCGGAGGAAACGCAACCTGGAGCTGATGGGTACCGGCTTCTGCACTAGTCTCCTCGCTCAGCCAAGAGCCCGTTTCTTCCGCAGGGGGCCATCTGTCCTCCTTATTCCTCGTCATGTGGGTGGGCCTCCGGCTTTGGGGGGGCGGGGGAAGATCCCCACCAAATGCTTTGTTGCTGCCAAAACCCCAAAGAAGGAGTCGAAGGCAAGGATGGCCGCCAGCCAAGCCCGCTAATCACAGCTGCCTCTGAAGTGGCTCTAATCAGCAGTGTGAGGTTGTCTCAACTCCAGCGTTGTTTGCTCAAGCTGGTAGTTTAGAGGTGCTCCGTACAAGATATTTGTAGTCGTAATTTCTCTAAACGAGGAAGGCAAACATCAGGAAAACCAGCCTATTAGTGTCTGACGTTTTCAAATTGGAAGGAGGCACACACCCTTCCTCCTTGGGAGGGGACGGAGGTGGCCGGGGGATGCTGATCGGAAGGCCGGTCTTCCTCCAGAGGAGTGCTGAGGTTTTCTCCCAAACAACAGGGAAGGGGACAGAGGGGTGCCTAAAAACTTTAAGGTAGGGGTTGGACCCCTGCCCTTTTTCTATAGGCCTTCCATGCATGATGATGTGGGTAAAAAGGTTGCAGGTTCAATAGTCCAGCGGTGCCTGGGGAAAAGATGGCCCAGTGGTGGCACCCCAACCCTTTGAACAAAAGCGGACCTTGGGCCCGTCCATCTCTCTCAGTCTGGCCCTCTTTGCAGGATTGTTGTTGTGGGGAAAATAGGAGGAGGAAGGAGTATTGTGTGTGCATGCCAACTTTAGTCATTGATAAAAATAAAACGAGTGAAACATTTTGGAATAAGACCCAAGAGTAGCAAAGATCCCAGTCCACTGCCAAGAGAGACCCTGGAAGGTGAAAGGCACAAGGAACAAATCTGGATTTTCTGTGGCTCCAGAGGTCAGGATGAACCCCCACAGCTGGGCAGAGTGAAGGACAGATGTTTGCTTCTGCTTCAGGATGGAAGAAAGGAGATGTCCTGGTCCTACACATCTCCAGGGACCCAACTTTGATCATCAGCATCTTGTTCCACTCAAAGCTGGGTATCCAAGGAGATTTCTTGAGTTTGGTGCTCATCCTCTTGCTGAGGGGTGCAGCTTCCAGGTGATTTGCATCTCCAAATTGAGGAGATTGAGATGCTTCCCTAACGGATGGATTTGGGAGTGGTGCATGGGAACCTGAGCCATCTTCCCATCCATCTTTACAGCTGGGAGGACTGAGCCACAGTGGTGCAGTGGTTAGAGTGTAGTACTGCAGGCTACTTCTGCTGACTGGCTGCTGACTGCAATTTGGCAGTTCAAATCTCACCAGGCTCAAGGTTGACTCAACTTTCCATCCTTCCGAGGTGGGTAAAATGAGGACCCAAATTTTGGGGGGCAAGAAGCTGACTCCGTAAGCCGCTTAGAGAGGGCTGGAAAGCACTGTGAAGCAGTATATAGTAAGTCTAAGTGTTATTGCTATTGTAGCTTGCAGAAGAAACCAATAGGACTAGCAGCTTGGTACAGAACTGGCCAGCTGGTTATCAGGAGGGCCTACAAAGGAGTTAAGAAAGTCAAGTGGTGACCATGTGATGGGAGACCCCATTCTGTGTGTTGAAGCTCCACCCCTATTTCACACCTGCAGGTTGGTCTGGCTTTGATCACGTGACCCCCCCAGGTGCCATCTTGCTGTTTTTGACGCCCCCCCCACCCAACCACCTCGTGATCTACTGAGCAGCTTTGTCCCACCCAACATTTTCTCAATGGGTTGGGCTCTCCCAAACAGGGATCGATGCGGTGTTGCATCTGATGTGGGTTGTTGTGTGGCACATCTGGGGCGCCAGGTTGAAGAAGAGACACCGAAGCTCCCTTGATGTTTTCCCCACCTGAAGTGGAAACTATTCAGGATAAAGTTTTCAAAATCCCTCATCAAACATTCTTCGCTGGTGTTTATAACCACCAGGACTTAAGAAACGGGGTGGGCAACCTTTCCTTTAATGAGCCCGTTAGGCCACGTTTTCCCCTGGAAGATTATAATTAATTACCTCCAATCTGCTGGTAATCCAGTTGTTCTGAAGTCAGGCACGGATAAAACAAGTCGATTTTCTGCCTCTGTTTATTATCTTTAAACATTTTAATATCAAGAAGAAGCTGACAAGTGGCTGAGGGTGATTTCACGCTGCTCGCAAGTGACTCTGGGGCCAGGGGTCTGCCTGGAATCCAGACCCTCCGCAGGGCTGAATCCCTGGTGGATGGTGAGGCCCATGAATTCATTAACTTGGAAATTAAAAGGTTTGCAGGTGTTTTCCATTTTTGTTTACAAGGAACCATCTGAGCCGAAGTAACCTTGAAGGATCCGGAGAAACCTAAATTTTCGTAGAAAGAGCCTTGGTAGTACAGGGGTTTAAGGCACCCTGTTATTAAGCTGGTTATTAAGACCAGCTGCCTGCAATTACTGCAGGGTTCGAATCTCGCCAAGGCTCAAGGTTGACTCAGCCTTCCATCCTTTCTAAGGTAGGTAAATTGAGGACCCAGATTGTGGGGGCAATAAGCTGACTTTGTATAAATATACAAAAGGATGAAGGCTATTGCTGAGCACATTGTAAGCCGCCCTGAGTCTCCGGAGAAGGGCGGCATATAAATCAAATTTAAAAAAAAAAGAATGATTAGAGTAGCAGAACCATTTCTGGTCTTTTTTGATATCTTGATTCCATTATTTTTATGAATCCTGTGGGACAACAGCTTCTGAGAAGATGTTCAGTTTTGGCCAATATCTCCTCTAATTTTGTCATACCAGAGATTCCTGCCTCCCCTTTGATGATTTGCTGCAGGAGAATTTCTTTCTGCAATATCATTTGCAACATAAACTGGGGGTTGCAGAGCTTGGGGTCCCTCTACATGTAAAGCCTTGACTTTCCCCCCAAGTTGGGGGTCCGGGTGGGCAGTGAGCCTTTGATAGACTTGTTGGTCTGTTGTTTCCTTTAGTGCACACGTTCTTCTACTCTTTTCCTGTTTACACTGCCATGAGTCTCTTTAGGGGTCCAATACATTTGACCAATGTTTCTCAACCTTGGCAATTTGAAGATATGTGGACTTCAGCTCCCAGAATCCCCCAGCCAGACCTGGTCCTCTTCCTATAGGGTCCTCTGGGCTGGCCTGCCCCGCCCTCAAGTTTGGGCCCTCTTTTCCCACCTCATTCCAAGCAACACAGAACCCTTTTCCTCCTAAACAAATCAGAATTGCAGGCAAAATTTTGCAGATGGTGCATTTCTCTTGGCAGGTGGAACTGACTCTCAGCCTCGTTTCCCCCACCCCACCCCCCACCCGCAATTCCCTCCTGAAGTTGGGATGGCAGGGATGAGTTTTTAACCAGGGCCAACCGTCTTTGGCCAGAGGTCCACAGCAAGAGGTTCTTTGAAGATCATCAGGCTTATGCTTTGCAAAATTGTTTGGAGGGGGGATTATTGTGTTTAGGGGAGGCTAATTATGCTCCATGCTGCTTCTTGCCGGTGGCCATGAGGAGGGGGGGCAGGAAGGCCTCCCCTGCTCAAGTGAAGCAGATGCTGCTTTGCAGATTTGTTGGGAGGCCTGGCAGAGTCTCTGGTCACTTGCTTGGCTCTTGGGTGCATCTACGCTGAGCTCTGGAACTTGGGATGGCTTCTCTTAGTGGCCGCCTCTCCAAATATCTAGGACCAAGGAGAAAAGAGGGGGGGGAGCTGCTCTTCTTCTTCTTCTTCTTTTTTTTTTAAAGGAAATGGGAAATATGGTTCTTGCTTCTCTTTGCAAAATTTCAGGGCTGCCCCCATTTTTAATAGGAACAATCATTATTTATTTATTGCGGTTACTTGTGGCAGTGCCAAATTGCCTCCAAGGGCCATTTCTGCTCTGACCGTCCCTTCAAGGCCTGTTTTTTCCCCCTCCTAAAACTTAGTTCTCTGCCTTCAAGGAAGGTCCTTGGGCTGACTCTGGGACTGGGGTTTCAAAGGGCTTCATTTCAGCTCTGTTGTGCCCATCTGCTGGCCTTGAAATAAAAGGGAGAGGGATGTCTACACGAAGGAGGCATGGGAGGGAGGGAGGGAGGCTTCTTATGAAGGGGGGGCCCAATCCACTGGCAGGCCCTCATCACCATGCAAGGGTCCCCAGCCTGGAGAATGCAGGTCCCGTGAGGTTTGGCTTGCAATCCTATGGCTCAAACTCTCCAGGAGTGCAAGTCCTGCACCTTCCCAAGAAAGATTCCTGAGTGGGCCTTGATGAAGTGAGACACCCCCCCCCCTCCTGCTGCTTGCTGTGTTCTTGGCTCCTCTCTTTCTGGGAAAGAGAACTGCGCTCCGACGGTCGGCCTTGATATGCAAATGGAGCCGCGAAGGTGGTGGAGCTGAAACAGTGGCCTGAAGCTCTCTCACAAGGCGGGGGGGGGGGATGGAGGGGGGAGATTTGTCATCTTCCCTCTCCTGTTTGTGTCTACTTGACAATGCAAAGGGGGGAAAGTTGGTGAGGCTCTCAAAGGACCAAGATAGCGAGCAAGAAATCGGGGGGATGGGGGACCTGTGAGGGGAGAGCAAAGAAGAGTGGGGGTGGGACAGAGAAGGCAAAACAGGAGCTGGGCAACAGTTCAAATAAATAGCCCATGCAATTATTTTGGAAAAAGTCGGTAGAACAATAGGGGCCGGCCTTCCTGTGATGTGCAGGGCAGATCTGCATGTTTGCTTCAGATTAATGGCCAGATTCTGGATGGATTGATGTGTCAGATTGCATCAAAACCTAGAAGGTAGAATAATAGAGTTGGAAGGGACCTCAGAGGTCTTCTAGTCTGACACACACACACCCACGCTTGAGCAGGAGGCCCTATACAGTCTGCTGGGAGGAAGCTGAAGGTCAGAGTGTAGAAGCTGGAGCCAACCCTTAATTTTAAATGATACGGCTTCTTCAAGGCTGAGGAATTCTGGGAGTTGAAATCCATCCATCTTAAAGTTGCCATGATTGCAAAACAGAGATCTAGCAGATGTCCATGGAGCTTCTGAGTCCTCCAGGTCATGGTTGTCCCAAAGGTGCTTTTGTTCCCAAAAGGCAACTGGACTTTCTAGTTTTTCTTTGAAGATGTTTCGCTTCTGATCCAAGATGCTTAAGAGAGCTGAAGAAGCTTCTTGCATGAGAAGCAAAACGTCTTCAAAGGAAAACCAGAAACAGGAACCCTCAAAGCGCCTCTAGAGCAGGTTGGGATGTCCAGGACCTTGGAGAGCTCCTGGAGGTTGACCACCGGCCTTGAGTTCCTCTCTCGTTCTCTGGCCTGAGTCACCTTGAATGCCAAAATGGAAGCAAAGTATTGTAGAAATATAATGATATAAAAACCACCACGGAGAGGCCTCCGGTTTTGCCTTCTTATCTCGGTGAGGTCAGTTCTGCTGCTTTCCCTTTAATCTGAGCCTGTAATTTGGGAGGTGAATGTCAGCCTGGAGCTGTTTAAGGTAAAAGGCAGAGCCTGTTTGGAATTAATAAGACCGTAATTGCCCATTCAACTCCCATTGATTGCTTTAAGTGTGTTTATTGAGATTTAATAGCTGTGGAACAGATGTATTTCCTGCAGATGTTCTCCAACGGACAGGCACACATCTGCACTTAGACTGCGAAAGATGTTTACTTTAAGGAGGACCAATAGCATCAATACTTTATTCCCACGTAGGTTAAAGACACCGGGTGGAGGATTTGCACGCTCTTGTTCTGTTCTGTCTGTCATGCAGCAAGTCAGCCATGTTGCATGTGGTGATTTGTGAAAAACAGAGGTTGCGGCGTTTTGCTTAATGTGTTGTTTTGACTATGTGCCATCAAGCTGGTGCCAACTTTTAGTGACCACATAGAGAGACCATGACTGAGATGATCTGTCTCCAATGCATTTCGTCTGCACCTCCAACAACGGAACAGACCCCCAAATCTCTTAGGGCCCTCCATAATTAAGAGGTGCCTTGTTTCTGACGCACTCACAGGTCCTCTTGAAAAAGAGCCCTTGCTCTGCAGGTTGGCCAGTTTCCTTAGCATGTCTAGTGGTCACACAGTCTCTTTTTCTTTTAGGGCCTCCCTGTGGCTAAATCTGACCTTGGACCAAGCCTCCAGCCAGAATTTCCCCCGGTGACTTTCTGTCCTTCTTTAAGAGGCACCCCACCATGCGGGGGGAAACTCAGTCTTGTCCCACTCTTAGACAGAAGCTCATATCAAAGAAAAGGGCTAGCAATATTCTAAACCCTGGCTTAATCCTGGCTTATTCTCTGCATCCTGCAGAGTCTTTGAGTTCAGGACTGAGAGTCCTACCTAACTGTTGGCTGCAATAAAACCAGCCCTCACTTCTTGGGCTCTGTTCTGACCTAGGCTTCCTGATATAATAAAAAGCACACAATTAGTCCCAAACCCCACCCACCCCTTTTTTTTATTTTAATGGCTGTGAATTCCTTTCATTCACAGCACATGCTGAATCACCAAGAATTTGTAAATAGTCCAACAGAAGTCTGCCACAGTCCTTCAGATAAGGCTGGTAAACACCCACCTTTATCTTCTTATGATATGCTGCCAAAGACCTAATTGGCAATTATCTTGGTAAGGCCACACAGAAACACAGAGTCAAAAATGGAGCTTCAAAGTACAAACCGACACCATCCACAACTTTGCTTCCTGTAAAGGCCCATGTGCCTTTGCTCTTCCTTTATGTCTTATGGGAGAGGTCAATCATCTCCAAGCCTTACTCCCGAGTCGTCCCTTTAGTTTTAACTGTTCTTGCCTTCTGGCAGCTCTGCGCATGCGCGCACTAGGAACAGGCTCCTCCTTTCCTCTGCCTCCCTGATGTCCATCTCTGGAGGCTCCGGAGTCCGCACATCACTCCCAGATGGCCCTGGCCACATCTCTGCCTCTGACGCAGAGCCCTCGTCCGAGCCTTCCCCAGACTCCAGGACTGGCCCATGTTCCTGCCCAGCCTCCTCACTGTCCGACTCTGCTGCCAGCTCCACAGGCTGCTGGCGGACCACAACAAACTCTTGCCATCTGTGGGGTGGCTGCCCGGCTGATACCTTAAGAAAACCAAACTTTTTCAGATTTTTCTGCCACTACTTTTCCTTCTCTCCTTCATTGCCAGGCACGTGCCGAGTTAGGCAGGGAGGTTTTTCCTCCTGACATGTCAAGCTTCCCTCCTCTCCAAATCTAATGAAAGCACCTGAATGTTTAATATCCTTTGATGCAGAAGTCAGGAGATCAAAGTGGACGGATGCTTCTTTTGGGGGGAGAGGGGGGAAGAGGGAGGGAGGGAGAGCCAAAACCCACCAACTTCGCAGCCCCTGAAATTTTTATCATTTCCCATCCGAGCTGAACCGCTTTTGTTTAATCTTCCAGAGCCTTTTCTTCTTGATTGTGTGCTCTTCTTCTTAGGGATATGCAAACTTTATTAGCCAGGGCTGACTTTCAAGCTTCTCCGTTTGAGAATCGGGAATCAGGTACCTTGACTGCTCGCCTAAGGGAAGCTCCGCACGGGAGGGAACTGACTGCATAATCTTCCTTGACACCCCAACCTTCTCCCTTCATTATAAATATTGTTAAAGGAGCTGTAACCACCCTGAGCTTCGGCAGAAGAAAACACCCCCCATCCCCCCCCTTTGATACCGGCTTCTGAGTAGCTACTGCTCGGGTGAAGATGGGGAAACTGACAGGTGTCAGAAACACGTCTGGTTCTCTTTTCTGCTTTTAGGGAGGGGTTGGGAGCCTTCGCCCCCATCTCATCCTCCTGAACTGGTGCCCAAACGTCACTTCTGGGAGCAGCTCTGTTGTGCCCATCGCAAGAGGGGCTTTATGCCCACCAAGGAAAGAGCTTCTGCAGCGACCTAAATGCCACCTTATTAAGGAACTCGCAGAGGACCTGGCAGGTTGCAGCTGATGTGTGGCCTGGCCCATTTTTCTCTCTGCTGCCTCAGACATTCAGGACTAGAAGCTTAATTCGCCAAGGGAGCTTTGTAAAGAATTCCACTTGGTGCTCTCACTCTCTCTCTCTCATTTTTCACCATCTTTCACTCTTCCGACCATTGCAGCATCCCCCTGGTCACGTGATTGAAATTTGGACACTTGGCATCTGACTCACATTTATGGCGGTTGCTCTATCCAGGGGTCACGTAATCTCCTTTGGCGACCTTCAGAGAAGCAAAGTCAGATTCGCTTAACAACCGAGTTCCCACCTTAACGGCTGCAGTGATTCACTTAATAACTCTGGCAAGAAAAGTCGGTGACTCGACTTTGGGGGCAAAACTGACTTCACCAACAACAGCAGAAATTTTGGGCTGAGTTGTGGTCAGAAGTGGAGAACTCCCCGTATTGCTTCCATTTCTTTTGCGATTTTGCCCGTTGAGATCCTTGGCTGCTTCTCCAAAGTCAAGCCAAGGCTCCAGCTTGGACTGAAAATGACATTTTCCACACACACCCCCGAATTCCTTGGCAGGAGGGCTGCTTCGGGGAGCGAGCCCCTTCCTCTCCTCGGTGGTTCTGGTGTGAAAGGAGTCCGGCATGGCAGGCGGCCCCCCCGACCCCCGAATAAACACATATTGGTATTACGGAACCAGATCCTAGAGAAGGCGTTGCTCCGATAGCCACCCGGATCCGATCCGTCACAGGGCGAGTGACAAACACAATTACGCTCGAGTGCTAATCGAGTGGAAGGGCAAATCGGCTTGACCTCGCCATCGCGGGTCGATTTAAATGTTTGATGTCTGACTGGATTAGTATCACAGTGTGAAAGACAAAGCGGATGCAAATGAGGCAGGCAAGCAATACTGCTGATTGGACTGACATAATTAGAATAATATCCTCCGCGCAGCTAATAACAAGCCCCAGAAATAAATAACCAAGAGATAACTTAATGACTGCAAACGCGCCGGAGAAAATGCTAAGGCCAGCAGATTCTGTTTACTCACAGGGCGGGCGGGCGGGTGGGGGGGCGCCCACCGGGGGCAGCGCTTGGGCACAGGCGGCGTCTCCCCGTCCCCCGCAGCAGGACGGCCGTGATGGATGGATTTCCAAGGTCACCCATAGAGGGATGTTATCAATACAGGAAGTCCTCGATTTACAACACTTCGCTTAGTGACCGTTCAAAGTTACGACGGCACTGACAAAAGTGACTTACGATCGTTTTTCACCCTTATGACCTTCGCAGCATCCCCAGGGACACGTCATCAAAATTCGGACGCTTGGCAACTGACTCACATTTATGACAGTTGCAGGGTCCCTGGGGATCATGTGATCCACTTTAGTGACCTTCTCACAAGCAGAGTCAATGGGGAAGCCAGGTTCACTCAACAACTGCAGTGAGGGGAGAAGCAAAGGGAAGAAGGGAAGGGAAGGGAAGGGAAGGGAAGGGAAGGGAAGGGAAGGGAAGGGAAGGGAAGGGAAGGGAAGGGAAGGGAAGGAAAGGAAAGGAAAGGAAAGGAAAGGAAAGGAAAGGAAAGGAAAGGAAAGGAAAGGAAAGGAAAGGAAAGGGAGGGGAGGGGAGGGGAGGGGAGGGGAGCAGTGGTGGGATTCAGCCAGTTTGCACCCCTTCGGGAGAACCGGTTGTTAACTTTCTGAGCAGTTTGGCAAACTGGTTGTTGGAAGAAATCATTAGGGCAGAGAACCAGTTGTTAAATTATTTGAATCCCACCACTGGAGGGGAGGGAAGAGAAGGGAAGGGAAGGGAAGGGAAGGGAAGGGAAGGGAAGGGAAGGGAAGGAAAGGAAAGGAAAGGAAAGGAAAGGAAAGGAAAGGAAAGGAAAGGAAAGGAAAGGAAAGGAAAGGAAAGGGATGGGCTTTTTTCAATTTGCAGTGCCAGACTCATTTTGTTCTCCATCCTGCTGATTTTGCCTCTCCTCTCTGGGCTCAGTTTCATGTTGGTTGTTGACAAGAGGGGATGTCATGCACTCAGCACTAATAATTACTTAAGCAGCTCTTCACATCTACCGATGTGGGCGGGGGGCAGCCCAGCCTTCCACACGGGGGTCCTTTCTTCCGAGCGAGCGCAGAGCAGGGAAGAAAGTGGGCATCGGGGGGGGGGGGGGGAAAGCGTGTGTGAGCGCACGCGTGAGTGTGTTGGGTGTGGAAACCTGAGTGTTTCCTTCTGAAGAATTTTTGATTTTCCATCGTAACAAAGAGCTGCCTGAGATTCAAAGACATGGCTTTAAGTGATATTATAAAATAGAATACGGAGTGCGATGATGTGGGGAAGGAGGGCTCCTGGCTTTGAATGCAGAGCTGGGAAGAAGAAAAATTGTCAGTGCCCCCCTCCCTCTTTTTTTTGATTAGATCAGGGAGGCTGTCCCTCTTTCTTCTTCTTCTTCTTCTTCTTTTTGTTCTTGATCTAAGAACTGGGGAGAAAAACATGTTCCTTGCATTTGAATACGGCAGGAGCCCACTTGCTCTCATCTGGGCGGGGGGGGGGGGGGGAGAGATGAAGCTTGCTGGAGCTGCCCGAAGGCGGCACCTGTTTTCTTGTGTGGGTCAATGCCATCTTCTCTTAGATCACTCCTGCCTGGCTCCGGTGGTTGCAGCTTTATTAGGCCTAATTAGGTGGGCTGTCACTTTTATCGGGGATGTGGAAGGAAGGGAAGCAGGCTTCCCTCTCTCCTCCGTGGCTGGCTGGCTGGACAGGCCTTTAAAACACACATAGGTGGTCGGAATGGGGAGCCTTGGCCGGAGGCTCCGGTGGGGGAGGAGAGGGGAGGGTTGGGTGGAGAGGAAGAGCCAACCTGGGGATCTGTTGGACTTTGGGCACAAACCAAGTGTGCTTTCAGCTCCTGGAAAAGGGCCTCGCTGAAGGACTGGGGCCCTTTCTTAGGGAATTATTTGTGGGGGCCCAGTCCTTGGTGCTCTCTGAGCTGGGCTGTTTCATGACCCAGCTAGGGAATTCTCATCAGTGCTAGAAAGGAGAGGGGTTTGTGGAGTGGAGGAGGAGGAGGAGGAGGAGGAAGATGATTCTGGGTCCTTGGTGTTCTCTGAGCTTGTTCCCTTGCAGACATTTCATGACCCAGCTAGCACACTGATGCTGTTACCTAGTTAGGACATGAAACGTCTACAAGAAAACAACCCAGCTCAGAGAGCACCAAGGACCCTCATTTCAAGCCTGAGCTACAAATGTTCTCCTTTTGTCAATATTTTGTCTTTTGTCTTCCCTGTCCTAGATCTGCTGTCTTGAAGAGATGGGGGATGCTAGAAGGGGAAGAAAGAAAAAGCTGCTCACACCATGTGTAGCCTGATATACATGGAAGAACACCAAGTTGAAGCAAACCTTGGAAAGCTCACCCAGATATCACTAGCGTGAGACCCACATCGCACCCCTTCCGTCCACAAATCTCCCGACGGAAGGACGAGTTGAAACCCATCACCTTCCACCCTGAGGCCACTTTAAGTTGCCAACTCTTTTCTTCCTGGGGATGTCCTCTCACCCCAAGGAACCAGGAAGTGACTCTTCTTCTGGTTCTGGCTCCCCTGAGATCCCCTGTAGACTCCCAGATGGATCCATCTGCAGATGGAAGAAGGTGAAGCCATGCCTAGGCCAAGCCAAGCTGCATGTTCATTTCCTGGATCGAGACTCTGAATCTGGATGCCTTGAGTTTCTCACCACTGGCAACAAGGTAAAAATTCCTGGTCCAACTGGCATTTATTGGGTTGGGTTTGAAGGCCCTCAAACCCTGTGGTGTGTGGGAGCAAACGAAGGTTGGGATATGCCGTCTTCCGGATATGAAGAGGATGGGGGGAAAGGACCCCCCTTTCTTTTTGCAGTGGGGGACAAAGGTGGTACGTAAGGGAGGCAGACAAGCTGTGAAGGTGAACCAAACTGGAGGTGCACAACCCATGGCTGCCTGGGGAATTCTGGGAGTTGAAGTCCACATGTCTTAAAGTTGCTGTGGTTGAGAAACTCTGCCCCCCATGCAACCCCACTGCAAGCAGGTCTTTTCTGTCCCCTCCTTGCTATTTACTTCCATAACCCCCCAGGGAAAGGGGGTCCCCACATGCACCCATGACTCCCCTCCTCCTCCTCCTCCAACTCCAGCCTGCCTTCCTTTCCAAAGTGGGGGCGGGGAGGCACAGCAGGTAATGTTCCTGGTTTGGCTAAGCACCTTTTAAAAGAGTCATTTGGCATTTTAATGGGCATTTAGCAGTGCTGGTGGTCAGCCTCCCATTCTCAAAGCCTGGAGGGGGGATGGCAAGTTTGATGAAATATTTAAAAGAGCTCTCTGGCAGCAGAACGTCTGCATATTCAAGGAAGTTCAGATTGAAGGATGCTCCTCCTTGAATTTTTTTTCTTTCCCTCAAGAAGATGCGGCTGCCATCCTGGGCATACGGGTTCTGGATGTTTGTCTGGCTAAAGAGGCATTAAAAGAGTAGCAGCTTCTATAAATCAGTTTCTCCTTCTTTCTTGCAGACTTGCTAGGCAGCCCGGAGGCCTATGGACTCCAGGCCTCCGTTCTAAGATCTGAATGACATACATTCATTTTTCTTCACCTGCAGTTCTTACCCAGGGATTATGGAAGGCGAAGACCAATGAACATCTGAAAAGAACTTTTTTCTTCTTGATTTTTAGCAGCAGTGGCCTGTTCCAGCAGCCTTGGATGGTCAAAATGCAACTGTGAAAATGACACAAGGAACCAACACTTCTTTTTGGGAAAGGAAGTAGACAGGGGCCAAAGTGAGGAGAACCCAAGCTGGGGCAAAGTCTCCTTCTTCCCCTTCCCCTCCTTCTCCTCCTTTCACACTCAAGAGTGCCCAAGGCCCCTGAGTTGAGCCCTTCCTACCAATCACCCATGTTATTTCTCTCCGGCAAGAGAAGGCATAGTGCATGGCCAGGTTTTCATAGGGGAGTCCTTGACTTATGACTCCTTGAAATCATCTTCCAGATATTTCACCACATAACAAATGATCTTTGCATGAAGATGGAAACCAGGATGGCTCTTCTGTGCATTAAAACCCCAGAATGGGATCATACATGGAAATTTTGGGTGGGTTAGAAGAAGAATTCCTCCAGTTCTGATGTCCAAGGTCGACTTTTCTTTTTAAGGTCTTGCTTCTGTCTGTAATCACTGGTGGAAAATACCAGTCTACAAGAAGCCAAGACAACCCCAGGACAACTCCAAATACGGCTTCCATGTCTTTGGCTATCCTCAAAGAAATTATCCTCCCCCACCCTCCAAAAATAAATTCCTTGAGCGAGACTTTGCAGGATAATTCCAAATAGCGTCTCAGGTAAGGAGCTGGCAATATATAAAACATGACGGTGGTGTGCTCTTACACAGCCAGTATCCGCAGGGATTAAAGTATCTTTTCTTGACTATTGCAGGGATTCAGACATGGGTTAATTAAACATTTACATACATGTGCTCGACAATATCGTATGGTCCAATAATGTGCACTTTAATCAGAATCTGTGGGTGTTGTGTGTTTGCTTGTTCCATGTTAATTGGCTCCATGCTGGCTCCAAGCTTAGGTATTTGCCTAGATGGAAACAGAATAGACATCGTGTTTTAAATATTTTAATTAGGACCAGAAGTTCCCAGCCTGCTCATTTCTCATTGGGTTGTTTTTCATGCATGAATAAATTAGCTGGCATGGAGGCCGTTTGCAGAAAATAGTTCCCCTCCAGCCATAAAATGAGTCCTGTTCATTAATACTTTAATGAAATTAGCTGTGAGCAAAATATGACTCCTTTTAACTGTGTTCTAATTTCTTAATTTTAATTAGGCACATAATTGTAGTGTGCAAAATCATCTGAAATGCTCTCCAAGAAAGCGTCCGTCGCGGTGGGCCTTCTCCAGAGCTGGAACACGAGCAGAACTTCCAGGCAGAAACGAGCTGCCAGTTGCTGGGCTGAGGCAGCACCCGGCCATAACTGAAGGCGACTTTCAGTTAAGGGACTAATTAACTGCTGACTTTGGGGGAGAAGATGTTTGTGCTGCAAAAAAACTAGCTAGCCAGAATGGAGGTTCCTTCTCCAAGCTGGTGGGTTGGTTTGGGTGTGTCAAGCAAGTGTCTTCTGGTGGGTCTTGTCATTTACAAGACTCACCACAAGAAAGAGAACAGAAAGAAAACAAGAATGGAATGGAATGGAATGGAGTGGAGTGGAGTGGAGTGGAGTGGAGTGGAGTGGAGTGGAATGGAATGGAATGGAATAGAATAGAATAGAATAGAATAGAATAGAATAGAATAGAATAGAATAGAATAGAATAGAATAGAATAGAATAGAATAGAATAACTTGGAGGCCTTCTAGTCCAACTCTCTGCTCAAACAGGAGACCCTATACCATTTCAGACAAATGATGATCCAGTCTCTGCTTAAACACTTCCCGTGATAGAGCACCCAAAACTTCTGGAGGCAAGTTGTTCCACTGATTAATTGTTCTCACTGTCAGGAAATTTCTCCTTAGTTCTAAGTTGCTTCTCTCCTTGGTGAGTTTCCACCCATTGCTTCTTGTCCTGCCCTCAGGTGCTTTGGAGAATAGCTTGACCCCCAAATCTTCTTTGGGGCAACCCCTGAGATATTGGATCCTGGCCTGATGGGACCTTCACCTGAAGTGACCTCCCCATCATGAGACCTACTGACCACATGAAGCCCTTATAAACAGAAGGACACCGACATCCCCTAAACTCCGCTGAAGATGTTACCCAGCCTGGTAACGAAACATTCTGAAAC
Source organism: Arizona elegans (assembly GCA_022577455.1). NCBI lineage: Eukaryota > Metazoa > Chordata > Lepidosauria > Squamata > Colubridae > Arizona > Arizona elegans. The sequence goes on along the minus strand of JAKOOJ010000065.1, from coordinate 978,830 downwards.
CAACCTCCCAGCTCGGAGAACGAACCTCCACCCTCTTCCTCCACCCGCGATATTCAGATATTTGCCACTATTGCAAACTAGCTAGTCTTTAGGGGGGCACAGAACTCCTTTAATTCAAGGCAGGAACTTTGCTTCTACAGGTAGTCCTTGACTTATGACAGTTCACTTAATGACCCTTCATATTACAACTGGACTGAAAAAAGTGTCCCACATTTACAACTGTCATAGCATCCCCACAGTCACTTGATCAAAATTTGGGCACTGGGCAACCAATGTGCGTTATCATTGTCAAGGTGAAGATGATGATGATGTATAAGTTTATTTATATAGCATGAAAATATAAGAAAATTCCCTGGGTCAAGTGACTGGACCAGGGTTTTCTCAACCTTAGCAACTCTTAAGAGGTGCGGACTTCAACTCCCAGAATACCCCAGGCAGCACGGGGGTCACGTGATCGTCATTTGTGACTTTCCCAGCCAACTTCTGGCAAGTAATGTCAGTGGGGAACGCTGGGTTCATTTCATAACCGGGTTACAATCATTGCAAAATGTTTGGCAACGGTTTTCGAAATCTCTTCTATTTCCTTTTGCATGGTTTTCTTGCAGAATTTCTGGATTTCGGGCTTTGTATTTTCCCTCCTGAAAAAAAGAGGTTTTCCTGGACAAACTCTCTGGAATTCAGAATGAACGATCTCTTTAATTGAGCCCGTTTTAGATTTGTGTCTGTTTTAGATACTTACACAGCCTGCTGTAACTGGCACCTGCTCTAAATAATATTGATCTTTCTTGGTTAAATAATATATTATGACTAATTGTCCTCCTTTATTATACCCACAATTAAGTAACGCCGAGGTTAGTTTACAATTAATACTAATATTGGTTGATATGTAATTTAGATGTAATTTGCCACGTTAGCCAACTGCCACCAGAAAAAGGGAAGCCGAGGGATTTCACAAATCCCCCAGCAGCCGAGTTTTTCAAGATAAACAATTTTAAATAAATTGGGTGTTATGCTCAGATAATTAATACAGTCATTAGATTAAGCACTCTGCTTCACTCCTGACCACTTCATTGTCAGAAAATGTTTTCTCTGTCTCTTCTTGAAATACACACACACACACACGTACGCACCCACGAGAGATTCCTCCTCTCTGGTTAGTAAAATGAACACATTGTAAACCTTTTGTTCGAACGGCTCCCGAGAGGGAAGCTGCTACTGCATGTTGCATTTCCATTAGTTTAACATCCGTGTGCAAATCTTGTTTATCCCGGGAGCCCGTGGGCTAAGGTGAAGACGTTACATCTGCCGTGTTTTAATGATCTGCTTACAAGCTTTTGTAAAATCGCTACTTCCTAACCCAAATTGTCTTTGCAGAGAGTGAGAAAACCCTCCAATGATACAAGCGGCAATGTTCAGAGTCTTGGCATTTCTAAACTGAGCAAAGAGATGGGCAGAGTTGGGAAGACAGAAGACCAAGAGTTGCAACCCTCTGAGATAATTACAGGGTCGAAACCTGGGCCTCTCCTCCCATTTTCTCGAGATTTTTTTTTTTTCTAAATGTGTAGCACCACTCTGCACTGTGCAATTGTGCAAAGGAGCATGCCTTGTTGGGATTGTGGTGTTGATATGCAAACAACTAAATCAGAGGTGGTTTTCAGCAGGTTCTGACCAGTTCTGGAGAACCAGTAGTGGAAATTTTGAGTAGTTCAGAAAACCGGTAGTAAAAATTCTGATTGGCCCCTCCCCCATCTATTCTCTGCCTCCCGAGGCCCAGCTGACCAGGAGGAAATGGGGATTTTGCAGTAACTTTCCCTTGGAGTGGGGATGGAATGGAGATTTTACAGTATCCTTCCCCTGCCATGCCCACCAAGCCATGCCCACAGAACCGGTAGTAAAAAATTTTGAAACCCACCACTGAACTAAACATATATTGTGCATGCATATGGACATAAACCGTTTCAACTCCTACCCTCAAACGACGCTGTAGAGCACTGCACCACCAGAACAACTAGATACAAGGACAGTTTTTCCCCGCATGCCATCACTCTGCTAAACAAATAATTCCCTCAACACTGTCAAACTATTTACTAAGACTGTAATTACTATTCTTCTTCTCATCCTTTCTATTACCTATCTTCTTTTCTACTTATGACTATAACCTTGTTGCTTGTATCTTTACGATTTATATTGTTTTATTTAATTTCCTAGTATGATTTATGTTGATTGCTTATTTAGTATCCTATGACTATCATTAAGTGTTGTATCTTATGATTTATGATGAATGTATTTTTATGATGACTATGACTATGATTTATCACTTATATCTTTTATGAGAGCTTATGCACTGAAGGCAAATTCCTTGTGTGTCCAATCACACTTGGCCAATAAAGAATTCTATGATTGCCCATGATGAGCGCTCTCTGGTTCCCTAGAAGATTCCCCACAAGCAATGCCAGAGGCGATCAGCTGAATTGGACATCCAGATACCAGGTGTCTGCCATACCCCCATAGACGTTTTCCTTACAATTATGTGGATTGTGTGTCTATGTTTACTTCCCTTTTGTCATGTTCTCATCAGACGCTTAAATAATTGCATTGCCTGTCTGGTGACATCTGGTTGATATCTCCCACCTCGGTCTCAGTGTAGGGTTGCCTCACCCAGCTTCTTCCTCTTCACTATAGTGTCCTCCAAAGAACCTGGCTCAGTCGATAGGCATGGTCAGAGAAGCTTGCTGCCTTATCCCCCCCACCCCAGGATGAAGGCCAACCACAAACCATGTTGGCAAGCTAAGTGCCCCTTTAAAACAAAGGTTCATTTTTCCAGCTGGGCCCTTTAAGGAGACACTGACCCACCAAAGATCTCACTCGGTGCCTCTCGTTTTGCTCTGATTTGTGTCCTTCTCCAGTTAGCAGAGCATTCAATTGCATTCTAATTATGCAATCATTGAGATTAATCTATATTTCTCAGCTTCTCTTGATTACAAACTTGCTAATTGAAGGCAGGGTTCAGCTCAGTTATTTATTCCAGTATAAATGCGGCAGCATGGCGAAATAGCTTAAGAGGAACCTTTATTTCTCACTAACAATTTCAGACCCAGCCAGAAGATACTGTCCAAGGACCTCCCGAAAGGCTGAGGGCCCTGACCCAAAAATTAAATATCCTGCGCATTACATACAGGAAGTACAACGATCGTTTGAAATGTTCGGCCAGATCTGGATTTCAGATGGAAACTAATCAAGGAGAGAAGCAACCTTGAACGAAGGAGAAAATTCCTGACAATGAGAACAATTTACTCAGTGGAACAAATTGCCTTTGGAAGTTGCGGATATCCCATCACTGGAGGCTTTTAAGAAGAGACAAGACAACCATTCATCTGGAATGGTTTATGGTCTCCTGCCTGCGCAGGCGGGGTTGGACTAGAAGACCTCAAAGGTCCCTTCCAAGCCTCTTATTCTGTTATTATTCCTACTTTCAAGCCCACCCATAACAGGCAACCCCAATTCATCCTTTCTGACATTTCATTCATAGTTAAGGCTGTCCCCTTCATTCACTGAACAAATCTGGCAATTCCACATCATAAAACCAAGCCGCTTTCATTCACATCTATTACACCCTTTCTCTGACTCTTCTTTCCACAGACAATCAATTACGTCTTGTATTTTCTCTTCCTTCTTTCTTTTTTTTACTGCCTACTTGCATGAAACAAGTCTCCAGGGATAAATGAGATGATGTTTTTAAACCATTAATTTCTTCTCCTTATCGTCCTGCTTTTCTCTTGCTAATTGCTCAAACCCAAGGGGAGCTCGGCACAATATGAACCTCCACCAAGGAAACGTGAGAAAGCGAGAACGTCAGCAAAGGTGGACGTCTCCAACCTTCCTTCCTTCCTTCCTTCCTTCCTTCCTTCCTTCCTTCCTTCCTTCCTTCCTTCCTTCCTTCCTCTTCTTACAGGTTCAAGTGCCAAAAGGAAACGCCAAGAGACAAGCTGGGCTTCATCCCTTGGCTTCTCATTTAGAACAAGATCATATCAGATTTGCCTCTCACCCTCTTGCCCTTTTTTTCCCAGAAGGCACAAGCAATGCTCAAGTTACAACCCTTTGTTTAGGGACCATTATGACTGCACCAAAAAGAAAAAGTGACATACAACTGCTCCTCACACTCACAACAGTTGTAGCGTCCCTGGGCTCATCTGTTCAAAAAATGGGCAGTTGGTAAAAGGCTGCATTTGTGAGGGTTTCAGAGTCACGAGATCGATTTGCAACCTTCCCAGCTGGCTTCCAACAAGCAAAATCAGTTGGGGAAAGCCAGATCCATGTGATTCACTTAACAACCATGGCAAAAAAGGTTGTAAAATCGGGTGCAACTCCCTGAGCAACTGCCCTGCTTAGGAACAGATGTTCTAATCCTAACTGGGATCAGAAATCAAGGCTTAACTCTATTCTTAAACCAGACTTCACTATCCAGATCAGTGGATATCCTGAATTGGGCAAACCGGTAGCGGCAGAGGTGGGAGGTTCGGCCCACCCGCCCGGATGCTTCTGGGCATGTGCAGAAGTGGCGCGTGCACCCATGAGCGAACTGGTAGTGGCAGGATTTGAAACCCACTCCTGATCCAGATGGGGGAAAATGAGCTCCTACATTGAGGAGAGAGTGACTGTGTTCTACCTAACACCTGTCCTCTGCCAGTCCTCCTATAAACTATGTGGGCATCACCTCCTGGCCCTCCTTTGACAGATCATCCTATTTCTGACTGAGGATATTTTGAAATGGAAAAAAAATATATAGAATTTGCTTAGAAAGTTTGCAGACCTATTTCCCTCCGTGACTTTAATGAAGCTTCCTGATTATTTAGCAATCATTCATCAATTAGGCAGTATCATTCTGCTAATAGGATGCCCAGATTGAAATTTAATATTCTTGTAATCAACATAGAGAAACTCCACACGGATCATCTCTTCCCCGTGATTGCATTTCTGACCACTCACTCATCCAAGGCAAAGGCTTTGAAAAGACATCAGGGGAAGAGTTCGGACAAAAGGTTGCGAAGAAAGGTTGTTTGTTATCAGCCGATAATCTAGGTTTGGGGTTAAGAAAGGCAGGTCCAACTTGGAGAATTCTCTCAGGTTGGATTCCCCCACATCTGGAAACATCCGGCTGTGTGGAAAGCGGTTCCAATTTGGTTATTTTTCTCCTCCACCTTCCAAACTTTCCAGAAAGTCAAGAAACCAAAAAGTCACAATGCAATACAGAATTTAAGCCTTCCTGTGCCACGGAGTTACTTTAACAAATCCAGAACTCGCTATGAATATAAGGGTCATGTGCAATGGAGCCCCCGCCCCACTTTTCTCCCTGTCTTTTAACCCCTTTAAGAAGATTTGCAACAGCTTTAGAAGGAAGGAGAAGCACCGGGGACTCCAGTTTTACAATTAAAAATGCAAGCAACAAAGCTCCTAAAGAAATATTTAGCTATGACATGGACAAAAATCCTTTCCTGGTATGTGTAGGAGTGTGTGGTTAATCATAATTAAAGTAGGTTGACAGCTCCTTGGCAACATGGATTAAAATCCCTCCACCAAATATATTAAAATCTGCAGGGAATACTTTTTGTGTCATTATAAATCTTGCAATTCTAATGTCCATTTATAACAGACCTGGAAACTTCTGAATTGCCAGGTGGCTCCTATGCAGTGGTGGGATTCAGCCAGTTCACACCACTTTGGGAGAACCGGTTGTTCACTTTCTGAGCAGTTTGGCAAACTGGTTGTTGGAAGAAATCATTAGGGCAGAGAACTGGTTGTTAAATTACTTGAATCCCACCACTGCTCCTATGCGAACGTTTGGGATATGAAGTATCTCCACCCAGGGTCTCCAAAAGTTGCTGGTATCCCATACCTATTGCTGAACGCCTATGGAGATTCTCAGTCCTCCAGGTCACTATCTATCTGTCTGTCTATCTATCTATCTATCTATCTATCTATCTATCTATCTATCTATCTATTTATTCAATTTGTATGGCGCCCCTCTCCGAAGACTCAGGGCGGCTTTTTACAAAGGCAACTGGACTTTCTTTGTTTTTCCTTGAAGACATTTCGCTTCTCATCCAAGAAGCTTCTTCAGTTCTGACTGAAGAAGCCAGAACTGAAGATGCTTTTTGGATGAGAAGCAAAATGTCTTCAAGGAAAAACAAAACCCAGTTGCTTTTTGAAAAAGCACCTTTGGGGCAACCATTGCTGAGTGAATTTTGTGTAATCCTGTACATGTTTGTGGTTTGATAGGAAGTGACCTCTTTCACTGTGGCTTGCTAGCTTTCTCTTGAATTCCTTCTTTTGATCAGCTGGCGGGACCACAATTATTTTATCTCCCTGCTAATAAAAAGGATGCCTGGAAATAGATATTTGTCACACAAGGGAAGGCTGATCTTCAAAGAGAAGCAGAGAATGAGAGGCATGCCTGGAATTTCAAAGGGTCTCTGGGTGTTAGAGAGGGATGGGGACGGGGATGGCCAGACCAGGTCTAGAGGCTTCTAACCAGGGGGAGCTGCAACCCCTGGGAAGGTGGAGGGGAGAGAGAGAGAGAGAACAAGAGAGAGCCAAAGGTACAAGTAATAAATTAGCTCACCTGTCAGAGCAGGTAAAACCATTCATAACACTCACCCATTTTGCAGGCTCTTTGATGGGCTCTCAGCTGCCTCCTACCATTCCCAGAACAGATTCTGGGGTTTGTTGCAGGCAGTCCTTGACTTATGGCCACAATTGAGCCCAACATTTCTGTTGATAATTTAAGACAGTTGTTCAGTGAGTTTTGTCCCACTTTATGACCCTTCTGGCCACTGTTGTTAAGTGAATCACTGCCGTTGTTAAGTTAGAAAATGGGGTTGTTAAGTGAATCGGGCTTCCCCTTTGACTTGGCTTGTCCAAAGGTCGCAAAAGGGGATCATGTGACCCCGGGACACAGCAATGGTCATAAATATGAACCAGTTGCCAAGCACCTGAATTTTTTCACATGATCATGGGGATGCTGCAAGGAACATAAGTGTAAAAAATGGCCATAAGTCACTTCTTTCAGTGCCCTTGTAACTTTGAACGGTCACCAAGTGAATGGCTGTAAATCCAGGACAACCTGCAAACAACAGAGTGCAAACAACAGAGTCCCCTGTCTTGCATTCAGGGGCCCTCGCCTCCTTGACACCTTGCACCGAGGGGCAGAAGGTGGCGGCCATTTGATTGAAAGCCCATCGGAGTTGATTGGGCTTGATGAGAAAAACGGGCCCTGCTTTGGGCCACTCCACCACCATCACTCAGGTGGGAAGCCTCCCCAGCGCTCTGTTTGAACGTTCGGCTTCAGATGATTAATGAAGTCCGACCTCCCGCCTTAGGAGAGAGTGGAGCGAGCGGATTTTGGCAGAGAAGCTGCTCTTGGGAAGCCCAGGAGGAAGAGACGTTGAGGTCATCTCCGATGCTGAGCTAGGTTGAACGTGCCAAATATTAGCTGAACGACAGCATTAACGGAGTCGGAGCTGCCCAGAGTTGGGGCTGTTCAGCATCAGGTTTTCTTCTGATCCAGAGAATCCCCAGGCCTGAAACATCTACCAAGAGAAGAAGAATTGCCCAGTGGCTGGGCAATTAAGGCCTGACACAGCCTTGCAGTCAAGGTGAATTCCATCACCATTAATATTACTTATGATTACCGGGAGTGAATTCTTAAGAGAGAAGGCGTGGAAAGAGACGGGAGGTGGCTTTTTGAGAAGCTGAAAGGCAAGCCAACGCAATTGGAGAGACATAAGAGCCGAATGGGACGTTGAGATCATCAAGTCCCCCTCCCTCTTTGGTGCACAAATGGAAATTTCGGATGCTAATTAGCCTTTGGCCTCTGCTTAAATACCTCCAGCAAAGGAGGGGGGGCATTGATTGCATTCCAGGTGAAATCCGCTCATGTGTCTTCAGGGGCCTTGCAAAGAATTCCTGACTTCTGACTCTTTAAGTTTCGTGTCTTGAAAGATTCCAAAATGGAGAAGAAGATGCCCAGACAGGTGAGAACCAATACCTGCTTTGAAACCACTGGTTGTCTCCTTAGATTCTCTGCCTTTGTCTCAAATCAGTCCTTGAAGCCATACCCTAGATGTGGGCACCTTGAAAGCCAAAAGGGACGCCCTATAAAATTGAAATGCGTCCTTCCCAAAATTCAAAAATCCACTTTTGGGGACTTAATGAAATCCATGTTCATTCAGAGCCTCTTCAGTGTGTTGCATTGATTTTATTCACTTTCAGTTGAAACAACGTCTCCTCTTTACCTTGGAGATCTCTGGTCCAGGACCTGCCTGACAGTTAGAACAATTTCCTGACTGAGGAATGAGTTGCCTCCAGAAGTTGTAGGTGCTCCATCATTGGAGGTTCTTAAGAAGAAACTGGACAACCATTTGTCTGAAATGTTATAGGGCCTCCTGCTTAAGCTAGGAAAGCTAGGTTGGACTAGAAGACCTCCAAGGTCCCTCCCAAGTCTGTTATTCTGTTATTATACCCTTGCTCTGGGAGACAGTTGTGGACGCAGCCCTCATTCTGGACACCTTCCTCAGGCTGGGGCAGTGCCCCCTTGTTTGAGACAATGAAGGACTTCTGTCCCCTTGATCCTAATTTATTCTCTCCTTTGCAGGAATCCAGGGGGAGCTGGCCAAGCCTCAAACGCCCCAGCCCCCTTCTCCTTCTCCTGCATCTTGTTCCCGTTTCTCCCATGCTACATTTAACTTTGGGACGCTTGGCAGAGGCCTCGGGCCGAAGCTGCCATTGCCACCACCCATCTGAATATTCCCCATATGCTAAACTGGCTCTTGTGAGCACCTTTCTCCTGCCTCAAGGCTAGATTGTTATAGATGCTGTTTATGATACTGCTATGACAACTGTGAAGGACACAGCAAAGAATTTATCACAGGATTACTCATCCACCATCAGAATACCTAATAAGATTCTAAATGACCCAAGATGATAATAAGATCTAGCTTGTAGCAATAAGGTATTAATAAACCGCTTTTTTTTTCCAATAAGAGAGAAGATTGGCATCATTAACCTGACATATTTGTTTTCCCTTTAGCAAGCAAAGACAATCGGGCGGTTTTAAGCAAGTTATTTATTTTTTATTTTGTTTTAGGGTTCCTTTCATCTATTTTTTTTAAAATTGCACAATGCATGGACAATAGACCGGATGGGAACTATTGGGAAGGGAATCTAAATCCAATAAATAAATCCAATAAATAAACAAATGTATAAATAGATAAAGCCCGTGTTTGCTGAAGTGAGGGGCAGGATGGAATTTTCCACTTCATATGTTAATTGTTTCGTGCCAGGTTTTTTCCTCTCTCTCTCTCTCTCTCTCTCTCCCGTCTGCGCCATTACAACCCCAAATCTATTATATTGAAAATAATGTACAGGCGACTAAAGAACGCAAGGCCATCATTCAACTGGAGAGGTTTCGTTGAAATCAGGAGTGCTGTGCAGTGCAACTGGTATGATGGATGGCAGACCAGGAAACTCTGAAGAGGTAGCAAGGGGGAAGCTTCTAGTTTGGGGGTTCTGAGCGATGCTGTTGGGAGGTCCACACGGGAGCTCCAAGAGAGCGAAAAGTAGACTTTGGGTACCTGCATGCCCAGGACCTCTGGCCCAGGTTAAGCCACCAAGAGAAAGAAGAAAATGCTTCTACAGGGATAATGTCCTCTACTGCAGTGTTTTTCAACCTTAGTAACTTTAAGATGGGTGAACTTCAACTCCCAGAATTCTCCAACCGACTTTGCTGACTAGGGAATTCTGGGAATTGAAGTCCACCCAACTTAAAGTTGTCAAGGTTGAGAAACACTGCTCTACTAGTTCATGTTTGATGATGATGATGATGATGATGAATGAATTAATGATCCATTCAGTTGTGCCCAACTCTTGCCGATTCTGTGAGCCAGGTCATCTCCACATCTGAGTTTACTTCTGAATCTACTTTGAGTTTTTCTATCTCTGGCTTGTGTCAGCTTTGATGGTGTCCGGCCACCCTGTTAATTGGCTGGTTTCTTCTTAGTTTTCCCAACATAATTGCTTTCTGCAGTAAATTCTCCCATATGACAAAATAAATGAGATGTACTTGTGTGATCTTTCCTTCCAGTGACATGTGTGGTGGGTCAAATTTAGAGATTGCAAACCCAACACATAATTCCATCTTCCAAGAGCAGATTGGGCCTCCTTGGCTGCCATTCCATGCTCTGCCTTCTACTCCTTTGACTTCTGGCCCCCAGAGCTCTGACTCCAAGGGGCAGAATGAAGGGAAACGGGGGGTTGGGGGGGCTTCTGTGATATCACAGGGTGAACTGGAAGTTGAGTCATGACAACTGAATTTCTTTTATTGATTTGAATGTTTTGCTGCTTATCCAAGTTCCTTCTCCTTCTCCTTCTCCTTCTCCTTCTCCTTCTCCTTCTCCTCCTCCTCCTCCTCCTCCTCCTCCCTTCAGAAACCACTTGGATAAGCAGTGAAACATTTGAGACCAGAAAAGAAAAAAAGTCCGGTTTCCATGACTCATCTTCCAGACTATTCTACTCAGATGATGGAGAATCTTCCTCGACATAAGAGGCGAAGTTTTCTTAAAGAAAAGCAAGACTTTTCTAAAGGCAGGGCTTCCGTCGATACCTGTCTATTTTTCTCTCCACCTCTGTCGATTTTTTGGGTGGGTGGGTTTCATCTCCTGGCAAAGAGATAATGCAATCGACAGCAATCCATTTTTCATATGGGAAGAGAGCAGGGTCCTGCTTGGGGGTCTGTTCCTTCTCAAAGTCTCTAACAAAGAGGGACAGGCAATTATTATTATTTATTTCGCTAATTAGCGGCCCCATCGTTCATGGCAAAGCTCCTTGGTCTCAGAAATATGTTCCTTGTACCTTTTGTTTAACGTCAAGCTTCTGTCTCCCAGAGGGGGGCTTTTTGTTGCCTCTTTTCTTCAAGGGGGCGAGGGGACATTTTCCTAGGCTGCCGAGATAATGCCGCCCGCCCGATGCGCCTGCCCATAAAGCTGTCGCCTCTCACCCTCTGAAAGCATCATGCTTTATGATAACCATAAAACATTTTAGTGCAGAATGAATTGCTCCCCTCTTCAAACCCTTAAATGTGGCATCGAGGGTGTCACCAAAGACACACGGCTATTTTTTTGCCTGGGCTGTGATATATTTTATCATAATTTGTGAGGTAGGTGACATCCTTCTACACATGATTGCCTTTTGCTGCTTAGTTAACTCGCCAAGGTCAGGTCCTTTTGGCCTTTCTGGATGCGGGACAATTAGGAAACAAACCTCCACCCCAGGAGAACCTGGTTCTTGGAACCCAGGTTGCGACGGGTGGGATTCCTCACCTCAAATCCTAAAGCCTTCCAGATGTGGCTGAACCGGAAAAGGATGGATCCTGTAGCTATGCAACATCTGGAGAGCTTTCTTCTCTTTAGAAAAGCATAGGATGACATTTGGAGGTGTATGGCCCCAGCTTCATATTAAGAAAGGTAGGCTGCTTAACGGCTTAAGTCTCCTTTTTTAAAATAATTGCACTTTTCCAATGCATTTATTCACAAGCTTTGTGGGTGGCTTGCTAGCCACAGAATCGTGAAAGGATTAAGGTTAAAAGGATTGGACATCAGGGGTCACCAGCAAACCACGAAGTTTGAAGGCCAGGGGAAGGCTGGAAGATGTTGGCAGAAAGAGGAGGCTACCGTGGCCCCATAAAGACAGAGGGGAGACTATAAACATAAGACAAACTATTCCATTTCCATCTCACTTTTCCTCCAAAAATCTGAAGCGGTTATAAACAAATTACTGATCTCTTACTGTAATCCAGTAAAGGAACTCAGGAAGAATTCACTGCAGGCTTTAACTGTGATTGGAGATTTTAACTCTTATGGCTTAGAGTCACTACAGCTAATTCTTGACTTATAGCCACAAGAGGGGCCAGCATTTTCACTGCTAAGAAAGACAGTTGTTCAGTGAGTTGCACCTGATTTTATGACAGTCATTAAGTAAATTACTGCAGTTGTTAAATGAATCATGCAGTCATTAAGAGAATCCAGCTTCCCCATCGTCTATGCTTCTCAGTAGACAACTGGAAAGGTTGCAAATGGCTGGGGAATTCTGGGAGTTGAAGTCCATATATTTAATGTTGCCAAGGTTAAGGAACACTGTCCAACCTCTTGATCCAAGAATTTTTCTTATATTTTTCAGTCTCTGACTCTTCCTCCTCACCCTTCCCTACTAGCACTGATGATGTTATCTAGTTGGGTCATGAAATGTCTGCAAGAAAATAACCAAACTCAGAGAGCACCAAGGACCACACCGTCTTTTTTCCTTCTCCTCCTCCTCCTCTTCCTCCTCCTCCTCCTCCTCCTCCTCCTCCTCCTCCTCCTCCCAGTTGAAAAAGCAGCCATCTGCTCTCACAGCAAGAAAACAGCCCTATAACTCCCTACAATTTGAAAACTTCTGTCAGTCAACACATCTGCTTAGCACTCTTTCTGCACCACGTACCTTTTGAGCTATCTTGTTGGGCATCCTCTAGAGTGAAAGGGAGTTGTGTAAACATCTGGTTTTGGATCCCTTGGGTGGCTTGAGGAGCGAAGGGTGTTGCAACGGAGAGGCTCATTGGGAGCCGAGAGGAGCAGATAAATGTCTAATTGCAAATGGTGTGAAATTTGAAAGGCTTTTCCACTCGAATTGACTGTGTTGGATGGCACACTCCAATAATTAAGAAGTGCTGAAAATAAGCAACATTGGGGATTAATGGGAGTCATATATTCATCTGCCTGCACCCATTATTTTTAAATTATAGATTCGCCCCATGAAAAACTGCAGTGAAGTTAAAAGCAAAAGCAATTTTGCTGCTAAATATTATCATTCATACATTAAAATATATGTGCCTGCCAAATCGGGAAGTCAAAAACTTTTTAGATGTGCACTCCCACTTTCCTCAACAAGCAATGCATAACAACGAGGGAGCAAAAAACACGACAAACGGGAAGCTGTTTCCCCCCGCCCCCACTGCAGTCATGCCAGACCCCTTTCCCCCGTCCTCCTCTCCTATTCCCTCCTGGCATCCTACGATGACTTTTGATTGTGAATCACGTCTTAAGGTTGAGAAACACTGCACTGGACCACCTAATTATGCCACAAAGATTGCTTTCCGCGCCATTCTCTTTCCCTATCCTAATAAAGGAGAATATTTGTAGCTCAGGGTTGACAGGAGGGGTCCTTGGTGCTCTCTGAGTTTCCTTGTTCTCTTGCATTACCCAAACTAGGTAACATCATCAGTGCTAGTAAGGAGGGAAGTTTGCTGTCAGTTTATATTCTTTCCCTATCCTATTTTCACTCTATGAGAAGAAGCCTCCAAAGGTGTCTTTCCATCTTGCTCCGGCCCTTGGGATGCAGCGACAGCTGTCACTTACAAAGAATGCTGGGAAATGTAGTTCCCCAGTGCTGAAAACTCTGAACTTCAACAGTCCTGTAGGGCAGGGGTTCTCCAACCTTGGCACCTTTATGACTTGTGGACTTCCAGAATTCCTCAGCCAGCCATGTTGGCTGAGGAATGCTGGGAATTGAAGTCCACAAGTCATAAAATTGCCAAGGTCGTAGACCCCTCCTGTAGGGGTAGCAGTGCATTAAGCGCCAGAGACCAACTGTAGGCTCTCCAAAGTCTCAGGACCAACTCAGTTCTGGGTAAGAAGAACATTTTGGAGTATCACAGAAGCAGAATGTCAAGGCCAAGCCCTCCTCATCTCTTCCTTCCTACAACTCTTTCTGAAAGTCATACCACCATCTTTCTAAAGACAACAGACAGCCATTGTGAGGAAGAGTCATAGTTTTTGACCAATTTCTCAAATCTCCTTCAAGAGGAACGCAAGCTGGCAACCCTAATCCTGCGTGGTGGCACTGAGTTCTGCAAATTTATCATTTTTTGAGGAAATGTTCCTTTTCGTTCTGCCTTCAGGCTCTCCTCCTTCTGCTTCATTTTCAACTCTTGAGACCCAAGGGAGAAACCACACGCTTCTTCCCACCTGCCTTTCTGCACCCCAGCATAATTTTAAAGCTTATCTCCCTTCTTGCTTTTCTCCACCACACAAAGCGATAAGAATCTCAAAGCATTTCCATTTTTCCTTTTAGAAAAGTTCTTTTGCTTCCTGTCCCTTGAGTAGTCCTTTTTCCAATTTTGCAGGGATGTTCTTGAGATCCAGTCATAAATGCTCTACTGGTGGCTCCATGATAGATTGGTGCTGAGGCATCATATAATTTGGCAGATTTATTTTCATTTCTGTTTTTTTGTAGCATCTGTCTACATTTGTAGATATCAAATTGTCTAGTCTAGTGAAAAGAAAGACTAGGGGTGACATGATACCAGTCTTCCAGTATTTGAGGGGCTGCCACAAAGAAGAGGGGGTCAACCAGGGGTGATATTCAGCAGGTTCTGACAGGTTCTGGATAACCGGTAGTGGAAATTTTGAGTAGTTTGGGGAACCGGCAAATACCACATCTGGCTGCCCCCAGAGTGGGGTGGGAATGGAGATTTTGCAATATCCTTTCCCCAGGAGTGGGGTGGGAATGGGGATTTTGTACTATCCTTCTCCTGCCACACCCACCAAGCCACGCCCACAGAACCGGTAGTAAAAAAAATTGAATTCCACCATTTGGAGAACCTATTCTCCAAAGCACCTGAAGGCAGGACAAGAAGTAATGGATGGAAACTCATCAAGGGAAGAAGCAACTGAGAGATAAGGAGAAAATTTCCTGACAGTGAGAACAATTAACCAGTGGAATGTCTTCTCTTCAGAAGTTGTAGGTGCTCCATCATTGGAGGCTTTCAAGAAGAGACTGGACAGCCATTTGTCTGGAATGATATAAGACCTCCAAGGTCCTCCAAGGTCCAAGGTGCGATTCAACCTGGAAATAAGGAGGAATTTTCGGACAGTGAGAACAATCAACCAGTGGGACAGAAGTTGCCTTCAGAAGTTGTGGGAGCTTCATCACTGGAGGCTTTTAGGAAGAGACTGGACTGCCATCTGTCAGAAATGGTGTAGGGTCTCCTGCTTGGGCGGGGAGTTGGACTAGATGACCTCCAAGGTCCCTTCCAACTCTGTTAATCTGTCCCTTTAAACTCTGTTATTCTGACCTACGATGGGTTCTATCTTTGCTCAGTCCCATTGAGGCAAAAAGCCAAGGAAACAGAGATATGGGCAGGAGAGAGGGGGGGGGGGGGGAAATGGAAGGAAGGAGGTGAGAGGGGAAAGAGAGAAATGCTGACATTTCTGTCCCTTAGCATTTAATTGCTGCTGAACCTTGCTATTTCCATCTCACTAACTTGTCTTCCTCAATGCAAGATGGGTTTGCATTAGAGCAGACCACACATTCCTGGTGGATCGTGCCCAGATAAGATTAATGAACCGTCCCCAAAGAACTCGTCAAGTTTTTATTTAAAAAGAAAAAACCTTGACAATTTACAACACGATGTCACTCGATGTGAAAATAAGCACTAAATTCCGTCCCCTTTTGTAAATCTTGGCTCCAGTGAGAAGAAGTCGGGTGAGTGACATTTTTCACATTTTAATTGGGCTTTTGCTGATTTGATCAGAATTTCTGCTGATCAAAGCAAATGGGCTATTTATTTATTTCCCACCCAACCGCCTGGCCCCCCCTCCACCTCCCTGCCACCAAACCCAGCGAATGGCTCAATTCAAGTTTAATATGCTGTAATGATCTCAGATATTTTTCCTTGCTTGAGATGGTTTTCCCGTTCAGCCTTTTCTTCTGCTTTTTGGGTAACATTTTAAATAATTACTTTCTCCTCCGTTCAGCCAGGCAGCTGAGTCAAGTGAACTCGGAACAGGAGCTGCGAGAAGCCATCAGCATAAGGCAGGGCTCTCTTGGATATCATTAAGCAATCGAGGGGGTTGTGGGAGGGCATCACTGACCAGAATAACAGAGTTGGGAGGGACTTTGGAGATCTTCTGGCTCAAGCAGTTGACCCATACAATTTCAAACAAATGGCTGTCCAATCTCTTCTTAAAAACCTCCAGTGATGGAGCACCCACAACTTCTGGTGGCAAGCTGTTCCACTGATTAATTATTCTCATTGTCACAAAGTTTCTCCTAAGTTCTAGGTTGCTTCTCTCCTTGATTAGCTTACCAAATGCGAGGGTTTTATGTTGTTTACACTTCAGTGGCTTTTGTGTAATTGCCTTGGTTACATTATTTATCTATATAACCATATAGATAAATCACAGATATCTATACACATATAAATAAATCATATCTAATCTTCAACTATTAATGCTGGATTTTGTGCCTATAAATCCATACTGCTTAAAACAAAACAGAAGAGTTAAAAAAACAAAAGTGGAAACAGTCAATGGGAGTTTTATCACAATGAGCCCAGAGGCTCTTTTACATTTCTCTTGAAATAGTTTTCTGTTCTGGTTTTTCCTCTGGTTCTTTTTCTTTTAGGTTTAAGTAAGATTAATTAACTGGACAGCATAATCCAAACTAAAACGACTATTAGGTGTGGCAGAGGATTAAGTAGAAATAGGAGTTAAAAAATAGGCAGCTATCCATTCAGTGAATGAGCTTTGTAGGAAATATTTCTATACATGGAAAGCTACCCTCAACGTTTTGAAACTCTAAATTTATCAACTTCTCCATCTGTGTGTGTGTGTGTGTGTGTGTGTGTGTGTGTGTGTGTGTCAAAAACCATCAAGATGGCAAATCATGCTGCAATTGATTTTTCATTATTTATTAACTTTATATGCCACCCATCTCACCGATAAAGCATGGCCCACCCCTATTTGACTGCCTCAGTTTGATGCTTCCACCATTTTGCCTTTTTTGAACCTTCCCTGGGCTGATAACAAGAATATAACTCACAAACAGCATGGAAGGTTTCAAAGTTCCTTGAAGGAAGCTCAGTGCAGATATTTGTAGGAAAAGCTCTGTGTCTCCTCATCCAGACTTAGGTCCCTAGGAAGGAAAACACATCCTTTGATTGTTGCTGGCATGAATTCTTTTATACACTTGACACCCTGGTCTGAATTTTACCCTTCTTTTCAGGATACCCTGGAATTTGATTTTTACAACTGCAATCAAGTTGTAACTGAAATCCCATGGAAAGAGACCCACAAAAATGTTTCCTGCAGGGATTATGGAAGGAGAAACAATCCTTGGGCTGGGCTGGGAGGTCCTCCTGCTTTTCTCTTCCTCAAATCTCTTGGATATTGCAATTCCTTTACTCGCCCAACAACAGAACTTGGTGTGCTTCGTAGGATAAGGGATCCATCTCTCCAGTGAAGTATGGTGGCTTCTGAGCCTTAATAGCTGAATTGATGAATATTCATTTCTTTTCTCCCTAGATTCAAAATAAAATAATCTGTAATTATGTAATATTTAATACTTCTCTTCAATACTCCAACTCCTCATTGCGGAAGGCAGAAAGTATGGAAGATGGCATCTACTTCTAGAGTTCTTCCTGGTTGGCCAGGAAGAACTTGTGAGAGTCCATCATTTTGCTCCTCAGGCTATGAGAGATGCCAACCTGCAGAGTCCTTATGAGAGTCAACCCCAAATGATGGCCTCTTTGGGAACATCTTCAGCCTGGGCCAATCTGTGTGACCTCATGTAGGAATACATAAGAGGTAGTGAAAGTGAGTCCTTCAACCAACTTAATTCATAGTCAATCAGTTGCTGGTACAAGACCAATTGTCTAGGACTTAAACCTGGACAAAGCTCAGATCTGGCACGGGTGAGAAATGGCTGAAAGAGGCTGGGAGGGTCCACTTCTTCAGATCCATGGTCCATGGGGTTATTTTGGGAAGCATCAGAAAAGGGGTGGAGGACAATGAGATGGAGTTCCAGATCATCACAAGAAGCTCCTCAAACAGGCTGCAAATGTTGAGGACTTGCTGCTTGATTGGTTGACTGAAATTTTGGGCAATGCATGGGAAAAAGGGGCAGAGCTTCAGGTCATGGAATTGTGGCCACCATCTTGACTTTCTTGACTGTTTCCAACAATTCCTTTGTGATGAAGATAGGCCGGGCTGTCACTCTCCCAGTCACTAGGGAGACGGTAAAACCACATCTCATTCAGCAAGCTTTTAATTGCTAATTATTTTAATGATTGATTTTCATTTCGATTTCAACTGTGTTAATTTTGCTTGTTTTATACTTTGCTGTTGTTTTTTTAAATATACATATATAACTATTGCTGTAAGCTACCTTGACGGTTGGAAAAAACAGAAAGGAAGAAGAAGCATCCAGTAAATAAATAAAAAAATCTTGCATGTTAATAAAAAAAAAGCTAATTATTATAATGTAGCAACGTCTTGTGTGTGTAGCTGAAATTGAATGTGCTGTTATGAAAATGCTTTTAAGCCCTCATTTACATGTTTCCAGTTTCAGTTAATTATTCCCATTGTATGCATAAAATGAAGCTCTCGATTTCGCTTGCATATATTATTTAGCTCACCACTTATCTTCCAAGTTTTACTGAATCCAATGTTTTAATTTGCCGTTATTAGTCTTTTGCGTTCCTAATCTTCAGATGCTAACCATGATCTTGCTCGTATAATCTTCTCATTTTTGTAGCTTTTTGCAAACAATTCCCAGGCCAGTTCCAAAATATGGTTTAATAATAATTTCTAAATTAGCCACTTCTGTTTTATATATAGGGATCCTATATGTAGGATCGCAAAGTATTTAGCATGTATTCTACAAAGATGCAAAAAAAAACCCAGCCAATTTGAGGAACATCAAGAGAAGTATCCTGCTCCACTCAGCTTTAGTCAGGCTTCAATTGGACTATTCCATTCAGTTCTGCTCCCTACAATAAACTGGAGTGAGTCCAGAAAATGGCTACCAAGACAATGAAAGAACTGAACACCAAGACTTACCCTGTTTCCCCCAAAATAAGACCTCCCCTGATAATAAGCCCAATTGGGCTTTTGAGCACATGGCAATAAAGCCAAGCGCTTATTTCAGGGTTCAAAAAAGAAAAAAAAAATAAGACAGGGTCTTATTTTCGGGAAAACATGGTACAAGGAACAGTAGAAAGATCTGTAGATGTTTAGCTTGTAGAAGAGAAGATTGGGAAGGAATATGGCAGCTGCCTTGAAATATCTGAAAGGCTTTCAGGTCTCCTCTCTTGCTTCACAGGGTAAGACTCATATGGTAAAGCTTCAAGGATGGAGATACTTTAAGAGATGTAGAGTTCATCACCCAGAATTCCCCTTGCCATCGTGGGACAATGCAAACATGCAAAACACAGCAATGTTCCCATGCATCCCAATCTCCACTCCATCCTGGTGGGTCTCCAAGTCACCCAATTGAGCTTCTCCTTTTTATGGATGTTGCAGATGCAACTTTGTTTAATTTCTGAGTGGTCTTCAAAGTTGGGTTGGCAGGAACTGAGTTTCACACTTCCCAAAATTGCTGAGGCTCTGGCAAAAAATGGATCAAGATTTAACTTAGTTGGAAGTACAAAGTGATGCGGTTGTCCTGTTCTCCACATGTTTGATGTCAACAAGCACAGGAGCCCATTTCTCCTGGGCCTCACACCAGCTGTGCACTGCAGTGTTGCCCTGAGTGAAAAGGGGCTGCATCAAAGTTGATTGTCTCGTTTGACAGATATGGAAGCAGGGATCCTCTCTTCCTGGGCACCCAGAGGATCAGATCCACCGAAGGTCGGTGCAAAGCTACAGGAGCTCCTGAAGATGTCCACTTGATCAAGGGCCTGCTTGGAAGACCGTGCTTAGCCAAATGGGCGTCTTTCTTTTCTCCCCAGGTGCTTTTTGCTGACAGCAGCCCTTTAGCAGGTGATGAGGTGGGGTGGGGACTGTGGAGGAGCCCAACCAGGCCACAAATTAGCTGGGTTTTAAACTTGTCTTGAAATGCCACACTTTTTTTTTGTCTGCCGAAAGAAAATGGAGAAGGAGAAAATGGAGTCCCAGAGCACAGCCTAGGGACCGATTTCCGAGGCACATTCTTAATTGTTTAAGTCGGGCCCCACAAGTCATATATTCCAATTATTTGTTTAGAGCGGCTTGCAATTAAGAGTGGAAAGGGAGGCTTTGGGATGCTAAACAGGGCAATTAAAATGTTTCATGAGTGCAAGAGAGAGAAAGGGGGAGAACAAAGACCCCGCCCTGGCCCTTTGAATAACCCCCTCCCTGTTTAACTTTGTTTTCTTCCTCCTATTCCCCATTCTCTACTTTCCTTGGAGAAGACAGAAGGTGATATAATTCCTTTCCCTTCCAACAAAGCCAGTCCCATCGTGGGCAGGGGGAGCCCTCCTAAGTCGCCACTTGTCCATTTGAATGCCCTTTGCGCCCTCGGTTGGCCTCTGAAAGAACCAGGTGCATGGAACTTTGTCCTTCTCAAAGGGGGGGAACATAAATCACTTTAAGCAGCTCCCCTCCCTCTCTCCTGTCTGCCCCCATCCCAGCCACCTTCTCTCTCCCCCTACCCCAAAATCCTCTTCCTTCATCCCTTTGAAGAGGGGGGGTGGGTGGCTCTGGGGAAGGCTGAGCCCTGGTGCCTCGGCTGGCGCAGGAAGGAAGGTGGCATCAACCTCCTGGCTTTGAAGTTAGGGGAAAATAGAAGTCAGCTCCTTTGTTCCTTTCTTTGGAAAAAGCAGAAAAACTTTGGGAAGGAAACCCTTCAATGACCATAGGAGATGGCCAAGACTCTCTTGGATGGCAGAAAGAAGGAAAAGGGGAGAAACAGAAAGGGAGAGAGAGAGAGAAAGAGAGAAAGGGAAAAAGAGAGAGAGAAAGAGAAGGAGAAAGAAAAAGAAAGAGAGAGAAAGAAAAAGAGAAAGTGCAAAAGAAAA
This sequence comes from Arizona elegans, assembly GCA_022577455.1. Taxonomy (NCBI): domain Eukaryota; kingdom Metazoa; phylum Chordata; class Lepidosauria; order Squamata; family Colubridae; genus Arizona; species Arizona elegans. Next base: position 957,967 of record JAKOOJ010000065.1, on the reverse strand, counting down.
AGGAAGAAACAAAGGGAGCGAGAGAGAGAGAGAGAGAGAGAGGCAGAAAAATACTCCTCTCCAATTACAGAACTATTTCCAGCATCTAATTATTTTGAAATCCAGGTTATAAAATATTCAGGAAGATTCTGTGATTGCTTTTGGACTGTGTGTACTCTTTTTTTGTGCTTTCTTCTTTTCTGCTGTGTTGTTGTTCTTACAAAGCTTGCTTTATTGTGGGTCACTTTAGGAAAACATTCTGTTTGAAAAGGGAAGGTGTAAACATTTCTGAAAGTGAATTTGAAAACACCTAGAAGGGATCTGGGCAACGGGAAGGTTATCATCAAAATACAACGGGCATGTAAAGATTGTACGGATGTATTCCCAAATCCTCAGGAAGCCCGAATCAAAGAAGGAAGTTAAGAAAATTCTAACTCCCCGCCCCACCCCTTACTAAGATAGACAGGGTTCAATCAAAGATTTCCATATTAATCTGATGGGGGGGGAGAGAGAGACTGACTGCTGAGTGCATTCCTGCCCCTTTTAGGAGATTATCACTTTAAATGTACGGCTTGGTTTTATCTCTGAAGTGCAAATGGCTTTAATGAATATTGTCCTTGCACAAGGGGGTAAGTCAACAAGGGGGAGTGACAGCCAACCACCCGGTCATTCACTGCAGACTTTGGTGCCCTGCGGTTGTGTCACCGGGCAGTTCCCCCCCCCGCCCCTCCAGCCCTAAACGGCCACCAATGGGAGAGGGGCCCCCTCTTGGATGTCGGGGGACAAAATGGCACAATTCCTCCCTCCCCAAATGCCCCCTGCAATTTCCTCTCCAACTGCAGCTCTTTATAGCTTGGTGAAGAGGCCAACAGGTTGGGGGGGGGGGGAGAGAGAGAGAGGGAAAAAAAAGAGAGAGAGGGAGAACGGAAGCATCAATGTGGCTGGATTTATTGCTGCTTGCACCTCGTGGTCTTCCCACAGCTGCAGCCGCCCTCTTTTCCTGGAGCAAAAGGGCAGGTCACCTGTGACACACCTGTGCTGCATTCTTTCAACACTGTTTCTCCAGGGCTGCTTGGCAGAGTTTCTACACAAGGGCTCACTGCCCCTTGGCTGAGGGCATCCCCATTCAGTGACTTCATCCCAGATTGGCAGGGTCCCTGGCCAAAACTGCCCTCAAGGAAAAGGGCCCAGGTCCCTTGCTCAAGTCTAGGAGAGAGTGGGCCCAGAATGGACAAAACATCTCCTCGGAGTGGCCCTGAGGCTCAAAATGTGCACCGTACAAGTAATCTTTGACTTACAACCGAACCGAACTGAAGAATCTTCTTGGACGAGAAGCGAAACATCTAAAAGAAAAAAAAAATGATGATGTCCAGTTGCCTTTAAAATAAAAGCAACCTTAGGACACCCAGTTTGCTTGCTTAACTTACAATTTGGGCAGCTCAGGACTTGCCATAAACATCACAAAGGCCAACCAGGTGAACTTTTACAGTCAGAGCTCAAAGAGCAGCTGGGCCCCTCCCTTATCGGGGGATCTGGCTGCTAGCAGCCTACCGTTTTTGCCACCTCAGCCGAGGCAGGAGGCTTTGAAGTCCAGTAGACGTGTGACTTTCCTGTTTGGTTAACAGACAAAATTCTAGAATGAGGTCGTAAGTTACTCTGTCTGACAAGGACGGCCTGGGGGAGAGTCCTCCTCGGGTTCTGAAATCCTTGGGTTGTGGCAGGAGGGGAACCTCTTTTGAGCCAGCCAAGGATCCTTTGACAAAGTTGTGGAAGGCCAGGCTCAGGTCCAGATGAAAAATAATCCTTCTTGCTCAAGAAGAAGAAATATATGGATGGAATTTCAATATAGAAAATAAATATGGATGGAATTTCAATATAGGAGAAATATATGGATGGAACCTCACCAAGGGTTCTTTGACTGCAAACTATTGAGTTCTTCTTGCTAGGTTTAATTGGAAAAAGATCTCCCTATCTGAAGGGGGCAACCACTTGAGGCTTTCTCGTGTCCAACGATGCTTCTCTGCATTAGGATGATGTTGAAATTCCAAGGAGCTTTTTTCCGACTGCTGAACCTTTCAGAAGTTCAGATAGGTCAACCTAAAGGATCTATCAAGCACGTATGTAAGTTAATCACCAATATTGATTTTCCCAAAATATGGATGGATGGACCATCCATTTGGGATGGACAACTGACCCTGGGTTGCAGTTTAGAAAGAACAGGCATCGTTTTTCTCTTCTAAACAGGGAGTTGCACCGACGTCTCCTCCAACTTAGTGAGTCTAAGCATGACTTGACTTAAGTAGCAGTCACAGTTACTTACAGAAGTAAGTAACACAGGTCTGAACCCTGGAAGGATTGAATTGCAGGTAGTTCTTGACTTACAACTGTAACTGAGGCCGAAATTTTCCTTGCTAAGTAACTAAGTTGTAAAGTGAGTTTGGCAATTTTGTTGTTAAGTTAGTGACACAGTTGTTAGACCCTCACTGACTTTGCTTGTCAGAAGGTCGCAAAAGGGAATCACATGATCATTGCAACCCTCAGAGATATGGGTCAGTTTTCAAGGATCCAAAGTTTGATCAGGTGACCATGTGGATACTACAATGGTCCCAAGTATGAAAAAATGATAAATCACTTTTGACTGTGACATAAGTCACAGTGCCATTGTAACTTCAGACAGTCACTAAATGAATGGTTGTAAGCCAAGAACTACTGTCTTCTCCTTTGAAACTCCCCTTGGTTGCAGGTCTCCAGCAGGTAATAAATACTGAGGTCTCCCTTTCTGGTGCTGTTCCTGATCTTTTTTTGGCTTTTTTTCTTTCAAACGAAGGTGCTCCAAATATATCATTCCTCCCATGATGAATGTGAGTCCTAATGAAAATGTATGACTGATGGAGGAGGCACCAGTGGGCCATACCAGAGATGCTCCCTTGATGGAACTCCAGATTTAGTCTTTGAACTTCTTTGATGACTTTATGAGGTCCACTTCGTGGAAGGCTGGAGGGAGGCTGGCAGGTGGGAAAGGTGGGAGGCAAGAATGCAGAAATTCGCTCCGGGAACACCTGAGCTGCAGAGTCGGTGTTCATAAAGTCAAAGAGGCGAGAGAAAGACAGACACTGCCAACGGCCACGAGTGCAGAGTGGATGATGGATGGCAAATATTTGGTGCTCAATTAAGAGTTTTCTCAGTCTGGGAAGTCACTTAGAGCTTCCAGCGATTACAAATCTACCTTTATAAGCAGGAGCAACTGCAGGACATGGTCAAAAAAGCCAAGATGGAAACCATGGGGAAAGCTCTTCTTATGACTTATGCACTGGGCAGAGCTTTGACCATACCATTACTGTCCCCAACCCAACTTTTCTGACCCTACTCTGTAGACTTTAGACTTCCCTGCTTAAAAAATTCACCGAAAGGCCTAATCACTAAACATGATTCCCCCCCTTTGTTGCTGTCTCTTTTCAAGTCGGAAGGGCCTTATTTTATTGAATGTGAAACAGTTTCGGAGCCTTATGGTTACAGATAAAGCGGAACTAGCAGTTAGTGCTGAATTTTTTATTCATTTAGAGGCAGTTTCATTAGGTGTGTTAGGAGAGGATGCAAAAAGGCCTGGCTGGTTTCCTAGAAGAGGTTTCACTTTCTGTTCGGATTAGCAAAGCAGAGTTGGCATTTTTACGCAAGATGCGATGCTCAAAAGACTAAGAGGCATTGTTGTTTAGCAATGGGCCCTGATTCCCACACCGGCTGGGTTACAAGCCTGGGTTGACCCAAGTCCAGTGTGAACCCGGCTGCACCTGGTAGACTCACTTGGTGGACGTTGAAGGGCAGAAAGGAAGTAAAAATGAAGGACTGGTACCCGGCTGGCTGAGAAAGGGGCATGCGGTGGGCAGAGGAAGCAAGGGCACATTGCATCCTTACTGTTGTTGACTTTGACTTTTGAGAGTTGACATTCTCAACTTTGTCTGAAGGAGGGAGGCCATCATGAGTGGAAAGAACCTGCCCCAGTTTCTGGCGTGTGCCAGGAAACCAGCTTCTGCCCCTGGTACCTTTAGGAGCCTGGCACATTTCCTTGGAACAAAGAGATTTATTTTTGTATTAAATGTACAGGAAGTCCTTATTTACAACAGTTTGTTTAGTGACCGTTCATAACAACCCTGAAAAAAGTGACTTATGGCCATTTTTCACACTTATGGCCATTGCAGCATCCCCACAATCAAGTGATCAAAATTCAGGCGCTTGGCAACTGACTCATACTTATGACGGTTACAGTGTCCCGAGGTCATGTGATTTCCTGACAAGCAAAGCCAATGGGGAATTCAAATTCACTTAACAACTGTGTTACTAACTGAATACATGGAAGGATTCACTTAATAACCGTTGCAAGGAAGGTCGTAACATGGGACAAAATTCACTTAACAAATGTCTCACTTAGCTAGATGAAGGTTGGGCTCCATTGTGGCCGTACGTTGAGAACTGCCTGGATATGATTTATCTAGATCCCTCCGTTCAGTTCAGCCCCAACCGGATTTCTCCTCTGCCAGGCCAAGGGAAATTGCCTCCCTTACTGACCGACAGAGCTGACCGTTTGGACTCAGGGATCCAGACTGGGGGTTATTTCCATCTTCCGTCCTCGGTTTAATTCTTTGCCCCGGTGAGTGAGCCAGTTTTGAAATCTCTCTTCCTGCGGATTTCATCTAAGGTGACCTTTGCAGAACTACCTAATATTTTATTTACCTTGGGTTTTCTGCCTTTGCTGCTAAATGTTAATGAAGGCGAGGGATTCCGAGGCATGCAAATAAAACATCTTAATTGACTTACGTGCAACCATAACTGTAAATTGGCTACTTTGGAGAAAAAGGGCTTCCGGGGAAGCTTTTGAGCGGGCCGGGAGCATCAGTGCTCCGTGCCTGACCCCAGCCTGGCACAGGCACATGGGAAGGCAGGTGGCACTGGAGGAGGAGGAGGAGGAGGAGGAGGAGGAGGAGGAGGAGGAGGAGACAAGGGGCCCCAGGTCTGCTTTTCCAAAGGGGGCTTCCAGAGACCCACTACCGGTTTCCTCCCCCTTCCACCTCCACCCCCCAGAAGAGGTATTCTGAGGAAGTGCTCTGAAAGATTTCCCTGCTAAGCCCCCCCCCCAAAGGTATCCCTATCAGCCGGTCAAAGCACTGGGGTTTAAGCCAGGCAGGTCACTGGAGAACAGAGCTCAAGCTTGAGCCCACCGCCTCATAAAAAGGAGACAATACTGGGCATCAGGAGGGCAGGCGGAAAAGGGGTTTCATTTGACAATCAGCTTGTGGGCTGATATCACAGACACCAGCAGCCTCCACCTTCAGCTGGAAAAAAAAGAGGAAAAAAACTCTACACCCCACTGCCTCCCCCCCCCAACCACCGCAGGCCAAATTCTTGCAGATCTCTCTCTCTCTCTCTCTCTCTCTCTCTCATCCCTTCTGCCAGCTCAGCACAAGTTGATCAAATGAGTGTTAAGAGGAAGGAATTTACTGTTCTTTTTTCTGTGGAAAAAAGAACTTTCCTTTCCTTTCCTGGTTTCTGAGGTTGAGCCAGGTGCTGGATGAATTATTCATTGACTTGCGTTTGTCTCAGACTGCAACAGAGGGACCAATTTTTTCCTGAACCAGGTTTAAGAAATGCGACACCCAACCTAACCTAACATAGGCTTTAGCATCCGAGATTTCAAAAAAGTTTCAGTGGAGGGGGTCTCCTGCCCAGGAAACAAGATTTCACCCTGCTGGAAAAGCCAGGGTTTGGAGGGGTCTTCTAAAACCCACCCAGGGAGGGGCCCTTTGGGATCTGAAGGGGGCAGGGGGCTCAGGTCCAAAGAAGGGGGGCACCAATTGGGCTGCAAAGCCCCTTCCTTGCTGGAGACAATGTCCAAGCTAAGAGACCTAAAGCAATGCCCTCAGCACATTACTTTTGGGATGGTCAAGTATCAACTGCTTTCAAGGGTTTCTTTCTTTCTTTCTTTCTTTCTTTCTTTCTTTCTTTCTTTCTTTCTTTCTTTCTTTCTTTCTTTCTTTCTTTCCCTCTCTCTCTCTCTCTCTCTCTCTCTCTCTCCTTCCGTCCTTCCTTCCTCTTTCTTTTCCTTCCTTCCTTCCTTCCTTCCTTCCTTCCTTCCTTCCTTCCTTCCTTCCTTCCTTTCTCTTCTTCCTTGTTTTGGCCTGATTGAGGATTTGTTCAGGCAGGCGGCCACCTCTCTGCTTCAAAGTTTCTCGGGTACCTTGTCAAGTCAAGCGAGGCTTGGATGAGCCTATTGAGGTCTCTGGCACACCCCAGCGCTCTGCTGGCCTTTCATTATCCCAAACCGCAGGAGACGGCAGTGGGTGGGTAGGTGGCGGGATATTACCTTCCTTCCAGTCCCCTTCATCTTTTGGCCTAAGGAACCAGGGGGCAACTCTGAGTAGCCCCAGACAATAAGAGACGATACTGATGATGGAGAAAAAGGAGGAAAGGATGAAATTCTGCTTGATTGGGATTAGGAAAAGGCTCAGGAGAGATGCAGAGCCAAGGGAGGGGGAGGGAGGGAGGAAGGGAAGGAAGGAGGAAGAAAGGAAGAAAGGAAGAGGGAAGGGAGAAAATAGCACTGGCACTTAGACTTATATACTGCTTAGACTTACATGCCACTTCATACTGCTTGTAAGAATGTAAGAAGGAAGAGAAGGGAAGAAGAAAGGAAAGAAAAGGCAAGGAAGGAAGGAAATGAAAAACAGGGAGGAAAGTGTGAGAGAGAGAGAATCGCCATGTTCCCCTTTGCACCACATGCACAGAATTTCCCCCGTTCACACCGCATGAGCCTCCCTGAGTTTTCAGGGGTTAAAATGGACAATTCCCAGGGTGGCAGTTTTGTCCTCGGATGAGAGAATGAGACAAGGGCTCCCCCAGAGAGGAGGATGGGCCAGGCAGCTTTCTAACCCTTCCCTGGAGAGGCCTCCTTCTTCCAGAGGTAGCCACAACTTTTTCTGAGCTTCTTGGGGAGGGGGCGGAGGGGGGGGCAAAAGAGCTTGTCTTGCTGATTTACGCCAGGTAGGGAGCAAGGGGCTGAGGCACCCAGAGCTGCCCAAGCAAACATCTTTGTGCGCATGAAATTAGAATGTCAACATTTGATTCATGGTGCTGACCAGGGACTGTGAAACAAATTATATCAGTGGGTGGCAATATTAGTCTAAGCAGAAGACATTTAGTCAAAGGGAGCCACTGAGACGATCCACCAGGGCTTGTCAGCATCACGAGAGCAATGAGGTCGGAAAAGTTTTCCAGAGAGAGAAGAGAGGAAAAAAAAGAAGAGAGAGAGAGAGAAGAGAGGAGAGAGAGAGAGAGAGAGAGAGAGGGAGAAGAGAAAAAGAAGAGAGAGAAGGTGGGAAGGAAGAAGAAGACAAGAGGAAGGAAGAGAGAGCGCGAGAGAGAGAGGAGAGAGGAAAAAAAAGAAAAAGAAGAAAGAGGACAGGAGAGGAGAGAAGAGAAGAGAAGAAAGAGAAAGAAAAAGAAGAGGGAAGAGAGAGAGAGAACTATAAAGACCCACACCTATATTTGTGCATGGTTATCTATGCGATGCAATATCCATGCAACCCCACCCCCCAGCTCACCCCCCACACACACATATGTACACTGCACAGCACAGTTGTGTTTTTAAAAGTCCTTCCAGCTTTGCCCTGCCTCCCTCTACGATTCTCCTGGAATAAAACTTCAGCTTCACGGAGTCTTGAAAAGAAAGAGGCATTTTGGAGCTTATCTCCTGGCCTTCCCACTCTTTTCTAGGGAAATGGACGTTCAATGTAACTTACGAATCTTTTATAGGAAGGAAACTTTGGCTGGAGCCGCAAAACTTCCAAGGAGGGGAGGGGAGAGGAAATTCTCCATTTGGCTGCTGTTCAATTTAAGAAGTACAGATTTGCTTTGGGAAGAGAACAGAGAGAGGAGAAAAGAGGACACTTGAGTTCCTAGGCAGCCACTGCTGGCATTTTAAACCCCCACATTTCACTCCCCAGAGTGGTTTTTTTTTTTTTAAAAAAAATGTGTTTCCTGCAGTGAATTTCGGAAGGCCAAGAGAAAAACTGAAGCGCACAAGGGCTCTATCAAACCCTTCCATATTCTCATATTTATGTTTTCTACCCATTGCCTGCCTCCGTTTATTTTGGCCTGTCTGCACAAACAAACAAACACAGCAAACTATTTCAAACAAACAAACAAACAAAAAAGATGAGATTTAGCTTGCTTTGTTGCCCTTATTTGATCTCCCCTCTAAGGGAAAAAGAGATTGCTTACATTAAAGTGATGCTTTAATTCTTGACGAACCCCGGTGTGACTCCAGACGGGTCTTGTTCTCCGTGCAACTTTTAAACCAAGAAACACTGAAGTGAAACCGCTGATTGTTCTGGCCACTGGATGGAAAAACAGCCACCATAGCAAGCTAAATGTTTAGAAAAAGGGCATTTGTAAACAATTCTATCCCTGGTTTTGATAATAAGGAATGTTTTGCAAGAATGGCCATTGATATGCCAGCATCCTGGGAGCAATTGTTGGCCATCGCTGTTGAAATCTCTGTGAGGCTTTTACATAAAGTTGAGTGCCCTACCACTTCCTATTTTCCTTCTCCCCCCCCCACAAAAAACAGCAGATTTTCTGCAAGTGCCATTGTTAAGAGCCACAAAAGTATCCCTCTTCATTTCAAAGCAGCTAGAAACAAGGGCACTTCTGCCAGGCTCCAACTCTAGCTTTCCTTGGGGTGCCCATTGACATGAATGAGCCAAATTAATCCATGGGGTAACTTCACGGATTCCCACCTCTGCCTATATGTGTTCTGTCCAATGAAAACCATGGACGCCAAGAGAATAGGCTCAGGTTTTCAATTGCACCCTTCATAAAAAAATAAAATCCGTTTCATGTTTCATGCTTTAAAACGGCTGTGCCTAAATGAGCGTGTGAGGAAAACGCCCTGCAATGAAATATTTACACAATGGCTGACCTCCTCCTCGTTTTGCAACCCCAAACGTGCTTTCCTTCAGCCTGAGGAAGGGGCTACATTTTGGGACAAAGCTCATTTTACAAGCCTGCTTGAAGGGTAGCCCTTCCCTTACCCCCGTGAGTAGCCTCATTAAAACCAGCAGGCCTGTTTTGTAGTGAAAACCTCTCTTTCCCCAAATTCACTCTGGGAATTTGTCTAAACCTGCCATTTGGAACAAAGGCCTGTGCAGCTTCAGTGTTGCTGGTAAAGTTGATTGATGCTCCCTTAGACATAAATTCTTGCAAGATTGCAGTTTAGTGTACAGCTGAAGGTTTCTTAGACGTCTCCTCTGGATTACCTTTTCTTTAAAAGCTAAAAAAAAAAAGAGGGTTAAAAACTCTCTACACAGCTTAGATTATTTGAGTGAGGGTGTCTTAGCTTTGTTGAATGTTAAAAATCCATAAGGAGTTAAATCTCATGAAGAATATAGAAAGGAGGGAGGGAGGAAGGAAGGAAGGAAGGAGAAAAAGTGGAGAATAAAGGAGAGAAAGGGAAAAAGAGAAGGAATGTGCAATAAGGGAAAAAGAATGGAAGGAAGGAAGGAGAGAATGATAAAAAGTGGAGGAGGAAAGGGGAAAAGAGAAGAAAAGGGAGCAAAGAATAAGAAAGGAAGGAAGGAGAGAATGGGAAAAAGTAGAGAAGGAAGGAGAAGAAGATAAAAGAAAAGAAAAAGGCAGGGAGGGAGGGAGGAAAGAAGAAAGGAAATCAAATAGATTATTTAGGTCATATTTTATGGCTGGCAGACAATATTACTAATCCTTTGCCATGGCGATAAATAGAAAGTTAGATTTTCTCCAATATTTGAAGGCTCCCTTAGCAAATGCTCCGAACTCAGACCCTTCAGGAGTAATTAGCCAGTGGGGATCATTGCAAACCAAGGCCAAAGCTCTGAAAATCTAGAACAGACGGAGTTGGGAGATCTCCAATTACCTTCAGGATTTCGTAACTTCTCTCGAGGCCCAGGGCAATCAAACGTGCATTATCGGTGGTGTCAAGGGCATTTTAATGCTTTCCTTTATTCGGGGAGAGTTGAATTAAGAGAGGAAGGAGAAACTGATGCGGAGACTCACAAAGCAGCCGGCTGATCTGCTTCCTCGTCCTACCTTCGGAGCAAGGGAGACCTTTGTGTCTCACAGCCCTGGTGCCTTAACTGTATCTTTTCAGCCGCACGGAAATGCTCAAGGATCAGAGAGTTTGAGTCAACAATATTTGGATGTAAACAGATGATCCACAGGAGAGGAGTGACCGTTTCCTCACCCAGGGGGGAAGATGCACCCCCTGAGACAATTGAGTGTGATCAATGCATATAGGGCTTTTCAGAGGGTTGCTAAGGAACCCCCAGGCTCCCCAGAAAAATGCCTCTCGACATACAGAACTCTTTGCCCAACGGAGGAGGGGGAGACAATGCGCCCTGCCCCGCTTCTAAACTTAATTCAGTGGGTTATGAAGATGGCGACAATCATGAGGTCGGTCAGGAGAAGTCAGAGGGGAAAAGAGGGGCCAGGGCACAGGCAGGATTTTGCACTGGATTTTAAATGGGTTTCAGAATAACAGAAGAGTTGGAAGGAACCAGGAGACCCTAGACCATTTCAGACAAAGACAGTTTTAACTGCCAGGAAGTTTCTCCTTCGTTCCAGGTTGGTTCTCCCCTTGGCTACTTTCCATCCGTTGCTTCTTGGAATTAAGGAGAAACGTCCTAATGGTGAGAGCAATCAACCAATGGAACAACTTGCCTTCAGAAGTTGTGGATGCTCCATCACTGGAGGCTTCCAAGAAGCGACTGGACAGCCACTTGTCTGGAATGGTTATAGGATCTCCTGCTAAACAGGGAGTTGGACTAGAAGACCTCCAAGGTCCCTAGCAGCTCTCTTCTGATTGAATCAAGGGCCTCTTCCATATTTCCACATTCACTGAAAGTGCAGCCTTCAAATTTTAAGACGGTCAACAAAAAGCCAGAGTGATGGATTAAAGGAGAGCTGAGACAGCTTCCCATGCATTTGTCTTGCCTTTGTCCTCAATCTTGATTTGCCCTGCAGGTTAGTCTTATCATAAAGACAGTATGAATGAGCCTCTCTCTGCCTTTCCTCATTAATGTGGCAGAAAATGGATGAGAAACGCTCTTGAACTGCGAGGGGTTTGGGCAAGAATTATAGTCCCTGTTTATTTTGGAAGGACTCGTGTGGCGTTCTAAGTAAATATAATGTGCAAATTCTCCCCCAAAATAAACAGCCCCCCCCAAGTAATTGCCTGATATATGAAGTTGACATTTGGGTTTTGTGATTTCTTCTGAAATGGGAAAGTCTAATTTACTTCCTAGGATGAGGCCAAAAAAACCCCCACCAACTGCAAGTAAATTAGAACCATCAGAATTACATGGGGAAGTGAGTAATGTGCTCAGTTTGAGTAAATCAATATTTATTCTGTGGGTTCTCAAATTAACCCAAATCTAGTTAGGTTTCTTTTTGTTTTTGTTTTGAACAAGTGTATAAAAGATAGTGCTTGTTTGACAAGTATATTATGCACAAAAAACCCCCAACATTGTGTTTCTAAAACTTAAGATACCCTTACAAAGATCTCTATAACAGTGTTTCTCAATCTTGGTAGCTTGAAGATGGGTGGACTTCAACTCCCAGAAACCCCCACCCATCTTCAAGATTCCAAGGTTGAGAAACACTGCTCTATAAGGATTTAGCTGTGGCAACTCAGTGCTTTTCAATTGTGGTTCGGAAGAAGTTTTTCATTCCTGGATCATCTCTTCATCAAATGGCCATGCTAGTTGGGGATTCAGAACTTGGCAACTTTAAGACTTGTGGACTTCAACTCCCAGAAATCCCCGGTCCCAAGCTTTCTAAATGTGTTGGAGCATGCTTCCATCATTCTGTTATACATATTGGTTAAATCATCTCCTTGAATTCTTCAATTGCTTTGCTCCTGAGTTTCTGTGAGGGAGCAGTTCTGTAGTTTGGATGGGACCAGAGATGACCTGAATGAAGATTTTCAGAAGGAAATATTTTCAATCTGTCATGGTGTTGGATAGCACTCTACAAGCTGAAAAAGACAATATGGTCCTCCTTCTTTGACTCAGATACTCCACTATAGGTACGAGTGGATGCTTCCAGTTATAAACAAAGAATTGGATCCAGGTTTTGCTACACTTAGTGTCAAACTGTTGAAATTTGTGGAATTTAAAACAGTCTGTTGGAAGTTTAATTCAGGGTGGTGAGTTGATGCCAAGGAGGTTGAGACTGCAACCCAACTCCAAGGTTCCTAAAGATCTTCTTAATCCATCGATTTCTAAAGCACATTTTTTCATACTCCTCTGCCCCCCATATTTATTTATCTCTGAGTACACATTAAATTTGATTGGTTCCATTTAAACAATTTCTTCTTTGAGGGAATAAAAAAAAAGAATCAAGGATTTTTTTGTTATGTATAATTGAGTTTTACCCTTTCTGCGTTAGTGTTGGAGAAAGACCAAAAGAAACACCTGACCATTCAAAGTCTCCTACTTAAGGTTAACTTGAGTTTATTATTCATACTCCTGCCCTTGTGCATTAGGCAAAGCATAAATTCCGCATACTAATTACCATTGATGGGGCATCACTTTAATGAATTCTTTTTAATTAAACTGCAACATAGTGGCTTTGCACGGGGTGATCTATATTCATCCTTAAGCTCTGTTAACCTTCAACTTTGTCTGCAGAGAGCACACATTTGACTTGTTTTAATTCTTTTAAGTAGTAGTAGGAGAATGTGTGTGTGTTTTTGTGTTTGTGCAGAAAGGCAGGGGGTGGGAGAGATAGAAAAAGGAGGAAAAATGGATGCCTTTAGAAAATTTCCTTCCCCGATTTGGAGCCCTCCAAAGATCTTGGACTACAATTCCTTACATCCCCCAAACTAGCATATTGGATAGGTTTACATGATTGAAAGGCACTATAGGTTTTGGGGGGCCCAGTTAGGTGGGGTGACTTCAACAGAAGAAATTACTGCTTAGATTAGTCCCATTAGGGATAAGTATTTGGGAAGTAGGACATAAATGTGCAGAAAACAAAATGGTCTAGCACATGAGGCTCCACCCTTGGCTACTTTATGACTTGTGGACTTCAACTCCCAGAAAATCACGTAAAGGATTAGTACCGCTTTATAAATCCCTAGTAAGACCACAACTGGAATACTGCAACCAATTTTGGTCACCATACTACAAAAAAGATGTTGAGACTTTGGAAAAAGTTCAGAGAAGAGCAACTAAGATGATTAAAACATACGAAGAATGGTTGCAGGATTTGAGTTTGGCTAGTCTAGAGAAAAGAAGGACTTGGGGGTGACATGATAGAGAAAAGGACTCGATATCTTCAAGACCGCCTTCTGCCACATAGTTCCCAGGGACCGGTAAGATCCCACAGAGTCGGCCTCCTCCGGGTCCCGTCAGCTAAACAATGTCAGCTGGCGGGCCCACGGGGGAGGGCCTTCTCTGTGGCTGCCCCGGCTCTCTGGAACCAATTACCTCCTGAGGTCCAGAGCACCCCCACCCTATTGGCCTTCCAGAAAGCGGTGAAGACCTGGCTCTTCCGGCAGGCCTGAGGCCGTTGATCTCGCTGTTGCGATCTGATGAGATCCGGCCACAAATTGGAGTGTATGGGTTTTAATATTTTCTTTTAAACTTTTGTATGGGATATTGTTTGCATTGTTTTATTCTCTGTTGTTAGCCACCCAGACTCTCTCGGGAGTTGGGCGGCATAAAAATGCGACTAATAAATAAATAAATAAATAAATAAATAGTAGTATTCCAGTATTTGAGGGTCTGCTGGAAAGAGGAGGGGATCAACTTATTTTCCAAAGCACCTGAAGGCAGGACAAGAAGCAACGGATGGAAACTACTGGTAACCAAGGAGAGAAGCAACCTGGAATGAAGGAGAAACTTCCCAACAATGAGAACAGTTAACTAGTGGAACTGCTTGCCACCAGAAGTTGTGGGTGCTTCATCACTGGAGGCTTTTAAGAAGAGATTGTCTCAAATTGTATAGGGTCTCCTGCCTGAGGACGGGGTTGGACTAGAAGACCTCCATGATCCCTTCCAATTCTATTCTGATTGGATTCCCCAGAAATGGACAGCATATCCATCCTTGGCTACTTTAAGACTTATGGGCTTCAACTCCCAGAATTCCCCAGCCAGCCATGTTCCCTTAATAACTGTGGCATAAAAGGTCATAGAACAGGAGGCAACACATTTAGCAATTGCCTTGCTTAACAATGGAAATGCTGGTGGCAAATGTGGTTGTATGTCGAGGACTGCCTGTAATTTACTGTCATGTTTCCTCATTTGGAAACCACAGGAAAGGTTGGTGCTAGGGAAGCCCAGGTTTGATCTCACAAACCTACGGCTGTCTCTCTGCCCGCTTTTCCTGGTTAACTATGCCACGCTGTCTGTTTTGATTCTCGGTTGCTTTGATCCCGGTATGATATCAGCTGGTTGTGTGATTCCATCGCATAATCGCTCCAGGGTTGGCCTTTCACGAGCTGCTGGAGGGCTGTTCTCTTCCAGCATATGTTTTCAAAGCAACACCATCTGGTGCCCACCGGGTACCCCCCAATGGCAGCTGTAGAGCAGCCTGCCCGCCTGTGGCAAGAGACTATCATCAGGCGTGGCCCTCTCACCCTGGCCAGGGATGGTGGCCTGAGCAGAGAAGCCGGAACAGGTGTCAAGGAGGAGGCGAAGTTGTAGGAGTCGGAGAAGGGGAGGTCTTCCTAATCACAGGAGAAGCCCTGCGCTTCCTCTTCTGACTGCCTCTGCCCAAAGCCTCCTCTCCACCGTGCAGGGGGCCACTTAGCAGAAGGAAGGCCACCGCGGAGCCAAATGGGAGCTCTCTGCGGAGAAGCATCAAAGCAGCAGGCCAAGAATGGCTGGGGGCTCTCATTGCTGTGCTTGAAAGTCACCTCTTCCTGCTTTCGCACAACTGAGGAGGGAGACGGAAAGGGGGGTGGGGTGGGGTGGGGTGGGGTAGAACCAAGACTGGAGAGAAATGCTCCCAGTCAACCACAAGGCTTTGAACTCGGGTGCTGGCATTTGCCAAGGAGAGCCAGCTGCCTCTTTTCCTCAGGTCTGGCCAGGTGCTCTCTTTGGGTGGTGCTCAGGAGAGGGGATAGGCAGCAAGGGTCGGTGCAGGATGAAGAGGGAGGGAGGGAGGGAGGAAGGGAGGAAGGAAGAAGGAAGGAAGGGAAAGAAAGAAAGAAGAAAGGAAGGAAGGAAGGAAGGAAAGAAGGGAACAAAGGAAGAAAGAAAGGAAGGAAGGGAAGGAAGGAAAGAAAGAAAGGAAGAAAGGAAGGGGGAAAGGAAGGAAGGAAGGGAAGGAAGGGAGGGAGGAAGAAAGGGCGGAAGGAAGGAGAAAGAGAGAA
This sequence comes from Arizona elegans, assembly GCA_022577455.1. Lineage (NCBI taxonomy): Eukaryota > Metazoa > Chordata > Lepidosauria > Squamata > Colubridae > Arizona > Arizona elegans. The sequence goes on along the minus strand of JAKOOJ010000065.1, from coordinate 942,585 downwards.
AGAAAGGGAGAACAAGGGAGGAAAAGACAACAGCATGAACATAAAAGACAGGTGGGCCTTTGACCATATAATAAAGGTTGTCATCTTGATTTTTTTCCACCACACCTTGGGGGCAGAGAGGCAGGGACCTTAACACAGTCAGAGAGTTCCTGGTTCAAAGGAACTGAGGTAGAATGGAAGTGGGGCAAAGAACAGACCTTTTTTAAAAATTATTATCAAGAATGCATTCTATCAAAGTAATCAAAAATTTCTTCCAAAGCCACTGGAATAAAGCAAAAAGTAGATGCATTTCCCCCAAAATGTCCTCCCTGCCTGGCAGCTGAGGATGAGGGGTGCTGAACTCCTACATGCCTGGAGAGCAGCAGGAGAGAGAGTTGAAGGTTGCAGCACAGGGTGAAATTTTTGGCCTGTGCTTTAATGGGCAACATTTTTAACATCTTTAATATTAGTTTCATGGTATATTGCCAGTTTCTGGATTTTGGAGGGCTGCAGGTTGATGTATTATTATTTTACTCCTTCTTGTTGATTTACAATACCAGCTCTAATGAATGCTTTTAATTCATTTTCCCTGTTGGCTGTTTGTTTCCCCTGAGACCGAATAAATATATTTTAAATAAACAAACCAGGGGTCTAACAAGTAAACTTCCCAACAGCCTAAAGTCAACCAAGTCCAATTTTTCTTCTTGGCCTGAAACTCACCTCTGCATCGGAACCCATCCTCTCCCCTTCCTCTTGCTCTTGTCTAACTGGCCAATTACTTTGTTTCCAGGATTATAATATATGTAATGGATAATAATAAAAGCCCGGTACAGTCATCAAAATAAGTGTTCGTTAAGTAGATGGCCGGTGTGACACACACAGTTACTGGAATCTGGTTCATTCATAAAATGACTTATCTGTTCAAAGCAATTGTCAGTTTCCCTTTGTTGCAAGATAATTAAATCAGCTACCCCTAATTATTTATTTTCTGCAATTTACATAGTGAGCCTCTAGGAAAACCCAGTGTACACATATCCTCCTTCCCCAATCTCTTGTTAAAAAAAAAATGGCATGCAGAAATAAATCTAGGCTGAGCTGGAAGGGGGAAGGGAAGGATCACATCTTAATTAAGGTTATGGGAGCTGTGATAGTAACTCAACTGGGTCATCATTGCAAAGAGCCGGAAGGAAGAACCAAGGAGCAGTCAGATGAGGTTCAAACTAGGAGCAGGAAATGGCTTGAGTTAAAGGATACCTGAAAGGACTTTGTATTGACTCATAATACTCTAATTTTTGGATAATTCTCTCCCCCCACCCCAAGTTCCTACCTGTTGCAGGTATGATGGCTCAGTCCAGTAGCAGCTCTGAGAACAATCACTCACAAGATCTTCTAGTCTTCTAGCTGACCAGCAAAGTTTTCTCTGTGACCCTTGTTAGGCATGGGTCCTTTGGCTGGTGAGGTTGGTTATTGGTTGATATCAGATGCAGATGGAGGACGGGCATTGAAATCAATAGGGCTAGCTTAGCCAAGCCTTATGGTTTATTTTATTTATTTTATTTTTGAATTTGTATACCGCCCTTCTCCCTGAGGACTCAGGGCGGTGAACAGCCAAATAAAAACATCAAATACAAATATTAAAATTTGTATTGTGGTTGTGCTTCTCAACTTCAGCCACTTTAAGATGGGTGGACTTCAACTCCCAGAAATCCCCACTCAGCATGTCCACCTATCCAAAGTCCAGACACTTTTTGAAAAAGCACCTTTGGGACAACCATGACCTGGGAGACTGAGAATCTCCGTAGACACCCATCTTAAACTGGCCATGATTGAGAAACTCTGCCCCCAATGGAGTTCAAGTAGTCCAAGCTTGTGGTCTAAATCTCCACCTCCATCTACCCAAATTTCCTATCTTCCCATTTAATGCAGACCCCAGTAACACAGAAGGAGCTCCCTCTATGGCTCCATAAATAATATTATTTTGAGGGTGGGGTGGGGGGTTCTTGAACCAGGCACCTTTCAACAGCTGGAGACAACAAGGGGAAGGGAAATGATGGGAAGTGAAAGAGAACATTGTGTAAGTTCCAGGGTGTGATCCCTCCACGTGATCCCTTGGAAGATCCCATGTTCAATGGTTGTTCTCTCATCCCAAAAGCTTCCAAGAGCCTGAGGGGGTGGGAGGTGAGACCCTTTGCCTCTTGGAAATCCCTCCCAAAAAAGGAATAGGGTGGCCTCCCTAGGAAAGGATGAAAATACTCCATCTCACCCCGGTGGGGTCAAAGTGTCCATGACCGTATGAGGTGTTCAAACCATTGCTAAGGTCCTTCTGTTTGGATTGCTACTATTTGTCCCATCTCCATCCTGGTTTTGACAAAGCGACATCGTTGGAGTTGGCTATAAATCAACAAAAATAAAAAATAAACCTTGACATCACAGAGAAGAACAAAGTGGTGGTGTTTTTTCGATCTGCAGGTCGTGAGAAAGGCTGCCTCGAAACTGACAACAATAAACTGTTGCTATGCATATAGACGAAGCGAGCCTTATGTTTTGTATAAACATTAGGAGTCCGGGAGTCTCTTTTTCAGACTGACACAGTTTATTAAAATGCAAGAAGATTTCATAGGCTGCACTTTCCTTCACTGGATGCATGAGGAAGGAACATCAGGGCTCAACTTAAGTGCAAAGGGGCCCCAGGATTTCTCTTCCTGCCTGCAAGAAACGTAGCTGACAGAAATACATGTGAAGTCGAATTATTCCTATAACTTCCAAAATGTTGAAGTCTTCTGTGGTTGCAAAATCCATCACAAAGGCTTTGGAAACTATTGTTCTATCGGTGAAAAGCAGCTGAATTAAATAGTAGAATGAACACATGTATCCTTAAACATGTCCCTTGGAGTGCCAATCAGAGAAAGATGCTAATTCATTGAAATGTAATTGTTTAACCCACTCAACAGCTAAAATCAGATGATTTAACGAGTCACGTGGACCAACAGGGATACATACCCATAGAACTTTAGACTTGGTCTGGAGTGCAGGGGGCCACTTTAAAATTTAAACATAACTGAAGTTCATGAATTGAAATAATTAATAAGGTTGTCATTGTTGTCACTTTAATATTTGGTTGGAGCAACTGCTTCAGTCTTTTTCGTTTTAACTCTGGACTTGCCCAGAACATTGGGATTGTGTGGTGTGTGTGTGTGTGTTGCTAATGGCAATGTTGATCGACCCCCATGGAGAGGGAGCCCGTGCAAAAGATGCTTTACTATTCAGAAACAGGTGCTTTTCCCCCCCAAGGAAAGAAACCCACTCAAAAGGCAGCCCCACCACTGAATCAGAAAAGTGGCTATCCAGAAATGCCATTTACTGGACTGCTGGGAAGGAAGGAAGGAAGGAAGGAAGGAAGGAAGGAAGGAAGGAAGGAAGGAAGGTAGGTAGGTTACAGAGATGTAAAATACAAGGAGAAAGAAAACTCATCAGAAATTAACTTTGGACCCTTCTCCCCTCCTGGAAGTTTTAAAAAGTTTTGATTTGCCCTTAATAATTCTTGGCCGATGGCACCACAAGAAAACTTTTGGGAGAGGCACCCAACAAGCTAGATTTGCTTATTGGAGGAAAAATAACCAAGGCTCTAAACTGTTGTTTTTTTTCCTTTCTTTTCCCTTTCTTCTTTTTCTTCTTCTTCTTCTTTTTTTTTTTTGAGAAAGGGAAAAAGAGAGAAGTGTTTACTGAAATTTGGCAGAAGCAGCCTGGCTCAGAAGCCCGGTTTTCTGGCCCCATCCCTCTTATATTTTAATTTCCCTCCTTTCAAGACCCCCCTCTTCTCCCCTCCCCCTCTCTTGGCTTCCCAAACAAGATGCCAACACAATTTGCCCTGCCCTGCAAACAGACAACTCCCTCTCTCCCCCACCACTTCTAAAAAGGAAAGGCAAAGAGAAGGGCGGGGTGGTGGTGTCGCGGGGGTTTGGATCGAGAGAAAGAGAGAGGGAGGGAGGGAGAGAGAGAGAGAGAGAAAGAGAGAGAGAGAGAAAGAGAAAGAGAGAGAGAAAGAGAGAGAGAGAGGGAGAGAGAGAGAAAAGAAAACGCATTGAAATTCCAAGAGGTTCCCGAGGCGGTTTCCTAGTCTCTGGGTCAGAAATGTGGTGGTAAAAATGCCAGCTTTTTGTCTCGGGGCGGGGGGGGGGGGGTGGGGAGGCGGGAAAGGGGCGGGAGGCAGCTCCAGCGACATCGGTGGTGGCCCTGCCCGGCTGCCCCCTTCGCTGCCTTTTCCCATTCAGGGAATGAAGTGTCCTGAGAGGCTGGTTTTGATCTAGTCAATTGGAGAAAGTGACAGGGTTCTAATATATTTGTTTAATGCTTTTCAGTGGGGGTGGCGCGGATGGGACGCGCGGGGGGAGGGGGCGGGGGCTTTCACACTCTTCCCCTCCCCAATGAAGCCCGGAGTGGAGAGAGAAACTGAGGAGGGGGATGGAGAGAGAAAGCATTTGGTGGATTTCTCTCTCTCTCTCTTTCTTTTTCTCTCCCCACCCCGCTTGCTAATTCTTCACTTTCTGCCTGGCGCTGCTGGTTTGGTCTGCAGCGAGATTGGAACGGAAATTTATATAAATATATCTATTTACTCTCTTTTTCCTCCCTTCCCCTCCCCTCCTTTCCCAGACGACTTGAGGAGGGGGGGGGGCGGAGAGGGAAGAAACAGCTGTGAAGTTATTGTCCGGGGTTGGAAAGCTATTGTGCTCCCCCGGCGGGCGGTCCAAAGCCGCCTTTCCACAGGCTGTAATTGAAACATATTAATTAGATAATTTGTTGTTAGTTTAAAAGAAACAAATACGGCCCCCTTCCTTCTTGGGTTCCCAGCCCGGCGTTCCTGCCCCTTCGTATCTCCCCCACCCCCGTGTCCCAAGGCTCCTTCCTCAGCCCCAGTGCCTGGGGGGGGGCGTTGAGTTAGGGGTGCTTTTCCTTTTCCTTTCAAGTAATCCCGAAAGTTGTGCAGCGGCTTTGAAAGCGAGCGAGGACTTTGGGAAACAGATGGAAAGTTTCCTTTATTAAAGGGCATTTTAATTCTCCTGTTTATTTATTTATGGCTGCGGAAGAAAGTCGGCTGGCTTCTCCCAGGCTAATTGTATTCCGTTTTTTTTTTCTTGTTTTGTTTTAAGTGATAAAATCAGCTTCTTTTTCACCTCGTGAGGTGGGATCTCGCCCCGATTTCCCCCCACCCATTTGGTTTAAATTCCTGGCGCAAACAGGTGCTCAGGGACTTCGGAAGAGTCTGGCGCCTTTTGACAAGAAAAAATGTCCCCTTTCCCTTCTAAAAAAGCTGCCGTTCTCAAAAAGAGTCGAATTGCGAATGCCCCAATAACAGACCCAATGCCGAAAGTTTGGGATGGGAACAGCCGCCAGCGCGCCTGGTCGGAAAGAGAGAGAGACGCTTCAAGTGCCGCGGAGTTCCGCAGGCTAACTTGCACATTTTTGTCAGACCAGACGCAGGAAAGCTCCCGGCCACCTTTTGCTAGGGACTTTCGCAGCTCGATCCAGAGAAGACGGGCTTCATACTACCTCAAGCGCACCTGTTGCTAAACTGTCCTGCCCCAACAAGTTAAGGGATCGAGCAAGTTCTCCTCTGTTTACTCCAGAGTAAACCGGCTGGGCCACTGTTTTGGGAGGCCCCGCCGCATTCTCCTGTGGGGGAAGGGAGTTGAGTGGCAAGATGGGAAACCAAGTCTGGGGAAGAGAAAAAACTGCTCAACGCCACGATTGCTACTCAGGTCAAACTAATACCAGACCGCCACCCCCCCCCCCATTTCCGTCTGCCTGGGGGTGGCGGCTGCCAGCTTCTTTCCCTGTTTATTTAAAAGGACCCGCTCCCACTCTTCCGGCCTTCAGGGGCACACCCCCACCCCCCACCCCCCACGCCAAGCGTGGCTGGACTACAATCTCCCAACCCTGCGATTTAGCCCGTCTTCAGACCTACTTATGAGTAAACCTACTTATAAGTAGCCAGACCTACTTATGAGTAAGCGGAAGCTGGGCTGCCATTTGGTTCAGTTGGGGAGTTCTGGATCGGGCTCCCGGTTTCCTTTCGGGACGCAATTTCTCCCCTAGATTAACTCTGGGGAGATGGGTTGGGGGGCGCTATGCCTTTCTTCACCCCCCTTGTCCCCTCCCCTCCCCCACCCATCTTGGACTCCGCCGTGGACGCTTCCCCTCGCCTGAGCAGGGCGATCTAATCGTGGGCTGCTCTTGGTGAATGGGGCGACTCGCCCCCCCCCCTTCCCGCCCTGTCTTTAGTAGCCCGGTGCATTTTAATTAATCCAATGGTGCGTTGTAGTTACACAGGCCGCCTTTCTCCTAGGAGTGGGAGGTGAATTGGGCCCGTTAGACCAGACCAGAAGCAGCCACGCCACAAATCTCCGCTGTTTACATTGAAGGGGGGCGTGTGGGGCGGGGGGCATTTCCAAGGCGACGCTTGGAGTCCGGCGCAAAGTCCCTTTTAAAGGGCCACTCTTAAATTCCTCTGGGGAAGCCCCTTCGGGAGGCGCATGGGTTACTTCCGAGTAAACAGGCGGGGGGCTTCAGTCTGGAGTCCATCCCACAAATGCACAGCCGAAAAGGGGGTTAAAAGCTTGGTAATTAATGCCAGCCAAGGTCCAAAATCCTGGAAGGCTCACCGCCACTGGTGTTACCTTATTATTCTACTTTTATTACCTTTTCCATCGCGGCGAGGAAAAAGTTAGCGGCCGCCGCCGCCCCCAGCTTTTTCTCCGGGAGGAAACGCCACGCAAGCCACAACGGTGGACGAACCTCGGAGGGGCTACCCAGCGATCGACTCAGGCTGCCTTTCAACCGGAGAAGCGCCAAGGCCGCGGGGCTGGATTGGGCAGCGCCCGGCAGAACCCTCCGTTCCCCGCGGGATTGTGAGCCGAGGCCCTCGACGTTCCTGTTGAACTCCTGCCTTCCGAAGGGCGAACGAACGCCTGGGGAAGGCCGGGGGGGGGGGGGGTGTCAAACGGGGCCCAATCCCGCAAAATCAAAATATCGGATCCTGAAATCAGGAACCGGTTTCTCCCTCTCGAGGTTTCTAACTAGCGAAGAGGTGGGCGCCCTCGGCTTCTTGACTCGGAAGTAAGCCCCTTTCGTGGGCTTCTCTCTCTTTGGCGGCGTAACCCAATTTCCCAGAAGTTCTACCAAACGCTGCCGAAACTTTCCGGAATTTGGGCTAATCCCGCTTTAGCGAGGAAGCCGCAGAAAACTCCGTCCTCCCCTTCCAGCCCGGTGCTCTGCCTGGCACCAGCTAATCAGACCAGAAATCCGAAGATACAAATCAGCTTCTGAAATCTTCTTGAGGCTGTTTCGCTTGTTCTCCCCAGAGAGAGCCTTCCCCCCTCCCCCGCTCCGTTCATTTAGGTCCCCTTCCTCCGGAAATAATTTATGCAAAGCGAATTGGCCTCCCCTCCCTTTTCAGCTCAAAAAGAAGACCGAAAAAAGGAAAACCGCCTTTACATCTTTTAATGAGAAAATATTATTTGGACGGCTAGTTTCATAATTTAAAGATAGACACTTTGAGGGCCAAAAAAACAAAACAAAAACAAACAAACCCCAAACCCAACCGACAACAATCCAAACACCATATCAAGAGAAGCAATAATAATAATAATAATAATAACAAAAAAAGTCAGACCTTTGCCCGAAAACACGCATGCTGAAGATATTCACAAGAACATTCATATTTTAAATATCATGCTCATCCTGTACAAGAACAAACCATCCACGTGGGAACGAAAGAAAGCGTTCGGGCCCGACCCTTCAAGAAACCCACCCCACCCTCGGAACCAACCCACAGCGCTCTTTTCTCCGGCTCCTCCTGCGTCTCTGAGTGCGCCCCCTCCCAACTCCCCTCAGGATCCGCTCCCCCTCCCCGTTTCTTTCACAGCTTCGGAGCAGCGCCTCCCTACCGCGGGGCCCCTTGACCAGGTCACACAAAACGGTGGGCGAGAGGAGCTGCACGCTAGCTATGGGGAGAAAAGGAGGGACGCGGGATAAAAGTGCATGGACACAATTGGCAGTCATCCGCGTTCACAGACACTTTACACATTTCCCACTCCGGGTGTGTCTGCAAAACTTTCAGGGGGAAAAAAGTGAGATGCTCCACTTGGCTGGGTAAATTTAGGGGCCTCCCTTCCTCCCGCCCGGGGCGAGCTCCCCCTCCCCAAACAGAGGAAAATGGCCAGCAGAGCCAAAACTGGGCAACGAAACCATTTCAGAGCCTCGCTTTCTCCTCGCGCAGAAATCAAACTTTAAGCGTTGCAGGAGTGAAAGGGCTGAAACACACCCACGCGCGCACTCACGGGCGGGCCGGGGAATCGTCTTGCCGCCTTGACAAGGCTTCGTCCGCACGTGGGGCCGTCCCAGTCCAAGTTTATCGCTTCAAGCAAACTCCCACCCAAGTTTGTGCTCAGGGGTCCTTCCCAGCCGTTAGCCGGCCGCAGCAGCCCGATTTCCTCGCAAGTCAACCCCCGAGGGTGGAAGGCACTGACTTCCGAGTAAGCGTCCGTGGGCGCTGACCGGGAGGGAAAACCGGCCGGGTCCCAACCACCAGATCCAGCGGGTGGATTCTGATCCCCCAAAGTAGAGGATTTCCAACGCCGGTCGCTTTGGGGTGCTGGCTTGCCCGGGGCCCCAGGCGCGAATCCTCTTCTGCGCGAGTTCCCCCCGCGTTTCCCCACTCGCCAATGCCGTCTTGCAACGTGGAGGAGGCGGCGGCATCTGGAAAGGCGAAAGGGGAGCCTGGCGCGCGAGGAACCGGCGGAGCTGGGAACCGACAATCAACCTTGCGAGGAGTGCCAGCCTCACTGCCTGCTTGCGCGGTCCGAGAAGGTCGCTTAGGGAAGAAGCCTTTGCAAAATCCCCGCGCGTCCGCGAAAGGAGGACGCCGGACTGCTGCGAGCCCCTCGCCTCTGGAGCGCAGCCCCTTTCGGATCGTGGCCCCGGCTTCTGGGTCCGGCGGCGGTGGGAAAGAGGAGGGACGGGCTGGCTCCAAAGCCCCAACCGTCTTGGGGACCTTCGGACGGCCGCCTCGCCTCGTCTCGCCGCTGGTTCCTGGGCGGAGGGCGGCGCCGGCCGGGGTCAGTGGACCGCCACCACGGCGTGGAGGACGGAGGGCGGCCCGGTGAGCGTCTCGCTGGGGGTGGCGGGGCTGCCTTGGCTGGGCGCCGTCTGCGTGGAGGGCGGGCTGAGCGAGGGCGGCGAGTTGGGCAGCAGGGCGGGCAGGGCCGGGACGGTGGCGGCCGGTGTGGCCTTGATGGGCACCGGGATGGCCGGCAGCGTCTGCCCGCCATGGCACAGCGGCTTCAGCGGCATTCCGTAGGCGGCGGCGGCAGCAGCAGCGGCAGCGGCGGCCGCATAGTCCCCGCCGGCCACCGCGATGGGGGCGGCCGGGTCCAGCATGCCGGCGGGGCTGTAGACGTGGGGCCAGGCGGGGGGCAGCTGGTTGGGCAGCGGGTAGGCGGCCGGTCCGGGCGGCATGGCGGAGAAAGGCAGCGCCCCGCCGCCCCCGCCGCCGCCCGGCCCGGGCATCTTGTACTCGCGGGCGATGATGTTCTCGATGGCGAAGGGGTGCTTGAAGCCGGAGGGCGGCGGGACGGGCAGCCCGTAGGGGCCGAGCGGCGCGGAAGAGGCGGCGGCGGCGGCGGCCAGGGCGCCCAGGCGGAGCTTGGCCTGGGCCTGCAGGTAGTGGGCGGCCTCGGGGGGCGGCTTGGAGGGCGCCAGCGGGTCGGCCTTGAGCACCTTGAAGCGTTTGCGGCGGCGCAGGAAGCTGCCGTTCTCGAACATGTCCCCGCAGCTGGGGTGCAGCGCCCAGAAGCTGCCCTTGCCCGGCTGGTCGGGCCTGCGCGGGATCTTGATGAAGCAGTCGTTGAAGGAGAGGTTGTGGCGCAGGGAGTTCTGCCAGCGCTGCGTGTTCTCCCGGTAGTAGGGGAAGCGCTCCATGATGAACTTGTAGATCTCGCTCAGCGGCAGCATCTTCTCGGCCGAGCTCTGGATGGCCATGGCGGTCAGCGAGATGTAGGAGTAGGGCGGCTTCTGGTCGCTGTACGTGTTGCGGCCCGGACGGGGCATGGTGGAAGCGGCTGCGCCGGCCGGGATCTGCAGCGCAGGGAGGCGGAATTAGCGGGCTGGGCGAGGAGGGAGGGCGGGGAGGGGGCGGGGGCGCGTCCTGGCCCCCCTTGGGCAACCTTGGCTCACTCTCTCTTTTGGGGTGGGGGGCGGGCGGAGCCGGCAACTTCCCTCCCCGGGCTGAGCACGGCAGGCTTGGGGAGGGGGTGGGGGCGGTCTCTCGGCGGGAGGGGCGAGCCCAGCGGAGGCGACCTCCAGCCCGGCCTGGCCGGCTGACAGCCCCGGGACCACCCCTGCGGGACGACACCCCGCGCCTCGCGGTCCTCCGGGTCTTCCCCTTTCTTTGCCACCCGCCCCTCTGGCACGCCGAAGGGCAGGCTCCTCCGGCGGGGGCGGCGCTTTCCTCCGGCCGCCCGAGAGCTCCGCCGAGCCGCAGCAGCCGGCACTGGGCACAAGCCGCCTGGCCGCTCGCTCGCTCTCCTTTCCGTTTTATGCGCTGCCCCCGATCCCTCCCCTCCCCTCCGCGGGCTCCCGACGGCTTCCCGGCGCTCCCAATTTGTAACGGCTCGCCCCTCCCCGTAAGCAGGTCCAGCGCCAACCGCAGCCAGCGGGGAGGGGGGGGCACCGTCCAAGACCTCCGTCCCCCCAGAGCCCCCCCCGCCCCCCCTCCCGCCCCGGGCACTCACTTCACAGGCGCCGCGAGCGAGCGGAGTCAGCCGGCGAACGGCGCCCGGAGCCTTCCTTTCTGCGGGTCCGGCCGGGGCTCCCGGCTTCCCGGGAAGGGGGTCTGTGGGCGGGAGACCCGGCGGCCCCTTTCTGACTCTCCGCAGCCGCCGGGCTAAGCAGCCCCGGCCGTGCCCAGCGCTGGCGCGGCCGCCTCCTCCTCCTGCTCTTGCCGCCTGCCGCCCATCTGAGCTTGGCAAGCGGGGGCTGGCGCAGAAAAGGCCCCCGTCGAGGCGCCGCGCTAATGGGCCACTTTCTTCGCTCTGCGATGACACCCGCCGGGGAGGGGGGAAGGGGCGGGGCTCCGGGGCCGGCGCGGAGGGGGTCACTGCTTGCAGCTCCGCCGCTCCCCCTCCCCGGCACGCGGGGGGCCAATGGGAAGCGCTTCTGGGCCGGCAGAGGGGGGAGCGGCCAGCCTCGCCCCCCACGAAGAGCTGCGGCCGCCAACCAACCGGCCTGCCCGGCTTTTGCGCCCAAGGAGCTGTGTTCTCGCCCGCCTGGCGACTCCGCTAGAATCCGAGCCGCTGCCCAGCGAGGTGGGCGGGAGCTATGCTGGGGCAGCCCGACTTATTGGCGGGAGGGGCGCCTCGGCCTGGCCGGCTGCCCGTCCGCTCACCCCAGCTGCAGAGGGCCAGAAGCCCGCCACGCCAGGCTCCCCCTTCCCAAGGAAGCGTAGGGCAGCGGGGGTAACTTCACGGGCCCCCAGCTTCGGGCTCCATTGCGGCGCAAGTCCCACTCGGTGGGAAGAAGGTTGCGCCTTCCAGGAGGGCGAAGGAAGTTCAGCCTCCGGCGCTGCCCGCTTTGCCTCAGGATGGGAGGGCGGGGGCGCGGGGGCCGGCCAGAGGAAGATGGCCGGGTTGGGACAGCCGTTCCTCGGTTGAACGGTTGCGGCGGCCTTGCTTTTCTCCCCTACACATTTTCCCGCAGGAGCAGGGGGCGGGGGCGGGCAGGGCCCGAGACCCTGAGTCTTGGGTCTTCCGCTAAAAGCGAAATCTTCCCGGGAGAGTCCGAGGCGAGGGGAGCGACCCGGGGTTGCTGCGTAAAGATGCCAACTTGGCAGTGGGGCGGGAAAGCGCCGCCGAGATCCAGGCAGCGCCGCCGCCTTTGAAGCGGCCTTCTCTCCGCCCGCTCCCCTTTCCCGCCGGCGCTTCGGGAGAGGCAGGACCCGACCCAGGGAGGGCCCGCCAGCCCAGCGGTTAACAGCTGGACGGGGACGGGAGCGGAATCCGGCTGCCCCGATTCCTCGCAAGCGCAATTCCTCTCCATTCAGCCGTTCGGCCGAGCTGCCTCGATTCCCGCCGCTCTTCCCCGCCTTCCAGGGAGGCCTGGCGGTCGATAAAGCCGCTTTTCCCGACGGCCGTAGAAGCGAAAGAGGTGAGCAAATCCCCGCCTCTCGAGACGGGCTGAGCGGGGGCCTCTTGGGTGCTCAGCCGGGGATGACTAGCTAAGGCGGGCCGGTGGGATGGAGTCGTTCCCTTGAGGCGCCATCCTATCCTAGTTTTGAAGAAACGGGTCTCTGGGACCGCAGTTCGCCTTCAGACGTTCGCCTCATGAACGCCGGGGGTTTCCGCTAAGGTTCTAGTCCTCATGAAGGGAGAAGGGCGGTGGGAGGCTCCATCAAATGGATATTCTTCGCCTCGCACCTCCTGTTTAAGCCTTGCTCTCGGGGATCATCAGGCCTCTGGCTCAAAGCAAGCCTGATCAAAACCTTCACAGGAGAACTTTCTTGGGGGAGAGGCAAAGGACCCCCTCCCCAAACCATCCCAGCCCCCCCCCCCCCACTTCCTTCCCAGCTAAAATTCCACCAAGGACTGCAAAAATGCCCGAACTGTATTCACGTCTAAAAGAGTGGCATTCTTGGCTCCTTGATCTCGCTTAGAAGCCTTAATGAGGAAAGTGGGCAGCGCAGCCCTCTCTGGCTAGCGGGGAAGAGAGGGAGGGAGGGAGGAAGGAAGGACCAAGGAGACCTTAGGAGGAGAGGAGCCGGAGGGAGGGAGAACCTGAAGGAGAATCGGGGAGGGGTCTCTCCTTAGTGGTGTCCTTTCCAAGCCTAGCCAAAGATTAACCGAAACAAACCTGGCCGCTTTTCCCGAAATGGTCTCGTGGAACTCCGCGCCACTTGAGGCACCACGATCTGTGCCCAAATGCCCACTCGGAGAAGGTGGGGCCCTGGAGTCTTGGTTACCCGTTTCCCCAGGTCTGTGGAAGTGGGGCGTGGAGATTTGGAACCGCTCAAACCTAAACCGTTCACTTCACAGGGCGATTGTCTGGGCCATACAAGGCGGAATAGAGGGGGTGGGTGGGTGGGGAGGAAGGATTGCATACCCCCGGCGCGATCCCCTTTGGAAAGGTGGGGATGCACATCTTGAATCCGTCACCAGTGGGTCGAAATATTATCCTGGGGGCGTGGGAGGACGCTTCTTCTCTTGCCTCCCCACCTTAGACAGAGACAAGATACCCAGAGAGTTAAAAAAAAAAAAACTCGCCCGCGGAAATGCGCGCAGAGGGAGGGGTTGCGGGTACTCGGAAAAGCCGTAACAAGGGCCCGATTCTGCTACTAAATCAGGCCGGGTGTTTCGCGTAAACCCGGAGTCTTGCGAATGGACGGCCCGAAAGAAACCGGGCCCCAGAGCGGGAGGGTGATTTCCCCCCACACCCCTCCTTTTCTTTTAACACTCACCCACACTCACCCATCCACCCACCCCATTAACCACATTTTTGTTGCTGGTCAATAACTCACCGAAACGTAACTTAAACACGACGAATTTAGGAGATTAAACAATTTCATTAATATTGAAATGGCGGCGGAGCCTCAGTGAGGCCGCTTGAGATGCAAACGCACGTTTTTCAATATTAACAGAAGTACTTGAAGGGGAGGATAATGTCACCTTCTTAATTCAGCAAAAATAAAGCGCGCGGTGAGGGGGGGAGGGGAGGGGAAGGCCGGGAGGGAGGGAGGGAGAGAGAGGCAGCGTCTGAGGAAAAGTCCGGGGCCAATGGACGCCTGTATAGGAGCTCGGGGGCGCACGGTTGCAGCTCTGTTCCCAGATGGGATTGGGAAGAGATGCGGAAGCCCCCTCCCTCCCCCTCTCCTTCCCCCTTGCGAAAGACCAAAAAGCAGGAAAGCTACGTCCCAGCGGATCCCTCCGTAATCTCTTGCCAGTAAACCTTGGTTGCTATTAAAAGTGCGAATGGGATTCTTGTTACCCAGACCTTGGACGGAATAAGATTTACTTCCGAGGAAAGACAGCAGGAGCTGCACAGTAGCCTATTCTTGAAACTCCGGGCGAACGGTTTAAATTAGGCGACCCTTCCCACCACCCACCCCCGTCCCTCTCTTCTGCTATCCCCAGCCTTGAAAAGCCTTTTCATGCATCTTGGCCCCCCTCCCGCCCTCTTGACCCATGGATTCACGCAACAGTTTGGGTTAGAAAAGAGGCGCTTGGTCGAGCTCTGACTTGCTCGAGCCTCCTTGAACAAAGGCAGTCTATCTTCGAGAGGCTGGGAACCAGAAAAAGAAACAGACAGCACCCGCCACTTTCAGGATTACGCTCTCCCCCCCACCCCCGCGAAGTCTGGGAGAAGTAACTTGGTTGGGCCTGGATACTCCTTGGGCTCCTGGAAGGCCGGGAGAAAACACCCGTACACCTCGACTGATGACCCCCGAAAGAAAACCGAGAATTTTTCTTGTAATAAAAAGCAAGTGGTTCTTTTTCCTCGCTATCCCTCTAAGGCCCCGAAATAACAAGCGGTGGGCGCAGGTTCCCGGGAAAACAACGCGGAGCGATTTTTAGGTTTCCCAATTGCGTTTGGCAGGTTGGAGAGGGCAACCGGGAGTCCCGCTCAAAAGAGTCTGGCTACCAAGGGGGGGTGGGGGGGAGAGGAGGGTTGGACCTAAAGAGCCCCCGCCGTCCTGCAAGCGCTGCAGGACCACCAGGCCTGCTCAGTCTTAGGTTTTCTGGGCGCCCCTCGCTCAACGAAAGAGGCGCCGTCCGGTTGCCCGGAGAGTCCAAGCGCCGGATTTTCTCCGGAGCAAAGAAGCCGCCTGGCAGCCCGCTGGTCTGGAAAGAAATCCAAGTCGGGTGGGGGCTCCAGGAGGGACGCGGGGAGGTAGATCCGCGTGGCCGGAGGAGTGGGGAACCCCGTTATACCCTCACCCACCGGCCAAAGGCCACTTTCTGGGAGGAAAACCACCTACACCTCAGCAGGACGGGTCAACAGCCTGGACGGGAAGGCTGCGTTGTCACATAACTTGCGAGTCATCCCAAGAAATACGCGTCTTTTGCGCTTGAAATTAATTTTAGAATCTACCCGGCTGGGGCCGCCACGTGATCCACCCCTTTCTTTGGGAACCACCTTTCCCCTTTCAAGAGAAGGGCGCCTGGCATTTAACCGGGGGCAGCTCTTTGGCTCTGTTCAGACAACCAGGTCAAGGAAGAAGCTGGTTAGTTTACACCGTGCCTCTTTTTCTGGGGCTAGAAAAGCCGGTTAGTTAAATTCCGGGTGTGCAGGTTAGGTTAGGCTTCCCTCTAGCAAAGGGTTCTTTCCGAGAGCAGGGCAAGGGTGTCTTGTGAACACGGTTTTCTGCGTGCAAACGGAACAAACAGGCTAGGAAGAGTGGGGGGAGGGGGGCTTATGCAAATCAGGCGCCAGAAGACGCGTTGGGAAAACGGGACCCAAATCCCCGAAGTCACTTCTATCCCGTGGAACTCCATCAAGCTCAGGAGGCCTCGATGGGCGTCCGGGGGACTCTGAGCTAAGCCCTCTTTCCCACAAGGGAGACCACACACCGACTCCCAGATTTGCCAATAATTTATGCTAAGTTTCTCTCCATAAATCCTCAATTCGCTTCAGTGGTGAGCCTGGGCGGGCGGCCCGGCAGAGGGGAGACCCCCCCCAAGAGACCCCCCCCCCGCCACCCTATTGATTTTATCCGCGGGTTTACACGCAGCTGTAAGATGGGCGGGGGTGCCTGTCACTTTTGCGCGGATGCCCCCCCCCGCCTTAAAAAAAAAGAGGGGAAAAAATCACATCCCCTTTTGCAGAGCAGTTCTCATAATCTTGTTAATATTGACAAAAACGGTGCGGAGGGGAAGAGGGCGGCGGGAGGGGTCCACTCCAAATCTCCCAATTTGAAACGAGGGCCGTTTTTGTTCTTGGCGTTACCCTCAGTCCAGAATTTGGGGGTGCAAAAATAAATAAATGAAATCGTGGCGGGGAATTAGGGGAGACTCCGCCCTCCCTCCTTATCTTGGGGGGGTCAAGTGAAGAAACGGTGTCAAAAACCCCTTGCGAGATTTCGACGTTTGTGTGTGTGAATGGATGTGTGTGTGTGTGTGTGTAACAGTCCGTGTATTTGTGGGTCTGCGTATGGAGTCTCGGTTGTAGACTAACCGGAAAAAAACGAAATAAACCATTTATGGACTGCATTCATTCCCCCAACAGGTTTTACCCGGATTCTGAATGAACGTCTCTCTCGTCCGTTTCTCACAACATCCTAACCCTTAAATTAACCGAAAGAGCCACTTTTACAGAGTTAAAAAAAAAAGTCTCCACGGATTAAAACCAAATGCAAGCTTCACGGGTCGTCTGAATGCAGGCCGCCTAGACTCTTTCCCTGGTCATGCTGGTTATCCGGGGCCGCTTCGGATCGGTGGGAGAAACCGCTCCCCCCCCCCGCCGCCGCGCCTTCCAGTCCTTATCAGCCCCCTCCCTCCTTTTCATTACATTCGCCGTTAAAGGGGAAGTGAAAATCAGAGGACAACCCCCCCCCCCCCCAGCGCGCGCTTCGTTTCTAACCGGAGCTCCTGCCAGGACAGGTGGGGACGGGGGGGCAGACTCCGGGGTGGATGGGTGTGTCCCGGCTCCCTGATTAGTTGTGACCTGAGTTTTTCCTGTCTTAAAATAAGGCCAGCTAAGAGCCGAAAACTCGCCTAGAAGTTATTCTACCCCAGGTCTGTTTGGAAGCGACTTGATTCCTACGCACGTGTTTACCTGCACGGCTGAGCCAGCCAGCGGGTGACCGTGTGAAGCGACCTCCTCGGGCAGCATTTCCTTAGAGGCGAGTCGGAGGCCCGTGACGTCATGACGAGAGCACCCCTCTCCCCCGCACCTGTAAAGCGGCCCTCCCCGCCCCCAGCAGAAAAGACTATTTTACAAAGAGGGAGGGTGTTTAAAAAAATCGCGCTAGCTGTTCGTAGATTACGACCTGGTTCCCGATTTGAGGCTTGCCAAGATCGGGTAAAGCGCCGTTTATTGAATAAACCACAATCGGCCGACTTCGCAGGGCGCACAACCCACAACGGCTGGGTTAACAAAACTAAGCCAACCCCACCCAAACCAAGCTTTCCCCGCTGTTTGCAAACCGCGACCATTCCAGGTTTTATTTGCTAAATACATTCACCATAAAGCGAGCCGAAGCGCCTCCTGTAAAGGCTGCAAAACGCTCCTTTCCTTCTGCTCTTCGAACCGAGCCGAGGTTTTGCCCATTGAAGTCTCTCCGAGGGCGGCGAATATCTGTATATTTAAGACTATTCTAAGTCTCTCGAGGAGAAAGAACCGCCAGAGAAGATTCCTTAGCAACAGATTCATTTTACAGGTCTTTCCCATCGCCAAAAACCCCTCGCGAAGACTTGGCTGCCTTCACACGAGACCTTGATCCCTCTTGACCCATTTGGGGGGCTCGCCGACTCCTTGAGCCCCCAGACCCTCTGATCCCGCGGCTCTGGGTCCCCCGGCCTCGCTGTTTCCACGGAATTCGGTGGGAGAACCAGACTCGAAGAGCAGAGGGGCGCCAACCCCTCTTGAGCGACCCCGGTGTGTGGTGGGGAATAGGGGGTGTTTAAGGCTGCGGCTTTAATCTCACGGAGCGCCCCCGCCTGCCTTTCGGAAAACCAACCCCGAGACCCGAATATCTCTGCAAGGGCGCATCCTGGCTGTTGAAGCGAGGATGGGGCGGGCTCCAGGAAGGATTCCCGCTAACCAAGTCCTTGCTCCGTCGCATAAGGAGACCTTAGGATGGAGGTCGTCTCCAAGACCCCCACCCCCAATTCTTACCCTTACGCCAAGACTCCAATCGCTTTAATTTTCAAGGGAGACGCCCGCGGGTGCGTGTCTGTGTTATTATTAAGCTCCTATATTTTTAGACCATCAAACTCAGCGCTTCTCCCCTTTTCTCACACCTCCATCCCCCCATCCCCCCCACCGTTTCTCCTGAATTTCCTCGCTGGGAGAAAAGTCGCTGCAAAGACTCTCCGGGAATTGGTCTCCAATTTTATTCTGGGGGTGGGCAGGAGATAAACCCCGTTCTTTGCCAAGGTGGGCCCAGCTTGAAGGAAACGTCGCTTTCCCCCTCTCTCCCTTTCTCTCACCCAACCCCCCCCCCTTAGAGGAAATCCAGCGAAGGCCACCCGACACCCGAGGAGGGATTAACGCGCCCCTTTCTCCCCGCTTCCCCCTCTGCGGCTCAGGCTGGAGCGGGCGGGTGAGCGAGCGCTGGCTGGTTTGTTCGGCCGAACAAAGGTTCGAGCCCAATTGCCCCGCACTTGTGAACCGGCTCCCCCGACCTGAAGTATCTTTTACAGCGGGGGGAAAGCGAAGACTTTCGCGGAGGTCTCAAAGGGGCCGAACAAAAGCCCCTGTCCCAAAGCCCCTGAAAGTGAAGTAGCGAGGCGTGACATTCCCAGGGTCAGGGCGAATGAAAAGCCGACCCACAACCGGGCACTTTCACAAGGCGGCTGTCGCCCTCGGAGGAAACAAATGTTGTAAAAAGGGGGCGATCGCGCCCCTTCCGTCAAAATAGCAAATGATAGCCAAACAGCATTGTCAGCACCGACCTGGACATTGTGGGCAGGGGGAAAGGGGGGCGGCGGGGGCGTCTTCACCAGCGCGCGGCCTCCCTTAGCCCTGCGGAAAGGGAGGCCAACGAAACCGTTCGGGGGACGCCTGTTCTTTCCGCGGCCCGCCGGATTTTTCGTTGTTTTCGCACGCAGAAGTCGCTGGAATAACAGCTGAACTAACTCAGCAAACTTCACTCCCGGCCAGGGCCGCGGAAATACGTTAGGAAGTGAGACCCTCCCCCCACCCCAATAAACAGGAGCGCATCCGACTGGCGATTCCGCCGCCCAGGAGCCCACGCGGAGCCCTGCTGCCCTTTCACTTGCAAGGCGGTTGGTTCTCACGTTGAAGAGGACGGGGGCGCGTTTGGGATTCAGCCTCTCCCGGTTTTTTTTTTTATCCTGGTTCATCCATACATCTGGAGAAGGGCAGACCCACCCAGCTGAACCCCCCCCCCCCATTATTGATTCGGCAATTAACCCTCACACCCCGATCTCTTTGGAGTACAACTGATGGCTGTTGTCAAGAGATCCCCTTGGTTTGAATTTTTTTCAATGGGTGTGCGTGTGGTGGTGGTGGGCGCACTAGCTTTACTAAAGGACCCCCCAGACGTTTTCGTTTTCCGTGGACGAAGGCCAGAAACAAATATCAGATTGTTTCTGCTTTACCCTGCATAGCCTTCAAAGGCGCGCCAGGCGGCTTAGAAAACAAATAAAAACAACAACCGTCCTAGAGCTTCTTTAAGGACTTGCAAATCGATCGATCAGCGGGAAAACGGCCCCTTCCCCAACTAAACGGATGCGCTTCCCTTCCAGCTTGGCTTCCCCGGCTCCCCCCCCCCCTCGCCGCCCTCCGCCGCCCTGGTTTTCCACCCTCCCCGCATCGCCACTTCCAAAGCTGCCATCTTCGGGCCTGCTAAATGGATCTCTCTCTCTACCTCCCTCCCTCTCTCCCCCTCCCTCTCTCTTTCCTTTCTCTCTCTCTCACACACACTCCAGCCCCTCCCGTCTTCCTGGCCAAATTCGCTCCTTAATTTCCGGCAGTTAAATAGGGGCGCTTTGCATCTCTATAGCTTGGAAGCTGATGCTTCGCCCCGGCGGGAGTTGTAAAGGAATTTCACTCGCGTTTTTATTCTTTTCGGGGGTCGACCCTTTGCTACGAACAGTCAGAGAGCACATATATACCAACACAAAAGCGCGCTTATTTAAAATGAATTAGGCTGGGCAGAACCATAACCAGAATTCATTCATGTGCCTTCCTGCCAACTCCTACACAGATAAATAAAATAAAACAATACCGTAAAATAAAATATAAAATGATGAGAAGAGGAAAAAAAACAAGAGCTTGGTGGATTTTCATTAATGCAGAACTGAAAAGGTTTCTCTGAATTATCCCTGAGGCTCCATCCTGTTCTACCACCTTCCTTTTGAATTAGCTGCTTATTTTCAAGCATTGAACCCCTTTCCTAATCTTTTGGGGGCTTCAAAGGTCACATTTTCTGCAGCTGGAGCTATCCACCATCTGGATCTTGATTCCCTGGTGCTCAAAAGGAACAGCAAAAGATCTCACCAAACCCAACTGGGCTGAAAGGGGGAAGAATGGGGCTGATCCATCACAAGAGCCATGGAAGAATACAAGCCATGAATTTCCTTCACAGGAGAAAGCGATTATGTTGGGAAGAGTTAGCTGTCAAAGGAAACCAGGCCGTTGAAGAACCTCGTGGCAGGACACACCATCAAAGCTGACACCAGCCAGAGCATAGAAACACTCACAGAAATAGTGCAAAATTGGAAGTTGTGGCCCATAGAATTGCAAGAGTCAGACATGACTGAATGGATAACATCATCATCCAAGTCCCTTCCAGCTCTATTCTATTCCGTGACTTTCCTTATGCCCAGGTCAACCCCTGATCTGGGTCAGTATCAGTACCTCTGCTGGTAGTCCTCAAGACTCCAGGCAGAACCCATTGACATGTCAGCTCCATGAGTTCCTTTCCAATGAAAATAAGGTTGGGTCTTCCCACACCAGAGGGGTATCTTCTCACACTAAGGTGCTCCTCAGAGGCCCATAACCTGCAAAGACAACCTTTTGGATGGGGCTAAGTGGTCCTCATGGAATATGCAACCTCTTGAGGTCTCCTCCCTACCTCTGGATGGTCCTCCTGGGTGGCTTCTCTTCCAACCTAGCAGAAGCCTTGTCCAAACTCATGGCTTGGTACAAGGCTTGTGTATTTCACATTATCATCTCTGCTATCTGGAGGCAAAGTAGATTTTCTAAAGACCTAATGAATAAACAAGCCCAGAGTGAGCGTGGTGTAATTTACCTTGTTAATGCAGATATGTGCATAATAAATATGCATTGCTCTGTCTTCAAATAAATTCTCTTTCATGCCTAACTATGGTGGGTGTTTTTCAGCGTGTTTGTTTTAGCATCAGCTCTGGAAAATATCCTCCTTTCCGGGTTTCACTGTGCAAAGAAGATGGGAGGCTTTGCAGCTGCTTAAGAAACAACATCTAGAGAAGGTACCTAGAGAAGACCTGGACACTTGTGCTGGCTTCTCCCAACATCTGTATTTTTGGTGCACCAAACACGATACAGATCAGAAACGACCATGACATGCATGCCAAGAATACTGACAGGTAATGGGTTTGAGTTTTCTGTTCTCACTGTTGACAAGGATCATGTGCTTTATTGGGATCCTTTAATTTTATTTTTAACACAATCTAACTAGCTGCAATTTGCAGCCATGTTTTTAGTCCTAGTTTTGCTCTTGGTCTAAAAGGGTTCCTGACCATCTCTAGAGTAGAATAAAATACTTGATTTGGCCAACACAAGGAATTTGCCTCCTTCTCCTTCTAGATGTCTGAACATTGATATCCTAACATCAGTTGGTCTTCCTTTCGCCAAATTAAACATTCCACAACCTTTCAGCCTCATACAACATGTGTTTAAGTCCCTGGATCATCTTTGACATCCTTTCTGAACTTCTTCTAACCTCTCAGTTTTCCTCTGTCAGGCCAAAAGATGCTTTAGCCCAGTCTAACTGGCAGCTGCTTTCTTGACTTAATGCCAGGTGTTTGTCTTAATCTCTAAATCAGTTCAAAACCTAGCTATCTAAGAGACCAATGACATGTTACAAACCTGTCCAGATGATATCATAGGCAGAAGCACCTTCTGGAAGGCATCACCATGGCTTTCTTCAGTGTTGATCCCAACCTTTGGAGCTACAATTGATCCTCAGATGTTCTATCTATTCCAAGCAAAAACAGGAAAACATCTCTTTTTAATCACTTAAGGGGTTACACAGGGTGCAGCAGTGGGTTTTTTAATGACTTTGGCTCTGATCACTCATCAATCAATTGCTTTTATTTTCTTATTGTTATTTACAAATCGGCGTTGACTCATTTTTGTTGCTACTGAAACACCGGATCTATTTTATTCCCCAAATACTTCTGGGCTGCTCCAATTTCTTGCTTCCTATTCTTCTTATTTTGAGGTCAGCAAGAATGATCCCCCCTCTGAGTTCCCCCTTCCCCCAAACATTTCGGGAGAGGCCACCTCCTGTTCAATTTTCCCTTCAACTTGCAGAGACAAATGAAACATTTGGAACCACTCCACAAACGTTCTTGGAATTCAGTCTGCAAAGCAAAAGATGCTGGAAGATGCAAGCTTGAACCCAAGCCAAGATGTTCTTGGGTTGGGAAAACTATTCCAGACCAGACATTTAAAAAAAAAAAAAGAGAGAGAGAGAGAGAGAGAGAAATGCCTTTTCAGGCAGGTTGCGAGTGGGCAGAGGGAGAAGAATGATGGCCATCTCCTCCCTGTTTTTAAACAAACGGAGCTGCGTTGCCTGTTTTTGCTTCATGGCAAACATCTCACAGCTTGGATATGCCGGTGCCGGCATATATTATTTTAATTACGTCGATGGCCATTTCCCTTTCCTTGGAGATCCATTCCATGGTGCAATTAGGAATGCATTGGCGCTAGCACATATGAATATTCAGGAGGGTGTCAATTAATTAGCAGACAGTGGAATCTCATTACGATGCTCAAAACTCTTTTAGTGCTAAGCGGAATTAAAGGGGCATTTGGCAATGTGCTGGATTAGGGAATATTTTACTGTGCACTCATTTAACTTCATTATCGTTGCACTTACACTACCCTCTGATTTTTATTAATTAAATTGCTCATTAATTTGTCCGGGAAGAAGAGATAAAAAGTTTTACGACAGACACAATGCTCACGCTGGGATCGGCTTCAAAAGTGTACTTCAACCCTTCCCTGCTACCCGGCAAGAAAGTAATTTACCATGGTTAGCAAGGAATTTGCAGGTAGTACTTCACCTCACGCTCTTCCATCCGAGAGCACTTTTGTTCGTAACCATTCCTCACTGTTAGGCACTCCAGGAGAACTTCGCTTCCTGGATAGTGGGCTTCCCTCACATCACATTTCTAGAGTCTGACACTGAAATCTTAGCTTAACCAGGGTTCCCTGCAGCTTTAATAGGCCCCCCTTGGCATTATGGGTGATGATGGCCTAATAATAAGCAAGCAGAAATTTGGAGAGACCAACTAAGCTGGTAAAAAAGTGATGTCTCCTTCGACTTGAATTTCTCTCTTGGAGAAGAGATAGTCAATGAGGTTTCTTAGCAGGAATGTAGAAGTGGTTTGCCCCATTGTCTTCTTTCAGGGCACTGAATTCCCATTCTAGTCCTCAACCCTTTCCCGGTGATCACCCAACCAAGCATCCATCAGGTTCAACCTGGCTTAAAAAAAGTCAGCTAGGTGAAGGCACCTTTCTTTGACATATTCATAGAGTTCCACCCTTGTATTGACCAAGCCCACATCTGTCTAGAAAGCTATGGCCCTCAAGGAATAGCTCCTATCAGATGGGGTCATTTGTTATGGTGTGATAAGCCTCCAGAGATGTTCTCCTGATGACAGTCCAAGAAACATCTTCAAGCTTCCTTGACTGGTTGGGTTCTTTTTGTAATATTAATATTACATTGATTAGTGTTATAGTTGACTCACTTCCTTGATAGGACTTGATAGAAACAGCAAATTCCTACACCCCCCCCAAATGCTCTCCTTAAATTTATCCTGTGATTCCATCCTAATTCATTCTTCTGGTAGGAAACCCCTGTCTCAAAAGAAATCGTATTTACAAAAGCTAATAGATAGAAATACAATCCTCCTTTTCATTATTATTATTATTTCTTCTGGAAACAAATTCTCTCCTTCTGATTAGGCCCTTCCTAAACTCTTACCTTCACATCATTGTGTGAAGATGATTTTTAAGACAGAAACATTTCCATAAGATATTACACTTTAGAAAACAAACAAACAAAGATTCCCTAAGAAATATTTGATATTAAATATTCATAGGATTCAAATCCAATAGGCATGCCACCCTATCTGTACACAGGGCTGCAACGTGACAATAATTCCACAATTAAAAAAAACCTCAATAAAATAGAAATTATCCCTTGCTGAAGGAGCCAAATGATGGAAAATGAACACCCCCACTCAGAAAAAAACCACCAAAAAACCCCAACCCCACATTATTTTCAGCACCCAGTCCTCTGTTAGATTCCTCACAAACAAAAGGTTAGAAAGACAAATATTAAGCCCACCTTTATCAAAAGAAGCTGCTAGATATGCACAGAGAATTAATAAGGATGTAAAATTCATTAGCTGCATTTGGTGACATCAAAATAAGTTCCAGCGAAAGCGAGGGGGTGCACGGGTGGGTGGGTGGGGAAGCCAGGAGTGAGAAAAGGCAAGCCTTCTGGGCATCTGAAACATATGCTGGAATTAGAGTTAATTGACTAATTACATAAATTAGACATTAATTTTACAATGCATCCAGTATAAAAAGATATCTCAATTAATTGTGCATAAATTACAAGGTTAAAGGGGCAGCCCTGCAAAGGGGGGGGGGGGAAGGATGACCAGAGGGCATTTCTTTGGATCTGAAGAGGTGGCTGGGGGATTAGAAGGTGGTGCAAGTGGAAGATGCCATCGGGGCAAAGGGATGGAAGAAGGAGTTTTGGCTACTCAGGTTGGGCTGAGATCTCTCACCAACCAGTAACGTGGAAAGAAGGGAGAGAGAAGAGTTGATAATTAAAATCAATAATAAATCACAAGTTGAGACTTATTTTTCCTGGATGAAATGAACAGGAGGAAATCTAAGTGGCCTCTGGTTTCTGTCTGAGATGTTAAATCATTAGGTTCCTGGTTTGGGGCTTAGAGAAGAAGGAAGGAAGAAAGGAAGGAAGGAGATGGGAAAAGGGGAAAGGGAAAGTGAAGAGAGAAAGAGAGAGAGAGAGAGAGAGAGAGAGAGAGAGAGAGAGAGAGAGAGAGAGAGAGAGAGAGAGAGAGAGAGAGAGAGAGAGAGAGAGAGAGAAGAATGGCGTCCAGCTCATAGACCAAGGTTTCTCAATCTCAGCAAATTCAAGATGGGTGGATTTCATCTCCCAGAATTCCTCAGCCAGCATGTTAGCTGGGGAATTCTGGGAGATGAGGTCTACCCATCATTGCAAGCCCATCTCTTCTGCTACAAGTTACGTGGAGTTACAACCAGATTCCAACTATGGGCCACCTCAGGGGTGAAGATGGAGAGACAGAAAAAAGATTCTGATTGACCAAACAGTAGGAAGGACGTCTAAGAAGGCCTGTGTTTTGAAAAGGAATGGTCAAACTATAGAAGATTTGGTAGCTTTCTCTTCTTCTTGTCCAGAAAAATAAATTGTGGCACAAACTCTGCTCACAGAACCTTACTTATCCCAAAAGGAGTTTGAACGCAAGCTAGCACGAGTCATTCAGAAGCGATTCAGAATTCAGTTGGATACTTAACTGTCCCAATCCCAGTTTAGCTAATAGGCTTTACTAGGAAAGTTGGTTTTGACCATTCCGTTCCTTAAGCACATCTAGCATAAATGTTAAATATCAAGCAAGACAGGACAAGCCCATAAGGATGTCCTGAGAGGTCCAGTGTGGACTTACAAACACTGACAGGCCCATGAGATTTTGCCCATAGACAGCCAAAGATCTTAAGGGAACCTACAAGCCTTGGCCAATTTTCAGTAACTCTTCACGTAATAAATGTCTCCATTACAAGCTTAAGTAGACCTACAGCCACCTGGTGGTGAATATTACAATTGCTTTTTTTGATAGACAAACTTAAATGTGTCTATTTCAAGAGACTCAAAATCACATTGGTGGAAGCTCAAAGGCCTGTGCTGAGATGGAACCTACCTTGTATTTCAGTAACTGTCTTCAGTTTGCATCAGAGGTGAAATCCAGCAGATTCTGAAGAACCGGTAGCAGAAATTTTGAGCAGTTCGGAGAAAAGGCAAATGCCACCTCTGGCTGGCCTCAGAGTGGGGTGGGAATGGAGATTTTGCAATATCCTTCCCCTGCCATGCCCACCAAGCCACGCCCTCAGAACCGGTAGTAAAAAAAATTGAATTTCACTACTGGTTTGCATACTGGGGACATCATGGCTCTTTGGGTTAATCCAAACTATGGTTAGTAGGTTAAGAAAGAGTTAAGGAAAAGGGCAGGATTTTGTATGTAGAAAATTCTGGGTTCAACTCCTGACCAAAAAGAAAAGAAGGAACAGGAAAAAGAAATAGAAGTAAAGTACTGCCGTTTAGTTTGTTTCACTTAGCATGTTTAGAAGTCCTAAGAACCTTCCCAGATCCCCACTTTCTTCTTGAAAGGTTAATGTTTTTCCTGACCTAAAACTCCCAGAATCGTCAGCTAGAATGGATAATGGCCACCACGTGGGAAAGGACCACTGTAGGATGCCCAAAATTTCGTCCAGCAAAAGAACAAAACATTTGGTGTTGAAAAGGGCTCGCAGAATATTCCAACTCTAAGGAATGGAAGAGAACTTTTAAATTTGAGCGATAAAGAGCAATAGTTAAGATAGCACAACAAGAGGAAGGAAGGAAGGAAGGGGAAAAGAGGAGAAAAAGGAAGGAAGGAAGGAAGGAAAGGCAACAGTAGATGTTCCTCTATAATGATTATTTGAGCCAAATCTGGCAGGGGTGTCATCTGCTACAGCTGGGTGTTAAGGACAGAATTCGTGACCCCGCCCACATATGACTCTAGCTCCGCCCACTCCTCACTCTCTGGCAAGTTTCCCACCAGGATCTGCAGCTTGTGGCAGGAAGGTTTTCCTACCCAGCCCTCTCCTATAGGGAGATAATGTTTGTCAAGGATTAGGTTTGAAAACGGATGAGCACCTGCCAGATGGATGCCTTTGGATCTGATAAAAAAATATCATTTTGATGGAACTCTCTTTCATTTAAAAAAAAAAATATTTACAGTTGCCAGATGCTAGAGATACTTGAGGGAGAAGTTGACAAGTGGATAATTGTCAGCAGAACTAAAACAGACACTCTGTTTACAGTGGAAGATGATTAATTGTGAGCAAATAAAACGGAAGCCACCTCTTTCTTTCTTTCTTTCTTTCCTTCGTTCACTCGGCATCTGGAGTTCAACAGAGACACAGAACAGAAGCAAGGAAGTCCTTCAACAGGAGCAAGTGAATAAATCCTTGTCTTCAAGAAAATCGCCCAGGAAGGTCAGGCTAATGGAAGCAGGGAGTTTAGAAGGTCATGGGCACCCTGGCAGAGGGGAAGCAAAATTAAAGGATGGGTGAAGTAGATGAGACATTGTCCTGACACTTCAAAGTCAGCCTAATTCTCTTATTTTATTTGTTTAATTTATATGCCGTCCATCTTGTCTGGTGGTGACTCTTGTGTAACGAGGTGAATGGCTGGTTCCATGCTTGAATACTGAATACTGGGCCATACTTGTGAAGTAAGATGCCATTGAACATCCTTTCTGCCTGAGTTGGTTGAGAATGTCTTTGAGACAAGATTGGAGATTCCCGATTTCCAGGATTTCATTCTTTATGGTTAGGCTGCACTTTCAAGTCTGGGCCAGTTTATGGACACCATGAACACCAACTCAAAAGATTTCCAAGGAAGACTTCACCCACGTAGTGGGTTTCTGCCATTTTTCACTGGAGTGAAGCAACAGGAGGGGTTTTTTTGAAGGGGGAGGGAAAGACCATTCACACCACTTGAGTAAGCTATAATTTATTGTCATTGCAGAACCTTAAATGTGTCAATTCTAGCCTGCTCCTCAAATATGATTGAGTACACTTAAAATACAATTAAAGCAGTGTTGTGAAGGCCCCTGCTTGAGTTGAACCTACCCAATGTTGCTCCACAAGGTCTCCTAGAGAACAAAGACAGACTTCTTCTGAACAGACTAAGCCAATGACGAGGAATGAAGACAGCCCTAATATAATGAAATCATAAGCCATACAGGGATAGACCTCATTTTGAAAGCAGAACCTTTGAATGTCTCACCGATTCAGAGAAGAACAGCCCTTCCTTCTTTTTCCCCAAAGGTGCGGATATTTATTGACTCTCCAGCTTGCTCCCATTTGTCAGTCATGAAAAGTCACCCCCAGTTTACAAGGCAATCCGTTTTAAGCAACGCCATCCATCACCAGACGGAAGGGAGGAACCTGCGTTTTCTCGTCCTCAATGAATTATCCGAGGGTCAACTCACCAGAGCCGCGGTTGGCATCTCCATCATTGCCCTCAGGTAAGGAGCCTGACTTTCCTGCTGCTCATCCAGATGGGTTCAATGAACTGCAGATGTGCGTGTGTGTGTGTGTCTTGCTTATTGAGCTGCTGAAGGTATTCTATCCCCTGGCATCATCAAACAGCTAAGGAAGAAGGAGAAGGCGATTCACCTCCTCTGGTAGCAACTGCTGACAGGGAAATAGAGATGCAATGGAAGTGAACCAATACTACTTTGGGGGATGTCCAGATGTTCCTGTATTTGGGATGCTCAAAGCTTCTGAAGACAGTCCTCGACTTACAACCATTCCTTTAATGACTGTTTGAAGTTACAACAGCACTTGAAAAAGTGACTTAGTATTTACACAGCACTAACTGTTGGACTCAACAGGCTGGAATCTCAGTATCCAGAAGTTTTGCATTCCCCACCCTCCAGTCAGAGCTGAAGAAGCTTCTTGAATGAGAAGCAAAACATCTTCAAAGAAAAACTAGAAAGTCCAGTAGCCTCTTAAAAAAGCACCTTTGGGACAACCATGACCTGAATGATGGAGAATCTCCATAGATATCCAGAAGCTTGTTCAGCTTCTTCCCAACGATTTTCTCAAGAACATAAGCTGTATCCTGTTGGATCAGACTTCCCCCCTATTTAGTCTTTTGACTAATCTCTGAAGGTTTTCTACAATCTGATCCTCCCTCTGAATGCTGGGTGAGCTCTCTTTGTCTACAGTGCTCTGTTTAAAAAAACAAATTGTGAAATATATTTTATTCAGTGGGAAAACGAAAACAAAAAAGGTTTGGGGCTCGTGCAGGAACTGTTATGTACACAGAAGTGTGCTTTTCACAAAGTCAGGGTGTCCCTTTCCAAAAAGGAGCTTCTTTCCTGCAGGAACAGAGAATGTTTTGCTCAAAGTGTTAAAAGCGCAAAGGCATGAGGAGAATTTTACAGTCATTAGTGGCTGTCTCACTCCTGTTGTTCTGAGTGACATCTCCAAACCTTTATTTTTCGATGTTGCTGTTAAAATCACTTGCATTGTAAGCCACTGCCTTTTCAACCAGCTGCTGTCCACCCAAAGGGTTGGACTACAGCTTCCATGAAGTGTTCAGAATGCAAGCATCATAATCTAAAACACTGGGAGAACAGCAGGTTGGAGAAGGCATCTATCTAAGTTTTGTTAATGTTTAGGAGAGAGAGAGAGAGAAAAAAAAAAGAGGTTTGCAAGGGCTTGCAACTATATTGCAGGCTGAACATTGTACCTGGCCTTGAAGTGTAAAGAAAATAAAATAGATTACATGCTGTTAATGTAATCTCCATCCGTGCCCTCTCTCTTGTCATGGTCAAGATCAAAATTGGGCCACCCGTTTTGGAAATATCCAAGGTCCCCACCCAAAAAGAAGTCGCTTGCAAGAAGGTTCTCCCACCCCTCTTTAGACAAAGACTGAAATTAATTATATGCAAAGTTGCTCAGTCGAATCTGGGGTCTCTTCGGGGGTGTCATTGGGACAGCAGAGACACCCGTGGCTGATTAAGCCCAATAAAACGGCACAAAGCCGAGCGTAATCAGAGCAAGTGAGGGGCTGGGGAAAAAGGTATTGATTTTGTGTCAGACCAAGGTAGCCAGCAAGAGTTAAGCATTAAATCATGTTCCCTGGGCACCTTTCCACGCCACCAGCCAAAGCCGAAGAGCTCGGCTGCATTTAATGATCTGTGGCACGAAGACTCCTTCAGGTCAATCATATGTACTTAACCTTTAGGGTTTCCATGTTGTCTGCTTGTCCAGCTGGTTCATGAAGTGTGTGTGTGAACCTCGGGGGGGGGGAGTTTCAGGCGGTGATAACTTGATCTCGGAGACGTTTGTGGCGAGAGAGCCATTCAGAGAAATTTCAGAAGAAGCAAAGGCGGCCTTGGCTCTTGGAGATCAATTGCAGGCCTGTTTCTTAGGACTAAATGGACACCGTTCACAAGGGAGGGGTTTCTTTTTTCAATGGTTTGTCTTGTACGGTAGCCTCTCTTTTACTCTTGCTTTTTTCCTCCTGCCTTAATTGTTGACCTGTCCTTGCATGAGGGATAGATTATTTGCGCAGCTACTTTTTTCTCCTGGTGGTGATTATTTTTCTTTCGAGTCCTGCAATGTTACACACCCAGCCGCTGAATCTCTGTTCTGCTGAAACTGCCCACCTTTGACCAACTGAGGAAGAAGGGAGCGTAAGATGCGGGGACGGAGAAGTGTACAATGGTTAAGGGAAAGAAAAAGAACAATAAACAATGCTTTTATTTACTGGGAAGGGAAATGAATCTATCCCTATTAAAAAGGCCAGCGTCTATTCAGAAAAACAAGAGATCTTTGGTGCAAGGGTAGCATTTGTGACTGTGTTCACACAAAATGATTAACTGAACGAATGAATTAACACAGTTTCTGTGTTTACACACTACATTGGTCTGCAAATGATGGAAGCAAGACAGATCTGCATGCTAGTCTGAAAACAACCCATGATGGTTAAAGCTAAGTTTAGCAGGTTGTGTGAATGTAACCGTTAGGCTTCTAACCATCGGCATTCTCGGCTTTTTTTGGGGTCCAATAGATGATGCTGATGCTCACCATTTTCTGAAGAGAGCTGGGCATCTTCTTACTCTGGAGATGCTTCTTTTCTCCCCCTTTTAGTTATACATCTTCATTAAATTTGCTGCCATGTGATTAATATATATATATATATATATATATATATATATATATATATATATATATATATATATATATATATATATATTCCAAAGCGAATGTTCTGTTGGTGAGGTTTCATAAAAGGAAAGAAAAGCAACTCTTTACAACTATTCACATTTGATATGGTCCATAAATGCCTCTTATTAGGCGCCTTTGATTAGCTATGGATTAATACAACTTTCGTCTCTCCTCCATCCGCCTCATTTCTGAACTCCCGTTTTTGCATATGGCTTCTATTAAAGAAATGAATTAGTGCCTAGAAAGGCGTCATGGGTATTACCAGCCAGCAGGAAGTGCAATATGCTGGTCAGTTCCCAGGAAGCAGGTTGGCCTTCTCCACGGACCATGTGGGCCCATTAAAGCCTGGCTGGTGTAGCAGAGCAGGTACTTTTAGTTAACTCCAGACTGGTCCACTTCAATCAGAGCGTTCGAATATTCACTGGAGCTTTTGAAGGGGAACGAAAAAAAATGGAGGGAAGAGAACCAAGGTCACCTCAGCTTTGCAAGCTAGTCTGGTGGCTTCCAAAGGCTTGTCCACCATCCAGTCCGAGGGGCTTTCCGTGTCAGATGGTCAGTCCTGGAACCTCTCTTGCATCACAAAGGACGCTGGGGGCCTGCTGACCTTCCTGCACTCCATTCTGTGGGGCTGAAGGTGGCCTCCGCTCTCTTCTCCTTCAGCTTCCTCTGAGAAAGAAGGAGGAGGGTCTCTTGAGGCAACCCACCAGCAGACGGGCGGGAGAGATCATTAGCAAAGCAAAGGAGTGGATGCAAATCTCAACAGGGGAGGCGGGAGGAGATTCAAAAGCTTCCAAGAGACCCCTCCCCCCCCCAAGAACTCCCGAATAAAAGAGGACTGGAGGTCTCCTGTTGAAGTTCTTCACCTTCTCTACAACTCATTCTTGGTCACTGACACTCACTCCGTGTGAATCTGGCTTTCTTGTTCCAGCTCTGCAGCTTAGGACCTCAACACCCTCCCGTCTTCCTTCTGAGACCCTCTCTTCCTCTCCCGAGCTGATGTAGCCTCTTGAAGAAAGGTTTCAAAATTAGGCTGGGGCTCTAGGTTGCCCGCCCCTCTCAAAGAGCCAGAAATGCATCCAAGCCTCCCCAGTCAGATGTGGCTTGCAACTGTTACGAGGATTCTTATATTAGGGTTAGAAAAGAAATAGGGGTAAAAATGTCCCGATTTGCCATAGTCAGACTCTGGTGCCAAGGGCTACATTAAAAGAAGCCCATTGTCCCCTGTAGCCCCACATCTCGAGAAGATGGAGCTACAATTTGGCCTGAAAAAGAGACATTGCAGAGAAACAGGCTGGTCCTCTTTGGTCTCTGATCTTCTATCCTGAAACAAGGGCAGTGGGGTCTCCCAGCAGCAGCTGAGTGAAGACCCCAATCTTGGCTCAGTTCTTCTCTCCAGAAGGATCTTTAATCTGGCAACAGTTGGTGGGCATCCTCTCCATGTTCTTCTGCTGCAGATTAGAATCTGATGGGGTTGGCAGGGAAGTCCAAAAGGAACACATTGAA
This sequence comes from Arizona elegans, assembly GCA_022577455.1. Classification (NCBI taxonomy): domain Eukaryota; kingdom Metazoa; phylum Chordata; class Lepidosauria; order Squamata; family Colubridae; genus Arizona; species Arizona elegans. Next base: position 910,098 of record JAKOOJ010000065.1, on the reverse strand, counting down.
AAAGAATTATTAATAATGTGCTGACTGAAAGACAAAGACGGGGTAATCCAGCCAAGGGGCAGGGTTGATGTGCACGAATTCACGGGACCTTGTTTAATGTTGCATAAACCAAATGAGCTGCTCAGAAATTCCACACAGAATACAAAATAACGGAGTTGGAAGGGAGCTTGGAGGCCTTCTAGTAGAATAACACTCTTTATTCCTAGTGACAACTTCTAACTGCTCTTGGCACCCCCTTTATAGTCCTCTTTAAATACTTGCTGGCCCACTTACTGACCAGAGTCACCATTATGGCTTGCAATTACATTCTGACTGCAGGACAAAGGAGCTAGTCATTCCCTTTGATTTCTAGTGGTGGGCGATACAAGTTAGCGAGGTTCCTCAGAGAAGAAGACCTGAGAACTTCAGAACCAGGGTTTTCCCGAGGGAGTGAGACGTAAGGAGACTAGCAAGAGACAGAAGACAGTAGATTGTTTTAGTTTTTGATATTGGTTCGTCTATTTTAAGACCACCTGCACCATGGCTGGTTCTGGAGGACAACATGGTCTAGAGTCTAGATGCTGGATCTCCACTCACTGGAGGATGCTCCTTCCTTGGACGACATTGACCAATGATACTTAAGTGACTAACCCATCTTATTCATCACAGTCCTTCCCTTGAAATGACAGGTACCCTGAAATAAGTGCTTGGCCTTACTGCCATGTGCTCAAAAGCCCGATTGGGCTTATTATCAGGGGATGTCTTATTTTGGGGGAAATAAGACATCCCCTGATAATAAGCCCAATCGGGCTTTTGAGCGCATGGCAGTAAGGCCAAGCGCTTATTTCAGGGTTCAAAAAAATATAAAACAGGGTCTTATTTTTGGGGAAACACGGATAGTACAGACTACAGTTGATGAGAAAGAATCCATCCATAGACTCAATGCTTCTGTTAAATCAGGGGTGATCAACCTTGGCAACATTAAGATTCCTGAACTTCAACTCCCAGAATTCCCCAGCCAGCATGGATGTCAAGAAGGATTCAGGATTAAGATTTATTCCATATTTTAATTATGCATCTTTTGTTTGTATGCAATTTGTACGTCAGCTATAAATCTATTTGTTTGTCTGCAGTGTCACCGCTGAATAAACACTGTAATTTTGGAGAACTTATGGCTGGCTTGTGCCTTCTTGTTTATGACAGAGTCTGGTTTCTTCAAAAAGGAATCAGTTTATTTGAGAGTATTTAAAAGTTCTTTCAGGCTTAAAATTAATTAGGAAAGGTTAGAAAGAGCATTGAGCAACCTTGTTCAATAGGAACAATTGCAATCAATAAATACACATCGCTTCGAGGGGGGTTTGCAATTGAATGCTACCCTTAATTAATTCTCATTTACACATCCTGAAGCATTGCTTAAAAAAAACTTTTGGTTTTTGCATTCCTTTGTTTTGCATTGGGGATTATCCTCTTGAGCCTAAAAATAATTCCCCCCCCCCAAAAAAGGGATTTATCTGGTTTTATTAGGAGCATCATTACATACAGAATACTCAGCAAAGTCAGCAGAACATACATCTGCATCTTAGAGACTTAAAAACTGCTGGATGCCATGACAAAATTGTGTTTGCGGTGTTTATTATTAAACCTAGCTTTGAATTAGAAATCCCTACATTACAGCTTGGAGCAAAAGTCTGTTTACAAAACAGTATTTACACTTGACTAATTTTGCAGATCAAACTAATTAAATCAATTAAACTGGTGATTAACCAAATGAAGGCTGATTGCAAAAATTAGTGGGTTTATTTTGGAGGACTGGAAGTAAGTTAATTACTGCAGTGATTACTTGAACCTGGAGTACTCTAAATGTGGTATAAATTGAAACCTCGTCGTGAATTAAACTGGGAATTCATTACAGTTTAAAGCACAGTTAATACTATTCAGGCTTTGGATCCTGGGGGACACGTTCAGTTGCTATTTTGTACACTGATAAACAATCACCAAGGCTGTGTTTCGTTTGAAGCGAGCTTCTGCAGATCGAAGGAATGGTAAATTTTGCACTTGTGATTTGCTTTTTTTTTAAATGGTGCACCAAGGAAGGTGTAGTTCTCTTGTTAACATGTGTCAATAGTGGTGAATTATTTTTCTTTAAATTTAATGCACCTGAGTTTTCAGTATTAACCATTATCATTACATCCCCGAAAGGTATCACAATCTAAGACAGTCCGTTGTGCGTAACAAAAGTAAACACTTTATATGAGTTCACATCTGCAGGTTCAGATTGCAAAAGGGGATCGATCATGTGACCCTGGGGACACTGCAACCGTCATAAATACAAGCAAGTTGCCAAGGGTCTGAATTTTGATCATGTGACCAAGGGGATGCTGCAATGGTCATTCAATTTGAAAAATGGTCATAACTTACTTTTTTTAGTGCTGTTGTAACTTCGGTCACTAAACGAACTGTTGAAAGTTGAGGGCTGCCTGTAATTGAGAGCATTTGATTGAATGCAGTACATTGAACCGAACTCCATGCAAATTCACCACATTTCAAAATTTATTCCATTGACTGCACTTCTACAAGATTTCATGGGAATCTTTAAGATTACACAAAGTGACCCAGAATTCCCCTATCCAGAATTCATACAACCCGGTGAAGATTGCACCCACAAATCTACAATGGGAGTTTTACTTAACATTCTAAAATATTGAGGGTGATACTTGGGAGATTATAGATGCCAAAACTCAATTGCACAATAAGTGCATTTATCCAATGCAAAAAAGAATCCCAGAAAAAAGATGGAAAGACCATCAACTCTAACCATTGACTAGAAGTCTACATATTAGTGTTATATATTTTAAGCTGATTTCTAGGATAGCCCAAAAATGTGTCAAGCTCCCTTCTCCCCAGAAATGTTTTTGATAGCTAAGATTCATAAAGATGGAATTGTCCTGCACTTGGCAAGCCATGATATTTTCCTGGATGGACTTGCTTTGATTTGGGGACAATCGAATTGTTTTGATTTGGGGATTGGTCACTATCACTAGTTGCTATCTCTTTTCACCCCTCTCAACGAGCCTGCAAACGTAGTTTTGAGCAGAGAGAGGAAAATTCTCCAAACATTTCCACAGATTAAATATTAGGATTACAACAACCTTAGGTCCTTATCTATGATCTGAAAAATACTTCCTTTTGACATGGGGCAATGGGGCATGTTCAGTGTTTTAGCCATCTATTATTCTGTGTTTGCTGCTATATCAGAGGCGTTGAAATGTATACACACACACAAGGTTCATTTTTTTTTATGTCATATACACGTGAAAGCATTTCGTTTATTAATGCTTCATCCAAAAGCATTAAGAAAATAATTCATATGATTTACTTGCTTGGATCTCACTTGTTTTAAATTTAAAACAAAACTTGGCTGGAATGTAAACTGGTCTGAGTATTAGTGAAGGGTCTTCACAAACAATGCATCTACTGAGGTAAAATTATGTGGGGGGGTTTTCTGGAGGGGAAATGACATTATTATTCAAAAAGTGCTAATTTGGGCTGGTTGCCCCAAGAGAAATGGTAAATTATGAGGTCATGGGGACCTCATTGCAAAGTATTTGCCAAACTTAATTGGTGCAATAAATAAAATATGCATGCAAATGAGACTGGTTTCTGAAAGAAAGGAATCCATTATCCCGTGTAGCTAATTTGATAGCAGCTTCACTGTAATTTAAGTTTGGGTCAAAAAAAAAAAAAAAGCTTTCATAGGAAATCAGGAGAAGAAACTCAAAGGTTTATAGGAGCTCTATAGACCAGGAAGGGTTTTCCAAGAAACCGATGGTCTGATTCCTGTGTAAAATAGTACATTTCTCATCCCATCTGCAGGCCTTTGAGTATTTAAGATAATTAATATTCTTTTTTAGTTTAATCCATTTTCCATTTCTTCCCTTTGCTGTGTTATCTCTTCTGTATCAAAATCCTCAGAGAAGTTTACCCTCTTGTATTGTGTAAAATATCACAGACATCAAAGTCAGCATGTATTTTTATGAGCTGCCTCTAAAGTAGATTTATCTTTGTTTTAGTCTCATTGCAATCAGTAGTAACAAGTTAATCACGCCTAACTTCAATCCCATTGGTTTCAAGGACACTTCTGGATCAATCTACGGTTTCAGTGTCAATAAAGTAAGATTTTAAGAAACAATGGAATTCCGTGATTCAATTCCCCATTCTTTTTCTATTATAACTTGCCTTTATATATGTGTAGGGGAGAGAAATCTGCAGTTAGACTGCTGCTCTTTCAACATCCAAAATGTTAGAAGAGAGGAAGACGGCCTAGACTGAGTCCGGCCATTGGTTCATCTATAACTCAGTATTTTGGTGAAGCTTTCAGGAACTCTTAGTAGAATTTTTTTACAGCTCTTCCTGGATACTGGATACAAATTGAACTTGGCCTAAAGTAAGGGTAAAGGTTCCCCTTGCACATATGTGATAGTCATTCCCGACTCTAGGGGGCAGTGCTCATCTGTGTTTCAAAGCCGAAGAGCCAGCGCTGTCTGAAGACGTCTCTGTGGTCATGTGGCCGGCATGACTCAACACCAAAGGCGCACGGAATGCTGTTACTTTTCCACCAAAGGTGGTCCCTATTTTTCTACTTGCATTTTTTATGTGCTTTCGAACTGCTAGGTTGGCAGAAGCTGGGACCAGTAATGGGAGCTCACCCTGTTACGCGGCACTAGGGATTCGAACCACTGAACTGCCGACCTTTCGATCAACAAGCTCAGCATCTTAGCCACTGAGCCACCGTGTCCTTCAACTTGGTCTAGGATGGTGATAAACCTAATAAGCCAAATTGAAAGAAAGAGGTTGCAATCCAGGAAGCACCAGAAACCTACAGGTCTTCAGAACCCTGGACAGTTCCCATGTTCAAAGTTCAAAGTTGGTCTGGAGTCTGAACACATTGAAAGTTCTCTGAGAGCCTGAAGCAAATGGATCCCAAATTGCCTACAAATAGAATTCCCACATACCATGTTGTCTTACTCTGGAGAGGCCAAGGCGAGGATAACAGTGGAAGATGTTCCCCTTAGAGTCCCTTGCAAAGAAGAAAAAACTCAACACCTTTAATAGTTGAAAACAAAGCCAAGATCATCTCAAGAAAGTGATCTTAACAGCATTCAGAGAGATTGCTAATGACCAGATGACTGCAAACAAATAAGATCCTTCCATTCCTCCCCCACCATCCTTCCAGAACCAATGAAGCTTCTTGGATGAGAAGCAAAACATCTTCAAGGAAGAAACCAAGAAAGTGAAAAAAGCACCTTTGAAAAAGCACCTTTGAGACAACCATGACCTGGATGATTGAGAATCTCCACAGACATCTCAAGAAAATATTAAAACCAAATCTGATGTAAAACATGTTTTGGAAGCAATGCCTGTGAAGAGGCACTAAGTTGTTAATAGTCCCCGAAGCTCTTATTGACAGTTAATAAAAACACTCTTTGGCTGCCCCCTCCAAACAGGGTCACACATCTGTTGTTTTCACCTTGTTTATGTTGTATTTACTCATTTACAGGAGGAAAAAAAAAGCAGTTCATTGATTGAATACGAATGTCATGCTATTGTCACTTGGGATAACACTTGGCGTATCCCATTTTCGAGTGTCTAATTATTCCATTTGTAGACATGAATGCCACTTAGATGTCAGTTAATTCAGCACGGTAACTCAATTAGATTTCTACCGACTTGGATTTATGAAACAGCAATGGATTCGGAGAGAGATGGATGGGAGTCCTGGTTTATTTATCTCTAGCCTTCCTGATGCTATTTCTCAGGAGTTCAATTAAACATGCAAGCACTGAGAATGTTAGCAATCGTGAGCTAGCCTTTGCAATTAGACGAAAACGATTGAGAGGCAGCTCAGACAAACAGACGTCTATTGTTCCAGATTTTAAACCTGGATAGTTTCTAATAAACTGTAACGTGCCAGGCAAGAAATTTATGCCACTGAATTTCTCCTCTAGGAATGTGGTCAGCACTAGAAGGTAAGAGAAAGAAAGGGAGAGAAAGGCATGGTCAGGATATAGCCATCACAACGAAAGACAAACCACAGAAGGAGAAAGTGATGATAATCTTCATGTACATATTGAACTGTTTGTTGGTAGAATATACATCCTGCTTTTTATTCAATGAATGGTGCTAGGCAATTGTATTTATGCATTGTTTTCCTGCAATTTGCAGATATCTAAACAATATACTTTTTTTTGAAATGCAATAATAATAGCTAGGTTGGCTGGGGAACTCTGGGAGTTGAAGTCCACCCATTTTAAAGCATATTTATTGGGGAATTCTGGGAATTGAAGTTCACTTTTTTTAAGGTGGGACAGGTTAGAGAAACACTGCTTTAAGTTCATAAGAATATAAGGGGGACCTTTCAGGCTGCTTCAGTGGAGTCAAGGAGATGTTCTAGGCCTGGCATCCTTCCTCTGGTGGATGGCAAATCAATGGCTTCTTAATACCAGGGAGAATTAAACTGATATTTCATTATGGCGAAGTCGTATTTTCCATTTTCCCCTCCCCTAAACTGCCTTCAGGTGTTCATTTAATTTTTTTTTTAAAAAAAGCTTAAATTGAGAAGATTTTTAAGGCTTAGTAAACAAAAAAAAAAAAAAAAAAAAGGATTTGAGCGGTGCATATCAGTAATAATGCCCTGCAAACTTGTTGGTTCTAGTACCCTGAACAAGGCAGGACCAACGTGGGAATTTCTGCCCACAGATGGCTACGGACCCTGGTTTGCCTTGGATGAATCAACTGATTTAAATTATTAGAAAAATGAAATGAAATCTTTGCCCTCCAGGAGGTTATTCAAATGCCCTGGCAGAAGAATGTGCTTGGATTACAGCTTTTTAATCATTTGGCAACCGGTTGGAGACCCTGCAGGAGATGCTTATTTTATGGCCAATCAGATAGGTCATCGATCTGAACCAATTTGTCAGCTGGTTGAGCATTCATGGAATTCCTCCTTTCCTTTCCTTTCCTTTCCTTTCCTTTCCTTTCCTTTCCTTTCCTTTCCTTTCCTTTCCTTTCCTTTCCTCCTTCCCTTCCTATCTTCTTCCTTCCTTCATTTCCTTCCTTCCTTCCTTCCCTCCCTCCCTCCCTTCCTTCTCCCAGGTGCTGCCTTAACCTTATCCAAATCCACTGAGCTTTATCTGGGATACAGTTTTTCAGCTGCAGAATTCCTTGCACTGTTACAAGTTATCATTTCAAAACAGAGGTTGACCATCGTAAGTAAAGGTCCTTCAGTCTTTCTTACTGGACCCTACTGTATTGCTTAAGAATAAATTTTGATGGTCCCCTACAACCACCTGTCCTGAAATTATTATTTCTTTTTAACAGTCTGGTGAAAATCACATTCAAGATCAAGATGGAATGGCAGGCAAACATTTGAAATCCTTCTTGTGCACTTTTGAAGAGAAGCTCTTAATACATAGCTTTAAAAACACACACATTAATATTGCTTACATTACAGCAAGCGGAAATTAGGGCCTGTAAGACTTACTTGCCAGTGTTAGGGAGTTAAATAATAGTGCGTGTTTTCCATTGTACTATGATAAATGCAAAGCTATTACATAACCTTTTAAACAGTTGATGTAATTATCTGTAAATAGTAATGGTACCCCAAAAGGTCAGCTTTTGCTACCATTAGAGGTTTATGGATATAAAGTGAATTTATGCTTCCATAAAACAAGACTTTGACTAACCGGATTAATTCTACCCCAACTAAACCAACTGTAGTAATATTTAGACATAATAAAATGAGGCCAATTAAAACAATTTTATTTTCTCTTCTCTTTCTCTTGTGTGTCATATTGATTAATGGCACACTAAAATTAAACGAAGACCTTAAAACCCGGCATGGTTCTTCGGAAGACGTCCACAGCTTGGCATTATTATCAACAAGATGAGGAGTTAAGGAAGATGCCCTGCCCGGGTATGAATATTTAATTAATAATTAGTCATGTAATTTCTCCTCAGGAATTATTATCCCTCAAACTGGTTTGTGAATTTAATTATTAGGAGCCTTTTTGTTTCCACGTCCCCCTCATTACTGTCAGGATTGATGTAACATAAACTTCATTAAAAATTAAAGCAAGAGTCTTAATTACAAGGCTACCCTGACTGAAGTCAGAATTAGCCAAGTCAGTGATGTGCAAATGAGTGCATTATTTAAGAAAGATGCTAGAAGTGCTTATGATAATACGCTCGGATCGCAGGAACAGACCTTTCCTCTTGCCGTTGCATATTCATTAAATGCACTATGCAAATTTAATGTAGCAGCCTTAGTAATGCGTTGTTAATTTATTCAGATTTATTGAGTGCCTGTTGTGTGTCTGGGTGTGTGTGTGTGTGTGTGTGTGTGCATGGGCTTGTGTGTGTGTGTGTGTGCACGTGCAAATTTAATTACTCTACCTGCTGGTAAGATATTAAGCATACTGTCAGAGATTTCGGATGTGTTGATCTAGGGTAGCACACACCTTGATGGAGGTTGCAGTTGTAAAAAGGAATACTGTTTTGGGTAACTAGCCTTGAAAACCTATTTTGAGTTTTAACTGATAGTCAAAAAAGTAGTGAATAGGACTTCCTAATATGTAAAGAGAATCTGCCCGTAGTCAAGGGAAGATCTAAAGAATTTTGTAAGTGACAGGACAGCAGTAAATGACAGAGGTCCATTGAAGCTTGAAGGAATCATCTTGGTGGAAAGCATCATCTATCTATTTATATTATTCATTTAAGGGTTTTCCGGTTGAATACTGGAGAGGTCAGATGTTGGCCATAACTTGGGCATTTAATAACAGCATCGAGGTAAGAGAAGGAATGGCAGAATCTGGGGGTGGAGTCAAAAGAGAGTTCGGCCCCGAATCCCTATGTAGCCACAAACAAACTAAGTCCAACCTCCACCCTTGAGTGCTGTTGAGACTTATCAAACTCTAACCAAGTGCTGACCATTAGTTGAGAAAATTCCTGCACAAAGGCTTTCTGCAATAAATCAGTTAATTGAGATGCCAATCCCCAGAATTGTCAACCATGATGGCTTCTGGTGAATCTGGAGGGTCCAAAATGTTACCAAGTGTGAATTTGCCTTTAAATTAAAAAACAAAACAAAACCCAGCAGCCATTGGACATCTCTGCTTGTTCTGTTTATCTTGTTCATGGACCGACGTCCGTTGCACGCTGGGAAGGGTGGGATGATTGGGCATTTGCATCTGTTTAACTGCAGAAAGAGCTTGAAGCTCTGTTTAATTAAGGGCTAATTTGTTTGGGAGGAGGTCTCATGCTGGGAGTTATGATGCTTTTGTGACTCGGTTGTGAGGAACAATAGAAAAGGAATAATAAGGCATCCTCTCAGCCTTTAATGGAGAGCATTGCCGAGCGAACAGATGACGGCCAATTTCCAAACGGAGGAATGTTGGCATTGTCTCAAAATGGGGTCTCGGAAGTAGCCCTTAAAGAGAAGGACAAAGGACAGAGAGAGGTCAATCTCGGTAGGTTCTGCATGTAACAGATGTTCAAGAGGTCCATCACCAAAAGCCATGCTATTCTGCCTTGCAATCTCCTGGGTTTCCCACCTCCCCCTTGTGTGAACATCACCTTTAGAAGCCCTCCTGTGGTTGCATCAACACCATTGCCACTACATCCGAGCTGACAAATGGAGAGAAATTGATCTCAGTGGTGGCCCTAAATCTAAACCAAGTAAATGAGAGTATCAACACAAGAACCACCATAACCTTGCAAAAACCACGAATCATCTGAAGTCTGGAAATGATGGGAGATGGAATTCCCAGACACAAAAGAAAACCATTGTTTCAACTAAGTGGTCTTCTTTCCCTTTTGCTATGGACCAGTGGCTCATTGGCCTTTTCAACACCATCTCTAAATGTTGGGCCTTGGGCTCTTCAGAAGTAGGGCGGAAGTCAACTTCCAACCGTTAGAAGTCAACTTCTAACTTCTAGTCGACCTCTCTGGGACCCCAAGGGCCTGGGGGCTGAGTCCAGGAAAGTCAAGTTCTTGGAGAACAGGAGGTTAACAGTCTCCGAAGGAGGAGAGCAGGAGGGGCCGAGGCTCTGCAGTCCCTGGAGACGATCTCCAGCTGGGCTTCCCGGTTGCAAGGCATTAAAAACATCTAATTCCGTCGCACACTCCATCCTTCTCCCCGTCTTAAATGGCTGTCTATGGGGCATGATGTGTAATCGACTGGGGCTTTAGGACCAGTTTCTCTGAGAAGCTGGCAGTGCTCAAGGAGGGCCCTTGACACCGTTCTGACTTAATGCTAGGCACATCTGCAGCTCCTTGGGACAAAATTGACACTGTCTAGAGACCAAAGCAATCACCTCGCGCAGCATTAGAGAGCATTTACACTTGAGCCCGTGTTACCAGACAGTCAATCTTGACCTTTAAAAGTTCAGAGATTAGATTCTTTTGCGGTGAGCGTGGCAGGCATGGCGGGGAATTGGTTGCTATTCAAAGCAGCTTCCCGCGGTTGCCTTTGGGCTTAATTCTGCGCATCAATCATTTTGGGGAAGGCTCTTTTTAAGCACAGAGAGTTTGAAAGAGAACCCAGGGATTATTTTCACATTTTAGCCCGAGCGGCCGGCAAAGAATTGAAAAGGCAGGCTAAACCAGCTTTTAAAGACAGGGAGATCTTTTTCGGGATGCATGGCTGCTGGTAAATACATGAAAGTTTGGAGGGGGGGGGAAGGGGGAGAAAGAAAACCAGGCAAGAAGGCACAAAGGGTAGCAGAAGTCCAGAGGGATGTATGTGTCAAAATGTTGTAGAGTTTATCAGGCCCAACTTAAACCAGATTGACCTAACTTGGTATCTTGGAGAGAGGGGCTAAGGGAGGCTGAGGGGGTGTATTCTGTAGGCCCCATCCTTAGTTTTATTTAAATATGTAACAAGACAAAGAACCTAACATCTCAACCCGGAGCTACATAGATTCTGCTCTCCGACGGCATTTCTGTTGACGTCTTCAATCCATTGATCCCAAATCAGCATAAATGCAACCCAGAGCATTACATGACACCAGAGTGAACTGTAAAATAACGAGGGGAAACTTTTATTAAATTAGCTTGACCATTTGGTCAACAGGCGATTGTCTGAGCTTGTTTTGTCCCCTTCCCTCCTTGGAGCCAGGCTTTTGAGGGACTGAAGGCCTCCCCAGTGCTTTAGTTCTGCCAAATGGTCCGATTTAGTTCTTTTTTTCCCTGGTACATCTTTGAGATCTAATTTTCCATTTAGGAGAAAGAACATACCCCAATTGTCTTTCAATGTCCTTTTAATGTTTTGAAAATTTAATTGTAATGCCTCAGCTGTTTGAATGCTTATTGTTTCTGTTAAAAGTCCGCAGAATTTCAAGCCGGGGAAGAATTCCCAGACACTTTTATTGTGCTGGTTCCTCTGATGAGCATGTCAATGTGGCGGTGGGTTAAATCTTATCCGCATTAGACAGACGCACTGTTTCATTTATTCGTCCAAATGATCAGGCATGCCACCATCCTGTTTACTGAAACAATACTCACACCAACAAAACAGTCCAATGGTCTAAAAAAAATATATTAAAAGTTTTCTGATGCCAAAACCTAACTAACAACAGGCAGAGGAGTTCAAACTGGTCGTCTCTTCACCACACAGAACACTTAAGCCAACCATGAACAATTTTCCCAGTTGGGTTTTGTTTTTTTTGCCAAATCGCTTGTTTTGATCTCACAGTCCATTTTGCAAAATGCCCAGGTAGAAGGAAAGAACCAATTACCCAGCCACATCAAGTTTACTTTGTCAACCTGCACAATAAATACACTCTGCAATTGCTGTTGTTATTCTATCTGAATACTCACCTTTTCCATAGAGAAAAGTAAGGTTGGGTGCAGGGGTGAAATCCAGCAGGTTCTGACAGGTTCTGGAGAACCTGTAGTGGAAATTTTGAGCAGTTCAGAGAACTGGCAAATGCCACCTGTGGCTGGCCCCAGAGTGGGGTGGGAATGGAGATTTTGCAATATCCTTCCCCTGCCACACCACGCCCACCAAGCCATGCCCACAGAACCGGTAGTAAAAAAAATTGAATTCCATCACTTGTTGGATGTATTTCTCATCACCCTATGCATTTCCTTCTCGCTGCTACATTTTTAAGGCAGGTTCTTGGACTTGAGATCTTACAAAGCCAAGTTCTGTAGATTGTGGGCTTTGCCATGCATCTGTTCTGGGGTGACTACCACTGTAGGTGATCAGAAAGTCATTTATAAAATATGGAAGGCTGGGTTTCTCACCTTTCTTGAGCTTGCAAAGGAATCCTGTGACAAGGATGCCTCAATCAAGACTTTTGAATCTTGTCTCGAAGATGATGTTTCAAAAGGCAACTATTTTTTGTTTTCCCTTGAGGAAGAAGACGATGCTTGGCTTCTCATCCGAGAAGCTTCATCGGTTCTGCCAGTTCTCATTCTTTGGATGAGAAGTAAAACATCTTCTGAACCCTTGGCCCTTTCCAAAACTGGTATGAACTGGGCAGCCGACCGAACGTCTCCTGCAGACTCAGCCTTTCCGAGCATCGCAAGAAAGACTTCCACATGGGCTCCGGACTACGTTGCTGATTAATTTCCCTTGTATATATTTTTGAAAGCTTGTTATAATTATACCACTGGTTAATATTGTGATTGGAAATGTCAGCCGCCTACTTGATCTGCCTAATTAAAGAAAAGGATTGTGTTGGTTTATTGCTGCGCGGAGGCTGTCAATTTATTATTATTGTTTTAAATTTTTTGTATTTATTTTTTTTGTTTCTGCCCAGAGTTTCCTCAAACCATCCTTTTATGCTGCGTTTAAAAATTGGACGAGGCATCTTGAGCAACAGATCTGCATTTCAAATATTCTAAAGAGCAGTGCAGTTCTTTGCTGATCTGTCATCCTCTGATCTTTGCCTTTTCCTCAAGACCTCCTGCACTGGGGGCTCATTTCCAGAGAAGACTCTTCTCCCAGAGATTGGTGGTGTTCAGTTCCTTGCTCTGCTTTTCTCCCACCCACAATCCCACCCCCTCAAGGGTCTCTCTAGCTCTGCCTCTCAAAATGACACAACTGGCTCCAAAGCACCTGAAGGCAAAACAAGAAGCAACAGATGGAAACTAATCAAGGAGAAGAACTAAGAACCTAGAACTAAGGAGAAATTTCCTGACAGTGAAAACAATTCATCAGTGGAACGGCTTGCCTCCAGAAGTTGTGGGTCCTTCAGCACTGGAAATGTTTAAGAAGAGATTGGACAACCATTTGTCTGAAATGCTGTAGCGTTTCCTGCCTGACCTCCACTGTTCACCCTCAGCTGAGCTGATGCAACGGGGAGATGCAGCTTGCCTCTCTTGTAAGGTGGGGCGGTTTGCATCCATTGGAAATGGAGAAGGTACATCTTGGAGCCCTTGGAGCCCTCTCCCCCCCACCCCAAATAATAAAACCTTGGAGTTTAATTGCCATGTCAATTTACTGGACCTAAGGCTTCACTGCTGTTAGCACAGCTAATAAGACGTTATGAGTTACCACCCAGGAATTCAGCCAATTTAACTGTAATGAAGCAGCCAGGAAACATATTCAGAGTGTTGGCAATTTTATCAGGGTTTTCTCCCTCTTCTTTTCAAAATAGATCAAGAAACTCATTTAGGGCTTACCTGGAAATACATCTCTAATTCCAAGACTTTTAATTCCCCCCCCCCACTTCAGTTCCGTTGTTGATGAATTTTGTGCAGCCGTACTGTGCAGAATACTTTGCAATGGACCTCAAAGTGACACTAATTCTTTCTGAAGTGTGCAGCTCTTCTTCCTTTGACCTTGTCCCTCTATCTGGGGTGATGGAGGGGTCACATCTTGTTCTCTCCCCCCCCACAACTCACCTTTGTAAAAAGAAACCTCATCTTCCTCTCTCTGGAGATTCTCTCCTCTGGAGCTCAGAGGAAACTCCCCATTGTTTAAAGGACAGCTTTGCAGTCCTTGTCCTGGTGAAGGAAAGTGGGACATTTGGGGAACACATGTCAACCTTTGGAGAATTGGGAGATGCTGCCACTTCTGAGGCTGAAGCTGTTGACACAGGGAAGGCGGCAATATTAATAGCTGCCCTGACTCATCCAGATGATGCGAAGGCTGTGGCTCACATCTGTCCAGACAGCTGTTGGGAACTGAAACTGACAGCTTCCCTGATGATCTATGGGGAGCAACGCACATATTTCGCCGAGCTGACAGAATCAGGTCCGTTCTACAGATGTACCTGGGCTGCCAAGAGCCTCAGGATGAAAAATTCCCCAATAAGCACGAAATCTTAATTACTTCATCTCTGCCAGAAATCTTTGGACCCGGGTGGACTCCCCACATGGGAAAGATTAGTATCTCAGTGTAATTATTTATCCCTCTGGACCTGCTCCCAGGGGGGCTCCAACTGCTAAGCGAGTTGCAACCCACAGTCTGTGAAAGACCCTTCAGATGGCCAACGTGAGTTGCCTCTCATTTCTGGGCTATCACATTGGTATGAAGAACAGAGGCCTGCTGTTTTGGGGCACGGAGGACCCTGCTTTTACCACCTGCCGTCTCAGATCAATTGCAGGAGATCCTGTCTGCTGCAGGAATCTTCTCCGAGACCATGATCCTTTTCAGAGGCTCACCTCTCCCTTCTGAGATCAGACTGGAAGGGTCCCAGGTTGAATGTGAGCATCACCAAATGTGCAAAGCAGCACAGGTATGGTAGCTCCTCTTTCCCACAGGGGGGGGGGGGGGGCTCTGCGGCCTTCCATCAAAAGAGAGAAGAGCCTCATAGCTGATGAGAACAAGCACAGAAGTGGTAATTGCCTCTTGAAGAACATCGCTTCCTGCACTCCGCCATCTGCTAATGACCAGTAGATTCCGAAAGGAAGAAACCATCTTCCCAATTATTTAAGCACCTGGAGCAGTCTCGCTGCACCAGGAGCTTCAAGAACAAAAGGAAGCCAGCGCATCGGGAGGGCGGGTTTGATGTCCTTGTGTCTTTATGTAATTTTGATTTTAGGAAACTAAAGGCAAATAAGACTGGGATGAGGTAGGCGAGGAGTTTTCCTTTGTTCCTGATGATGACACCACCTTTGTTTGAAGAGCCCGGAGAAACCGCACCAGAAACAGGTTCCATTTTTATCATCTCAGAGAGCCACGGGAAGACAGAGGCAGACACTTCAATCCTCCCTCCATTCCACCCAGTGAAACCCTTTTGCCGTTATTCTGGCCCCATCTCAAATTGATCTTCCGGCACAACAGGGTTGCAGGATCAGTCCTGGATTACAAAGAGTCTCTGCTCCAGGGTTTGGAGAGCAACTGGCAAGCTATTGCCAAAAGGCTTCTGCTTCATGGTGGTGTTGTGGCCCATCAGCAGCCTGTGCAGCTAGTAGCTGATTCCGACAGCGAGGAGGCTGGTATGGTGCTGTGCCAGAGCCTGTGCAGCTGGCACTCGAGTCGGACAGTGAGGAGGCTGGAGAAGATGTGGTGCCAGAGGCAGGGATTCAGCCAGGGCCTTCAGAACCTCCAGAAGCTCCCATAAGTGAAGAGGAAGAAAAGGAGGAGCCTCTTCTTGATGCACAGGCACGCAGAGCTGCCAAAAGGCAGGAGTGGCTGCTCAGGAGGAGGTCTCCTCGAGAGTAAGGCTTGGGGCTAATTGGCCACTCCCTTAGCCTATTTAAAGAGGAACGCCGATTGCAGCAAGCTGTAGGGAACAACTTTGTTCACATTCCTTCGAGTCTTGATTACAGAAACATTTGATTTCGGCTTTTTTTTTTCTCTTATCAGTTTTCCTGCAAATTGCTTCTGGGCATTCTGCCAACCACAGTAAGATTACGGTTATCTGAAATACTGTGCCTCTGAACTGAGTTATTATTCTTTGAATTCTTGTCGGCTGTTAATGAAGTTAAATTAACAGCCCTTGTTCAGAAAAGACTGATTTATTGTACTTGTGTTCGAACAACTACTAAGAAAGCTCATTAGTAGTCATTAATTAGTAAATTAAGGTTTGTACGGATTTTGTGTGTGCTGCGTTCTTTGGGGTCCATAGCTGGAGTAGAACAGGTGGGGCCAATGTTCTGGAGACTTCTCATGGGGGAGACTTTTGCTCAGCTTCCTCCTTCTTGTCCCATCTTGCTTGAAGAGAAGCCAGCAGGAGGTCAGAGCAGAAAGCTCCATGTTTGGGGGAAGACAGATGTGCAAAGATATGGGTGCGAATCAACTGCCATGGGTTGCGAGGATCACCTTGGGAGACTGAAGGAAGAACTGCAGCCAGGGCAACGTTCAGATATGAGACATCTTGGCCCATCGAAGGAACAAAGGTGGAGAAAGCTTCTCTGAAGGGACCCTCCCATGTTCTCTGAAAAGTAACGGCAAGGGAGGGCAGGAGGATTTTCAGACCTGCAAGATTCTGAACCTTACAATGAAAGCAGAATTTCTGCAAATTGGTTATTTCTATCCTTGACTGAAGATTGGTACACTCCTTCTATCTGGGATGGCTGTCCTCTTCCACCCAGCATGCAGCTTTGGGAGGGGCACACATGCAATGGTGAAGGAGGAAGGGGGCACCTGCCTAGTCAGTTAAATCAGCCAAATCAACCCAGGTGATCAATGGGGTGACAGATGTCACAAACAGCTCACCCTCCCATCTATAAACGGGCTATTTGTACATCCACTTCTGCCGGGGGTTGCAACAATGCTGCAGTGAAGTGTTTGGGAGGTGGAGGTCCACCCCGGGGATCAAAGGCCACATCTAGAACCCAAGTGGGATCTTCTGCCTCTCTTAGCAAGAGAATTGGGGTCCTGCAAGATTGACGGCAGCCCTTCAGGAAACCAAAACCAAGGCTCCATTGGGCGCATTCCTTCTGTGGGTTCAGCTGCCTCTTATCTGTCCCTTGTCCAGTCTCTGGTTCTTCCTTCCGTATCCCAAGGCCATTCACAGAACATAGAAGAATCATAGGCTGGAAGGTCATCTTGGAGGTCATCTAGTCCAACCCCCTGCTAAATTGGCAGGGAGTCCTTAGACCATCCCAGTGAAATGGTTACCCAATCTATTTTTTAAAATCTCCATTGTGTATAGATAGTCCATTCAGACTACAACTGAAACCAAAATTTATGTTGCTAAGTGAGACGTTCCTTAAGGGAGTTTTACAACCTGTCTTGCCGCAGTTATTAAGTGAATTCCTGCAGTTGTTAAGTTAGTAACACAGTCATTAAGTGAATCCCCATTGACTTTGCTTGTCAGATCGCAAAAGGGGAATCAGAGGTGGGTTTCAGCAAGTTCTGACCAGTTCTGGAGAACCGGTAGCAGAAATTTTGAGTAGTTCAGAGAACCAATAAATACCACCTCTGACTGGCCCCGACCCCACCTATTCTCTGCCTCCCGAGTCCCAGCTGATCGGGAGGAAATGGGGATTTTGCAGTAACCTTCCCCTGCCACGCCCACCAAGCCACACTCACAGAACTGGTAGTAAAAAAATTTGAAACCCACCATTGGATCCTGTGACCCCAGGTTCACAACATACCCTTACAGGTGTCTCCTTTCCACACGAGGCTCATTTTAGTGCTCCTTGTACCAGGGTGCATTAGACGAGAAATGTCCCTGTGCCACCCCCCGCAAAGCACTTCAAAGGCACGTTCACGTGGGTTGGGTCTGCCGTCTGCATCTGTCTCCCAGTCTGTTGTCCTCGGCAGCTGCCAAAACCTTCCCCCACTTTCCCCCCTAGAAGCAGACGGCATCCCGCGAGTCTCTGGCACAGGGGTGGGGGGAAGTGTTGCAGGCCCCAGCCTTTGCCAGTCTTGCAAAAACCCTCCTCTCCATTAGTGAAGCATCAGCAAGAAGAAGAAAGCCTCCGACTTTGGACAGGAACAAGTGCTGCACATTATCCTAAGCATCTAAATGAATAATTAGCTGGAATAATGGTCAGCCTTAAGAATGATTCACACCTTGGTGACTCCATGATGATACCCAGGACAACAGGTGTGGACTCTGCCTGCAAGGTAGAGCAGGTACAATTTCTGGCCTGCTTTTGAAGATTTCCCTCCCCCACCTCGCCCCCAGTGATTATTTCAGGGGGAGAAAAAAAGAAGACAGGGGGGAAATCTACATAATTAATAGGATCATAAATATTCAGCCTCAGTTCATCATTAAGCAGAGATATGCAACACATTTACTTGGAAACTGAGTTTGGGGACCAAAAATAAAAGACTAATAAGACTCTGTAGCCACCATTCCTGAAAAGCTCAGGGATTAAGAGAAAATAGGAGTGGGTGTATGGGTCTCTCTCTCTGTGTGTGTGTGTGTCATTAGGTAGAATTTCATTCTTTTAGGACTCTGCCACAAGTTACTGCCAACCACTGAGGGCATCCAGGTGTGTTTATGTCTTAGCAAACCTGAGCTAAGTTCGGAATTTGGCATTTGCTCCTAAGTAGACTTTCTGATTTGTGGGTGGATTGGATTCAGCTCAGGAACGGGCAGAAAATTAATTCAAACCGTTGTCTTTTCCTTTCCCAGCCTGCAAACCAGTAACATGTGAGTAGCATGATGTAAGGGTAATGTGCTGCACATTGGCCCATCAATTATGCATAAAGGAGCAAATGCAAGAGTTTTGACTTATTAGGGAGACAGCTGTGAACGGTTGCTTATGTAAAGAATTATTAATAGATTTCCCAGGAATTCATGTTTGCTGGGCTCAGCCATGCTAAGCAGGAGTGGGAATCTTCGGTACAAAAAACATCCAGGAAATTGGGGGGAAAGAAGTCTTGCAATTGACAGGTAGTTCTTGACTTACAACCGCAATTGAGCCCAAAATTTCCATGGCTCAATGAGGCATTGGTTAAGTGAACTTTGCCCCATTTTATGACCTTTCTCGGCACCGTTGTTAAGCAAATCACTGGAGTTGTTGAGTTAGTAACATAGTTGTTAAGTGAGCCTGCCTTCCCCGGTGACTTTACTCGTCAGAAGGTTGCAAAAGGGGATCCCACGATATTGAAACCGTCATAAATTCGAGTCAATGGCCAAGAATTTGAATTTGGATCACTTGATCATGGGGATGCTGCAATGTTTATAAGTGCGAAAAATGATCACAACTTACTTTTTCAATGCTGTTGTAACTTTGGTCACTAAATGAACTGTTGTAAATTGAGGAATACCTTTACTGGATTTAACATTTCAACTGACCTGAATTTAGAAAACTTTGAACTGAAATTAGCAGTTCCCAAAGGAGTTTTTCACTTCTGTTTTCCCTCTCCCCACACATGAAATTCCTCCTGCAAATCCAACTAAGGGCACTTTTGAAGATGCCTATGTCACTCTCTTTCCTGGCACCAAATTCTGTACTTTTCTTTGTAGGTCATACATGGATATGCATTTTTGTCTCTCCCAAACCTTCCTTCATCGGATGATCCTGGAATTCAGGCTTTTGTCTTTGATGAGAAAAAGCTCCCCTCTTCCAATCAGTAATTTTAATAACGATACTAATTAGAGAAGGATTTCATTAAAAAAAAAGTTCATAATTTTACGAGGCCAATTAGAAGGACCTCAGCAGAAATGCTGTTCCTGCAAGAAGTCACAAAATGTATAAAAGCCCAAAGCGTCTTCTCCTGGCCAGCAGTGACCCAGCGTTGACCTCCAACCAAGCTTCTCGTCCCCTTGTTAAGTAAGGAGTGGTTGCAACCAGCTCTTTATAGGGCTCTGTAGAAGCCTTGTTTTCAAAGGAAATTGCAAGAGTCAATAGATGCAAAACTAATATTTACCCCCGCCCCCCCCTTTTGATAGTTACCCCTCCCACCCGAACGTCTTCCCTGAAATCCTTGCGGCCTCGGGATATTTATTCTTCTTGCGAGAGAAATTGCTTACATCTTGCTAATAAGCTACCTTAATTCTTCCTGCTTTTGTGTGGCGGTGAAACAAAGCATAAAATATCAAGCCACCTGCCTGGGAAGATTTGGGGTCTCCTTCCAGGGAAACTAAGGGTGCTGCAAAACATTTGCTCCGGCAGCCGGTCAGGAAAGCAGAGTTGCCTTAAGAAAGAAGGGGTGGCCTATAAGATAGATAAATGGCTGGATGGCTGGATAGATAGATAGGCACATGCACCGACACACACATACACACACACACATATACATACATAGAGAGAGAGATGATAGCTAGAGATAGGATAGTTAGTGAGATTGGCCAAAATGTTTCCAAATTTATCACCCAAATGTTGGAGATGTGGCCACAAATTAGGAACATACTACCCACATGTGGTGGATGTGCCCTAAAATAAAATAAAATGGTATAAAATTAAGAGATGGTTGGAGGAAATTACATTACAAAAGATAGAATTTAAACTGGAGCTCTTTCTGTTAGGAATAATAGACCCCAAAATAGAGAAAACTTTGCAATACATAATATTACACATATTAACGGCAGCAAGGATTACCATTGCACAAGGGTGGAAACAAAATAACACACCATCAGAAGAGATAGTGATTGGAAAAAATTTACAATGTGCAGAAATGGATAAAATGATAATGGAAATTAAGGATTACTATAGAGTATGGAACAAAATGTATAAATGGTTAGAAAAAAGAAATCAAAATAAGAACTGCGAAATTTAAGTTAATATTGCTGAAATACAGAACTATATTGCTAATCTCATAATATTGATTATGTAAATAAATATAATGTAAA
Organism: Arizona elegans; assembly: GCA_022577455.1. NCBI lineage: Eukaryota > Metazoa > Chordata > Lepidosauria > Squamata > Colubridae > Arizona > Arizona elegans. Next base: position 889,414 of record JAKOOJ010000065.1, on the reverse strand, counting down.
TATATGTATTTAGTAGAAGAATTGAACAAAAATGGAGAATATGTATGTCAATACAGAATGGCTGTAAAAATAGCATATATTGTATTGTTATGTATGGTATTTTTTATATTGTGTTTTTGTCTCTGGTTTTTTTTTCTGTTTTTAAAGATAAAAAGCTCAATTAAAACTATTTTAAAAATACAGATAGATGAGAGAGAGAGACAGATACAGTAGATAGAAAGAGAGACAGAGACAGCGATTGAGATAGATGGATGGATAGGTAAGTAGGTAGGTAGAAGATGGATAGATATACCTGTAGTTTTCTATGTGTTCCTGGTGTCGTCGTAGCTTAATTCCTCTGTGATAATTGGTATATATTTATCTCCCTGCCTTTCTCCTCCCCACCCCTTTCCTTTTATGGGGTAGCAATCTGTGTGACCCACAGGAAGGCGTAATCCTCCGCGAGATTGTCAGCTGCCTTTCAAGACTAAGAGGCTTTGTTTTGGCTTTGCACCACAAGTAAAACATCAAGACAGCATTTTTCATTGCAATCACCAAACAGAGAGTTGCCAGTTGGGGCAGAAGTCTCTGACAAGGTTAATAAGTTAGATTTAGTGACAGCCGTTCTCTAAAAGAAGCATTTCCTTCCTCTTAACTACCCTATTTAGATGTTAATAACTTTACTTAATGTCACTCTTTCACTGAGGGATGGAGGCTGGCGGGGCTCCAGGTAGCAGATGTTGGGGGTCCTTTGTTCCTCCCATGGCAATTCCCCAGGAAGAAAACAAAAATGCAAAACAGGTAAGTTTACCCATGCCTGGCTGGGGAATTCTGGGAGTTGAAGTCCACAAATCCTACAGTTGCCATGGTTGGACATCCCTGCTCTAATGCGAAAGAAGACGGACATTAATAGCACGTGTTCAGTGAGCTCACTCTCAAACATGAGGCTTTTCCAAACATGGTTGCATCCTGGCTTATTCACCACTGGAATGTATGAAACGGAGCCCCCATCTCATTCTTTGTGCAGCTCCAAACAGTCCGAAAGGTGAATTTCCCAGCGGTTTGGTGGCCTGGATGTTCGGACGGCCACTTCCAACCACACAGAGAAGCCTTTCTTAATTTCCAATCTAATTAGCCATTTAAATTGTCTTGGGTTCATTTATGAACACTTTATTCATCGGGGTGTAACTTTTTACGAGGCTTTATGGCATTTGGAGATGATATTTTACACAAATACAGCGGTGGCTTCCATGTTCGGCGGAAAAGGCCGGCCCCCACAAGGTTTTACGGCACGGGGCCGTAATGAACCTTAGCAGGCCCAAGCTTTGATAAGTGTAAAACGTCGCCGGACTCATTTTGGTTCATCTTTAGTGACGGATAATCCGTGTCGATTGAGCACGATAGCCCGGTCCCGTTAGCGTTTTCCTCCCCTCCTAAATGGGATTGCAGCAGGACCTATTAAAGGTGGCTGCATAATAAAATTAGTCAAAGCAGCTGGTAGAGTTTTTCCAGCCCTCTGAATTTCCATTAGGGTATTGAAATTTGTTAGGCTGTAAAACCATCAGGGGTGGCTTGGGAAGAGCCCCTCCGTTGCTCAGGAAAGGAAGAAGGGTGGTAGGAGGAGGTTGGTGCGATCCGTTCGATCGGAAAGGAATAGAGCAGAACAGAAGATAAGAGAATAACAGCGTTGGATGGGGCCTTGGAGGTCTTCTAGCCCAACCCTTTGCTCAAGCAGGAGACCCCATACTAGTGATGGTTAACCTTTTTGGTACCGAGTGCCCAAAGCACACATGCACACGAATGCACGCACACTTGGCGAACCCACAAAATACAATGCAAGGGCCTCTCTGCACATGCACTCCGGCCTCACACATGCGTGCACGTCCCCCATGCATGTGCCCCGGCCCCTCTCGCGCCCTGTTTTGGCTTCCAGGTTGGTGGAGGAGGCTTTCCAGGGCCAAAAGGGGGTGTGGGGGGGGATTCCACATTTTGGCCCTGGAAAGCCTCCTGCACCAACCTGGAAGCCAAAACAGGGCACGGTGGGCACACAAGCCCCCCCCACGCCCTGTTTTGTGCCTGAAAAGCCTCCTGCACCACCTGCACATGCACAATGCATCCCCCACATGCGCCTCACTCCCGTGCATGCAGGGCGGAGACCCGAAGACTAGCCGGCTGGTGGGAGGCCCATGCGCATGTGCAGTGCAGCTGGGCTGGGCTGGGCTGGGGTGACAGCTGGTGTGCTGGCAGAGAGGGCTCTGGTGCCACCTGTGACACGCGTGACTAGGTTCGCCATCACGGCCCAGTACCATATGTCCAGCCTCCAGTGATGGGGCAGCCACAACTTCCGAAGACAAGCTGTTCCACTGATTCGATTGTTCTACGGATCTTGCTTTATCCCAAGGAAGAAACCATAATCCTCAAAAACAGCCAGATGTATGGGATGGCGAGGCTGAGCCTGAGGGAGGGGTCAAACGTGTCCTCAGTCTCGAGTCCCTTTGTGCCCACAAGAGATCTAAATCCAGCCCACTTTGAATACCACTGGCTCTTACCTACTGCCAATTTGCCCTGACTTCAGTAGTTCAGATTCTTGTAGAGAGTGTTAGCATGCAATAAACCTCGACTCACTTGCTTTAAATTGCTTATTTAAGGCACCGGTTGTAGGTTCAGAAACCCTGCCTGTTTTCTAGGACAACCAATTATCTAATGGCTGAAGGTGAGGACGGTGACCCTGCTTGACCACGTAAGGCCTGGCGGAAGAGGGTCCACCCCTTCTCCTGTCAGAAGAGCCTGCTAAAAAGCAGAAAAGGGGGGAAATTGGGTCTTTTCGTTTAATTATCTGCTCCCCCAGCATTTGCCACCATCCTGCCTTTGCCCCCAAAAGAGCCCAGCAGGCCTGCGATGCAAAATATGCTAAAGAACGCTGCAGTTGCATTCTCGTGTTGTTTCGCGAGATGCCAAGCTGTGAACTTTAAATTAGCAATAAGGGAAACTGACAAGGGCAGCCTCGCCAGGAAAGCACGGAGCCCGACAGGCATAATTATGGAGTGAATGGAGAGACAAAATAAGAGGACGAACAAGAAAACACAAATCTGGTTGCAAACTTATATCTCGTATAATATAAATAAAAGATTATCTCTTCCACTGGTCGCCTATCAATCAGAAGGATGGCTTAAAAAAAGAAAAGAAAAAAAAGGGGGTGTGGAATCTAATGGTTATTTATCTCCTGTTGCTATTAAATACAGAAGATAGATAGATAGATAGATAGATAGATAGATAGATAGATAGATAGATAGATAGATAACTGGGATAGACAGACAATGGATGGATGGAAGATAGATATAGATAGATAAGATAGATAGATAGATAGATAGATAGATAGATAGATAGATAGATGATGAATAGACAATGGATGGATGGATGGATAGAAAGAAAGAAAGATAGATGATGAATAGACAATGGATGGATGGATAGATAGATATAGATAGATAGATAGATAGACAGACAGATAGATAAATGATGGTTAGACAGACAATGGATGGATGGATGGACAAACAGAGAGCAGGCATGAAGAGATGGAGGGATGGTTAGGGTTATGGTTGGGGAGATGAAGCTATGGATAGCTACATAGATGGATAATAGATAGATAGGGAGATAGATAGATGGATAGCTAGCTAGATGATAGCAGTTAGCTACAATGGGTGGATGGAATGGATTGATAGATATGCAATGGGCGTATCTTTTTGTTTGAACCCTAGGAAGCCTCTCAGGCTTAGGTTTAGGAGTCTCTCTTATTCCTTGGGCTTTTACTTGAAAATAGTTTGAAAAACTTTGATGGTTCCACAGCTCTTAACAGTGGGAAGGTTGAACAGAGCACAGAAGGAAACACCTTCCATGCACCTTTGCATTTTACTCCAAATCCAATTCAAGATGATTATAATCTGAGTTTCAACTTCCTTTAATCTTATTCTTCTAAATTTCAATAATTAGCGGTGCATTTCAACACAGGCATCCTGGTTTTTTTCCCTAGCTGACCTTTATTTTTCAGGTCTCTGCTTCTTGTTAGTAAATTCCTCTCTTGTCCTCCTCCCACTCACCCACCCACCCCCGTTTTCCTTTTTAACCCCGACAGGAAAGTGCCAACGACAGCAATCCCTGTTCCCCTCCGCTGCAGCAGCTGCCCTTTGCCAGACGAGGAGAAAATCAGTGCAGAGAATTCCGCAAACCTTTGATACTGGCGTCTCTTTCGCCACTCCGGTGCTGGGCTCAATTAGTGGGAACATGGCTAATTGGAACATAAGTGGGTCCCTTTGTTAGCGCATCTGACAGCCAGCCCCAGGGAATACGAGCACCGTTCATTAGACACTTTAGTAATCTTTCTCTTTCCTGCCCCAAAGTAGACCCCTTGTCTGCTCAAAGATGGCAAAGTCCTTCTCCAGCGCACATTGGCAAGGAGGTCGAAAGGCTTTCTGGTTCTGCCCCCAACACATTCATCAGCACGCCAAGTTTAAACCCAGAGCTGACAGAAAGTTGTTTAGCCTTTTTTCTTCACACATTTTTTGTGATCACAGCCACTCTACTTCCCTTCCCCCTTTCCTTTCCCCTTTCCTTTACTCTTTCTATTTTCATTCTTCCTCCCTTCCCTTTCCTTTTCCTTTCCTTTCCCCCTTCCCTTCCCTTCCTTCTCTTCTGTTTTATCAAGGGGAGTCCTCTTGCTTCCCTTTTCTTATCCTACTGCAGAACATTGTCCTGGCCAGTGGAAAGCGTTGGCAGGAATACAGCTATTGCCATATTTATTTACTTATTTATTAAATGTATTTGCCACCCATCCCAAGTGACTCTGGCTGATAAATTGGGAAAAATGGCTAAACTGGAAGGACCTGTGTGTGTGTGTGTGTGTGTGTGTGTGTGTGTGTGAGAGAGAGAGAGAGAGAGAGAGGGCAATAGAGATCATGCAATCAAAGACAATATTTTAACTTCTGGAGCTCTTTCTCCCCTCGCTCCCTTCCAATACCAGATGGACCAGGGAAAATTCTCTGAGCCTCGTAATAGCAATAGCAATAGCATTTAGACTTATATATCGCTTTACAGTGCTTTACAGCCCTCTCTAAGTGGTTTTACAAAGTCAGCTTATTGCCCCCAACAATTTTGGGTCCTCAACCTGCCCCGATGCCAACTTTGGCCATTGTTGGACTACAGAGCACTGCAGTTGCATTCTCGTGTGGTTTCGCTTCTTTCTGCGTTGACCATATCTAATCCATCAAAAGTTCGAGCATTGTTTTGGGCTGTGGAAATGTCGGCCCTTTGGGTGGGTCCCCTAACCGACAGTCTGTCTGAAAGAATGCTTTTCATTAAAGAATATAATTTGAAGAACCGGGTAATTGACTCACATTTGATTAAGTCCGTTTCTGTTGGATTAGCGTGATTAATAGGTAAAATTACAATCCAACAGAAAGCAGTGCAAAAGGTGTCTGAAGTCATGGACCACGTCAAGATTTTAAATTTAAAATAACGAAGATCTGTGAGCAGAACCATCATTTTGTGGGCGTACATTGTGTACGTTGAGTTGGCATCGTCGTTCCAAACAGGCAAGGCGATGCCAAAGGAAGATTGCACTCTGTGCCCCTTGTGCATTAAACAGTAGGTATATTTTTCCACTTAATTCCAAGAATAAAATTCTAAGAATTGATACTTGGCATCCATATTATAATAACTGCATTGACTTCCTGGTCACTTCAAGTACAATTGAAAGTACATTCAAGTCCCAAATATCTTAATTCAAGGAAGAACATTTTCAGGTTTCTAAAAAGTATAGGTAAGTCCTTGACTAATGACCACCATCAAGCCCAGAATTTATGTTGCTAAGTGAGAAATTTGTTAAGTGAGTTTTGCCCCATTTTATGATCTTTCTTGCCACATTTGTTAAGTGAATCAGTGCAATTGTTAAATTAAAAACATGGTTGTTAAGTGAATTTGGATTCCCCATTGACTTTGCTTATCAGAAGATTTTCAATCTATATCTATATATCTATAGCTATATAGTGATATTACATCTCCAACAGTCACTAAATGAACTGTTTTAACTCAAGGAGTACCTGTAGCTTGCAAATATCTCTAGTCTTCACACAGACCTTTCTTCTTCCCAACCATCTAGAGCCACTTCAAGTCCTTCAACTATCTTCTTTGTTTCCAAATGTTTTGGCCTTCATCTCGCCAAGAAATCAATGGACTGCCACAGCTTAAAATCAGACTGGCACCCATCTCTTTCCTGGTGCTAATGTATGCCAACTTGCTAGTGATGTGGAAACACACCTGAAGAAATCACTCTCCATGTGAAGGACCAGGTTCCAGGATGATGACCAAGCTCAAATGATCTACTTCAGACACATTATGTGAAGACTATTGGATTATTGGAGAAGGTTCTAATGTGGGAAAGTTGGAAGAAAAGAGAAGACAACCAGCAGCAAGAGGGATCAACTCACAGCATTGAAGCAGGCATCATCCTCAAGATCTGAAGAACCAGGTTAGGAACAGACCATCACGGAGAACATCTACCTAAGAGGTCACTAAGAGTCAACACTGCTTTGATTAAACATAATCGATCAACTGAAAAGAAGACAGGGCTGTGGAAAATTATAAGCTAAGGGGGAGCACCAACTTGAGGCCACATAATCAGCCATGCTGGCTGGGGAATTCTGGGAGTTGAAGTCCAGCCATCTTAAAAGTGGTCAAGGTTGATAAACACTGGTATCTTCGCTCTTGTCATCCCTGCTACAACCAATGGCTGAAATGCTGAAACTTCTCTCTCTCTCCATGAAGACGTCCAGTATCTCCAATCAAGAAGGCATTCCCCATATAAGCCCGTTTTTACCTGTCAAATTGTGACCTGAATTGAAGCCTTTTCTAACTTCCCTCCAAGCAGGTCTCCCAAACCCAAACATCTTCAGGACATTTCCCTGGAAACTCTACCGAGAAGAAGCCAAGAGAAAGCTGGTCTATTTCTTTAAATGTTGAGCCTGCCCAAACAATTAGAATTTATAATCGTTTCCCTATCCGCACTTCCTTAGGAAAGACATCGCCTTAAGCCAAAGAGTCGAATATGGCTTTCAAATGCAAATATTTTAACAAGGATAACACACAGAAGCATGAACTATCAATTCTTGCTGGTAGGCATATGTAAAGCATCTTTATCATACCAGAAAAAAATTAATATATATCTATCTATATATATAAAAAACAAATTAAGCTAAGCATTAAAAAAAAACACAGCACGGTGATGAACTCAAATATCATTTTGTTTTTCTGCCTTTTGGCCTTTAATTCCTAAGTATGCAGAAAAAGATGGCACAGGTAGTAACCTTGACTTACGACCACAAGTGAGCCCAACATTTCTGTTGCTAAGTGAGACGGTTGTTAAGTGAGTTTTGTCCCATTTTATGACCTTTCTTGCCACAGTTGTTAAATGTATCACTGCAGGTGTTAAGTTAGTAACACAAATGTTAAGTAGAATCTGGCTTCCCCACTGACTTTGCTTATCAGATTTTCAAACTATATCTATAAATCTATAGCTATCTATAGCTATATAGGAATATTACAGTATATCTTTATCTATCTATCTATCTATCCATCCATCCATCCATCTCCATATTCCATCCAATTATCATCTGTCTATCTATCATCTATCTTCATCTATCTGTCCAACTATCCATCCAACTATCCATCCATCCATCTAAATATATATATATATATATATATATATATATATATATATATATATATATATATATATATATATATATATGGATCCAGCATCACGGTTTGGAAATAAAACCCCAGCCAGCACTCAAAACCTCCAGCCAGCCCATTCCAGGGTGGGATTACCTTTGGCAACTGGAGGGGAACATCCTTCCCAACTCCGGCATTGCTTCCCACCTGACCTTGAGGATATCCAGAGCGGTTTGGCGCTTTCCTCAGGCAGTTCCATATCCATTCTCAGTGTCGATTAAACCTTGATCTCATTTATTATCACAGGAAATGGTCTCAAGGTCACAGGGCTGGAAATTTAATTATGGCGGCAGTATATTAAGTGGCACATTTAAAGATGCTGAATCGTAGTAATTAATTTTTTGGATGGTGGTCTCCAGGGAGCCGGTTTCCTCCACACAGGGGATTCAGGCATCCATCAGGGCCACTGAGCGTGGCAGCTGTCTTTTAGCTTTAAGCTGGCCCATTATTCATCTTTTACAGCCGCCTTTAAAAACACCCGACAATGCTACCCCTCTTCTTATTGTAATAGATGTCTCCCCTTTGCAAGCAGCCATACTTCACCTTTGCTATAGAGGCAGCCTGTGGGGTTTACTGCCACCCTGGCCCGTGGCTCAAGGCTGGAGATTGCTTGGGTCAAGAGACAGGGAAGGAGGAGGAGGAGGAAAAAATTAGGAAGAGGACAAGAGGAAGAAAATGAAGAGGAGGAGGAGAAAACAGGAAGAGAAGAAGAAGAAAAGGCAGGAAAAGAAGAGGAGGAGGAGAGGAGGAGGAGGAGAAGGAAAGAAGACGGAGGAAAGAAGATGGAGGGAAGAGGAAGGAAGAGCAGGAGGAGGAGGAGAAACAGGAAAAGAAGAAGAAGAAAAGGCAGGAAAAGAGGAGGAAAGGAGAAGAAGAAACAAAGGAGGAGAAGAAATAAGGAGGAAGAGGATGGGAAAGAGAAGAAGAAAATAAGGAGAAGGAGGAGGAGGAGGAGAAGATCCGTTGATCTCACCCAAGAACAAGCCGTAATAATTAGGGAGCACCCGGGATTTGTTCTGCAGCCACTGTTGACTCTAAGTTATTGAAAGTCATGCGGCTCGGCCAAGGTCTTAAAAAGCTTGTAATGTTTAATGAAGGGATGGTCATTAAACTCGCTGGTTCAAATATTAGGCAAAGATGGTCTGGGAGGTGCGGAATAAAGAGCAAGGAGAATAAGAACTCAATTGCCCATCTCCATGAACAATGCTGGCAGCTGCCCAGGGCACCCTTCAATGGCCGGCATCTCCCAAGGCACCTATTGGGCAGCCTGGAGTTTCAGCAGGTTCTGACCACTTCTGGAGAACCGGTAGCAGAAATTTTGAATAGTTCGGAAAACTGGTAAATACCACCTCTGATTGCCCCTGCCCCCATCTATTCTCTGCCTCCCGAGTCCCAGCTGATCGGGAGGAAATGGGGATTTTGCAGTAACCTTCCCCTGCCACACCCACCAAGCCATGCCCACCAAGCCACACCCACAGAACCAGTAGTACAAAAATTTGAAACCCACCCCTGGAGGGAGCCACCACTGAGAAGGCCTTTCTTCTGGGTCCCACCAGGTATATCTCCCTCGGGGATGGAACCCGCAATATTCCCTGCCTTCCCACTCTGAATGGGTCGGGTAGGTGTGACCGGCAAGAGACAGTCCCTCAGATCACCTGGTCCCAAGCCATGAAGGGTAAATATTGAGTAACTAGACCTGATATGGCATCAATTCTGGCTTCTTTGTAATCGGGAGGGGGGAGACCCCTTCAGTGGGACGATTCTAGTCCACCTGATTAAAAAAAACCTCTCGGAAATCCATCTGCTGCTTAATGAGCCACCTTACCTTTCGGAGACTTTTCCCTTGAAAACTCGGCGGCAGAACTGTGGCCTGCATGACTGATACTCTCATCACCCAGCAGGCTGAACTCTGCTCAACTTTCTAAATGAGATTTTATTGGAACTGATTAGAGTTAGATAAATGGGCAGCTCTGCTAATGTATTATCCCGTTTTCAATTACAGTGTATGTATAATCATACGCATTTCTTTTTGGATAGTCTGACATTTATGTGACAGCCCTCGGATGAGATAGACTTTCTGTTTACAGAATAGTTTGGTTCCCCCCCCCCCCCTCTTTCTGGCTCTCTCCTTCAAGGGAAGCCATGGGTTCTACTCCTGATCTCCTAATCCTAGGCAGGATCCTTTTCTTTAAAAAAAAGAAAAGAAAAGATCTCTTTGAATCTCCCCATTTTGGAGACAACGCAGGTGACTGCATCCTGTTTTGAACCCAGTTCTGATGATCGTCGGTGGTTAGTAGCCATGAAAGCAATATGGAACTCCCAGGCACAAAAGTAGTCTATCTTATTCCTTGGTTTTTAAGAGAGTTTTTTTTTTAATTGGCACATATAGGTAAGTTCATACAAATTAAGCACAGATGACATTTCAGTGTTTTTGGTAAACTGCAACTGATGGCTCCAGGGTGTATGTGAATGCAGCTAATTGCAGCCAATCCACTAAGCTGGTTAAACTATGGTTTAGCGGCAATATGTAATGCAAGCCTTAGTATTTAGACAATTTCCCCCTTAAAAAAAAAAACCTCTTAACCCTTCAATATACCATGCAGATCCTACAGCAGATCAAAGTTATCCAATCCGGCCACAAACCAACATTTGCATGACTCCAGGGATTAGGTTCATACCGCCTGCTAAACCAGAAACAAGCAACTGCATCATGGCTAAATGGGGTGTGTGAACAGAAGCATGGTTTGGGGTTGGGGCAGCTCTGAGCCCTTGCTGATTTTTGCACCCTCCCCTAAATATTTCTCCCTGCTGTCGCAGCCAAGATAGTTTTAATTTTTGTAAAATTTGCTTCCCTTAGTTGAGCAGCCATCTTCGCCCCCCACAAACCTTCCCTCTCCCTTAACCTGCCTTTGATTCTACAAGTTCCTTTCCCGAGCTGGCCATTAAGCCATTCACTTCTTCCAATTGGAAATTCTTCCGCTCGGATACAATCGTGCAAACAACTGGCAGAATTTATTTAACCTTCAGCCAACTGCTCAACCAAGTTGAAATTATTGATAGCCTCTCGGTAATAATCAAGATGGAGAGCTCAACCGGGAGGCGCCCCCCCCCCCCCCCCCCGCTCGCTCACTCGCCCTCCCTCCCAGCCCAGACTTGCAAGAGAGCCACTGAGCTGGAGGACTACAAATGCCATCTCTGGGCGGGCGGCATCACTCGGTCAAGGCACTCAGCGGTGGGTGGGAAATAAAACTGTTAAGCCGTGGCGATTCCCCAATCCGTCACGGGGGGTAATGGCGTTTCCTGGGAGTCAGCTCGCATGTTAGGACAGATACATCTCCCGGACAGGATCTGAGAGGGTCGGAAGCCCCCGCAGATTGTCTGAGAAAGGTAAGGATCGGTTGATGATGGATGGCCAGCACAGGACATCGAAATCAATTTTGCATCTTGGAGCGGGTAAAGTTAATCTCAATCCCTGCAATCCCGGTGGGAGCTTTTGATAGAATATTCGTTTTACGGGTAGCGATAGGATTATCAACTCCAATCCAGCCCCCGTTACCTTTCTGGAGAGGATGGGGGCTTCCGACTTGCCCTTTGCTAGCTGCAAAAAAGGGTGTTTTTTTGATAGGGCTGGAGAACTTCCTACGTTTGGCCTGGAGACGGATGAGCCAGTGGTTGATGGGCGTTTTCTGCTCCCCACTTGAGACATGGAAGGACATTCACAACCGGGTGATCTTTGGATGGCCCACTGCCACGCTTAGTATTTGGGGCGTGCCAGAGGTGATGATACTAAACATCTGTGGCCCCATCAAGTGGGAAAGGATTTTTCTAGTTGTATAAGTGGAAACTACAAATGAGGAGGTCCTCAGTGCTCTCTGAGTTTGGCTGTTTTCTTGCAGACGTTTCAAGACCCAACTAGGGAACATCATCAGTGCTAGCAGGGAGCGCTCATGAGCAAACCCCCTTCCCTTCTAGCACTGATGATGTTCCCTAGTTGGATCATGAAACGTCTGCCAGAAAACCACCAAGCTCAGAAAGCACCAAGGACCCCTCATTTCAAACCTGAGCTACAAATATTCTCCTTTATTGGAAGTGGCAGATTATTTACCTGATGGGCTTGTTAACGTTAGACATGGAGGCTGAGCCCCCTTCTCCCATTCTCCCTGCTGGCCAGAGGTCCATGACCGCATCCTGATCCTGGTGAATTGCCCGCCTGAGCGTCTGTGTTGTACAGCTGCTGGCTGGGACATGCTATCATCGCCACTCCAAGGGTCTCGTTGCCTTTTCCAGAGTCTCTATTAGTTCTATCCCCCAAAAGGACAAGGGGTGTGTGTTGTCTCTTGCCATCTTCTTGTCCTTCGTACCTGTGGGAATGCACAAGAAACTTCAGTGGGATTCATGCTCTCGTGTACAGGTAGTCCTTGACTTATGACCACAATGTAGTACAAGACTTCAGTTGCTAAGCACCGCAGTTGTTGCATTTTGCCCCATTTTATGGCCTGTTCTTGCGGCATTGTTAAGCGAATCTGGCCTTCCCGCTGACTTTGCTTGTCATCAAAGAGGGTCATGTGACCCTGGGACACTGCAACCATCATAAAACCAGGCAGGGGTGAAATTCAGCAGGTTCTGCAGAACCGGTAGCAGAAATTTTGAGTAGTTCGGAGAACCAGCAAATACCACCTCTGGCTGGCCCCAGAGTGGGGTGGGAATGGAGACTTTGCAGTATCCTTCCCGCTGGAGTGGGGTGGGAATGGAGATTTTGCAATATCCTTCCCCGGGAGTGGGGTGGGAATGGAGACTTTGCAGTATCCTTCCCCCAGGAGTGGGGTGGGAATGGAGATTTTGCAGTATCCTTCCCCTGGAATGGGGTGGGAAGGGAGATTTTGCAGAATCCTTCTACCAGGAGTGGGGAGGGAATGGAGATTTTGCAGTATCCTTCCCCTGCCATGCCCAAGCCACACCCATCAAGCTACACCATGCCCACCAAGCCACACCCACAGAACCGGTAGTAAAAAAAATTGGATTTCACCACTGAAACCAGGGCATTTGCCAAGGGTCCAAATTTTGATCACGTAACCATAGAAATACTGCAATAGTCATGGGAAAAACAGTCGTGGGTCACTTTTTTCAGTGCCGTTGCAACTCCAAACAGTCGCTAAACGAACTGTTGTTATGTCGAGAACCACCTGTACTTGGAAATGCACCCATGTGCCCCTTTGTACCTCTGTTACTACAAAAACCCCAGCTTGCTTTTGGAAGGGAGAAGGGAAATCCTTAGCCGGTAAAACTTTAGAAGGGGGCATTGTGCAAAAGTAAACGAGTGAATTTTTTTTAAAAAAAAAAATTAAATAATTATTATTTGACTTTTGCGTTCTCGTAACGAGTGGGTGGGGATGTTAGGTAGCCCTGTTTAGCCCACCCAACAATGTCCTTCCTGCCAGGCTCCCCTTGCCTTCAGCCCTCCACAATTACCCCAGCAATGCATGCCAAAATGACAATAGATCTTACCCATTAAGCGCCCCGGGGAGAAGGCCTGGCTTGATAGGCAGATGCATCAATTACTGGGGAGGATGAAATGCTACTTGGAGCAGAACCGTCCCGTCTCTCCAAAGCCCCTTTGCCAAATGGGAAACCCACTCCAGGAGTTCATGAAGAATAATTACCGGCCCCTTTTCTGGGTGGGCTCTTTGACGGTGCGGAAGAAACACTCCTCCAATTGTTTGGGGGGGAGGAGGGGGAGGGGGAAGCAGGCAAACAATAGATCAGCCCTAGATGAGGCTGGGGTCCCAATGCCTTCGGCACCCACGATGGGCCATGGACCTCCAGCTTCATTCAGCACAGGAGGAAGTTGGCTGTGTTCCTTTACACACCTGTCCTTCTCCCCAGCATCCAAGACTGGGGTGGGATACAGGTAGCCCTCGACTTACGACCGCAGTTGAGTCCCAACATTTCTGCCACTAAGCGAGACAGTCGTGAAGTGAGTTTTGCCCCCCACTCGGTGACCTTTCTTGCCACGGTTTTTACGTGAATCACAAGATGGGTCGAAAACCACAGAAACAACCCTCAGATGCCTAACCCAACCTGGGCTGGTTTACCAAGACCATCATGATGCTGGGGAAGACGATGGGCTTTGTAATCCAATCCTACAGAGACCACCAAGTTGGGCAAAGCTTCTCTAACAACGGAGGGAGAAAGATCACAGCAAAATCTGCAAGAGGGGGTCCTGTTCACGAGGACAGGAGCGTGCAGACTAGGTTTGGGGGTGTGACTAGAACCTGCAATTTCGATCTTCAACAAACACCCCCCGTCCCCACCCCCAGTGCAAAGCAGGCAGGCAGCCTCTGAGCCACAGCATGGAGACTTAAATGCTGCTGTGGGTGCTAAGGCTTTAAGAGTTGCAAGCACAGGTCGACCTACAACAGTTCATGTTGTGACCCGTCAAAGTTACAAGGGCACTGAAAAAACTGACTGATGACTGTTTTTCACACTTACGGCCATTGTGGCATCCCCAGGGCATCCCCTTGGCAACTGACTCGTATTTATGACGGTCACAGCATCCCCGGGGTGTGTGTGTCACATGATCCCCTTTTGAGACCTTCTGACCAGCAATGTCAATGGGGAAACCAGATTCACTTAACAACCGTGTGACTAACTTAACAACTGCCTTGATTCACTTAACAACTGTGGCAAAGAAGGTCATTAAGCGGGGCAAAATTCACTTAACCAACGTCTTAACCAGCGGAACAGAAGTTGCCTCCAGAACTTGTGGATGCTTCATCACTGGAGGTTTTTAAGAAGAGACCTGACGGCCATTTGTCTGAAATGGCAGAGGGTCTCCTGCTTGAGAAGGGGGCTGGATTAGAAGACCTCCAAGGTCCCTTCCAGCTCCATTCTAATTGAATTGTCTCACTTAGCAACAGAAATTTTGGGCTCAATTATGGTCGTACGTTGAGGACTATCTATATGTATTTGCATGAATCACTGCCATCTTCACCTCCTTTGCTAGTTCCAGGAAAAAGCAAGCATCAAAGAAGTCCATTACATTTTTCCACTTTAGCTCTTCACATTTAAGAATAATGTTATTTGTAAGGAAAATCACCTCCAAATTTTGGAGACACTCCTATCTCGTTTGTGCCAATCTGGGATTTGGGATCTTGGGCATAACCTGGGTGAAAATGCCATCCATCTGTCCCCAAAACACGCCTTGAGTGTCCTGGAAAATATGAGAGATAATTTGGAGGAGCAAAAAATAAAAAAAAATTACAGCATCAACAATAACAGATACTCGACGGTTGTGCACAGCATAATAGACCCTTTAATGTATTCCTTCTGTCGGCATTGTGTATCTGCATGATAATTTTATGTGACAGTGTAATTAAATTGGAAAACAATTCCCATTTCCTATGTCTTTTACCTATTTATCATCATTTATTTCTTTACTTTCACCCCCTGCCATAAATATTATTGTAAGAAGAGTTAAATAAGTTAAACCAATGCAATTACTTTTACAGATTGAAATTAACTTCATATATCAATTTATACCCGTTTCCCAGCGATCTGGCCTGGATTTCCGGGACTATATTTACGATGTCACCGTGGTTTCTGTGTTTGCATTCGTTTTTGAGTAATGATCTGTGTGTTAAAAGCTGACATTTTAACAGTATTTTCAAACATTTTCATTCATTATCAAATAACCATTTGTTACACTGTGGCAATTCCAAACCATTTACTGCTCCCCCCCACACGCCCATTGCTAAACAATGATTAATCAAGCATGGTGCAAATTTTAATGCTTATCACAGCAAATAGAGAAAGTCGCATTAGGAACTGACTTGACTTCAAGCAAGGTCCAAATTTTTATTCTTATTTTTTTTTTAAAAAAAAAATCCCGATGAGACATTTATTCAGTGTGAAATGTTTTGCATTTTTTTAAAAACAAGCCAGAGAAAAGCATCAAGCAAAGCATTGGGGAAACCCTTTGAAATCCTGCCGCGTTCTTCACGGGTCTGTTTCAATTTGCATTCAGAAGTTTCCCCATCAAACCCAACTTTCAAATGTTTAGTTGTCAGTCCTGAGCCGCTTCCTCACGTTAAGCTCAAGTCGAGTTGGGCAGGAGATCAATCAATCAATCAATCAATCAATCAATCAATCAATCAAATAATGCTCCTGAGAAGTGGGATTTTTCGCCCTCCCTCTGCTGCTTCATTCTAGGATCAGAAGCTACCCAGCTTTGCATATCTTTCATTAACTATAGTTTATTGATTGGGTTCACACGATGCTCTAAGACAGTTTCTTAATCATGGTTTGTTGGCTGGGTTCACATGATGCTCTAAGCCGGTGTTTCTCATTCTTGGTGATTTTTAAGAATCGTGAATTTCAACTCCCAGAATTCCCCCTGGTGGGGAAATTCTGGGAGTTGAGGTCCACACATATCATTTGGGGAATTCTGGGAGTTGAAGTCCACACATCTTCCAGTTGCCAAGAGTGAGCAATCCTGCACTAAGCCATCAACGATACAAAATGTTACATCCAAACAAACATGGTTTAGTCAGTTGTCCGAAGGCAACCAGTTCAAGGCTCGCTCCTTTCCTGCCTGGTTTTCCCCATCTCCATCTTCCTGTCCTCCCATGCATTTCTTCCACTTTTCATTCTGATTGAAAGACAATTTTGGAAGTGAAGAGACCCACCTCATTGAGAAGGAAACCACACCACACCCCAGAAACAGAACCAAAATGGATTTCCACCTTTTTTTTTGGTGGCCCAAATGAATGGCTGTTTCTTTACTCCAGATTTCTAGAGTTTTGGGGCATCACCCAGCCCCAAAAGGACAATGGTTGCAAGACGTTAGAAAAAGTCAGAGAAAAGATGGGAAATAAAGCCTCTCTGGGGGCTGAAGGGCAATTTCTTGAATTGATCAAGTTCAGGGGAAAAAGCCCTCAATCCTGGATCCTTCCATAATTAGCCATGCATTTGCTGAAACTTTAGGCGCCTTTGCAATTCAACATCTTGTTAATGACGGGAACTTAGCATGCCAAACAAACCCTGGAGATCCTGGGAACAGCCAGGAGTAGTCTACCCTAGGAGGTCTCTAACATTACCCAGGGTGCCCAGGTGCTCCTATGCTCATGCCCAGCTTCACCCCATCAAACAGGTGGAGCCTGCCAAGTGGGTGAGAATTTCTGAAAAGCACTATATATATTTAATTTTGTTTTCACATCTAACTTTGTTTAGGAAAGCCCACAAGCTGGGCAGATCATCCACTTTTCTTACCTTCCCTCTCATCTTCCAAAAATGAGAAAAAAGGAGTTGCAACACTCTCCCACATCAATAGAGGGCAGCAAAGAAAACCACTTGTTGCCCCTAGTGGTTCATCTAGAGTACTGCAGGCCAGAAAGAGTAGTTTTAGCCCCTCCCCTCCCCACTTCCATCCAGGTTTGTTCTCTGCATCGCCTCTAAATCCTTCCCTGCTTTTCATTCTTTCATGTTTAGGGATCCGCCTGCCATCCTGTGGACAAAGAAAAATGCTGCAAAACAGCAACTTTTTCCCAAGAGGGGAAAAAAAGGCAACACAGAACTAACCCCATTGCAAAGAAGTCATTGTTCTACATAAAGAATTGTTGTAAATAAATCTTGCTTTTCAAATCCGAGCCTTCGTTACTTTCAGGCTGAATGTAGCCTAACCTCAACAGTTCTAAGTAGTAAATCATAAGAAGCAAAGTCTTCCAGGGAGCGGAATAATGGAACCTCCAACTGTAGGGGCAGTATACCTGATGTTCTGTTTGTGGGTGGGAGATCTCTGGGCGCTTTTTATGTTCCGTAGGGTTGGCCTTAAAAAGACTTGATTGACCGACAAATATAGATTATGCAAGTTTGATATTGAAGCGTGCTGTGTGTATCAGCCCAGGGTTTCCCAAGCAGTCTGACTGCATGCGTGCAGACAGCCACTTATTCTGCAATCATCATCATCATCATCTGCAAAGATTGCATCGTCATGCAATCTTTGAAATTAACACCCTTCCTCCTTGCCCATTTGCAACCTGGCGCCCGCTGCTGCAGAAAATCATGCCCTAATAGAACTATTTGCATAAACCACGCCCACCACCTTGTAGACCACTCCCATTGCCCGACTCGGGAGACGAAGGCAACGCGGCGACAAAACCAGAAGGAAAGCTTCACTTTAGACGCATGCGCAATTTACTCGCAGGCCTTAGCCGGAGTCGAGCACCGCTCAGCGCATGCGCTCTCGGCCCCTCCCTACCGCGCCCTTCCAGCCGCCTCACAGAGCGCAGGCGCAGGCGCAAAATAGCGGCCCGCTCCGTTTCCTGAGGAAAGGAGGTGGGGGCTGCGTCCTGCTTCCTGTTTGCTCACGTGTCCTTCCGGGGCAGGGTCGCCACCTTCGGGAGGGGTCGTTCCGGCCGGCTGTGAACGACAGAGGCACCGCGTTGAGGTGAGTCCTCTCTTCAGGGCCGGCGAGGGATTATTATGGGATGCGGGGGTCTCGGAGACGAGAAATGGGGCGGGGAGGGGGTCCTCCGCCTCTCCCCTGCTTCCCCCTCAGATCCTTCCCCAGCTAGATTTCTACCTGCAGGGAGCCTGTGCTGTTTTCTTTCTTGGTGGGCGGGGCCCTGATTCTGAGGGGGAAAAACCCCCATATTTGATCTTTTGGCTGCTCGTAATTCGGCCTCAGGTCATCGTCAAAGCCCCCCTGGTCGATATCATAGGAGGGCGGGGCCAGCCCTTTCAGGGGAGGGGTCAGGAAGCTCCCCGTCCACCTGATTGGTTCATTCGGGTCCCACTGAATGTGATTGGGCAGGGGCTCCTTGGAGTGACGGCATGGGAGGGGTTCCAACTTTGCTATGCTGGGGAATTCTGGGAGTTGAAGTTCCACAAGTCTTAAAGTGACTCAGATTGGAGACGCCTGTTCTATATAGCCTTACAGGTAATCCTCCATTTATGAAAGTTCGTTTAGTGACCGTCCTAAGTTGCAACGGCACTGAAAAAAGCAACTGTTTTTTACGCTTATGGCCATTGCAGCCTCCCCATGGCCACGTGATCAAAATTTGGTGACTGACTCCAACAATAACTGGATGGAGTTTGGCTATTTTGAAATCTGCAGCTTGGCTTCCTGCTTCACCCTTCTAATGGGAAGTGGAATTACTCAAATGTTGTTTCCTCCGGGGCTTGAGTAGACAGAAAACTCACTTTCAAGGGACTATGATTAATATCCTTTTAAAGCTTGCCCTGTAGCCATTGCTGGATACACCCAAAACTGTGGTTGCCTGTCCTACCAGTGTTCTTCCAAAGCAGAGATCTTCAAAGTTAGCAACTTTAAGACTTGTGGACTTCTGGGAGTTGAAGTCCACAAGTCTTAAAGTTGCCAAGTTTGGGGACCCCTGTTCCAAAGTATCTTCTTGTGGCCTGACCATTAGTGATCCCTTTACCAATTCTCTTGGTTTTGACCTGCCTCGCTCTGTCTGGGCGAAATTGAACAGAATTAGGTGTGATAGTGGAAGAAGCGCCTCTGCCCTGTACCAGTGGGGCTGGAAAAATCCCCTTTGTTGTGATTGTGATGCTGATATGCCAGGTACCAAAATAAGACATCCCCTGATAATAAGTCCAAATGGGCTTTTGAGTGCATGGCAATAAGGCTAAGTGCTTATTTCAGGGTTCAAAAAAATATAAGACAGGGTCTTATTTTTGGGAAACACGGTATTATATTTTGCAAGACTGCCCACGACAACGTGCGTTCTATGGTTCCCTAGACGATCTGCACGAAGCAAGACCCAAGCTGATCACCCGGATAGCTGAACTGGACATCCAGTTACAAGGCTAACTGCCATACCTCTGTAGAAGTTTTATCCATAATTATGTGGATTGTGTGTTTATGCTTCTTTCTGTGCTGTCATGTTCTCATCATAGGCTAAATATATAAATAAGTGTTCTTTCCTAGCTTTTCCTAAGAGAAATGTTTGTAACAAGAGCGGACGAAGGATTTGCACAGGGTGGAAAACATTCCCCACCCCTTTCAGGAATGGTTAACTCCCATTTATAGGACCAGTTTAGGTTTTGCTAATTTGCTGCCACGTGGTGCCCCAATTGTATAAATTGCTGACACCCCTCCCCCCACCCCATTTCTCCCATGCTGGAGCTGAGGGTGTAAAGGGGAAGGTCCCTGCCAACCATTTAGTGCAAACGGGGAGGCACAGTCGGTGCTCGTGGCAGGTGAAGGAATCCAATCCTTTTCCTGATGTAGAATGTGCTGCCAGGTCTGAGGGCGCCTATTTTCCCAGGACTGAATAGGGCACCCAGAGATGGATTTTAAATCTACTAACTTTCATGGTTTTAACTCCAATTTAACTTCTGTGGACCTCAACCCATATTTAAGAGGTCCTCAAGGGGTCCTTAACGTGCCTATCGTCCCTGTTACATTTTAATTTTTTTTTGTTGTGCTTGTTCAGATTTGTACTTTTCGTTTGATGAATAAACATTAAATGAGACTGGAAGAAATGAGGTCTTGACTCAGAAGTTTTGTTGCTTGGTTGGAATGTGTATATTGGTAATGTGTAGCAGCTCTTTGCCTTTATACATACATGCCCTGGCTGATGAGCAGAGTCTTTGTGTGATGAGATCAATTTCCAAACAGATCTGTAAAGGCACACTCTGAGAAAATGCATCAATTGCAGCAGGTCAGTTGTGGAATATTTCAGCAGAAATGGAAAAATTGCTGCTGCTTTGGCATAAATGCACTGCCCCAGTTTCTTCTGTGGATTAATTCAGATGCTAAATTAGAGCTTCCTAGGAAGCCACTCCTGGCCTGACTAAGCACGTCTTCAACAGAAACGTATTTTGCAGTTCCTCACATCTCCCCCAACAATACGGAACTCTGGATCAAGACGGAGCTGCGTTAGCCCTCGAGGCAAAGCTGAGGATGGAAGGAGTGGAAGTTAAGGAGGAGTGGCAGGACGAAGACTTTCCCAGGTAAGGTACAGCCAACTTGTTTTGGTTCACTTTTGTTGGAAAACGATGTCAGTGATTGTATAATTTGCAGTGTGGCCTCAGGGCAAAGTTTTCAGAAGATGCATTTGTCAGGGTGGACTCATACTGTATTCAAGGAGCTTGACTGGATTGTAAGTGCACAATGTGAGCCTAAGCTAATCTTTGTGGTCCGGGGAAGTTTGGAGATCCGTTCACAATGTACAAAAAATTTCCTTGCCTATGAAACTCAAGCAGTTTGTTACTCAAGGCGCCGTTGATGATGAAAATTAATGCAAGTTATTGCAATGAGTTATTTATATGCTAGTGGTAATAGCAGTCCTGATTAGCAAAGGTATCCTTTGCAGACCATTGTGGACAGCTGTTTATGCAGCAAGGGTTGAGAAGGTGTGCAGATATCACATGAACAGGTTGGACTTTTGTGCAGTCCTGAGGTGTTCATGTTAGTGCATCATCTCCTGATACAACAGGACTCACAAGTGATCCGGACTCTGGAAGTAGTTGTGCCATCCACTTGCAACCAAATTGCTTGCGAGCTATTGTAACTCTTAGTGTTACAGAAAGGAAATAGGAAAGGAAGCAACTCTGATCTTGACTACATTTAATGTCTGCCTTCGATTCCAGACCTTTGCCAGAAGATGACCAAATGGAGGCTATGTCTGGGCCAGCTGAAAGAGGGGACCAATCAGGTAAGTGCATCCATCTCGGTTGGAGAAGGCAATTTGATGCCCTCAAGATATTGTGAACTTGGCCTTGGGACTAAGGCAGCTGAGGTAGAAGTAGAGATGGCGGAGGCCTGTGCTTCATCTCACAGCCTTGAAACTGATCCAGTAAGAATCAGAAACTGGTGGAACACTTGATATATTCTGATGTTTCACTTCAGATTTTGTTTTGTCTGATACTCCCCTGGCTAATTCCAGTATTCTAGAAGTGAGCAAAACATTTTGATGTTGCAATTCTCCAGCTTTCAAATACTGTTTTCTGTATAGCAGAGGTGTCTAACCTAGGCCACTTTAAGACTTGTGAACTTCAGCTGGCTGGAGAGTTCTAGGAGTTGATCCAATTCTAAAGTGGGCAAGGTTGGACACCCCTGCTCTCAAGGTTTTCCTACTTTGGAGAAGACTGAGGCAGCCTTCCCAGGAGTGGTCTAACCTTGAAACTGACTAGCATAATGATGAAAATGGTTTGAAATCAGACTACCTTTGATAAGGTCAGAACATTTCAATAAAGAGGGACTGGAGTGTTGAAGATCAGTCGCATTAGGAATTCAAAACATTATGTTTGCTTCTGATGGATCATAATGGACACAGAATAAAGAGTGTTTTTTATAAAAGATAAGCACTCACTTTATAGAATGACTAAAGTTATGTATATGATCTCTGCAGAAATGTCAAAATGGATTTCAAACAGAATAGAAACAGTCTTATATTTAATTCTAGAACTGTTGAGTATATAATTAAGTTCTTTGCCAAATGAAGTGCCTGTTTGACCTCCCTTTTAAAAAATAAAGAAAGATTGTAACATAATGCTTATGTTTGACGGGCCTTCAACAATTAGCCCTACTTCTCAACCCCAAGTAAAATAACTTCTAGCTATCCCCCTTCTGTTAAATAGTCTCTTTTCTAGTTTTGAGACTTCTTTTTCTAGCTTTGACATTTATCACGAAATCACTTGTTATCTTCCCCTACCTTTCAACCTATTAGAAATTAATGGCAACAAAGTTAAGAAGAAACTAATAGCTCCAAATATAAACTTGACTTTGGATCAGAGTGAAGAGTCCATTTTATCTGGCTTAGAGGCAAGTGGAGATATTGACTTGGATGATATAGACACTCCCTCGGAGAACAGCAATAATGAGTTTGAGTGGGAAGGTAAGATTAAAAAAAAAAATAGCAGCGAAGTTTTATCCTTAGGTATGTTCCCTCTCGGGTGCTGCTGTCGCTGAGCCTGCTCCTTTGTATGGATGTTTCACATGCATTGAAACGGGGGGGGGGGGGGGTGCAGAGTCCACCACTCCACAAATGCTTGGCTTTTTTTTTTTTTTTTTTTTTTTACTGTGGGTGAGAGGCGGGTTCGGTTGTGTGTCATTGCAATAAGGTTTCTATCTCTTCTCTTTTTAATGCCGCTGTCTGCGTTTCCCTGGGAGGATAGTTTCCCTTAACACAGCCTTCTGTCCTTGGAAACAAACTACTAACTTGCTGAAGTAGTTTTTCCCACCTCTGTGGTAAGGCTTCCACTACTGAAATCCCTGTAACAAAACCAGGAGGATGATTTAGTCCTTGCTAGCGCCCCTCCCCCCTTCAATATCAGGCGTAGCTTTGATTGAAAAATTTGTCTATTTGCATGACTGCTGCAAATCAGGGCAGTGACAATGATTTTGTACCAAACTTAACAATCAGTGGGGAAATGATAGTTGAAGGGAAACCATCCAGCTGTCAACTTCTCAAAGAGTTTTCAGTATGCGTCTGCACCATCCTAAATACTCTGAATATGGTTTTTAAAAAGGCCTTGCTTCTGGAATTTGGGTGTGTCGAACTTAAATGCTGATTACTCTTTG
The DNA here is from genome assembly GCA_022577455.1 of Arizona elegans. Taxonomy (NCBI): domain Eukaryota; kingdom Metazoa; phylum Chordata; class Lepidosauria; order Squamata; family Colubridae; genus Arizona; species Arizona elegans. Next base: position 866,106 of record JAKOOJ010000065.1, on the reverse strand, counting down.
TGGATGTAGAATGTAGATGTAGAGAACATTAATCAGAATGAAACTCACATTGATTTTAAAAATCTGCAAATGATTCCATGTTTTTAAAGAAAAGGGTAACTTGATATTCCCAAGTATCTTGACTTTAAAATCATTCTGTTCAGTAACTGCTTAATTCCTTGATTCCTTGTTCATTTCCATAAGTGAATGTTGACCCTTCAAAACATGAGCCTGTCACTCTGAAACACTTAACTGACCAACCCATCCATGCGGCCTTGGGAGTTCTGGGAGCTGGAGTCCAAACATTTTAAAAGTTGCTGGAGTTGGGAAACCTTGGTCTGACAATCTAACGCTGCTTCCAATCCTCTGTTTCCATGGTGGCCAGATGATCTTCCAAAGCAGAAAAGCTCCGATGCTGCTCGGAAGGGCTCTCTGCTGGAATACACGGCATCGGAAGAGAAGGAGGAAGAACGGCGATGGCGGATGTACCAGATTGGTGACCAGGGTCACCGAGTGGACATGAAGGCCATTGAGCCCTACAAGAAAGTAATTAGTCATGGAGGTGAGTGCTGACTTATTATAATGCTTGGTTGGCCAAGTTGGCTCTCTGCAACCGCAGGAAGCCTTAAAGAAAAAGCATCATTGTGATTGCTATTTTTCCCCCCCTCTCCCTAGGCTATTACGGGGATGGGCTAAATGCAATTATTGTCTTTGCGGTTTGCTTCATGCCAGAAAGTAGTCAGCCAAACTACCGATACTTAATGGATAATCTGTTTAAGTAAGTGGTGGAACAAACAGGTAACCCTGCTTTCATGTGGAGTTAGATTTCGATCCATCTTACCTGGAAGAATGGTTGTCCGAGGAGCTGGGAGGGATGGCCCATCGTCCTTCTTACAGGAAATGCTAGAGATCAAGCCACCTAGATAAATTTCTCCCATCTGAACAGTCTTTCTCATTTTCAAAGATGAGTAAGCAATCAAATTGTTTTGGGAGCTTCTCCTGACACACAGAGAGGTTGTAGAGTGTGGGCCAAACTCGCTTAACAACAGAAATGTTGGACTCCATTGTGGTCATAAATTAAGGACTATCTGTGTTTGTCTGGTCTTAATGTGAATCAAGCTGCTACAACAGCTGTTCCTCTTTTCCTTCCCACAGATACGTTATTGGCTCCCTAGAATTATTAATAGCGGAGAGCTATATGATTGTTTATCTCAATGGGGCAACCACTCGGCGGAAAATGCCCAGCCTAGGTTGGCTCAGGAAGTGTTACCAGCAAATTGATAGGAGGTAAGATTAAACTGGGGGAGGGGGATACAGGAAGAGGCGCAGCCAGTTGGAAGAGCAGTACAAATTCTTTGAAGGGTGGGAAGGGGGGATGTCTCTCCTATGGGGCTGGGATCACATAATGTTTCGGGAAGAGTGGTGTTGCCAGCCTGTTGCCTTCCGTTGCTGACCTCTCTGTTGCTTTTATTGATCTTAGGTTAAGGAAAAACCTGAAGTCCTTAATAATAGTCCATCCTTCCTGGTTCATTAGAACACTTCTGGCAATCACAAAGCCATTTATTAGGTAACGTACATCATATTTACCCTTTTTTGGTTAAGCTATGCATCTGCGTGGTTAGCGCTATAGCGGTGACTGTTTTCCCTCCTGTCTCTTTCAGCTCAAAATTCAGCCAAAAAATCAGATACGTCTTTACTTTGGCAGAGCTGGCAGAACTCATTCCCATGGACAGCGTTACCATCCCCGAATGCATAAAACAGTAGGTCACCTTTCTTTTTTGTCCACGACCCCCCAAAGGCTGCCTGAATGTTTGGGTCCAAAGGACTCCGCTCCGCGGAGTTGGGATAGAGTCATAGTGACCACCACCTCCTCCCAAACATGGCTTCTCCCGGCAGTTGTTTGTTAAAATCCAAATGAATTGCTGGCACTCTTGGGAGCTTTCTCAGAGAAGTCACCTGCCCTGCCCAGATTAACAGAGTTGGAAGGGACCTTGTAGGTCATCTAGTCCAACCCCCCGCCCAAGCAGGGGACCCTACATCATTTCTGACAGAGGGCAGCCCAATCTCTTCTTGAAAACCTCCAATGATGAAGCTCCCACAACTTCTGAAGGCAACTTCTGTTCCATTGGTGGATGGATCTCACTGTTATTACGGAGGCTCTAAATCCATGTTTTTTCCAGCTGCTTGCCTGGGATCTTACCCTCCCTTCCCAGGGGACGGAACATCAGAGATGCCCAACTGCTCTAAACTTTGGAGGGAGACACCCAATAGTCTGGGGGGAAAAACCCTTTTGCTTAATGTCATTTTTATACATCGGTGCTGCGAAGTGCTTGGCTAAGTATATGCAGCTGGCTTGGGTTTGGCGAGTTTGAAAATCTGCACCGGCTGTACTAAAATTGAATTTTCCCTACTAAGGTATGAAGAAGAAAAATTTAAAAAGAAACTCCAAAGGTATCTGCACTTCTTGATCAGGAATGCGTGTCTTCTCGCCTTTTCTGCTCTGGGCTGGCTTTGGGAAGGGGGGGAGGCGGCTGGAATGCATGCAGCACGTGGGGATGGGAGTGAGTTCCCCCTTGCAAAGAGCTTGCACGGTTCTTGGACTTCTGCTGGGCTGCCCAGACATACCTCTGCTTGTTTCCAAGAACAATAAGTAATCCCCAAAGCTGAGTCTTGGCTGTCTAACTGCAGGTGGTCCTCGACTTACGACCACAATGGAGCCCCAGATTTTTTTTGCTAAGTGAGACTTTGGTTAAGTGACCTTTGCCCCATGGTACGACCTTTCCTTGCCACCGTCGTTAAGTGAATGACTGCAGTTAAGTCAGTAACACATTTGTTAAGTGAATCCGGCTTCTCCATTGACTTTGCTTGTCAGAAGGTCCCAAAAAGGGATCATGTGACCCCGGGACACTGCGACCGTCATAAATACGAGTCAGTTGCCAAGTGTCTGAATTTTGATCATGTGACCACGGGAAAGCTGCAACGGTCATAAGTGTGAAAAAATGGCCCATAACTCACTTAGTTTTCAGTGCTGTTGTAACTTTGAACAGTCAGTAAGTGAAGAGTCGTAAGTGGAGGACTACCTATATTGACACTAACCTTCAGATCGAGAGCTGCAAATTGTTCTTGTTAAAATTGTGCAGCCACGTCTAAAAAAACCCCCACTTCCTTAATTTTAGGCTGAGGGAGATTGTGACTCAGTCAACAGCTGTTCATCTACCTTAAAAGCTGAGGGAATTACTTCTTTTTTTCCACGTTGTGCTCTTTGCGGTTGCAACCCCTCCCTTCCCTTTCTCCCCCCACCCTATTTTTCAATGCATGCGGAATATTTCTGATGGGGCTTTTAACAAGAGCGGCCTGCTAATAAATAATATTTTGACCACACGATCTAATCTACTGCATTTATCGCTGTGGCCGATTAACAAATCCATTTGATCCAGAAAGTGCTATAATCGTCTATAATTGCTTCAAATCCCCCCCCCCCTTTTTTTCTCCTTTGGAGGGACGGCTCAGAATATTGCAAAATTGGCAACCCCCCCAAAAGCTGATCCCATCTTCATTCCCAAAAGGGCTTTGGCCAACTTCCTCCAAGTTCCTTGGGACCTGATCGAATTGCTCCCAGGAGTAGACTGCCATACTTGGGAAATTCCTGTATTATAGACAGAACAACATTAAAGCAATTAGCTTGAACTCTGACGTGTGAGCCCGGCTGTTCGCACTTGACCTCCACAGAGGAAGAGTTGCCCAGTCAGTTTCATTTCCCTGTAACTTATCACCATTCAAAATTCCCCTCAAGTCTCTGTAGGAAAATTCCTGCTTTAAGTTGTAATAACTGTTTCACCGCAATTGCTAAATGATAAGTTTCTTTTCTTTTTTTCCCCCTCCATGCAAACACTTGCAAAATATGGCATGTTTTTCTTCTCTCCAATGAGCAGAATTGATCAAGAACTTAATGGGAAACAGGAGCAGAAGTCTGAACAGTAAAAAGAAGTATTTCTGAATTCAAGCCGAGAGTGAAGAACACGCTGGGGGATTTGAGGTCCTGAAGAACACGCTGGCCTTCTGCGTCCGGACTTGGCCTGTTGGATGATGCACTGCTGAGTGGGTTTGCATGTCCCAGGTGATGCCGACACTTCGTAGTTGCCTTTCTTATAACTTTCACACGGCAGTGTCACAAAGGCATCCTAGGAGGGGCACCCATTGTTATAACGCGATGCTTATTCAGTAAGTATTTATATGCTTCAACATTAAGGGGAGAGATAATATATATTTTTATGACTCTTCGACGCATATTTTATAATGTTCATCTGCAAAAAACCTCTTGAGACACATTAGCCCACCGATGACGGTTGTCGTTTATTTAGGAATAAAATGCATGAGAATTTCTTATATATGGTGAAATGCTTCTTGGCTAAAGAAGATGTAACTTTGGTTATCTGCTACGCCTAGCAAGATCCTTTGCTGTTTCCACTGTGGGATGTGCCTAACCCTTGAGTTGGGTGTCCTCAGCACAAACTCGATTTGGTCCAAGCCCTTCTGGGTTGAAACGCTGAGGTTTCAACTCCCTCGCCTCTGAACAGAAAGATCCGGTAATTGAGAATACCACTACTACGGTTTGAATGTTGGGGCTGGTGGAGGCTCTGTAGCTCTGGATGCCCAGGGATGGGAATATTTCCCAAAAATGTTTGGGAATTTGGGCGACATTCCAGAGCGGAATGCTGGTGGCCTCCTACCCAAGGAGATCTCAGTCCAGCTTCTGCTGATGTGCCTTGCTGGTTTGCCTCCCACCCCATAATGTGGAGTGGAGTTGCAGAACATGGTATCGGGATGTGGCACACGAGAGTAGAGAAAGTGTACCCAGAGTTAGGGCCAAGGACAGCTTATCTTACAGAGTCCACCCTGGGTCTCTCGCCAGGGTGGGAGAACAATGTTACGCGGTTATTTCATACTTTGGAAAGCAAGGCTCTTGAAACGGCACTTTCCACCAGCACTAGCTTCACTTTATACACTTTTTTAAAAAAGGAGTCTCTCTCTGTGTGTGTGTGTGTGTGTGTATGTGTGTTTGTGTTGCATGTTTTACCTGTTTTTAATGGCTGCTTTAAGAGCGGCCTCCTCAGTTAAAGGGCGCGGATGTGTCACATGCACTAATTCCTAGCGGGTTAATCATCAAAGCCCTAGTGGATAGTAGCAGAAACGTTAAAAGCGTTTTTTGGAAAGCTTGGGCATCGCTCCCTTTTCATTTGTATTTAAAATTTGTGTGTGTGTGAGCAACACAGCCTTTTCTTGTTCCCAGTGTTTATGGGCGGAAAAATACCGCCCCTGTGTCAGTTCATAACCCAGTCAATAAAATGTTTTTAAATAAAAAACGGCTTTAATTGGGTGTTTGTCACAAATGCTTAAACTTATTTATTTTAAGGTGGGAAAAACCCTACTTCTCTTGCTTAACAAACCCTCAGTCTTCACAGCGTTGGGAGTGAAAACGGTTGTTAAGTAGCACGACCAGAAGACCATGAAGGGCAGGGAGGGAAAATGGGGCAGTTGCGTTAATTGGGCCAACGACAAGAATAATTGCTGGATCAAACATTGCTTGTTTGTCTCATAAGAACCCAGACGTGATTTTAAAATGCTGTGGATTTTCTTTAGTGTTCCTGTAAAGCAGTGTTTCTCAACCACGGAAGCTGCTGCTGGCTGGGGGATTCTGGGAGTTGAAGTCCACCCATCTTCAAGCTTCCGAGGTTGAGAAACACTGCTGTAAAGGGTCTGAAGCGGTGGCCCACCTGTTCAAATGCCAGACAGCAAAAAAAAAGAGAAATATTAGGCACAGAAAAACATTTTCTTCTCTTCTTCGCCACTTTTTTTTTTAATTAGAACGGGGGTTATTCTTGCTTCCTTGGTGGAGGTTTGGCAAAAAGTGCAGGCGGCGTTCAGTTTAGAAGTGGGCGGGTGGGGAGAGCTGGCTGGGCTGCCGGTCCTCATCTGGGCCGCTAACTTGGTGCCAGGAGGAGGGCATTGAGCAGCGTTTGCTCCAGTTCTGCTTACAGCCGAGGATCTCCTGGTGGCCTCCCATCCACGGGCCACCCAAGGAACCCTGCCAGTGGGGCGCCCGAGCTCCTCCGCACGCGCGCAGAGGGCCTTTCCCTTGCATTCCTAACGGATAAAAGCCCCTCCAGCCTTGCCGGAGCGTCGAAGGGCGATTCGAAGCCGCCCCAAGTAGAACGCGGAAGAACCACCCAGCGAACCCCCTCGCCGGCTGCCTTTTCCACGCATGCGCCGCCCTTTCCGGGCGCCGTCACGTTCGCTCCGCTGCCGAACGCTCCACGCCCGCTCTCCCCCCCCACCCCTTCCTCAGGAGCGCATGCGCACGCGCGATCGCGCCTTTCGGCGAACGCGGAGAGGCTCTATGGTCACGCCCGCGGCGTACATCGACTTCCGCTTCCGGGCCCCGCTCGGTGGTGTCGGGAAGAGGCGGGGATCGGAGCCGGCGGCCCGTTTCTCCGCGTCGGAGGTCTGGAGGAGCCCGGCGGGCCCCGTGAGGGCGAGGGAGCCCTCCTCGCCGAGGTAGCCGCTCCCTCCCGCCCTGCCCTGCCTGGGACTCCGCGTCCCATCATCCGCAGCCGGCCGGGCCTGGCTGTGCGCCCCCTGCCCCACCAGCCTCCCCCGGTCAGCAAAGGCCCCGCGGCTCGGCTCTCCCGGGGCCCGCAGGCGCCTGCGGAGGGTGGGGGAGGGGGGGGTGCTGGGGCGAAGGCGGGCGCGGGTCTCCTGCAAAGCCCGGGCAGGGCGCCCCCTTCTGGCCAAGCAAGCAGGAGGAGCGCGTGCGCAGGAGAGGCGGTGGGGGGTGGGGGTCCCTTCCTCACCCCTCCACCCCGCGCAAGAGGAGCTTTGGGGCTGCTTGGGGACCCCCGTTGCCTCCTCCTCCTCATTGGACACGTGTTGCGCTTTGGCAATAAAGGTTGGGTTGAGTTGGGTTGGGTTGGGTTGGGTTGTTGAGTTGATAATTGAATTGACACCTCCACCTGGGTTGGGTTGGGTTGAGTTGAGTTGAGTTGGGAATTGAATTGACACCTCCACCTGTGTGGGCATTGGGGGTGGGTAGGTGGGAGATCAGTGGTGGGGCGAAGCCTCTTTGCAGCAGGAGTTTGGGGGGGAATCCCTGCCCTGTGAAGCCTCCTTTTCCAACCAGAGATGCACCCATGCATCATTACTCAACTATGCAGGCAGTCCTCCATTTAACAGCAGTTCATTTAGTGGCGGTTTGAAGTGACAGCAGTCCTGGAGAAAGTGACTTATGACCACTTCTCAACTTACGACCCTTGTGGTATCACCGTGTTTCACGTGGTCAGAATTCAGACGTTTGGAAATTGACTCCTATTTATGACGGTTGCAGTGTCCTGGGATCATGGGATTTCCCCCTTTCCCGACCAGCAAAGTCAAGAGGGGGAAGCCAGATTGGCTTAAAACTTCATTTTAATGTACGCCGATGAGTGGACATTCAAAGTGGCAATCACAGTTATTATTCTAACCACTGAACAACTCTGGTGATTCACCCAACAGTCATAGCAAGAAAAGGGGTAAAATGGGGCAAAACCTCTTTACAAATGTCTCGCTTAGCAACAGAAATTTTAGGCTCAGTTGTGATTATAAGCCGAGGACTACCTGTAATTGAAAGAGCAGGGTGTAGGCTCTCTTTTATCTCAGGTCTGTGTGTCACATTCGCCCTCCTTCCCTCCCTCACCCAGTATAACTCTTATTCTGAATTTTCCAGGTCTTTAGTGAAAGTTGAGTGGTTTTAGATCTGTGGATGATCAGCCTCTGTCTCCTTCAGCCATGGCTTACCAACTGTACAGGAACACCACCTTGGGAAACAGCCTTCAAGAAAGCCTGGATGAGCTCATTCAGGTAAGATATAAGCTCCTTTTTATTCCCATCCGTCTGAATAAATGGCTTAAGTAGAATAAACACGATTTAAGTAGATGCATATTAGTTTTGCAGTCAGAGATCAAAGCAATACATCCTGCTTAGGTCGGGGTTCCCAAACTTGGCAGCTTTAAGACTTGTGGACTTCAAGTTAAAGTCCCCAAGTCTTAAAGCTGCCAAGTTTGAAGACCTCTGGCTTAGTGAAAACAATGTTAAGAGGGCTTGCTTTTCCTCATAATTGGAGACAGAAGCAGAGAGTAAGGATGTCCATGATAACAGGAGAGGTTTTTACAAAAGAAGGCAATAATCTTAACTGCCCAGTTTCTCAAACGCAAGACAAGGGTTTCCATTTTCCAATGGACAATGTTTGCTAGTCTCCTGAAGTTGTAAATGGGTAGAATCTCATTTATACTGATTTAAGCATCTTTAGAGTTCTGCATTTGTATGGTGGTTGAAGGGAATTGGAAAAACTAGTCAAGTCATGCAGGTTGAAATTGTATCTAATCTCTGCTCTAAAAATTTTGGCTGTTTGGACAAACTTGGTACGCCAATCCATGTGTGAATATCCAAACGAAGTTCTGATTTTGGGCAGGTGAATGTTTCTCTTTGGAGTTTAAAGTTTTCTTCTTCAATCTTTCAGTCTCAGCAGATTACGCCTCAGCTCGCTCTCCAAGTCCTTCTCCAGTTTGACAAAGCTATCAACGCTGCATTAGCCCAGCGGGTCAGAAACCGAGTCAATTTCAGGGTAAGAAACGCTAATGAAAATTCAGCTGGCATTGACTAAGTTTGCATACAGACATCAGATTGCAGCTCTCTTCTAAGAAGCCCCTGAAATGGTAGCAGAATATAGGGTTTTTCTTCCTCCGTAGTTTAAATCTGTTTCTTCTAGTTTCCCTTTCAAACGTAAGGCTCAAAAGGAATACAGGTAGTCCTCGATTTACGACCGCAATTGAGCCCAATATTTCTCCTGCTCACGATTGTTCCTTTGATGGCCACAAGGGGGCGATAGAACTATTTCCAGAATGGCTGCTTGCCTTTTTATCAGGAAGAGAGAAGGGAGCTCCAGGCATCCAAGGCAGAAACTCAGCCGCCCAATTCAACAAGTGTGTTTTTTCTGCTTTTCCCTTTTCCTAAGCATCTGTGGAGATTCTCAGTCATCCAGGTCTTCTTCCTCAAAAGAAAAAAAAAGGGGGGGGGGGGCCCAGACCAAACCGCCTTTTGAAAAAGACCTTTTTAAGACCCTTTTCCTAAGCCCCCCTTCCCCCCCCTTCTTTCTCCCAAAGGGCTCTCTGAATACATACAGGTTTTGCGACAACGTTTGGACCTTCGTACTGAATGACGTGGAATTCAGAGAGGTCACCGAGGTGGTGAAAGTGGATAAAGTCAAAATCGTGGCCTGCGATGGGAAAAGTAAGTTTGTGGGGGTTACTACGTCTGTGTTTCTCAGCCTTGGCCCTCTTTAAGCTGGGGAGGACTGCAACTCCCAGAATCGGCCCACCAAGCTTAAAGTGGTTAAAGGTTGAAAAACTCCGCTCTAGGGATACCGAAACCAGGCAGATCCACGATTGCTCCCCTCTCGAAAACTGGATATTAAAATTGCAGCTCCAGGAATGGTTTAATCTTGGCCAGGTCTCCCTTTCTCTATCTTGAAGATACTTGGCATTTGCCAAAGGCAATTTTGTTAGGAAGGGTAACAACACATTTACTCATACTTCGGCCTGCCAAAATCAACAAAAGGGCAGGTTCCCTGGTACAAAGAAGTTCTCTATTGCCTGTTAATACAGAGCCTCATTGTGTAAACTCACCGGCTCACTTCCCTCACCTGACAGCAGTTGTTGAACGCGATGTTCACGTCAGGTGAATCCTGTGGCCATTCCAGCTGCACAGACCTCTTGATCTGTGTATTTGCAGAAGTGCTTCCTTCTTCCTTCTGACAGTAACACACACCGTGGCCGGCTTCTTCTTACCTGACTTGTTTCTCCTGAGCTGTGACATCAAACCCTCCGTTTCATCCTGCAGTTTCCATTTTTGCAATGCTGGTGGAAGGCTGGGTCTGTTGAGAGCAGGGCCCCAGATTAGGAATTTCCACGTAACGCCTTGTATCTTTGGATCAATGTTGACTCAGCCTGCCTTCCATGGTTGGTAAAATGAGGACCCAGATTGTTGTGGGCAACAGGCTAACTCTGTAAACCGCTTAAAGAGAGATGTAAAAGCAGTATGAAGTGGTATATAAGTCTGTGCTATTCCTTCCTTCCTTCCTTCCTTCCTTCCTTCCCTCCCTCCCTCCCTGTTGCTTGCTTTCTCCCTCCCTCCCTCCCCCTCTCTCTGCCCTTCACAGGGCTGTTGTGGGGAAAACAGGAGGAGGAAGCTTTGTTGGATAGGTTCGCTGCCTTGAGTTATTTGTAAAAATAAGGGGAGATATAAACAAACACTGCCTGGACTTGTCCCTGCAGTTTCCTTGGCAAGGTTTTTGGAAGCAGTTTGCCCCGACCTTCCTTCCTGGGCCTGAGTGACGGGCCCAGATTCACCCAGATGGCTTTGGGGCTGACTGGAGCTTAACTATCCTGCAGTTTCTAGCCTGGTGCCTTAACCACAAGACCAGCGTGGCTTATTAGGAATAAAGAAGTCCTCCATTCCTTCTGTGCAGCTTTGGGTTTTGAGCCATGTTTCTCACCCGGTGTTTCCCTTGCCTCCAGATACAGGTTCCAATGCGGCGGAGTGAAGGGGGATCGGGGCCTCTGTGCCCACGTGGACTGGATGGGCAGGGCTTCTTCCAGGGGAGCAGCCTGGGCCAAGAAAGACTCTGTCAGGAGTTGTTTTAATAATGCAGGCTCACCTTTTCTGGAAGGCCTTGTGGAACTGTCTTAGCCAGGTCCCATAAGGCACCTCCGGGCGTTGGCTCGGTGACGAAGATAAGCAAGATTTTGCCCTTTTTTTAAAAAAAAACAGGATCAAAAATAAGAATGAAACATTCACAGCTACTTTTGGGTTCATCAAGGTCACCAATAAATATTTTATTTAAAACTTTTAGTGGTGTGATAAGTATTGAATCCTCTTCCTATGTACAATCAACTCTTGTTGGATTCGCCTGTTTTGCCCCCCTTTAAAATCTCACTATTTTGCCAGTCTTGGAGCTTTGCAAATGAAGCCAATCTTTTTTGGTATGCTTTAAACCCGAATTTAAGAATGGCTTATACTTGTCCTTAAGAAAGTGCTCAAACATGGTTCTGTATATATATTTTTAATTTTTGTTGTATTCACGAGATCATGTTTTATATCTAACCTGTGTAGCCACCTGTATTTTTTTTTTCTTTTAATTTGATTTATATGCCGCCCTTCTCCAGAGACTCAGGGCGGCTTACAATGCGTTAAGCAATAGCCTTCATACTTTTGTATATTTATACAAAGTCCATTTTATTCAGTGTTGGGATCATTACATACCCCATCTCCTTTTTAAAATTAACATTTAATTTAGGGAGAATCAACAACCCAAGTTTAGTCTTGAATCCCAAACTGGGAGTTCAGCAACCTGAATTCTGCCTTCATGGGCTCCTCCAAGCATGCTGAGCAGCGATGAAGGACTCGACTTGTATATTTGCAACAGAAAGTAAGCCTTGCTCCCTGGAGCTGCACATTTTTCTGCAGCCAATGAGAACGTTGCTTGTTCTCAACTCCGATTTCTCAGATAAAATGTTCCCTGGCTGGTTTCTGTTTTATTGTGAAATAGTTAAGCCATCTATCTGTGCCATAAGGCAATTACTTGTTTGTGGGCATAGCAACATACTTAATTTCCAAAGACGAATACCCTTTGTGCCATTTTGATAAGGAGATCGGCTTCAAGGCTAGGCACATCCCTTTTCCTCGTTGGCTTTTAGGACTGCTTTTTCCCTGAAGTGTGTGGTGGTTGGGCAACAGCTGAGGCCTTTACAAAAAGCTTCAAACGGGCACTTGTTTTCTGCATGCAACCCTTAGAACACTTAGCAATGCTTCAGCGGACATAGCTGGAGATCTGATGGCTGCCAGATGTCACAGATTAATGTTTTTTTAAAAACGCTTTGACCAAGTGGAAATTTCTTGAAAAAAACCCCAGTGCTACAGTACTGTGACAGGCATGTGAAGGATGTGAAAAGAGGTTGCCCTGCTTCCGAAGGACTTTACAAATCCGTAACTCTAAACCACCTTTGCAGAAGCTCATGGAGATAGAATAAATCAAGATGGTTACCCTCTACTTGGTTGGGGCCTTCCAAGCTGTCTGCTAGAGGCATTTGCAGGGCCGAGCTGAGGATTTTGTACAGTATCTGGATGATAAAATAACTCAGATTCGGGAAGACTTGGCCGCCGACTGGGTTAGTTCAGACGAGATGACTGAGGCAGGTCTTGAGAGTGTTATCTGGGAGGAGTTCGATCCTGTGGCTCCCGAGGACGTGGACAGGATCTTGGGGCGGCTGAACGCAACCACATGTTTATTGGACCCGTGTCCCTCCTGGTTGGTGCTGGCTTCCCGGGACGTTACACGAGGCTGGCTCCAGGGAATTATTAACGCTTCTTTGAGCGAGGGTGTCCTGCCGGCCGCCTTGAAAGAGGTGGTGGTGAGGCCGCTCCTCAAGAAGCCATCCCTGGATCCGGCTGTTTTGGCTAACTACCGTCCAGTCTCCAACCTTCGCTTTATTGCGAAGGTTGTTGAGAGTGTGGTGGCGCGACAGCTTCCCCAGTACCTGGATGAAGCTGTCTATCTGGATCCGCTCCAGTCCGGCTTCAGACCTGGGTACAGCACGGAAACGGCATTGGTCGCGTTGGTGGATGATCTCTGGAGGGCCCGGGATAGGGGTTATTCCTCTATCCTGGTCCTATTAGACCTCTCAGCAGCTTTTGATACCATCGACCATGGTATCATGTTGCGCCGGCTGGAGGGACTGGGAGTGGGGGGCACTGTTTTGCGGTGGTTCTCCTATCTCTCCGACCGGTCGCAATCCGTGTTGACAGGGGGGCAGCGGTCGACCCCAAGGCGCCTTGTTTGTGGGGTGCCGCAAGGGTCGGTCCTCTCACCCCTCCTGTTCAACATTTATGTGAAGCCGCTGGGTGAGATCATCCGTGGCTTTGGGGTGGAGTTCCATCAGTACCCTGATGATACTCAGCTGTACATCTCCACCCCAGGCCATCCCAATGATGCCCTTGAAGTGATGTCCCGGTGCCTGGAGGCCGTGCGGGTATGGATGGGGAGAAACAGGCTTCGACTCAACCCTTCCAAGACCGAGTGGCTGTGGCTGCAGGCGTCCCGGTATAGCCAGCTGATGCCATCACTGGTTATTGGGGGCGAATCATTGGCCCCCACGGAGAGGGCCCGCAACTTGGGTGTCCTCCTGGATGCGCGGCTGTCCTTGGAAGGGCATATGACAGCTGTGGCCAGGGGGACTTTTTGTCAGGTTCGCCTGATACGCCAGTTGCGCCCCTTTCTGGACCGGGACTCCCTACGCACGGTCACTCAAGCACTCGTCACTTCTCGTCTGGACTGTTGTAACGCTCTCTACATGGGGCTCCCCTTGGGGTACACCCGGAGGCTCCAACTGGTGCAGAATGCGGCTGCGCGGGGGATTATGGGAGTGATGGGGCGCTCCCATATGACTCCTCTCCTGCACGAGCTGCATTGGCTTCCGGTGGACTTCCGGGTGCGCTTCAAGGTGTTGGTGATCACGTTTAAAGCGCTCCATGGCTTAGGGCCGGGGTATCTACGGGACCGCCTCCTGCCACCAATTGCCTCCCACCGGCCAGTTCGCTCCCACAGAGAGGGCCTCCTCAAGGTGCCGTCGGCCAGGCAATGTTGGCTGGCGACCCCCAGGAGGAGAGCCTTCTCTGTGGTGGCACCTACCCTATGGAACAATCTACCCCCAGAGATACGAGTGATCTCCGACCTTCGGATTTTTCGTCGGGCCCTAAAAACTTATTTTTTTCAGTTAGCCGGTCTGTCTTGATTTTAGGGTTAGTTTTAATATTTTAATATTGATTTTAATTGACAAGTTTTAAATTATGGGCCAAATTTATAAATTATTTTAACTTTATTTTTTAACTGATGTTTGTATAGATGTTTTTATCTTGGCTGTTCACCGCCCTGAATCCGAAAGGAGAAGGGCGGTATAGAAATTTGAATAATAAATAAATAAATAAATAAATAAATTTACATTCCCTCTTGCTAAAGCAGGGGTATCCAATTTCGGCTCCTTTAAGCCGCATGGACTTCAACTCCCAGGATTCCCCAGCCAGCTTGGGGAATTCTGGGAGTTGAAGTCCATAAGCCTTAAAGTGACCAAGGGTGGATACCCCTGCTCTAAAGCTTACATCATAATGACTCAAGGCACCAGCTGTGGACTCATCACACACACACACACACACACACACACACCAGATAACAAAATGAGCCTCTTGTACAGATAGCCCCTGACTGGTTGCTTAACGACTGACCTAAAAAAGACTTATGACCTGGATTTGATTGATGGTTGTGCCCCCTCTGGTCACCTGATCCAAGCATTCAACAGTCATGACATACGTCCATAATGCACTGCTCCTTTGCAGTCCTATATTGAGGACTGTAAGTGCAAAGGGAGGTTTTAATTGAGCTAAGAGTTGGGGACATGTCAAAAGAAACAGGGAGATGGGTGAAGTTGTTGAGAAGGTAATCATGGACCGGTCAGCTTAATGTCAACCCTTGAACAAACATTTGTGCATCTAATTTATGAGCATATAGTAAAAAGAAACCAGAATTGGCAGGGCATATCTAATCCCGAACTGTTTTACCAGCTTACTTCTGCTTCCTTGGGCTTGCTGGCTCTCTGTTTTCATGTCACTCTCCATGATTGGTGGCAAAATTCTACTCAAACAATTGTTCCTTTGATGACCCTCTTGAGTAATTTCCTCCAGGGAGAAACTGGGCTCGTTTGCTTTTTTTTGGAAAGGCGGGGCGGGGGGAAGGACTTTCTACGTCACACGGTATTATCTTGCAAAATAAATTTTGAGGTTTGAGATTAATAGTTACTTGAGCAGCTTATTTGCCATGTGGTTATGCTTCCTTTCCCACACATTTATTACAACACTGCGCGCAAGAGAGTTTTGCTTTTGCTACAATGAACAACTGGTTTGAGGTGGTGCTGATACATTTAGGCCCAAGCATTGTCCTTTACAATGTTTACCTGTAGGCAGGTGAGCCAATAAAGCTGGATCCAAGTATGAAATTTATATCACTATTGACTCCAGTAGAACATGCAAAGTCCTGGAATTATAAGGTTGGAAAAGACCAAAAGGATGATCTGGTTCAATCTTCTCCAACGTGTCCTGTGGCCATCCAGTGCTAACGAGACTAAGAGAATAGGAATTGGGTATGAGGAAGAACCTTCAAAGGTGGCAGAGATACAATTTCGGAGAAAGAGCAGAGGGAAGGCCACTCTGATTAGCTATACACAAGTCAACTAACGGTCAAAGCTAAATTGGCAATAGAGAAGGGTTAACGGAATTCAAGGGGCGGCTGCTGGACTTGGGTGTCTTGCAGCTGCGCAACGACTCCAGACTAGTGACATGTTTAACCCTTCAGGCCGAGCTGAATGGCAGGGTTAAACATGTCATCAGTTTGGAGTCAATGTGCAGCCATAAGACAACAAGTCTATCCCCCTTTCCCTGAATTCAGTTGACCCTTGTCTATCGCCAGTTTAGTGTTGAACGTTAGTTGACCTGATTCTTCCATATAGTACCTGAACTTTACAAATTTGTTATTCGGTGGCTAAGTTGCCTCTGATTCTTCATGACCCCATGGAGCACAGCACGCCAGACCCCCCCCCCCCGCCCTCTCTCCTGGTCGTCGACTGTCTTGTGGAGTTTGACTAAACTCATGTTCACTGCGTCAATGACACTATCTAACCATCTCCTCCTCTGTCGTCTCCTCCTCTTGCCTTCCACCTTTCCCAACACCAAAGTCTTCTCCAAGGAGCCTTCTCTTCTCATTTGGTGGCCAAAGTATTTGAGCTTCAGCTTCGGTATCTGGAAGTTTACAAAAACTCCTGGTTACTGGCACCTGACTTTATGGCTTTTTTGGGGAGAGCCACTTCACCTGAACCTTCAAAGTCCCTCACTGAGACTGGCCAGCTGGGGCCCATGGAGAATAGGAACTATTTCAAAGCTGCAGAGGGAAACTGGAACAGGTGAGTTGGTGGTTTGACTCTGTGCCAGTTTTCAAACATTTACAAGTTGTAATGAAAGGGGCCTCTGCACACCAGCTTTGCCAAGTGTGTTGGGGTGGGGGATATTACTCCATTAATTCCTAGCTTTCAGTGGTGAAATCTAAATTTTTTTACTACTGGTTCTGTGGGTGTGGCGTGGGTGTGGCAGAGGAAGGATAGTGCAAAATCCCCATTCCCACCCCACTCTGGGGCCAACCAGAGGTGGCATTTGCTGGTTCTCCAAAGTGCTCAAAATTTCCACTACCGGTTCTCCAGAACCTGTCAGAACCTGCTGGATTTCACCCCTTCTAGCTTCCCTCTTTGACTTCAAAGGCTAAAAATTTGGGGAAGATTTGGGGCTATCAAACTTACCCAAATCATGCATCCCTCAACCTAAACGCAGCCTCCTGTGAACCGCCAGGAAGTTGAGAAACCTCTGTGCAGGTGTGGCAGGTGAACAGCAGTCTTTCCCCCCTCCCAAGTCCAGGTAGAAGACAACTCTTCTCAATAGGCCCCTTTGGCCGTCTCTGCCCTTTGGATGCTTGGCAAAGGAGACCCAGAACGAGTGTGTGGTAAAACAGGTGTGGCCAGTGAGGCTTCTTTTCAAGGTAAGTGCAAAAGAATAAAGGGATAAAGATCCTTTCCACCCACCATTGTGGTTTTGTAAGAAGGGCGTTCTTTGGACTTGGCGTTGCGCAGCAGCAGCTGTGGAAATGAAGGTGTTGCCACACCAGGGGCTGTTCAGGGAGCCAGAGGAAGGATCAGCTGCTCTGCTGAGCCAGCCTCTCGGAGAGAAGGCGAGGAGGGGCTGCTGGGCTCTGGGACGGGAGGATGGGGAGAGGTTGCAGGTTGGCATTTACCCGTTTTTGACCCGCTCAAGCAGATGGAGAGAGCAGCATCAACTTCTCAACTGCTTTGCTTTAATGCCAATTTCTTATTCCAGTTCAAGGTGACAATCCCTGAAGAAAAGTCCCATAGCTGCTTTTGTCCAAAAGGCAACTGGACTTTTTTTTTTTTCTTTGAAAATGTTTCACTTCTCATCCGAGAAGCTTCTTCAGTTCTGAACTTAGGGACAACCATGACCAGGATAATTGAGAATCTCCATAGACATTCCCCCCAACCCCACTTCCCCCCTCCCCGCAAAGAAAAGAGCCTGCAAATTGCCCTGGATCATCATCATCTCCTGGATTTAGGATGAGAGTCAAAGTTCCCACAAAAACCAAAAATAGAAACTCTGCTTTAGTTTATTCTGAATTTTTTTTAACAGCGTGGCCTTTTTGAATGTAGACACACAAACATTGGCACATCCATAAATAAACCCCTGGAAACCCGGTGTGACATTAGACCCTGGAGTTACATACATGGAAATATGTAGGGCTTCATTGGCAATCCTAAAACATATTTGAGCACCTTCCTTACATCATGGCACATTGTAGCATCTATAAACACCACAAAGAGCAGAATTCAACCAAAGGCTCTGTGTCATATTCCTCTTTAATCTGAGGTCCACCCGATGTATTGGACTACACTTCCCATCATCCCTACAAATGTTCTCTCCCCAACTAGCTCCTACACCCATCCGATCTTCTTGGCTTGTGTTAGGACAATCTGAATGTGGAAGCTGGTTTAAAAGCTAGACTTAGCCCCGTGTTTCTGAACCGTGTCAACTTGAAGATGGGTGGACTTCAACTCCCAGAATTTCCCAGCCAGCATGTTTTAAGAGAGGTGGACTTCAATGCAGAATTCAGAATAAATAAAGTTGAAAGGGACCTTAGAGGTCTTCTAGTCCAACCGCCTGCTCAGGCACGAAACCCTGTACAATTTCAGACAAATGGTTGTCCAATCTCTTCTTAAAAGCCTTCAGTGATGGAGCAGCCACAACTTCTGGAGGCAAGTAGTTCCACTGCTCAATTGTTCTGTCAGGGCGTTTCTCCTTAGTTCTCGGTTGCTTCTCTCCTTCGTTAGTTTCCATCTAACCAATTCTCAGAAGCCTGCTTTAAAAAGAGCCAAGGTGGCGCAGTGGTTAGAGTGCAGTACTGCAGCTACTTCAGCTGACTGCTAGTTCAGCAGATCAGTGGATCAAATCTCACTGGCTCAAGGTTGACTCAGCCTTCTATCCTTCGAGGTGGGTAAAATGAGGACCCAGATTGTTAGGGGGCAATATGCTATTTAGTATACTGTCTTTGGTGTAAGCCGCCCAGAGTCCTCGGAAAGTGGGCGGCATAGAAATATGAATAATAAAATAAAAATAAAAATAAAACTTCAATGCCCAGGATTCCCCAGATAGCTAAAGGAACATCATCTAATCAGTGGGGAATAAAAACCTAAGAAAACCTTAGCACTTGCTGAAAGGAGGGTTTTTTGGCCAAGGAGCGGGACGGGCAAGAACAGACTGGCATTATAAGCTGGCAGGATCTGTATGACCTGGGGCACGCAAGAAAGCATTCTGGCTTGTGCAGAGTCTTATCACCAAGAAGCAGACAGCTCATGAGCTTCCTAGAGAAGTTAGAAAGGAAGATATTCTTTTGACACTGGATGCCACTTGGAAATGAAAATTGAGCGAAACGCAGAGCTGTGTTGAGAAATGAGATGCCAATTTGCTTACACAGTAAGCTGGATGCAAATCTGGTGCCCTGGAGGCTGTAAAGGGTTGGGGGGGAGGAGGAGGAGGAGGGGTCTGGATGAATGCCTTCCCAAACAGTCCCTCTTACCCGTTCAGCGCAGCACAATTATCACAGCTGTGTATTTCCCACATATGGGAAACAGACCAATGGAAACGAATGATCAAATTTCACCGTCTCCTTTCCAACATCCCTTAAAAATATAGAAGGACAGAGTCCAAATACATTTGTTCATCAGACACACATTTTTTCCACAAGGAAATGCAATGCAGGGCAGGAGAATGACTCATAAATCTAACTCACACTGCCAGTTTTGCGGAAACTGAACAAGTCAGGTTGCGCAAGTCCCCTTCCACCCCCTTCCACCTCTGGAAGGAAAAATGATCTCCGTACCTTGTGGTTTGCAAAGTCCCTGAATGTCAGATCTAGGCCCATAAAGGCCTTCGGAAGGCTGAAGGTCTCCTAGGGCGCGAAGTCCGGCCCATCGGATTGACCCACAGTTTGTCTCTCCTGCTGTCAGAGGGATCCCCTTGTCTCTCTCTCTCTTGATGGATGTGGTGGGCCGTGCTCAAAGGGGCTTTTGATAGATGGCCTTGTGGCGCAGATGCTCTTCCAGACACTGGATGACGTAGTCATCCACGCTGGGGTCGAACTTGTTGGCGAACAGGTGGTGCTGTGAGAGTAGCCAGTGGAGGTCTCCAAATCCATAGACGCAGACTGCCCGCTTGTAGGCTCCGGTACACTGGGGGTAAGGGGCTCCCTTGCTGACATCCCCTTCGCTGTAGGCCCACTTCACCACCCGGGCAATGGCATTCATGTCTGTGAGATCAAATTTGTCGCTAGAAGGAACCGAGCCTGGCACCTCTGGCATGCGATGCAAGGTAGCCCAGAGATGCTCATCAGGGCTGTAGGTGTCTTTGGACCATTCGATCAAGCGTCTTGCGCTCGGGTCTGTGAAGAGATGCTGGACAAACTCCCTGGTGACCACAATGTAGGCGTTGCCAGTGAACATGGGGGAGTTTTGGGGAGGGGGGCTCTTTGTCACCTTGGTCTGAATGATGGCATTGGTCACTTCGTGGTGGTATTTCCAGCGGTTCCTTTTATAGGATGAAGGTTTCTCGGATTCCATGTTGTTTTTCCCGTTCAGCAGTTTTAGGGCTCTGACGATCTCTGTGTTCGTCTTGATGGGGAAATCGGTCCCACAGGTGTTCAGGAGGTACCTCCAATGCACCTTGCTTTGAAGCAGGTCCTTCATGCAGTTCAGGTCGGCTTGGACCCTCGACCAAGAGGCGTACACCACACTCTCCTGCTTAGAAGCCAGAAAAACATTGTCGAAGCAGGAGACAATGGCCCGAACGGCTTTTTGGAAAAGTTCAGGAGATTTTCTGTCCACATGGACACAGTATACGTTCTGAGGAGCAAAGATGGATCTCAGTAACCTTTCAAACATCTCGATATTCTCATGGATCACCATGGAATAAGCAATAGGGAAGTTTTCTTCCTCTTCGCTCAGGTAGAACCCAATGAATCTTCTCCTTTCTTTGAAGTTCTGACAATCCTTGGTTAGGTTCAAGTAAAACATCTCATCTAAGGCCAACCGTTTGCTCTTCCATTGCAACTTGCTCACCAGAGCATCCTCCATAGCCTTAATGTCCCCTCTGCTGATCCCAGAGCAACTGATGTTCTCCATGGGGGAGAGCCTCACGGACTGGTAGAACTGGTCCTTGCAGAACTGACCTTGGGGGTCCGTAGTGTCCCTCTCCAGATAGCTGGGGTCACACTGCCAACGGCTGTACTTCAGCATGGCTGTGGCCAGCAATATGAGAGTCCCCAGTGCCAGGAGGTGCGGAAACTGACGCAGGAATCTTTTGTCCCCCAAATACATCTTCCGAGAGCAACTGATTCTCCAGCTTTTGAAATCCAACCCTCTGCTTCCAAACTCCTCTGGAAGATTCAACACTCTCATGCTGCAATCAGCATCTCCTGGAAACAGGTGGTTTACCTGAGCTCTGAAGGAAAGTCCTTTCTCATATCTGGATGGCAGGCTTGTTCGCAAGTGTAACCTGAGAGCTGTGATGAATTGCAGGTAGAGTTCAGATGGGGCGGGGCTGAGTGAGAGAGATCGCCTTCCCATTTGCCCAGGGTCTCCGATCTCTTCACTCCAGAGGTGTGGCCATCCATATCACAGCCATGAACCAACAGAAAGAAGCTGAGGAGATATTACTTGGCTTCTTTGGTGACCTTTCAGAAGCAATCTGAGGTTCTAGCAGCTTCACAAAGGAGATGTAGATTAGATGTCTAGGTGTAGGTTACGTGAAGCATACTTTGTGCTTCAGAAGACAATCGCTGGATGGGCAGGGACAAAATGTTCTCAGAGTAGAGGAATCAGGAAGTGGGCAATTTTTGGAAAAAAACTCAGCTCTGAGTTCAATTGCAAACGTGCTTACCTGGGAGTAAATCTCACTGGATTCAATAGATCAGGCAAGTAGAGAAGACCCTGATTAATGGATCAGCAAGTCAGGTGGCCTAGAGGTAACTCTGCAGTTCGACCTTCAGAGGGAGGTTTGAAAAGTGATGCCTCGTGCAGTTTTCTAAGTTTTTCCATGAAATATGACATAGAAAACTTCGTAGCCCCACTACGTGCGATAGCCGCTTCTTTTTTTAAAACTACAGTATAACTTTATTATTTTTAGTAAAATACAAGCTAACGAAACCATGGGGATGCTGTAAAAGTCATAACGATGAAAAACAGTCATAAGTCACCTTTTTCAGTGCCATTGTAACTTTGAACCATCACTAAAAAACTGTTGTAAGTGGAGGACTTTGATTTCCCCCTCTGTCTTAGCTAAAAAGTCCATCAACCAATGGAACCAAAGTTGCCTTCAGAGGTTGTGGGAGCTTCATCACTGGAAGCTTTCAAGAAGAGACTGGACTGCCATCTGTCAGAAATGGTGTAGGGTCTCCTGCTTAGGTGGGTGGGGGGTTGGATTAGAAGACCTACAAGGTCCCCTCCAACTCTGTTAATCTGTTAAGGTCTTCCCATAGCTGCTTCTTCCCACTGGGGCCTGTAGATCACTGTGGCTGCAGCTAGGAAGAGTTTTCCTAGAGACTTTGAAGCTGCATAATCAGTTGGTTCATGGAAGATGGACCATCTCCCCAAGTTGCCTCTTCCCCTCTCCTTCTTTTCTCCTCCCAGAATCAGACCAGATAGAGAAACAATGATAACGTGGCCTCCTGACCTGGCAGGACCAGAAACGGTCTCTCCCCTGACAGCTAAATTGCACATGAAATGCTACTCAGACGATGCTTTAATAAGGCAGCCTGTTCTTTCCTATTAATAAATTACCAGCAATTGCTATCTGATTCAAATCAATAGTGTTTTTACAAGCACCACTTATTTTGAAGCAGTCTACTTCAGCCAAGACAAAAATCCACCTTCCTATTTAAGCTCAAGAGGAAGGGCGGCCTCCGAAAAACGTACCTGAATGGATTTATGAGAATCTTCCTGAGCATAAAACCAACAATAAAGGACAATGAATGCAATAATGTTTCATAAATGGCCCAACTGATACATACCAGAGAATCTTGGCCAACCTGAACTAGCTTTGTCTTTTAACCCCTTCCATGTTCTACTGAGACATATTATTCATTGTTTCTCTTGCAGCCAAATTGGGTGTGTGTGTGTGTATGTGTGTGTGTGTTAAAAAATTAAAACCAAATGCCAGTGAGTGGGTTCAGGTGAGGAATCACAGCTTGCAAAGATGGGAAATGTTGAGATAGCCTTCTTTGTGTTGACCCAAATCAAGTCCGATCCCAATCAAGAGGTCCTCACTAAATGAGCTTCTTGACAATCATAGAATCGTAGGATTGGATGGGACCTTCAAGGTCTTCTGGTCAGGCCTACCACTCCCTGGGAGAAGCTGGGCCCAGATTCACTCTCTTGCCCCTTCAGTGGAGATAAGGAACCATCTTCTGAGCTGAAGAGCCAAATAAGTTGCTCCATCCATGTTCCCATTGCAGGTTAGTCTAGACCAGAAAGTTTCATCGAAAGCTTTGCCCCAGGAATCTCTAGACAGAGGGTGGGGGTGGGGTCCTGGGGGAGTCCCGAGATGCTAAAGCTATGTGCACCAACTGCATTCAGAGGGGCCTTTGCGAGAAGCATCCTGTTTAAACAGGATTACAAATACAGTTTATGGAAGAATAACAGCCATAAACTCTGTGACTGTAGAAGCTGTGATTCATTATTGGCATTTTTATATATTGACACTGGGACAAGGATGTTGAACCAGGTTGTATGACGTTCCTGGGAGAGATGCCTTTCACACACCTCTGGCCTCCAGCAAAGGAACCTCAGGAGGGGAAGGGGGCTCAGGACACCAGCTGTGGATGAGAGGAGAAAGAGGAGGTTCTTGAGTTTGAACTTTTCTGAGAAAAGAAAAGGGCCTGAGTTACCAGGTGTCCCAATTGGGAAATGAACACCCCCCCACCCCCATTCATAGATTGCAGATTGTGGGTTTAAAGTGGTGGGGGTCTTCTGACCTTCTGGGATGCAGTTGGTCAACCCCTGCAGAAGAAACAATGTTGGAGGCAGAAGCGGTTTCCAATTTACCTGGGCTCTCTGTCTTGGCTGGCCAGGTATCTGTTGGCATCTGTGTGCCAGATTTGCCTTTGCTGCACTGAATTTTTGTGGTTTTGGACTTGTATTCTTTGCCTTTTGAAAGTATTTATGCGAAGTGGATCCTGGATAAGCAGAACAAACGTTTATAGGCCCCAACTCAGATTTCTAGCTTGGAGATGGGAGTGGCATGAAATTCTTAAATTTCTCAATCTTGGCAGCTTGAAGATATATGGACTTTGACTCCTGCAATTGGCTGGATGGGGGATTCTGGGAATTGATGTCTACACACTTGCAGCTGCCAAGGTTGAGGAACATTAAAGGAGAGCTGGGAAAGAACGAGAGTGTGACGTATGATGTTTTGGCCTGTAGATGGAAAGAGAATTGGGACATTCAGCAGGTGGGGGGAGGAGGAGGAGGAGGAGGAGATCTGAGGGAGTTTCAATGTAGATGAGCAGCTGTCACCAGTGACTTAAGGACAAGAAGCCATCACTTCTGGACAAGATGCACAGTTCAAAGGCCACCATCCCAATGTAGCCCTCCACTTCCAGTTTGACCAGTTGACCAAATGGGGAGCCCACGCTGGGCACCCCACCAAGAGTTGTATTATTGCAACACCATAAGCCAACCCTCAAAAATCAGGAAAGCAAAAAGCAGGAGGATGCGAATGCAGAAAGAGTCCTTTTCGAATTCCACCAAGAAATAATTAGGAAAAAAACATCCTAGCGTGGAGACGTGTCCACTGTTGTCATTTCAAAGACAGTGGTAGTTTGCCATTGATCAACCCTGCCATGCATCAGACTCTCGGGCCACCCTGAGTGGCTCTCCAAACATTGCTTCGCATTGTTCATGGCCAGCCTCCTGAGAGGCAAACCCTGCAACTGATCTTTATCGTGTCTTGGCAGTTGCATTGAGGAGGAGTGCCAGCTTCCAAGTCCAGGAGATCCGTGTCTGCAACCCATGGATTCCTTCTGCTTCCCCCCCCCTCCACCCACCCACCTACACCCAAAATGAACGTAGGTCTGGAATAATGAGAATCATTCCGTGGTTTGATGATGGGCTGATTAGGTGGCTCAGTGGCTAAGACACTGAGCTTGTCGATGAGAAAGGTTGGCAGTTCGGCAGTTCGAATCCCTAGTGTAGGTCCCCTGCGTGAGGAGGGGGTTGGACTAGATGACCTCCAAGGTCCCTTCCAACTCTGTTACTGTTACTGCTGGCATGACAAATGGTTCCTCCAAGAGAAAGATGTCTCCGTGTTACTCATTGCAATTTAAGTCCCGAAGGAAGTCTGAAGTGAAAACTCAGAAGTTGTGGTGGAACACAACTGCAGCTGGCACGAGTTAAAATCTGAAGGGAAACAAAGAGTGCAGTCCATGTGGGGTACGAATTCAGAGGCTGGATTCAGGCAGAGGAGATCAAGTTTGAGCCCTTTGTGGGTCTCCCAGGCAGCTGGTTGGGCAATGTGTGCTTGACCTCCTGGGGGCGACCCATAAATATGTCATGAAATGAAATGCCCTCCTGTGCGCTGCCTTGAGTACACACTGCAAGCGCAGCCATGAATAATAATGAGCAAACAAGCAGTCGCTCCGCAGAACGACAAGCCCACTGCACGACAATGAAGGACGCGCTGTGATATGAAGGCTCCCCAACACACTCACTGGGAGGGCCAGCTATGTGGGGTACAGGGAGATTTCCTCCCACTGCATCAGTTGCCCCTCCTCCAATATTTCATTCCAACTAAGTCAGTTATAGGTTGGTTTGGTAAATTAATCAGCACGTACCCCATTTCTAATTTATATCTGCTTAGTACTTACAACATGAAGCTAGAAATACTGCAGGCTTGCACCACAATGAACTTTGCTTAATTTGGTATAATCTATGCCAGGAGAGGGCAACTGTGCTAACTTTATGACCAGTGGACTCCCAGAATTCCTGCATGTCATAAAGTTGCCCAATTGCCCACAATGAGTCTATGCTTCCCTCCTTCCTTCCTTCCTTTTTCTTTTTCTTTTTTTCTTGCTTTTCATCCTATCCTGTCCAGGGGTGAAATGCTCCCAGTTCCGACCGGATTGCCCGATCCAGTAGCGATGGCAGCAGGTGATTCGGAGAACCGGTAGCAAAAATCCCTGCCCACCCCCGCCCATGCCCACCCACTCGCCCGGTTGCCACTTCTTTTAAAAAATGCTTTTAAAAGGTAAAAAAAAGCTCTGATGATCCCAGCTGAGCCACGCAATCATGAGAACCTTTTTTTTTTTTTACTTTTAAAAGCAATTTTTTATAACCTATTCAGATGAATTGGTTGTAAACAAATGCTTTTAAAAGTAAAAAAAGATCGCGCGCCACAGCTGATCACCCCTCCCCACGCGCTGTTCTACTTATCCCATGCCACCTTTTGGTGTGTGTGGTGTGCACTGCACATACATATGCCCAGCACACATGCGCAGCCAGAAAACCGGTAGTAAACCGGTTCAGATATCGCCACTGGTCCGGTCCTGTCCTGTCCTGATTTGGAAATGTGTTTCCAGTGCTCTGCACTCAGGCAGGGTGTCCTTGTTTCGGGGAGCTTATTTGTGCAAAGTCTACCTGTAATGTATGTTATGGCATGGCACCACCTGGTGGCAGGCGAGCCCATTTAGCCTTGCAACCAGAAGTAGGCAAACAGGTGAGATGTTATCCAGGGCAGAGCAATTTTTTCCCCTTGGGGGGGAGCACCTTTTTCTCTTTGCTCTTGCAATGCCTTTCTTCTGCAGATGCTCTATGGAGAATATATCTGAATGCAGAAGTATTAGCAATGGTAGAGGAGTGTTGGCTGGCTGGGGGAATTCTGGGAGTTAAAAATCCACCCACCTTAACATGGCTGAGGTTGAGAAACCTGGTCTTAGAACTGATGGTTTCTGGACAAATTCTCAGTTTGTTAGCAGGAAACCATTTTTCTGTCAAGAACCTTCCTTCCATAGAGCCAAGGTGGCTGGCCGGGCGCCCGTTTCTTTGCCTTAATCTTCATGCAACCCTAAAATGTAACTCCTAATCTCAAAATTTCTCAAATGCGGCATGAGACCGAGTTGCACCTTCTCCCTCGGTGCCCCATTTGTCTGAGAAAAGGGACTTGGCTGAAGAAATGATAAAACATCAGGGGTTTAGTTCCAAGAAAAAGAGATTAAAATGAAATAAAGCCATGAGGTGAATCATCAACTTGTCAGGAAGCACTGTGGAATTTAACAGCCAGCCTTAGCACTTTTGGGTAAGAAAAAGGCGGTTATTTTTAGCCCACTGGAGGTATCAGAAATGTTGGCTTATAGAAGAACAGATGAAAATAATTCCCACTTCCAAATAAAAGGTGGAGTTTTGCTGCTGGAGACAGTTTTCTACATGCCCATTTTCATAAATCCGTGCAAATAATATTTAGGGTTGCCATTTTCTGTTTCAAAGTTAAATGAAAATCTCGAAGAATCTGGGAAAAACCATAGGCCCGAGAGGCCATTTAAAATATGATTTGACTAACCAAAAATTTTAAAATCCATGCAGTGGGATAGGCCAGGATTTTGACCTAGCCCCAGTGCTGGTCAACATTTTTAGAAATCATTTAAAATCCATTTTCAGGATAGAAAAAGGTGCTTAGCAAATAGGAAGACCCTCCAAAGTGAAAGGGGACCCTGAACTCCTCTCAAGAGAGGCTCAGGATTCAAAGGCATCTGGCCACAATTGGGCACTTGATTCTCTTTAAGCAAACACCGTTGAAGAAAAAGGATCATTAAAGGGAGGAGAAAACAGGATGCGCAGATACGAGATGGGTGGTCTTGGCTCTACAGTCGTACTTGTGAGGAAGATCTGGGCATCGGGATAGGCTGTACAGGTAATTCTCGACTTGCAACACTTCATTTAGTGACGGTTCAAAGTTTGCAGCAACCTGTGGTCACATGACTGAAATCCAGACTCTTGGCAATGGCTTCATACTTATGATCTGTGTCCCAAAGTCATGGGATCCCCCTTTTGCAACCTTCTGACAAGCCAAGTCAATGGGGGAAAGACAGATTCGCTTAACAACGGTGGCAAGAGAGGTCATAAAATGAGGCAAAACTCACTTAATGAGTGTCTCACTTAACAATGGAAATTTGGGGCTCCATTGTGATTGTAAGCCGAGGACTATCTGCACCGAATCATGAATAAATTATAAGTGCATTGGCAACATTGAATAAACACAGCAACCAACACAGAAGCTCTCCCCTCGGGGCAGGTGATTCGGGGTTCCCCAGGGGCTTGGCGTGTTATGTAAACACAACAAGCACTTAGGAAGTCTACCCCAGGAGTGTCCAACCCCAGCAACTTTAAGACCTGTGGAAATTCAGCTTGGCAACTGGTCCCTATTCACTCTGGTCCTGAGGTCACAGGATCCTCCGCAAAATCAATGGAGAAGCCAGATTCACTTCACATTAAATGCTTCCCTTAGCAACATAAATGTTGGGTTCCATTGTGGTTGTACCTGTATTGAAAGATCTCAGCTGTCCCTAGCAACAAAATATCCCAGGTATAGGCTTAAGGAATCCAGAAATGCTGTCCAAAGTTGCTCCAGAAGCGTGGCGTGGAATATTTGGCTACGGCAGAGCCATGAAGAGAGTCAAATGCTTTGTGCTAAGTAAGGCTTGCTGGGTTTCTGCATTTGCCCAACTCTTTGCGTAATGTAACACAAGAAGTAGCATTCCCTCTCAAGATGCCATTAACTGAATAACTTGCAATGCCTGTATTTTAGTAAAGTGCTGATAATAGTTCCATCTGGCATTTGTTTTATTTTTTAAAACATCTACCATCTAATTTTGGAAGTCTTTAGCTGGTGCAGAAGAGAGGTGCCTTGGAAAGGGCAAGAATGCGGATTTTAGGAAGCGGCATCTTGACATGATTAAAAGATTTGAGTTTAGAGGCATCAAGGTTGCTGTTTAGACATGGCTGCTTTAGCAGGGGCCGACTTTGGTCACCAGACTACAAAAAAGGACGTTGAGACTTTGGAAAAAGTTCAGAGAAGAGCAAAGCTCAACAAAGATGACTAGGGGACTGGAGACTAAAACATATGAAGAACGGCTGCAGAATTTGGGTTCAGCTAAAGAAAAGAAGAATTAGGGGTGACAAGATAGCAGTATTCCAATATATGAGGGGCTGCCCTCATAAAGAAGAGGGGGGAGGGTCAATTTATTCTCCAAAGCACCGGAGGGCAGGACAAGCAACAATGGTTGGAAACTAACCAAAGAGAGAAGCAACCTGGAATTAAGGAGAAACTTCCTAACAGTGAGGACAATTAACCAATGGAAAAGCTTGCCACCAGAAATTGTGGGTGCTACATCAATGGAGGTATTTAAGAAGAGACTAGACAGTTACTTATCTGAAATGATATAGGTTCTCCTGCTAAGCAGGGGGCTGGACTAGAAGACCTCCAAGGTCCCTTCCAGCTCCTTCTATTCTTTTCTTGTCCCTGAACTTTATCCTGTAAGCCCAGAGTTGTTTGAAACGAGAGGCATCCTAATAGTGACCTCCTTCCCCAGTTCTGTTTCCTTGTTGGTGTATGTCCACAGTTGGGGACTATTTGACATCTAGCAGGAGTTGGGCAACTTAGATGCCTTATTGCTGGAGCGGTTCATGGTGCTGGAACTCAGGAGAGGGCTGCCCTCAGCTTTTCAAATCGTAAATTGGGGCTAATTTCATGCGGAATTTATCTATGAAATTTAGAGTACATTTTAAAGTAAAATTAGAAGTCCCTTGGCAAACTATCTGTCCCATCCTGACTCCAATGAAGACAGAAGGAGATGGTAGAGCGTTCAAAAGTCTTCTATGTAAGCTTTTGGGGAGTCCACTGGGGTTCATCTGGGCTTCGAAGAAGCAGGATAGACGAGGATGGTGCTTGTTCAACTTGGATCTTGGGGAAGACTCCTTAGAATACCAGGCATAGCCAAGAAAACGACTCAACGGATCAGCCAACAAATCTGTGTATTGACTCAGCACATGACCCCAGAGATGTTCTTGCCATTGACTAGTTCCCTCTCCTGGGGCACCTGAAAGGAAAGACAAATAGCCAAACTCTTGAGGAAGGCAATTCTTTGGGGATGTTTCTTGACGCAAGTGGGAGGTTTGTTCAAAAACACAACGGTTGACTTGTTCTCTCTGGACTTCCCTCTTTACCGTGACACCTTGAATCACCAGAAGAGAACATCTGTAGCTCAAGATTGAACTGTGCAGTCCTTGGTTCTCTGTGAGCTTAGTGGCAGATCTTTCATGACCCATCGGATGATGTTCCCTGGTTGGGTAATGAAACATCTGCAAGGAAGCCACCAAGCTCCCAGAGAACCAAGGACCACACACAGCCTTGAAGCTGGGAGATATGGGGCTCAGCCATGAAATTCAGGAGAGGGGAGATGGTGTTTGTCCTCGGCTTCAACGGTGGCTCATTTCGGCAGGAACGTTCTTCCACCTGGAGCAACAGGCCATTTGGCTGGCATGAACAATCGTCTCCTAGCTGGTAACACAAGAGTTGGATTCCTAGAAGGTCTTGTCGTTTCAGGGTTTAGGTGGGAACACAACATTTGGCTACCCATATCAAGTGGCTGGATTATCTCAGTGGACTTGGAAAAATAAATATGGATATAATTATCCATATATCTACCCTAATCCTACTTTAATTTTCATTGGCAATGGGATTTTCCCATGTATTTTACTGTGCACCATAAGCAACTCCAAACGAAAGGCTGTCAGCACCGCTTTCCTTAGAGAACCTCTAACCCCTAACCATAAAAGTAATGCCAATCCTAACCTTAGTTTACTGTGACAAATGGATATGGATATAATTATGGGTAGAGGCCTGGCACACTTCCATAATGGAAAGGGTAGGAATGAAGACAAAGAAGAATCTTTTGCATGCATGTCAAGTCCCAGATGGTGTCTTAATTTACTCCCGAGTAATCTGGTTTGTGGACACAGCTGCACAGGTTGGCATGCTCCCACCAAGGTCCAGCAACTGGGAAGGATGGGCAGCCCTTGGTCTCTTCTCTGGCCCTGAATTAATGGGTTTTTCTGAAGATGGAGGAGCGAGCCCAAGACCATCCTGGAAACAAAGACCAATCCCAGAATCTTTCTGAGTTTACATCTCAAACTTTCACCTCGGAAGACCCCAAAGAAGTCCCTCCTGAATGTCTTCATCTCAGTCTCAGGCAGCTGAAGCCAGAAGAAGACTTCAGTTTGGTGAAGAATGAAGAAGGACCATCTCCAAGTCAACTTTGCTCACCCCTTGGCCCCAACTGAGCCAGTCCAGATGTTGTCTTCAGCCCAATCTACCTCCTGGTAAAAAAGGAAACTAAGGAAGGGGGCAGAAATCACTTCTGGGGGCCTCTTCATTCCCATCTCCTTTGGGTTCAGCTGATGGGTGGGGGATGGGAGTTGCAACCCAAAGCCTGAAACGGCCAGGTTGAAGAAAGGGATGCAGGGCGGGTGGGGCGGATGGGAGTTGGACTCCTGCAAAGTGGGAAGGAGGCGGAGCTGGGTGGGGATGATGGGTATGGGTGTAAGAACAGGGGATTGGGCGTGAGGGGGGAGCGCTACCGAGGGCTTGGGGCGCATCGGAGGTGAACCGCTGCTGCCCTTCCTCCTCCTCCTCTCTCCCTCCCCTCTTTCTGCCTCCTCTCCCTCTTCTCCTTCCCTTCCCTCTTCCCTCCACCACTTCCTCCTCTTCCTCCTCTCTCCCTCTTTCCTCTTTCCCCCTCCCTCCCTCCCTCCCTCCCCGCTTTCCTCCTCCTCCCGCTCTCCGTGCGCGTGAAGGCGAGGGCTGGGCGGGGGCTGCGGCCGCCTTCCTTCCCCGCCCGAACCGCCCGCCCGCCGGCCGGCCGGTCGGTCGGTCCCGTCCCGTCCCGTGGCTGCTGGGAGGCGGCGGCGGCGGCGGCGGCGGCGGCGGCGGCGGGAGGGGGCTGTGCTGGCCCGCCCGCCTTCGGCCCGGCGCCGGAGCAGCAGCGCCTGCATTGCAGAAGCCGCCGCCAGCAGAGCGGCCGCAGCCTCCGCCAGGGAGGGAGGGATGCCGGCGCGGCGCTTCCCCGGGGCAGGTAAGGCGCTCCGGCCGCGGGGCTTCGGGAGGGCGGGGGGACCCCCCGACGGGGCTGGGAGCGGGCCAAGAAGGGGGGGAGGCCGGGGGTCCGTCTCGCCCCGCCGCCCCCGGGCCTGGGCGCTGCGGCTGGGCTGGAGGCGGCTCCCGGCGCCGGACGCCTCAGCATCCTCGGGCAGCCCCGGGCCAGCTCCCCCCCCGCCCCCCGCGTGATGCAGCAGGAGGGGGCCGGGAGCCCAGGGTTGGGGGAGGAGGGGGCCCAGGGGCATCCCACCCCCACCCCCCCTCCCCGACTGGTTAAGTGCCAGAACGCCACACCTGGCTGTCCCCGTTTCTATGGCGACCAGGTGAGGGCTAAGCCACCTCTGGATGCAGCTGAGGTTTTGCATCAGGTTTCTGGGGAGGGGGGATCCCCTTCCTTGCAACTTCCACCCCCCCTTTTATTTTATTTTTAATAAGGGCCCCTTGCTCTGACCTGGTCCAGTGACGTCATAAAGTAAGAAAGTCCTGCTCCGTCATCACCCCCCCTTCTCCCCCCCCCCCCAGGCAGTGCAGAGCTGGAGAAGAGGAAGGAGTCACATGCAAATGGGTCAAAATGTGAAGGTGCATTTACAGCCCTTAAAAAATCCTAAATGACCAAGTGGCAATTTTAGATAGATCAGGATGTGCAAGGATCCCTGCCAGAAACGCTGGATTTTAAGCCATGAAGGGACTCTGGTATTCATCGTCAGGCATTAACGGGGCCCATCTTCATCTTCCTGCAGTTTTTATTTTTAATTTTTGGTGGGGACCATTCCTAGCTCTCCCCAGTCTAATGCTTCACTTCTGCCTTGGATGCAAAGAATTTCTCTCTCTCTCTCTCTCTCTTTTGAGAAAGGTTGTGGGTGGCTTTAGGCGAGAATCCCACTGACCCAAATTGAGGGGCTGAGCTTGGAGTGAGATTTCAATTCAGCTTTGCATCACCGGGTGTCAAAGCAGTTTCTCAGCCTTACTTTCCCGGCCTGTGAAGGAAAGGTGTTCTGAAGGTGATCACAGATGGATAAATCATAACCCTGGGGGAGAAAATAGCAGCCAGGGATGGGAGGTGCCTGTGTTTGTGTGATTTTAATATTCCCTTGCAAGGAAAAATGACCTCTAAATTCGTTTTTTACTGATAAGATAAAGGTTAGGCCAGAGAGGCAAGTTTTTATCCTTTGGTGGGAAGATGAGACCACCTGAACTTAAATAACACATTGCAGACTGCTTAAGGCCTTGTTGTCAGTAGGTAAAGCATATAATGCACCTTAAGGCTATAATTGTCTATCAACTTCATACCTTAAAATAGACACCCTGAAACTCTATATTGTTGGGCAGATGTTCTAATCAAAGACATTATTTCTCAAACTGGATGACTTGAAGGTGGGTGGACCTTAACTCCCACAATATGCTGGCTGGGGGATTCTGGTTGAGAAACTTTGGTTGAAGACATATAATAATTCCCCACAAATCGCAGTTTCTGAGAGTGCACGAGGGGTTGAAGTAGCTCAGATGCATTTTAAAAAAAATCTTTTTAGGGACTCGCCAAGAAGCATCATTTCAGCACTTCCTGATTTGGCAACCTAAGTTCATTTTCAAATAACAAATCCATACATCATTTTTGGGGAAGGGAAACCTTGGTGTCTTGTTAGTCCTGACTCAAAACAGTAGATGTGAGGCCTTCCTTTCCCCACCAAATGCTAAGGCAACCATGTTGATGCTGATAAATGTGTGTGTATGCTTTTAAACATGGCTTCTGGGCACTAAGGAGACGGGCCCAGTCTTTTGAGAGGGCTTGATTTATGCTTGTCGTATTGATTAAGTCTTCCTTCCCAAAAATATAATTGCGGGGGTTGCTAATGGTATGGAAAACCCTGTAAGATTTTCCTTCCATTTTCTAAGTACAATCCTTCCCCCAGCTGTTTTCCATTCCCCTAACAGTCAGCGTTTGCAGGCTGCTAAAGTACAATTTGTCCTTCCAGAGCAAAGATTTCCTTCCATTTTTTAAAGATAGCTAAAAATACCCCCCCAACACACCCTTTTGCAAATCTCGAAGTTGACCTGCTGAAATGTCCAAGTTTTTGCATGGATGTTATCCTTCCAGCTGCCTAAGCAAGGATACAGGCTGGTCATCAGAAACAGAAAAGGTGATGAATCCCAGAAATATTTGCTAATGTGCTTCTCTCTCCTACGATATGTGATCACGCTGCAGTCTGAAAAAACAAAGTTTGTGTCTTTTCAAATAATGCTTACTTTAGAACCTTTGTGCGTGCGAGCATTTATCACTCTCTGTCGGTGCACTTATATAATCGCTTTGCTGGTAAATTTCAGATTATCTAAGGGTTTTAAGGTGTCCCCCAGTCATACTGATAAATTAGGAATTATTAAAGCTGCAACCTCATGTCTGCTTAGTTGGGAATTAAATCTCCTTGAATCCTAATAAATTGCTTACTAATGTCCAGTTAATCAGTTATTTTGGAAATATATTAGACAAGCATGGTCATACCTAAAGAGAAAAGAAATAGGAAAGTTTAATTTTCTTGTTATAATTAATACCCCATAAAAAGGGACTTCCTTGGGATAGTTTGGGTAAGAGCTATTTTAAATTCTCTTTAGCCTACCAGGATTCCCTAATGAAATGCGGCCCTGAAATGATTGCAGGAAACGGTAGTTTAAATTGGTCAGGTCTAAAGGAAGCACCAGGCTATAAATGTTTAAAGTCTTGGCCACAGGATGTGTTTCATGTCAAAGGTTTTAGTAGCACAATCGTTAAATCCGAAGCGTGCCAGAGAGAGTTAAGTTGCTCATTTGTAGGTAAACAGGTCTATGGGAAGGTATTTTGCATCTCAACATCAATTCATGGCTGTAAATTTATGTCCAAAAAAATGATTGTATTGTTTTCCTGAGGAATTTAACTTTTCAGTGCTGAGACCAAAAGAAATCCAAAATGCACAAGGAAAGGTGGGATAATTTTATTCTTTTAACCATGAATCTTTTTTTTTTTTTTTTGGTCCCTGCATATACATATTTATGGCTGTTTTATATCGTCTAGGTATGCAAATAAGAGGACTAGCTATTAACATTGCATAACTGAATCTGTCTCTCTCTAAAATGTAATGAACTCTGATGATGGCAGCAGTTTCCTTGCCCTCTCTTGCCGTTCAAGATTCTGACAAAAAAGCAGCAGACATTGTCTTTCTAGTTCCTCTCTATTTTATCCTTTCTGGGGATTTTCTCTCCGTCGCGTTGATTTTGGAATAGTCAACATTTAAACCAGTTAACCTGTGTTTGCTTTGGCAGCCCCTAATGCAAATAAGCTTTTGATAGCAAATGTTTTTAAGACTGGGAAAGCCAAAAATAAATAATGCTTCAATTAAAACTCCAATAACACCCCAGCAGAAATTGAATGAGATAGTGATGCTGGCAGACAAGTTGGAGATATTTTTTTTAAAAGAAACAAACAGACATTATTAATTATTGGATATTATTTATTGGAACTATTCAGTAAAGTGCCTTGTTTAATTTCTTTGCACGGAGTGCTCTAGAACCATAAAGGGAAATGATCATCTGTGCATTTAAGCCAGTCTTTTTCAAACTTGGCAGTTTTGAGAAGTGTAGGGTTCAACTCCCAGAATTCCCCAGCCATCCACACAGTTTAAGATTACAAAGGCTGAAAAGTTATATATATCCATATAACTGCTCAGATTACTTCCCCTTAAGTATTAGATATTAGATCTTGCTAGACAAATATAAACTAGGTAACAGTATTACATAGCAATGTATATATAGGTAATTTATATGTAGGATAATGTCTCTATTCCGTGTCCAGCCTCAATTGAGTAGCTATGATGTAGAACACCTGAATTCACATCCCATTCCTACCATCAGTCGGTCCAGATTTTTTCTTCCAGGTTTAGGAGAGGACCTTCTGGATGGTATGATGGACCACTCTAGAAGTCTAGTTTATGGCTGAGCAGCACCAGAGCTTTAAAGAGTTTCCAGGCTGATTTAAACTTTGCTAAACTAAGTTTTGGTCTTGGGAGATTCCTGAGTCAACCTTCTTGAAATCTTGCATGCCAGAATTATAAACGGGTGGTTGATATGTGGCAAAGTGGATTGCAAGTATATCTGATGCTGAAAAACATTAAAATCGGGACTCCATTTTACCCAAAGGCTCCATTTTAATCAGATTTAATCAGATGTTGATCTATATTTTAAATCCTATTGGCTTTAAAGCTTGGTGGTCCAGCACAGTGTTTTCTAACTGTAGCCATGTTTAAGATGGTTGGACTTCAACTCCCAGAAAACCCCAGCCAGCACTTCAGCTGGAAAACACTGTGCTAGCAGAATGGCTTACCAAATGATTTTTTAATGAAAGAAAACTATGCGTTTTGTGGAAGGAAATGTTCCATGTTTTATTGACATGGAAGGAGTCAATAAAACAGATTAGGTTGGCTTTTCCACTCTCCAAAAAGTGGCATTTGGGTATCATTTTAAAGCAGACTTTTATTTTTTAGACATTTTGTAGTTGAACCTAGATAAACTTCTATTGTTCTTGATTCCAAAATTTTCAATTATATTTGGAATTCCTGAGTCTCCTCTGAGGAGGACATCAAACGGTGAGGGTTGTTTTCTTTTGCATGCATATTTGCTGCTGGATAACCTAGATTTTCGGAGTAGTTCATAATTTCTGAACATTATTTATGAGATGATTCCAGGTGTAAAAATTGATGACGGACATTTTAGGTCAAAGAAGCTCTGCAGGGAAGTGAAATTAATTCTTTGAAGATAAGGAATTGCTTCATGTATTTTTTTGGGGGGTGTCTTTTTTTTTGGGACACAGTTTATTCCAGGAGCAGAATAATTTTGTAAAGCTTTTGGGGAGTTTGATTAGTGAGTTTGTTGATGGTGATTACCACATTTCCAGTATTTAATATAGCTGTGTCCATAGTTACTTCAAAAAGAAGCTAAGTGTGAGAGAACATCTGAAGATAAGTTGTGAGTGTCACCGGTTACTTTAGAGAACTTGTCGTGTTGCTGGTATGTCTGTGTTGGCTGATCTCAGTTGTGCATCCTGGCAGCATGGAAGCTTCTGGCCTAATATGACTTCCAAAGCCATATTTGAAAAATGCTTGCTTCAGAGTTTTTACTTGGAGTTGGGGGTTTTTCTGGAACGCTGACACATCCCTTGTGTGTGTTTCTCGAGATTTTTTAAGACTTTCTCAACAATCTCCAAGAAAAATGTTCAAGATGCCCGGGTCATTCACTTTCTGATTAAAGCAGCCAAATAGTAGAATGAAATTTTGACTCCTCCACAGTTAATTGCTTCCCACGGGCTTCAGAAGACTTTATGTTGAAATTCTTTGGTTTTTGAAAACCAAACTCAAAAGCCACATGCTTAGCAGATGGAGGAACGTTGGCTGGGTGAAGAAGGCCACCATCTCAGGTCATCTTCCTTCCATAGCTGATCCATCAGGATGCATATGCTAAAAGCTGAATTTTGTCCAGAATGGGCATCAGAGGTCCATGAAAAATGTAAATATTTATGGCTTTCTGAAGAGGTTGATCTCAGTGACTACCAACCTAGGAGTTAGATTCCTCCTTGGTTTCCAGAACTCCTACATCATCTCTCCTGCCTCCATTTCTACTTTTCTTTCACACAAACAAACACACCCGAACAAGTTCTTGGAGGCTGGAGAGGAAGAAAATGTGTTAGCAGAATGAAAGAGTTGGAAGGGACCTTCGAGGTCGTCTAGTCCAACCCCTTGCTCAAGCAGGAGACCCTATACCATTCCAGACAAGTGGCTGTGTAGTCTCTTCTTGAAAACTCTAGTGATGGAGCAGCCACAGCTTCTGGAGGCAAGTTGTTCCACTGGTTGATTGTTCCAACTGTCAGGAAATTTCTTCTTAGTTCTAGGTTGCTTCTCTGATCGGTTTCCAAATCTATTGCTTTTTGTCCTGCTCTCAGGTGCTTTGGAGAATAGCTTGACCCCCTCTTCTTTCTGTGGAGATAGGATTGACTAGATTTGAATGTGATGTTTGTGGATGAATGTTAAAGAGTGAAAATCAGAAGAAAGGAATTATTTGCAGACGTTTAGCTCTTCTTTTCAAAGAGGTCATTTCTTTCTTTTCTGTTGATTTCAATTTTTTTCCTCTTGCAAAAAAACTTTTTCCTCTTGCAAAAGATCCCCTTTTGGGATCTTTGCCAACAATTTAGAAATGTTTCACAAAGATTAGAAATGTGTTACCTGAAGACCAGCAATTTGTGTGTGTGTGTGTGGACAGCGTAATTTTCCTTTGGTTGTTTTGCTTAGATTCTGCACTGAAGTGTGTGCAAAAAAGAGAGAGGCTTATTTGAACTATCAAACAATCAATAATATTTATTTGGTCAATGACCAGCAAACATTTACAAGAACTAAAATAAAGTGAAGCAAATAAATGCAATAATATACTAACAGCTAATAATATACTAACAGTATCTATCATAGAATATAACACTCACTGCTCTACTACTGTATTAATAAAGTTGTTCCCTGGGTGATAAATCTAAAACATTAATGAGTACAAAATAAAAATAAACCCCACATATCCTCTACAATTTATATTTGAACTCTAGAAGAAAAAACAGAGGGGTGATTAGCATAAAACAAATTAGCTTTACAGTATGTTTTCTTCTAAAGCACGGGTCTCCAGCCTTGTGTACTTTTAAGACTTGTGGACTTCAACTCCCAGAATTCCTCAGCCAACTGGCTGAGGAATTCTGGGAGCTGAAGTCCACAAGCCTTAAAGTCCACAAGGCTGGAGATCTCTGTTCTAAGGGAAAGCTAATGCAGGTTAAGAAGACCCCTTCACTTTAGGATGCTGATGCACAGGCGTCCCAGCTGCAGAGAGTCTTTGTATTTGCAGGGAAACCTATTAGATAATCCTTCTCGCTGAAACAGCCTTTCAGCATGTAAGCAGATGGTGTTTCTTGGCTTGCAGGTTTTGCCTTTCATTTTCTTGGTTGCATATCTTTTGGTTGATTAAAAAAGTGACATTTTAGTACAAGGGACTAAGGAGTTAGTGCGTGTTGCAAAGTTAATACATGGATGGTTATCATACGTGATACTGATGCCTCCTTCTCCTTCTCCTCCTTCTCTTTCTCCTCTTTTTCCTCCTCCTTCTCCTCCTCCTCTTCCTCCTCCTCCTCCTCCTCCTTCTCCTTCTCCTCCTCCTCCTCCTCCTGCCATATCTGTCACCGGACATTGGCGATCCTATTTTTATCAACAGCCGCACGAAAAGGTGCTGCTGAGTTTTGTCCAAACCAGTCCTCTTGCAAACCATGCCCACATCTGATAAAGCCTAATTCAATGGCATCGGTCATTATTAGCCTTTTTGGGTTACTCCTTGTTTAGATCTCCTGGGGTGCTCATCGTTATTCATAATGGGTGAAGGCTGATTTCTTGTTCCCTGTTGTTCTCAACTCTCAAGATCCAGTTTGGGAACCTTTCCAGAGGAAAGTGATTTAGGGGACAATGGTTTGGACTGCTCAGGTGTAACATTAGACAGAATGTTCTTAGATGCCTTGAAGATCATCAGTAGGGAAATAATTGACCTTGGAAATGTGGAGGGGTACGTGGGAAAGACTGGCGCAAAGAGATGCTCCCTAGGGAACAGTCAGATAAGAGACGGCGTTGCCCACAGCTGCCCAGTGGGTGGAACAAAAATATTACTGGCAAAACCGATGAGAGATTAAGGATCAGTATGCAACCTAGTAGCAAGAGTAAATCTACATTCCTTTTTTCAAATTCAGATGTTGGCTCTTCTAAGACTACTGAAGAATATTTTATATCTGAACCACTTTCCAAAATCCATACAGTAAATGATTAATCAGCAATCATTGCTGGACAGCTCCCTTTAAATGCCCCTCCCTTCCTGAGGAAAAAGCACCATGCCTACCAAATAGTTCATTATTTAGGAGAGTTCTGTTTTTTAATTCAGAAAGAAGGAATGGGAACTAAAAATTTTTTTGGGGGGGAAATCAGAAAAAAGGAACAAATCTCACCCATCCTGTAATTTTTCCTTTTTCTGGCCAATAAAAGCAATGCACTTGGAACCTCTTTGTGAAGTTTTTAAAAGTAACTTTTGCAAACAAAGGGACTTAGAAAATCTCTCCTAATTGAGGAACCCCATCCAGGGGGAAAAACAAAAGAGGGACATCTAAAGTAGCAGAAAGATCAAAGGAGACTTAGCATTGTTC
Source organism: Arizona elegans (assembly GCA_022577455.1). Taxonomy (NCBI): domain Eukaryota; kingdom Metazoa; phylum Chordata; class Lepidosauria; order Squamata; family Colubridae; genus Arizona; species Arizona elegans. The sequence goes on along the minus strand of JAKOOJ010000065.1, from coordinate 826,454 downwards.
CATTTAGGACATTCTCTCTGGCCTTTAAACATCCTTTGACATCCAAGAAGGCAATGAAAAACAACTTTGTCTTAAGTTAAAATGTGCTCCATATTAATTCCAACATGCCATGTTGAGCACAAAAGTCATGCAGAGTTTCAGAGAAGGGCCTGGCCTAGGATTAGCCCCAGACGGCACATGCCTGTTTTTAAATGAAGGCACGTCCCCCAAAGCAAACGGAAGCCCAAAGACATAACTACGGTGGCAATTACTTTCTCTGCTAGAGCAAAGCATTTTCTGGAACATTCCATCAATAGTCATTTGCTCTTGAACAAGAGAGGAAAAAGGAGCTGTGGACGATCAATCAAAAAAGCACACCCTTGTAAGGGGTGGGGGTGGGGAGAGCCCAACCTCCAGAGAAGTGAACACCATGCACTTAGTCAAAAGAAAATCAATACAGACCCAGAGAGGCTAAGAGCCCCTAAAACCTCTCCAGCCCTGGGAAACAATGGAGTTCAAATGCACGGTGCATCAGAGAGTGGGGGGGAGAGGGAGGGAGAGGGAGAGAGAAGGAGAGAGAGAAGGAGAAGAAAGGAGAGAGGGAGGGAGAGAGGAGGAAGAGAGAGAAGGAGAGGGAGGGAGGGAGGGAGAGAAAGAAGGAGAGAAAGTGGGAAAGAGAGCGGGAGAGAGGGAGGGAGAGGGAGAGAGAAGGAGAGAGGGAAGGGAGAGAAGGAGAGGAAGGGAGGGAGGGAGAGAGAGGGAAAGAGAGAGCGAAGGAGAGGGAGAGAAGGAGAAGGAGAGGAAGGGAGAATGGGAGGGAGAGAGAAAGAGGGAGAGGGAGAGGGGAGAGAGAGGGAGAGAGGAGGAGAGGGAGACAAAGGGAGAGGGAGGGAGGGAGAGGGAGAGAGAAGGAGAGAGAGGGAGAGGAAGGGTTAGAGGGAGAGAGAGGGGGAGAGAGGGAGGCAGAGAGAGGGAGTAAAACAGAGAGAGAGAGAGCGTGAGAGAGAGGAATATAAGCCCCATTTGTCCATTCTCAGGAACTCGGTGGAATACATGGAGGCACAGTGCTGTTAACAATATAATTAATTGCTTGCTTGCCTTAGCCTGGGCTTCTGAAGCGTTGGGAGCTGAAGACCAGAGAACACTGGCAATAAAGATGCAAAGATCATCAAACGTGATGCATCCTGGGCTGTGTTCAATGCTGCACCTTGATGCTGCTCTGGACACCATGTGTGCAAGGATTGCGAATATGGATTTCTGGAAGAATAATTGAGCAGTTGCTATGGAAGATTATGTAGGGTTGTCCAACCTTGGCCACTTTAAGACTTTGGGGACATCAACTCCCAGAATTCCCCAGCCAGCCATGCTGGGAGTTGAAGTCCATAGGTCTTAAAAGTGGCCAAGTTGGACATCCCTGATGTAGATGCTTTAGGAAACACCCCTTCCAAATCTGAGTTATATTTTTTAAAAACCCCACACATCAGGAAGAAAGGAGACATTTATTTGATACCGAGTTCAAGAGAAATTCTGCCAATAATACAGCATGTAAAAGAGATTGGTATGCAATTTTATTCCCTCCTGAGCTTCTGATTCAGGTTGCCATGATCACAGTTGCCAAAGCCGACCCACAAAGGTGCCAATTGTTGTTGTCTCTTTGGCCAGCTCCTTTTTTTGGTACTTGCTTGTGATGTCAGCGGGGCTCCAGGTCACCTGGGCTCTCCTGGATAGGCAAGGTCTCCAGGTGTTGGCCAATTTGAAATAAATTTAGCAGTCTCGCAAAATAAAACTGCAAACAAAGCAATAGGAAGAAGGACTGTGGGGAAGAGAGGAAGATAGGAAACTAATAATTAAAGGTGTATTTCCAAAACCTTGAAGATTGAGAAGGAAACATTTTTACTAACAATGACCAAATAGTTCCCTGCAATTCCAAGGCAAGAAATTAGAGCTTAGTTAGCCTATTATTTGATTTTTTAAAAACAACAATAAATAAGTTACAAACGGCTAATAGTTTTGCATGGCGGCTTGCCTTAAAAAAACCCACAAAGACAGTTCATTTCCCCCCCCCCCCCAATCTTAACATCACGGATGTTGAGAAACTCAGAAGTAGTTGGACCGATCAGCGATCTTCCCCTTCCGCCTGTCTCTTTATTCTTCTTTATCTTACAAAAATATGTTTCTCCCCCCGCCATCGTTGCTTTAAATAAATAATATGCCACAACAGCTACTGCAGTGACTGTGAACTTGTTCCCAAATGCATAATGACTTCATTGAATTCTAGCTTCCTTCAAGCTCCTGGGTTTTCCCCCTTTTCAGTGGCTTTTTTGTGTTCCTCAGTGACTACATTAGGGCCACAATAGATGGTTTATCTAAGGCATCTTTCATTAGTGCTTTTTAAATAAATAAATAAATAAAAACTAAAGCATTCTGCACGTTCGTTGAGTCTCTTCCAGGGTCTCTGCTACTGTTGGCTTTAATGTGGTCCCTGTGTTGGGGTGTACGAGAGGGAGGGGGAAGGGAAGCAAGATTCTTTGATTGCTAGATTCTCTCTTAATCAAGAATGGCTCCGCTTTCTCTGGAGTCACCCCAGAAAGTGGTGGTCAACCTCAAGGCAATGAAAATCATGTACCAAAGACTCAAAATGCTTACAAAGAGAAGCAGCTGCTTCATAGAGAATGTCCTTGACTTACGACCTCAGTAGGTCCAGAATTTCTGTGGCTAAGCACAGCCATTGTTACGTGAGACGTGCCCAATTTTGCAATCTGTTTTTTGTCACAGTTGTTAAACAAATGACTGCACTTGCTAAGGGAATCATGCGATCATTAAAGGAATCCACCTTCTCCCATTGACTTGGTTTGTCCAAGGCCTTCTGGGAAGGTCCCAAATGGCACTCACACGACCCCAGATCCTGTGACCCTCGTAGCTTTTACATGCCAGTTTCCAAGTAACCAAATTTCGATCACATGACTGTGGGGATACTGTGATCGTCATAAATATGAAGTCCCTTTTTTCAGGGATGGTGTAATTTCGAATGATCACTAAAGAAATGCTTGTAAGTCAAGGACTACAGTGATTGTTAAGTAAGTTGTTGGTTTTGAGTGTTGAGTCCTATAATTTATTTAAATATCTCTCCAACTCTTCTCATCTTCACAGTTTGATTGTCCCTAAAACATTCTGGCAATGGAGTCCACAAATACAGGTAGTTCATTTAGTGACCATTAAACGGCATTGAAAAAAGTGACTTACGACCATTTTTCAGACTTACGACCGTTGCAGCATCCCCATGGTCATGTGATCAAAAGCTTGGCAACTAACTCACATTTATGACTGTAACAATTCTGGGATCATGTGAGCACTTGGGCTCAATTTGGGCCCAATTGTGGTCGTAAGTCGAGGGCAAAAATTTATAAAACAGCTCCATGAAAACCGCTATCACCATCGTCCTATTTTAAAACAGATCCGATCATTCAAAGGTGGATCTGCCCCAATTTCTATTTGAAATGAACACTGCAGTCAATTCTCTCCCTTAAGAGTTAGCTCACTTATCTCCAGGGATTTATACTTCAGGACGTGATGCAATGCAGATTTTTCCAGGGTGTGTACTTTTTCTTTTTTCCCATTTAGCAAAATATTTCTTCCTTCTTCCAAAGTAGTGGGGAATGCTGAATGTTTCCATGACTGGAAAAGACACCAAGAGGATAACTCATAACTCATGCCGGACAATTCTAGAGCAGCCCAAATACAATATAAACACTCGATCACAGAGAGCGTTTTTATTGTATTTTGGGTGCTCTAGATCAGGGATCTCCCAAATGTGACAACTTTTAAGGTTTGTGGATTTTAACTCCCAGAATTCCCAGCTGGTTGGGGAATTCTTGGAGTTGAAGTCCACAAATCTTAAGGCTGCCAGGTTTGGGAGATCCCTGCTCAGAACACCTACTTAGCTTCAGGAGATACGATGAATGTGTGTGTGGCAGCTATTTTTATACCCATTATGATAAACCTAGGTTTGTTTCCACATGGACATAAAATTCATCCTCACATTCTTCGTTATCATACATTGATCAGGGCATTTAGAGATGTGTGAGTTGTAGCAGTGAGTTGTGTGTTTTCCTTTCTGTTCCAATCTCTTGCCCATTGTTATCAGAAGAAATATGGGCAAAACAAATTCATAACTTGTTATAAAATTCATAACAGCGTCTTTGTTTTAGTTCATTATAATTATGGAATTGTTTCCATGGAAGTCTTTGAAGAAATTTCATTTATTAAGTGCTGATTAATAGGAGGATTCTACTTACTCTGTTATCTCCTCGGTGTATAACATTGATTACAGTAAATCTGGTGTTATTGCAAGCTGAAAGTTGTTATCATTCATGTTTGTACAAAATATCTGTCATTATTCATTTCATTTTATTGCTTTAGTGAAGGCCATATAATTTGAATGCCTAATCTGCATTTTCTATCTATAAAAGACTGATAAACCAAGTTACTGCAATGGAAGTTCTATTACCTCGTTTTTGTTTTTCGTCTGAAAAAAACCACGATGATTTAAGACAAACTAAATTGTTGAGTCTTTAGAGTGTCATTTCTCACTGGTTTGTTTTGTTTGAAAAGAGAAGCTTTTCCATTATGAGAACATCTGAAGCACTCAATTAAAGCAATTTTGTTTCGCTCCTTAAAAGAATAAAATAAAAAGGCTATTTTGCTTTTCACAGCACCATTGCATTATATGGGAACATAAATAGCAGCTCTCAATATTAATTATTTGAGCAAGGGAAGTTCTTAACAATATCAGTAATTCTCCTTTATGAGGTACTAAGAATTCCATGAGAATATGAATATATATATATATATATATATATATATATATATATATATATATATATATATATATATATCTGCACGCACACATATATGAATAGATAGTGATGACTGCAGAAATCCCAGCATGTGAATATTATACTGTTTTCTTCAAAGTTTTCCCGTGCATTCATTTATCAAGGCCCTGTCAGGGCTGTCTCTTCCCAAAATGCACCCCGCAGGCAGATTCTTTCCTTTCATTCTAGCCCTGAAAAGAGAAGAGAAAATATTGGTACTTTCCCCCCCTCTGAATGCTAGTTCTTCAGACCTTTTGTGCTCCTCCTTGCCATATAATGCAAACTGAATTACTTTGTTATTTATTTGGCTTTTGCTGATAATAGCAGTAACAGATGGCACTGAAGAAGCGGGATAATGCAGATTATGGAATAGCCGTAGAAAAATAGAAATTGGGCAGAAAATGAAGAGAATGAAATTTAACAGAGATAAAGGCAGCGTTCTTTAGGGGAAAAAAATTTTTTTTTAAACCTGGAAGACTAGCGGTACCTGTTGGATATAATCAGGAATCTGGATTAAACCTGTTGGCTTTAAAACATGTATTTTCCAGTCTCGGTAACTAGCAGACAAGTGGACTTTTCAGTTCCCAGAATTCCCCAGACAGTAGGCACAAAAAGACAAAAAATAGAAAGGAGGGGCTTGTGATATAGTAGAAATATATTTCAACCTCTCTAAAATTATAACCTGTTACAGGTGGCCCTCGATTTAAGATCACAATTGAACCCCACACTTCTGTTGCTAAGCAAGACCATTGTTCAGTGAGTTTTGTCCCATTTTATGACCTTTCTTACCACAGTTGCTAAGTGAATCACTGAAGTTCTTAAGTTAATAATACGGTTGTTGAGCGAATCTGGCTTCCCCGTTGACTTTGCTTGTCAGGAGGTTGCAAAAGGGGATCAGAGGTAGGGACTGGTGCTGTAGGTAGGACGAGCTTCATTTTTCTTTCTGATTCCATAATTTTATTTTTAACCCAGCTTTCCTTTTCCTTACAGATTTCTCAGGAGACACAATTTACTCTCACGGCTTACTGTGATAAAAATGAACTAGCGTCCTCACCATCCGACGCACGCCACCAAAACTTTACTTCAAGTCTGCTGAAGGTAAGTCAGAGGAGAAGTTGAGAATTCTACTTTTTCATTCTTCGTTCAAGAAAGCCAAGTCCGACATTTGGGTGCAGCCCAGAGTAGCCTAGGATGAGTCATCCAGAGTCCCTTTGGGAAGATGGGTGGTTTACAAATGTGATGTATAAATACTCCTCAACTTATGACCATAATTGAGCCGCAAATATATATTTGTTAAGTGAAAAATTTGCTAAGTGAGTTTTGCCCCATTTTACAATTTTTCTTGCCGCATTTGTTAACTGAATCACTGCCATAGTTGAGTTAGTAACCCGGTCATTAAGTGAATCTTTGCTTGTCAGAAGGTCGCAAAAGGGGATCACATGACCCCAGGACATTGCAACTGTCATAAATGTGAGTCAGTTGCATCTGAAGCATCTGAAGAAAATCTTGTGACCATGGGGATGCTATAATGGTCACAAGTGTGAAAAATGGCTATAAATCACTTTTTTTGGTGCAATTGTAACTTCATACAGTCACTAAACGAACTGTTCTAAGTCAAGGACAAGTTGTACATAAAATGAAGTACTAAATAAAGAGCCACTTTCAGGTGGATCTCTCCTTATTTGTCACGTGGCCTGTGCAACCTCATGTTAATGCTTCTCTTATCCCTTACGCGATACTCATCCAATGAAGGTTAAGTTCCTAGCTCTCATGATTTCAGGAGCATTATGCTTTGAAGTGGGTGATGCTTGTAAAAATTGAGGGGAAACAAGTTCCTGCAATTTGAATAACTACAAGCCCCTTCCTCTGTAGCTCCCAGTCCTCTACAAAATAGCAAATCTTGAAATATCTTCAAATACTAGGACGAAGCTTCCAAGAAAACAGATAGTAGCTGAAACTTGGAGGCCTCTGGGCTTCATAAAGCCCTTAAAAAAACCCATTTCTTTGTAGGGAAGTCAAAAAGTTGTATTAGTCATCACTGACCTAACATGTCATCCTGATCTCAGCTTGATTGTGATGCAACAGTGAAAAAGCCACGGTACCTCAGGAGACGCCACCGTTATGTGAACGTAGCTTTGTCCTCTGGGCTTTGTTCTCAAGGCCGTGCTATCAGCTAAGAAGAGTCCACGAGGAACAGCAGTTCCCTTCCTTAAAATGAGGAGTACCGGTTTGGGAATTAGGTTGGGAATTGCATTCTCTGTTGTCCTGATGGTTGCAATCATAATCACCATCAAAAGAGATTCCTTGACTCAGCTCTGTAGGAACCTGGTGTATTTGCCCTCTCTGGCCAAACACATGTCATCGGTGGTGCCCAAGGAAAATTATGGAAGAAACTACACCAAGAAGACTAGTAGCTCCGTTGTAAAGGAGGAGGAGGAGTCTGATGATGATCATCATGAAGGCAGTGGAAGAGCATGAAACTCAGCAGCAAGAAGATGCCAAATCTAGGCACGGATGCACCCAAAAAATAATAATAAGATTATAAACATGTGAGCAGGACCTGGGTTTAGTGACTGTAGAAGCCAGCAGTGTTGTGAGTTTTAAAAAATAACAACACTTTCTAATTATATCTATGTTAATGCTTCACAGAGGAGATACTATCTAAATGTATAGTATTATCTCTGCACTGTTTAGGATTAAGGCTACTAGAAAATCAATTTCCTAGTCCCTTTATGGCCTGTGAAACAAGAACCCTGGAACTTGTAATATTAGTTTCTAGTTCAATTTAAAAACACAGGCAATATACTGCCAGAAAAGGTTGTAAGAGTTGATTGCCTGAAAAACCCAAGAAGTGTTCAGGGAAGAAAGGACAACACAATCTTATAAAAATAAATAAATAAAACGTGGCTTGATTTCTTGACTTCCATTGATACGATTGGTCTTTCCCCCCTCCAGGCTCTCTTGTCATGTATAAACACCAGTGATGGAAATGTATTTTTCCAGTTTATTTTTTTCATCCAAGAGCTGGGCAGACACAATGGTGAGATGAGGTAGAGAATTCAGAATGGACAAATAGAGTAGTAGAATTGAGGTCCTTGCCTGACCAAGCTATGGAAGATTCAAAGACAGCCATGCATAGTCCTCCTTAGATATCGAATTATATTTAAACTAAATTTGTATATCAGTGATTGCATGACCTCTGCAGATACCATACGCTAACTAAATACATAAAATAAAGCATAGTTCAAACCTCCACATTGAGTTTTTGGGAATTCTGTTTCAGAAAGCTGACTTCTCATATCCTCCAGTAGGTGATTAATCTGGGATCTTCTCTCTCCCTCTTGGTAGATGGACGTCTTGTAACCTTCCTCCTTCTGCTGCCCAGTTAGCAGCTGCCCTACATGATCCCATGACTCTTGATATGGATGCTGTCCTCTCAGACTTCGTTCAGTCCACGGGGGCAGAGCCTGGTCTAGCCAGAGACTTGTTGGAAGGTAAGAGCTCCTTTATGGAACATCATCCACAACAGGGATCCTCAATCTTGGCAACTTGAAGACTTGTGGACTTCAACTCCCAGAATTCCTCAGCCACGAATTCTGGGAGTTGAACTCCACAAGTCTTAAGATTGCTAAGGTTAGGGACCCCATACCCACAGGGTGTGGGTTTCCTTCAGTTCCCTTTGCATGTGTTGCAGGACAGGAACCCCCAAATATAGAAGATGCACCTCTCTGGATCTCACCTTTAAACCTTACTAGACAACCCATGACCTGTTGCGTCATCCTTTCCAAGAGACTTCCTTACCAGATTCCTCATGCCTTCAACCATGGCAGAACAGCTAATGTACTTCCTTCTCTGGAAATGTTGGTTGGTTTGCGTGCTGCGGTGATGCCGTGTGGTTGTGATAATCCATTGGTTGTTTCTGAGATGTTTTTGATGTATGGCAGTGTTATCCTTATGACAGCTTGTGTTGGTTGTGTAAAAACTGTTGACCCTACGATGCACGGTTTTTCAGGTAAAGATTCAGGAATGAAAGCTTTGGCAGTATATACTGTAGATTTATGTAATAAAGCAGAAGAGGCAGAAATTGTGATGAGCAGCAGGCTGGACTTTCCTTTGTCCCCTCTTATACCAGACAAAATCAAGGTGGGGTTATCTTGAGTTTCTCAGGACCATGCATTCTCTTCTACAAAATCTCTCCTTCATGCTTCTTTTAAACGAGCCAGGAGTTGAATATTCCTTCACACATCCAGACCGTGACATCTGGGACAAGCCACAAGGATGTCCCATGCATAAAATACACAACTCACGCCATTCGCACAAGGATGTCACATCACATCTTTGGACACACAAGTACCTTTGCACCGTTTCCTTACAACATCATGTTCAGGTGACCAAAAGAACACATTTGTGTAGAGTCAGTGAATAATACACTCATTCTATTTCTTGTATTAAGCCATCTGTAAAAGAACAATCCGCCACCTGTTTTATGGAATAATTCTCACCCACCTCTAGCTTGATAGATTGCTGAATCCAAAGGAGGTGGGATTTGCCACACACTTGTACAAACTATGGAGAAATTCACACGAGAGAAGTGGAAAGACCATCTCAGAATTAGCTATCCTGGGAGAAGCCATCTGCATCCTTTTCAACAACCTGTGATTACAAGGGACGAATCCATAGTTGGCCAACACTACATAATATCAAATTCCTTGTCTTATACAGTTCTCCTAATTGAGCAAGATCAAGAAACAAGAACCACACCAATGCCAGGAATGTCTCTTTAAGGCTAGGATCAAGGGTAGAAACCTTGTTGGAAATTGCAACATGAATTTGCAATCTTGATTTGTTGATCCAAGCAGAGTCTCTTTCAATGATTTCATTTTTATTAAATTAATTTAATTTTCAATTAACCAATAGAAGTTGTGAGTGCTCCATCACTGGAGGCTTTTAAGACGAGGCTAGACAACCATTTGCCTGAAATGGTAGAGGGCTTCCTGCTTGAGCAGGGGGTTGGACTAGAAGACCTCCAAGGTCCTTTCCCAACTCTGTTATTCTGAGTTATTTTGATTTGAAATGCTTCTTCCCAGCTTTCTGGGCTAAATTGTCATTCATGAGAAATGTCCCTCCTCTCTTTTTAGCTGGTGTATAACAAATTAGGCTTATTTTCTATAAGCAATAAGTTATAGAGCAGTATTTTATCTTTACCGTCACATAGAGAGTGTTAAATGTAACTTTTCAAGAAGGCCAAATAGAAAAGCAGTTGTGGCTGTGGCTGTGGCTGTGTGTGTGTGTGTGTGTTTGGGAAGAAATTGCAGTGGTCGGTCAAGATGGCTGTGAATCCAAACGAAGGTAACATTTAAATAATAGTGGTTTGGAAAAAAAGCAACTTAACTGTTTGACGTCAGCCGGCTTTTTACCATGCCATTTCGAAGAAATGTCAGCTTGGAGGCCTGCCTCGTTGTCAGCCAATTTGTGGAGATGTTGTTCATGAGAGCATGTGGTCGGGGGGAATGTGGTAATTTCTGACTGTCCTTTGAAAGATTGCTAAGAGCGCTCATCCTTCTGCTGTTAATGATGCCCTACTTCAGTAGAAGGAAATTAAATGCATTCTGCTTTGATAAAAACCACTAATCATCTTCGGGTGAAAAAAGCTAAAAATTACTCATATGTCATTTTTTTTCTGGGTGTTTTTTTTTTGGCAGGCAAAGGTTGATCTCTTGAAACAGCAGGATATTGTTCTATCAACTGACAATGCTGCTTGAATTATTGCTTGGAGATAACCGTTTTGCAGGCAGCAAAATAAAGCCGCTACTGTGGCTTTTCCATGCATAGAAGCCAATTGGGAGATAAAATTGTATGAAAGCATTTTCTACCTTCAAATTGGTTCCCAAAAGTAGCTCCTTCCTTCCTTCCTTCCTTCCTTCCTTCCTTCCTTCCTTCCTTCCTTCCTTCCTTCCTTCCTTCCCTCCCTCCCTCCCTCCCTCCCTCCCCCCTCCTCCTCTTCTTCTTCCTTCAATTCCTAAAATTTGCCTTTTTGTTGTACAAAATTTTGGGAATTAGAAAACGCGATTCTTCCTCCAGAATGGTTACGTCCTTATTTTAATCCAGTTATCCTTGTGTGCGTGTGTTTTTTAAAATCATCCGATAACATTTAATTGCCATAGTTTTAGCTCTGCCCCTTTTTGCTGTGTTCTGCCCTCTCCCCCAATATATGGATATTGCGTGTTGAGAATAGACTGGGGAAAGAAAAGGCGGTTTAGATGTGAACAATTAAGGGAGGATTATATAATGAATACTTTAGCGGTTTATTTATTAACAGTGCATTGAAAAATAATAAGGGTCTGATGTGATAATTCACCAGCATTCAGGAGGAAGAATTAAAAGGGGGGGGGGGTTTGGGGTCTAAGAATATAACAAGGCAACGAACCAGTTATAAGTTGAAGTTATATATTATACGTTAGAATGCAATCCTCAGTGAATGAAATAAATGTGGCTTTTTTAAACATACATCATGCTTTATTGTCTCTTCTGGAAAACAGTCTCCTTGCAGAGATCTGTTTAATAAAATATGCCTTTCTTTGAATTAAGCATTTTATATTGCTAGTCAAACACTGATCACTGGACTCATCCAAAATTCTCAGTAAATTCTATTATTTGACCATTTTAAATATTTTACAGTGTTATGAACCAACGTATACTATCTCTGGCACAGCTAGTGCTCTAAATATATATATATATATATTATATATATATATATATTATATATATATAATTTGATTTATATGCCACCCTTCTCCGGAGACTCAGGGCTGCTTACAATGCGTTAAGCCTTAGAAAGGATGGAAGGCTGAGTCAAACTTGAGCCTTGGAGAGATTCGAACCAGCAGAAATTGCAGGCAGCTGTGTTAATAACAGGGTGCATTAAACCACTGTACCATCAAGGCTCGTTTATTTGAAAGTTATTTAAAGCTTAATTTAATAATTAAATATACCATGACATTTTGTTTGGTTATTTGGCTAATTAACTGTATCAGCATTTATGCTTTCTGTTGATCAAGTACTATATAGTCCAGGTATCTAATTACTAGAGATAAGAAAGCTAAGAGGTCATTTCCTTCCTGGAGTGGCCAGAACATGGATAAAGCATGACCCATCCAGAAACTAGCATTAAGAGTGTTACAGCTTCCCTTTATTGAAGATAATTTAGACTCACAAAGTTGAATGGTTTTTGGTTCACTTTCCTTTTAAAGTTATTCAAATTGGTGGGCCATCATTACTCAGTCAGTTCCATAGATAAACTCTGTGAAATAGGGATTTCTCTCATTTTTTTTCCTCCCATAATTTAGTTGAGGGGGTCTCCAAACGAGGTAACTTCAAGATTTGTGGACTTGAACTCTTAGAATTCCTCAGCCAGCTATTCTGGGAGCTGAAATCCACAAATCTTAAAATTGCCAAGGTAGGAGACTTCTGGTTTAGTTCACTGGCTCATCCGTGCTGATTTCGAGGAGAGCAAAAGAACTGGATGTGTGCTCCATTTTAATCAGCTTTAACATTCTGCTATGTGGCGCTGTTAGATAGACCAACATCTTTCCCAGCATCAGAGCCTTCTTCACAGAGTTGGATCTCCACATTATGTGTCCAAAGCATGATACTTTGAGCCTGGTTCTTTGTGTCTTGAGTGAGGAGTAAGGAGATGTGCTCAATTTTTTTTTATTTATTTATTTTTTAAATTTGATTTATATGCCGCCCTTCTCCGAAGACTCAGGGCGGCTTACAATGTGCTCAGCAATAGCCTTCATCCTTTTGTATATTTATACAAAGTCAGCTTATTGCCCCCACAACTGGGTCCTCATTTCACCTACCTTAGAAAGGATGGAAGGCTGAGTCAACCTTGAGCCTTGGCGAGATTCGAACCCTGCAGTAATTGCAGGCAGCTGGTCTTAATAACCAGCTTAATAACAGGGTGCCTTAAACCCCTGTACTATCAAGGCTCTTGCTCAATGATCCATTGGCTGGCTTTCTTGGCTGTCCGTGATATTCTCAAGCGTCTTTTCCAGCCCCAAAGTCCAATTGTGTCAATCTTCTTCCCATCTTGCTTCTCCAAAGCCCAACTGTTGCTTCCTCTAAGAGGGTCACAGACAGGGAAGATTGCTACCAATGTTTACTTTGATACCTTTTACTTCGGTTTAATGGCTCCAAAACAGAGGCGGTCTGCTTCATAGACATCAGCCTGGCCATCAGCATGCCTGTGGAAGTCAACCCTGCCTCCCTTTCTGTGTTTTTAGGCAAAAACTGGGATTTCACTGCTGCTTTGAGTGACTATGAACAGCTCAGGCAGGTGCATACAGCCAACCTGCCCCAGGTGTTCAACGAAGGAAGGTATCCCAAACAGCAGCCGCAGCAAAAGCCAGATAAAGAACCTTCCCAACAGGTGAACAAGAGTGAGCGGCTCTCCTTTCCTAGACAGGAGGACATCTCCCAAGGTAAAGTGGATTTCTGCAGTGGGTTCTGCATGGGCTGCCTCTGAAAAGCACTCCAGTATTTATCTGGTCTGTACACTAGCCAACCGACGTTGCTGTAGTCCTATAACAGCTATTTTGCAGTCGCTGTATGGATTATTGAGATGTTTCTGGAGGCCATTCAAGCTGCTGGGTTGGACCTCAAGACTTTCCTTGGCTTGGCATTGAAGGTCTTCCAGGAACATCTCCACACATAGGTGCTTGGCCAACTTATCCAATGCAGAGTGGCTACTGCTCCAACATTCGTGTCGGAAATACTACTAAGGCATTTCTGGGTTGAAAGGACAAGCCGATTACATCAGGGGATGCTCAGGGGGCCTCCTGTCATGCCACCACCATTTTATATTATGTAGACTGGCCACTAACATCTTTTCATGGTTCCCCCATGGAGGGAAGTTGAAGGAGGCTGGACTCACAATGCTTTCCTGTTGCGGCTCCCTTGTTGTTACACATCTGTTCCTGATTAGCATGGCATCCTTATAGTTGGTCTTTCAGAAAGTGTTGACTCCACAAAGTGTATTTGCACAATGGCGGAGGGAAGACCTTCCTTCCTTTCTTTCCTTCCTTCCTTCCTTCCTTCCTTCCTTCCTTCTTTCTCTCTTTCTTTCTTTCTCTCTTTCTCTTTCTCTTTCTCTCTCTCTCTCTATATATATCTATCATCTATCTATCTATCTATCTATCTATCTATCTATCTATCTATCTATCTAAAAAAAGAGGGCTGTGAAAATATTTACAGACCCCTCACATCCTGGACATAAACTGTTTCAACTCCTACCCTCAAAACTACATTATAGAGCACTGCACACCAGAACAACTAGACACAAGGACAGTTTTTTCTAAACAAATAATTTCTAAACAAATAATTCCCTCAACAATGTCAAAGTAGTTACTAAGTCTGCATTACTATTAATCTTCTCATCGTTCCTATCACCCATCTCCTCCCACCTTGTTGCTGGTATCCTTAAGATTTATATTGACTGTTTCCTAATATGATTTGATTGCCGATTTGTACCCTATGACTATCATTAAGTGTTGTACCTTATGATTCTTGACGAATGTATCTTGTCTTTTATGTACACCGAGAGTGTATGCACCAAGACAAATTCCTTGTGTGTCCAATCACACTTGGCCAATAAAGAATTCTATTCTATTCTATTCTATTCTATTCTATTCTATTCTATTCTATTCTATTCTATTCTATTCTATTCTATTATCTCTCTGTTTTATATACCGTGGCGTTCCAGAAAGAACTCCCTGTGTTTAACAAAACAACAAAAACAGAATAAAATATCCCCAGTAAATGAAAAAAAAAAAAAAACACCTTCATTCATTTGCAATGTCCATGGTAACTAATAGCAGAAATTAAAACCACACTGCGCTTAGAAAGACGGTTCCTATGGGAGATGCTCTTGGCCAATACTCCTACACCCTGTAGATGTGTGGGCTTAATTGAGAAGGATCACTGTTTTTAGGCCATGGAGCTTATCGCTCGGAGTCTACAGACAATCCCAAAACCAGGATTTATTTGGCAGTAGATAAAACCGGGTCAGGCTCTGGGTCTGCCACACGCTCCCCCTTGATCCCTTGGGGTGGATAATCAGTTGAGCTGCCTCAAAGCCCAGGTAGCGCCTGCCTTCTGAATCCCCATTCCATGAACGTCATCCTAGTTTTCACATCTGGGGAAGCTTCTGAGATTCGAGCTTGTCTCTCCTCCTCCTAACTTCTCGAGATTAAAGCTAACTTGACTTCATTCCATTTTCAGTGGTGCTGTCAAGGGTGCCTCTAGATGAGCGGTACTCAACGAGGATGATTACTAAAGATGTATCATGAACTGGGGAAAGGGTTAGGGTGGTTAGGGTTTTATACTAGCTAGAAGGAAAAAGTTTTATACCAGTTGAAGATAAATCAGGAAACCGAGGAAAACTCTACCTCCAATGATCTTATGTTGACTCCTCCTGGTTGCCCTTTCCTCTGATTGTTGGGTGATAGGGATCTTTGAAAGTTTTATCCTATTCCAATTCTTAGCCAGCTTTTAAAATCATATGAGAGCAAAGGGTTTTTTTATTTAGTTTTTTGTTGCAGACAGAATTTGTGTAATATGTAATTGAGTGAATATAGGGTGGAAGAGGAGGAGGGCAGGAGGAAGACAGAGGGATCCTTGGTGCTCTCTGAGCTTGGTTGTTTTCTTGCAGATGTTACCTGACCCAACTAGGGAACATCATCAGTGCTAGAAGACAGCGAGGTTTGCAGAGAAGAGGAGGAGAAGTAGTAGGGGAGGAGGAGGAAGAGGAGGAGGAGGAGGATTTTGGGGTCCTTCATGTTCTCTGAGCTTTGTTGTTTTCTTGCAAATGTTTTAATGACTTAAGTAGGGCGCATCTCATGTCCTCTTCTCCTTCTTTGTTCTCCTGCTTAGAGAAGAGGCTTTCTAGAGGAATCTCTCACGCCAGTTCCGCCATTGTCTCACTCGCCCGCTCTCACGTGGCCACCGAATGTAACAATGACCATTTCTCTCTGGAGATGCCCATCTACACCTTTCAACTTCCCGACCTCAGCGTTTACAGTGAAGATTTCAGGAGCTTCATTGAACGGGACCTGATTGAGCAGGCCACCATGATTGCTTTGGAACAAGCTGGTGAGATAGCCTTCGAGCTGAATCCCTGGCTGCTTTGAGGTGTTCTCGGAGCCCTCCGTATAGCCCAGGATTGCTGAAATGGGTTACTTAAATCAGGAATGAAAGCTAGAGGCCCACTTGGCCACTTCGTCTCTGAAAGGTTATAAAAGGATTAGGAAATGCCTGAAAAAGTGATTAAATGATCAGAGAGAGACGAAGCTCTTGTGGTTCAAGTCGAGGCCAAAGAAAAGGCTGTTTTAAGCTAATCAGACAGCAATGTGTAGGAGGGTTTGGATAAACCTTTCTAAAATCATGAATAATGGAAGACTATCGAGAGAAAGACGGACTGCTCCCCCCCCTTCTTACATAATCTTGAAGATGTCCCCATGAATGTGAAAGAAGATGTTTCTTTAACCACCCAAGGAAATTTCTGCAGTCCGATGAAGACGTGGCTGAGGTTGACAGGTGATTGAGCTTCCTGTGGTCCTCATGAATAACCATCATTATCTCCCTAGAAGCCTTGGCTGCTTCTGCCTCTAAGGCTGCCTTCAGAGAAACAGGCCTTTAAGGGAGGTGAGCAGAGCAGCGTTTTGTCCCAAAGGTTTTTTTTTTTCAAGAGGCAACTGGGCTTTTTTTGTTTTTCTTTGAAAATGTTTTGCTTCCCATCCAAGAAGCTTCTTCCGCTCTGACTGGAGGGTGGGGAATGGAAGGATTTGCACTCCTTGCAGGCAGCTGGTCATTTGCATACTTTTGGAGAGCTGTTGAGGCCAGTTGGAGGTTTGTCTGTGTCCTCAGGGTCACCTGAATGGTGCAACAGCCTGCGCTTGTCTTCAACAGAGAAGGGACACAGGACAGAAAACATCCTGCAGCCAAGAAGGCTCCACCCCCATTTGCACCACTCAGGTGACCCCGAGGACACAGATAAGCCTCCAAGTGGCCTCAACAGCTCTCCAAAAGGATGCAAATGACCAGCTGTCTGCAAGGAGTATAAGCCCATATTCTATTCCCCACCCTCCAGTCAGAGCTGAAGAAGCTTCTCGGATGAGAAGCGAAACACCTTCAAACAAAAACCAGAAAGCCCAGGTGCCTCTTGAAAAAAACACCTTTGGGACAACTGTGACCTGAAGGACGGAGAATCTCCATGGACAAAGCAGTTTTTTTTTCAGTATGTTTGAAGGTTGAATTTGGATCTAACTTGGTGCACAAGGAAGGGAATATAAGTAGTCCTTGACTTACAACCACAATTGAGCCCCCAATTTCTGTTGCTAAGTGAGACGTTTGCTTAACGCATTGTTAAGCCGCCCTGAGTCTCCGGAGAAGGGCGGTATATAAATCAAATTTTAAAAAAAAGTGAGTTTTGTCCTATTTTACAATCTTTCTTGCCATGGTCATTAAACTGTTAAGTGAGTCACAGGCTTGTGAAAGGAATTTGGCTTCCCTGTTGACTTTGCTGGTCAGAAGGTCCCAAAAGGAGATCATGTGATCCCCGGGATCCGGCCAAGGTCATAAATATGAACCAGTTGCCAAGCGTCTGAATTTTCATCACCTGATCATGGGGAGGCTGCAACGGTCGTGTGAAAAATGGTCCTAAATCACTTTTTCCAGAGCCATTTTAACTTTGGACAGTCACTAAATGGACTGTTGTAAGTCAAGGATCACCTGTCCTGTCCTCTGATGAGCTTTTTGCACTTCAGTTCCTGCACGGAGCAGGTGACGGGCTGTTACTTCCCAAGAAAGGCCTCGCTAAAAATGAGAACATGCTACCTCTAATTTTATCGCTCCCAAAGGCAGCCCAGCACGCTTAAAAAGATGCTTGCCGAGTGAACTCCTAATTTAGATTTAATCAGAGTAGTTGGGTGAGGAAGCGTTCACCAGCTGCTGCTCACTGAACGTGCGTGGAGATTATCAGGGGCTTTTCACAAATTCAGCTATTAGTGCTGAGATTTACCAATGATACACTTTTTGCTGGGCTGCAGAAAACTCCGGTGGTGGTTAGATTAAAAGGCCAAAAGTCAGATTGGCTTTGTGTAGTTGTAGCTCCTGAATTTCTGAATGAAGTAATGCTGTTTTCAAGCAGATTAGGCAATTAGGAATCACATAATCAGTCTAGGAGTTACGTGAGTGTGGGGTCCTTGGTGCTCTCTGAGCTTGGTTGTCTTTTTGCAGATGCTTCATTACCCTACTAGGGAACATCATCAATGCACTGATGGCATCTAATTGGGTAATGAAATGTCTGCAAGAAAACCACACCGAACTCGGAGAGCACCAAGGAGCCCATCATTCATCCCTTAGCTACAAATATTTTCTTCTATTGGTAGTTAGTGAAGCTTCTCAATGAGTAACTTCAGAGCTAGAAGCTGAATGCAGCGATCAACCTGAGGATAGAGTTTACTGGCTAATCTCTTCTCCCAGTCTCTCTCTTCTCTTCTTTCCTTCCTTTCCCCCCCTTAATGGATCCCTCATTACCTTCTCCAAGATTCCTTCACACCTTCATTGTACTGATGGTTGACATTTCCTAGGTCGTCTAAACTGGTGGTCAACGGTGTGTACCAGCTGCAAGCGTCTCCTTCCATTGGCCACAACCGGGGATGGAAACTGCCTCTTGCACGCTGCTTCTTTGGGTGAGCGTCTACGTCTCCTTGGCTTAGGATACAAGAACGTCTGTTGAATGTCAACCTCATCTGGTTCTTCTTCAGCATTTACGATCCATCCCTGCCTCCTTTCAAATGGGAAAACCTGGCCAGCATCAATATTACTCTTTTCCTTTCCATTTTTACTGATTCCACCTTACAACCATTCTGCTATTGGAGTGACTCTTACTGTATTCTCATGTTTTATTTGGCTAAATCAACGTGGAAGAGGCTGAGTTGGCCTGGGACCGTACAGTTGGTCTAGGATTTATGCCGATTCCAGGACAATCAAAGATGAGAACTAAAGAGCTCACTGTTTTAGTTATTTCTCCTGCCGCCCTCTTATATGTCTTTGAAATTCAGTATTGCCTATATTCGGGTTTCTCTGGGTTTCCTTAATTGATATGGGACAGTTTTTATTGGTTTGTATATTGGATTTTAACATTTTTATTGGATTGCTTTTAACCTGCTGTGAACCACTCAGATTCACGTAGATAATATGGACGGCTGTACAAATTGAATAAAGAATAATATAACTTCAATAGACTTTATCTGAAAGGCTTTCACATAATCAGAAAACCTTCAACACCAAATGAACCATGCCTGTTATTTATCTTACCGGCTGCTTTCATTTTTTTCCTATTTTTGGTTTCTTCGGGGGGGGGGGGAGGGTTGAAGGCCTCAAGGTTTGTTTCCACCCCTATGGATCTGTGATTCTTCAGATACATAATCCAGCCTTTCTTTCACTTGTAGGGATGTGGGGGTTTCACGACCGAGACCTTGTATTACGGAAAGCACTTTACACCATGATGAGGAGTGGGGCCGAAAGGGAAGCTTTGAAGAGAAGGTGGAGGTGGCAGCAGACCCAGCAAAACAAAGAGGTTGGTGTGCTGGGAGCTTTCAGGGGTCTTCATGGAATCCTTTTCTTGATTTTTGGTTGAGTGGAAGGGGGATGGAGACAAAAAGGCCTTCCATGCTTGTTTCCCTCGGACCACAGATGTTCTCAACTACCTCAGAGGAATCTGGAAGGCATTATTACATTGCCAACATGAAAGTCTGTTCTTTGTGCTCAACCTTTGGTACCCAAGTTCTTCTTTTCTTCTCTTGTGGCCTGTTTTCCTTGTCCAAAGAAACAATGGGAGGGAATGAGACCCATCTGTGGCCACTGTTCAAACTCTCTGGGTGTAAAATGTGAATTTTGGCACAAAATCTGACTTGGGGTTCCCTTGAAGTTCTGCAGGTTGGAGCAGGACAATGGTTTTCGACCATGGCAACTTTAAGATGGGTGGGGAATTTTGGGAGTCAAAGTCCACCCATCTTAAAGTTGTCAAGGTTGGAAAACCACCTACCTCCAGCTTCACCCTCTTCTTCACCCAAGAAATATGCAAACCTTGAAGGCATCTCTGTTATCTTTTATGGGCTTCTTCTTCTTCTTCCTCAAACTATGTTTTCTTTCTCTCTCAGTCAGGATTGGTTTATACGGAAGAAGAGTGGGAGCGAGAGTGGAATGAACTGCTCAAGTTGGCCTCCAGTGAACCCCGCACTCACATCAGCAAGAACGGAGGCAGCGGCGGTGGGTAAGTGGATATTTGCCCAGTGATATTTTTTGGGGTGGGGGGGCAGGGAGGCCAGCCAGGGGTACATTTACAATATAATAGGAAAAGGGTGCATTGTAGGAAGTCATGTGGAGCATAACTCTAAGTAAGCCAGGAGATCATCTCCTAGCATATAAATACTTTAAATCAATCAAACCACAGACCCCTGCAGAAATTGCAGGATTTCCATGGGGATAATCACAAAATGTCACTCCTGAGGAAGTGTCTTGTCAAGACCAAAGAACAGATTGGTCTGTCCAGATCAGCTGAACTTCCAACTCACAGACACTATCTATTCTATCTTGTTTCATATTATAATTAATGCTCTCCTTCCCTCCCTTCCCTTCCCCATTTCCCCTCTCCCTCTTGCTCTCCCCTCCCTTCCGCTGCTCTCCCATTCCATTCCCCCTTCTCCTTTCCCCTCCCCTCTCCCTCCCTCCCTTCCCTTCCCCTGTCCTGCCCTTCTCTTTCCCTTTCCCTTTCTCTTTCTCTCCCCTCTTAATCCACACTGCTTCTGTATTCAGCCTCTTCTCAGCACTTCTCTCAGCCTCATTCTGTCTTTCTCCGAGAGTTGAGGCCTCCTGGTTTTGTACCTCTTTGTGTCCTGTCCAATTAGAGATGTGTTGAAAAGTATTTGCTGGGTTGTTTTTGTTTTGCTCTGTTTTAAAGAGGCCGCTTCTGACAGCTTCCTTCTCTAGAAACCAGAGCATCCCCTGTATAGCTAATACATTTTTAAATGTGTAACGTCACAGTTCTCCAAGGGGAATTCAAATCACCTTAAGTTGGAATTGCTGGTCACCAGCAACTCTTCACACCAGATCTCACACAAACTTAAGCAGCCACCTCTTGATCTAGGAGGTGAAGAGATCCCTCCAAGAGATCGACTAAAAACAGCAAAGGCTGTTGCAGATTTGCATAACGCATTGTAAGCTGCCCTGAGTCTCTGGAGAAGGGCGGCATATAAATTAAAAAAGCAAAGCAAAGCAAAAGCATCACGTTAAGTTGGAAATTGGATAGGGAGAAGAGGGGTGCGTCTGAATTTGCCAAATTTCAATCCCACAGGAGTCCTGGGTCCCAGATATTGGACACATTGTATAAGTTAGCCTATTTGAGATATCTTAGTCCCAAAACTGTTGACTTACGATGCACTGTTTTGACCCGTTACACACAGACAAACGAGAGTATTAGCAGTATAGAGAGATGTATATTAAAAAGGGATGGAACTTCAAATACACGGTTCTGGCCACAATTTCGTCTTTTATGACCTTCCTGTAGATCCCTCTTCTAGCCAGTAACATCTAAAAAGGGTCGGTGCTGTCCATTACGAGTACAGGTTAGGCAAACACCCATTCCTTCCGTCTGTTTACTAATGGTTGTAAGTCAAAGTGCAGAAAGGAACCAGGGGAAATCATCTTTTTGGGGAACTTTTTCAAAGCCATCCTACCCAGTTCTTTCATAATAACGTTGCAGAGGAGAATTTCCATCTCAGCTTTTAAATTATAGATGGGCTCATTTCCTTTGGTGACAAAACAGGCTTTCAACCCAAGATACGGTTGCTTCAAAGTGGTCTCTGTTTTAAAAAGAAGAAAACAAAACGACAGATTTTGAAGGGTTCTAGGTTGCTAGCTGCCTCTTAGATCTTTTGTTTTGTTTTGTTTTTAATGAGCAAATAGGCGCCTTAAAAAAGAAGCCAACATTGCCAACTTCCAGAGTTCTGTAGAGGTTTCAATGTCTACCTGCCAGTTCTGGTACCATGGAAATGATGATTAGTGGTTCATGTAAGGTGGCTACGTGTGATGGTTCTTAGATTCCAGACAGAAATAGGTCTCAAGGGGTCTTTAAGACCCCTTTGATATTCCTACCTGTCAACTTTATAGACAAAAAATTACCTGCACAGAATTTATGTACCAAAAATGGTGTATGATGTTATTTAACAGATACCTGCAACTTGGGATAAATAGGGCTTCATTATTTTGTTAATATGCAAGGCATACTGTATTAAGTTTATCTCACGCATGCAACAAAGTACATGCATATATTTGCATAGTAAGTAACTGTAAACTAGGGTTGCACATGGCCCCATAAAGTCTTAGATGTGGCCTTCACAGCCCTTTCAGATATTGCTATGAAATTGTATTAGGTTTTTTCCCCCAGACAGACAATTTCTGCATCAATTTCATTCACTGTAACTGTACCTTCGATCACATTTACATTTCATGCTGGGGGAAGTCGCTAGTTTTGGAGTCCAGCTCAAGGTCATTTTGCAAAGGTCTTCTCTCAGGACTGTTTCTAGCAAGCATCTGGTACGATAGCGGTTGTGTCTGTTTCTTAGCGTGGAGAATTCTGAAGACCCCGTCTATGAGAGCCTGGAGGAGTTCCACGTTTTTGTGCTGGCCCATATATTAAGGCGACCGATTGTCGTTGTGGCAGATACAATGCTACGGGATTCAGGAGGAGAAGGTAAATTTTCATGGCTCTTTAGACTTTGGATGGCAAGCCCAGTGTTTTCCTCAACCTTGGCCATTTTAAATTTGTGGACTTCAATTCCCAGCCTTCCTTCCTTCCTTCCTTCCTTCCTTCCTTCCTTCCTTCCTTCCTTCCTTCCTTCCTTCCTTCCTTCCTTCCTTTGCTTCTGGAGTCCTTATGATGCATTTTGAAGTCTTATCATTCTGATATATAGAGAGAACAGTCTGTATTTTTTTTCTTCATTTGGTTGCTTCACCATTGGTTGATTGGCATCTGCCACTGATACAAAAAAAATGACCCCTACCACAACTGCCTTAAAAAAAGAAGGCCCTGGGGATTGTGCCCATTGCTTATCTTGTAGTGCAGCAACTTCTTGTGTGTCTTTCACAGCATTTGCACCCATCCCCTTTGGTGGAATTTACTTGCCCTTGGAAGTCATGCCCAACCGATGCCATTGCTCTCCCCTGGTCCTCGCTTATGACCAAGCCCATTTCTCGGCCCTCGTGTCAATGGAACAGAAAGACCAACAGAAGGAGCAAGGTATGTCCGGCTTGAAATCAAACTGACTTGTCACAAAGAAGGGACCACACAACCACCCTGGTCAGCCTAGAACTGACCAGGACTGAGATTTAGCCAAGAACGAATCTGCAACATGTCATATTGGAAGATGATTGGATAGGAAAACTGTGTGTGCCCAGGTCATCCTGCATTGGGCTGATGGATTGCCAGCATAATATAGAACTCACAATTCCAGGTCAATTTTAAACTTAAGCATCTGATCGCTAAAATGGAAGCAATCCTTCCCCTTATTATTTCCTTAGGTTCTCTAGCATTTTGCCTTTTATCCACAGTAAAAATGTCTCTGGTGTGTCTATACTTTTAATGAGGTTTGTTTCCCCTGAATTCTCTTGAATATTCTCCAAGAGAGAGTTGAAAAACAAGAGTAAAAGCTAACAAGCTCAGGAGCAAATAAAATTCTGCAGGTTGTTATGGAGTTACTGAGATGATTCCTCCGTGTAGAGCAAGGAAAAGAATAGTTATAAGGCCAGGGAGCCCTCTGTTACACCAACAAACAGTTGTGAAAAACAAGATAATCCTTTTTTTGCTGGAAAAAGAAATAAAGTCTCATGGCTTTGAATTAAAATGTGATAAAAGACTAAAAACCCCAGTTTAAACTGGTAGGGTAACAGGACTTCATCTGAAATAATTTTTTGAGGCTTTCGGAAGATGATGTGGGGATAAACTCCAAATGGGGAGATTTTTACCTTTCCTCAACCTTCCCCTCTCCTTCTTCTTCCCTCAATAAGCTTGGAAAATGCAGTCAGCATGAATTTGATAGGGAAGAGACAATGATAAGTCAAGTGTCATCCTTAAAAATCAAATAAAAACAAAAATAATAACAGTAAGATCAAAGGAACCTTCTCCCCCTTTCCTATCTCTCTGATAGGAAAGGGGATAAACAAAGCATATGATGAAGGGAACTGATCCATACATCTTCCAGACATTAAAAAAAGTGGAGAAGGAAATTGGCAGCGTTTGCTTTGCCCAAAGGGACTCTATGTGTTGTTTTCTAGGCTGCCCCTTGATCTGAAGTCCTCCTGCGGCTTCTTTCAATATTAAATGAACTATCCTCACCAGTTCATCGAAATTGTTTGCTCCCAGCCTAGTTTGGCCTTCATTTCTGCATGAAGGTTTTCGTATGAAGTTAGATTATGGATGTTGAATCTTCTCATCTCCATATCCCCCAAACCTTGTAGCATTCCTTGCTGGAAAATCAAAATTTAAGGCTTTCAGGAAGGCCCGAGAAATCTCAGAACCCCAGAAAGAAATCTCACATTGTCTCTCTGGACCTGCTTTTATCGATCCGATGATGCTGAATGTCCCCGTGACGGGATTTTACATCCTCCTGCCAGTGTTTTCTTTCAAGAGGCTTTTCCTGGGAAAGGCAGAAGTGCTCCCTCGATTTCTAAAGCCTGCTGATGATGGTGAATAAGGGCCATGCCGAGAAATCCTTTTAATCGTGGGTCGGTGGCCAATAGATTCCTAGAAGCCTTTTTTTCACGCGTGTTTGTCAGTTCAAAGACACAAGTCCTCTTTTCTGCCCCGCGGGCTGGCTTCCTCTGATGGGAGAAGCATCATGGCTCCTCTCCCAGAGTGGCTCAAAGCCTCCTTTGATTTCCCCAGAACAAGGAGACACTATGAACGGGAAGAGAAGCTGTGACGGAGGTTGTCTACTTAGCAACAACGTGGGATTAGATGATAATTTTTCTGGCAGGTTGTAGGAGATGGTCGGAAAGAATCGGGAGAGATGACAATTGTCATCTTGTATGTGTGTATTTACAGTTGTATTTGTAAATGGATTTAGGAACAGCGGCAACCCAACTTCTCCAGAAGAAAATGGATATTTGTTTGAATTGGAGCCACCGAGGATTGCAAAGCTAGCACCGTTTTGGATAAACTAATATCCTCAGTAAACATTCTAGAGAAGGTCTTCTTCTTTAAAATGCTCCAGATTAAAATGTGTGTGTGAGTGTGTGTGTTATGTGGCTGCTGTTTTGTTAGATCTTGTAGTGGTTCCATCTTGTAATAGAAGAGAATATTCATTCCTCAGGGTTGAACTGGGGGCTCTTCGGTGCTCTCTGAGCTTCATGTCCCCATATATTTGTTTTCAGCCAGACAAAAGAGGAGATGAATATGATGCATCACTGTAATTTATTAAGTTTGCAACTGTCTGGAAACAGTTCAGAGACACTGAGGAGAGTCCTGTAAATATTTGTAGCATGATTCGGTCTCATCTTTGCATTTGGCAAGAATATGAAATTGAAATGAACTCCTTACATCTAAACTTTGAAGTTTGACTTAGTTGCCTGTGCTTTCCCAGTGATTATTGTGAGGGTTTTGCCATTTTTAGCTGTGTCCTACTCACCAGTCCATTGTTTGACTGGGTTACAACTGCATTATTTGAAGATCTGAGGGGGAGAGAGGGTCTTTATACTGGACTGAGTGATCCAGTGGGCTGTTTTTTATTTGCACAGAATCTGTTTCAGTGATTACTGGAGACGGATTGTACTATTTTGCAGGAACCCTCCACTGGTTAAGTTAATTGAATTAAAGGGTTCATTCCTTTGGACGTTTTGTCAGTCTGGATGTATTCTTATGAAAAGTTTGAATTTGGCTATCTTTTTCCTATCTTTTTTGTGGGTTTTGTTATTAGATTGTAGATATAGATTTTAGATTTAGATTAGATTTTAGGTTTTGTTATTAGAATAAAAGTCCGTTCCTACACTGTGCCTGTATGCATTATATATTCCCTTTTTTTTGCATGAAAAAGTATACAGTATATTCCCATTAAAAAAAAAATTGAACATATGATGACACACTGAAATGCAAAGATTCCTGCCTGCACCTTACAACATTTCTGTTAAAAATTTAACAGTTAAAAGTGGAAGAACAGAAAGGGAAGAAAGGTAGCTTGGTCATTTCCCCTTTTCCTCTTAATATGCTGCAATTTTATCTAAAGAGCAGGAGAAGAAAGAAGTTTGCAAAATGTTATTTGGTGGTGAAATCTTTCCAGTGAGTTCCAAGCTCATGTTTAATCCTTCCGTTTCCTTCTAAAATATCCTTCACATCAAAACGCCATTTCAAAAAGTCTCCGAAGAACCTAACAGGTGTGACCCAGAATTCTTGACAAAGTTGCATAAGATGTCCTCAGATTACGTGCTGCTTCATTGGCACCTGTAATTAATTAATTAAAAGAGCCACAGCTTTTCTGCTGCTTTTATTCAAAACGCTCCATGGAGGGCCGGTCATTGCCATACGGAGTGAGCGCCATCTCGTGATATAGGGACAATATGACAAGCCATTTGATTTTCTCCCTTCATAGTTTTGTGTTTATTGATCTGGGTCAGAGGTCTTCAAACTTGGCAGCTTTAAGACTTGTGAACTTCAGCTCCCAGAATTCTCCAGCCAACTATGCTCCTTGCCAAATTTTTAAAAAACTATACAGATTACTGGGAATTTATTAGAACAAAAAATGCAGCTTTGTTTACTTTTCTGCTTGTGGCTGATCAAAATATATAGACTGCCATTGCTGTTATGCCATAAGTGTGCCACTAGTCATTTAGGGTTCCCCCCCCCCCCCCCCGCTCTCGTTCTTCAGCCATTTCTTCTTCTTTCGCAAGTCGTCTTCCTTTCTGATCTTTTCTTCTTTCCTTCAGCGGTGATCCCTCTGACCGATTCTGCACATAAATTACTGCCTTTGCACTTTGCGGTTGACCCGGGCAAAGACTGGGAATGGGGCACGGATGACAGTGATAACATCAAATTGGCCAAGTAAGATTCTTTTTAGTCTCTTAAGATTTCAGAAACGGCCCCTGTGTGTGTCCAGGACACTTGGTAGACTTTGTGGAATGGGGATCGCAAATCCCAGGGAAATATTGTAGTATCAGTGCTCTTGTAACACAATCAAGAGCTGAGGTGGTGCAGTATTGCAGGCTGCTTCTGCTGACTGCCTGCAGTTTGGCAGTTCGAATCTCACCAGGCTCAAGGTTGACTCAGCCTTCCATCCTTCCAAGGTGGGTCAAATGAGGACCCAGATTGTTGGGGGCAATGCATTGACTCTGTAAACTGCTTAGAGAGGGCTGTAAAAGCACTGTGAAGTGGCATATAAGTCTAAGTGCTATTGCTATTGCTATCACAGCCAGATTGGGTCTCACCAGAGGAGACACGAATGGGGTACATTTTTCAATCCCCATGGGGGAACTCCTTTTTCTTGCCTTCCTGGTCGTATCCTTACTTTTAAGATTGCGGTTTGGAGAGATCACTTTGCAGTGTGAACACCTATGGGAATTCCTTTTGTGTAACGTATACGACACTTCTCCCTCTCTCTCTCTTTTGTGTTCCCAGTTTGATTCTGTCCCTGGAGGCAAAGCTTAACCTCCTGCACAGTTACATGAACGTAACCTGGATTCGCATGCCGTCAGAAACACGGGTAACGTTTTTCCTTTGAGAGAAATAAGATTGTTTGGTTTGAGTTTCCGCTCAGAAACTGGTAACCCAGGGCCGGGCATTCACACGAGGGCAAAAGGCAGCCTCCTGGCCAGTTGTGTTACAGGAATAACACCTGCACAGCACTCCAGGAAGAATGCTCAGATGGTAGGAAAAATCTAGGAAGCTTCTAGGAATTGCTCACAGTTTTCAGGTAGATAGAGGATTTGGGCTGTGGTTGTAGCATCAGCCTTATTTCAGACGGGGCATGATGCCTAACCAGATTAAATCCATATGTAACTGTATAAAATGTTAACATCTAATTCCTTCCACTGCCTCCTCCCTCACCCTGGATGCCAATGACCAAAAAAGCTTGGTGAAAAATTTTAGAACTTGTTGAATGAAAACCAAGTAATTCTCCCCCTCCCCCCAAATATTAAGCCAGCAGCTGCCCCTGTAGTATTTCACCTGGGCGTGCTGTTAACCAGATGTTACGCACAACAATCCATGCCTTTAAGGATAAATTGGTTTTTCAGAAGCGAAGGGTTTGGACAAACTGCCTGCAAATGTACACAACGGTTCTTTGTGTACAGTCACTCCCAGTTTCTCACGGTTGTCCTGCTTTCCCTCCCAGGCTCCCTTGGCTCAACCAGAGTCTCCTACGGCCTCAGCCGGAGAAGATGTCCAGTCGCTGGCAGACTCCATGGATTCGGACAGGGATTCCATCTGTAGTAATTCCAACGGCAATAACGGCAAAAACGGGAAAGAGAAAGAGAAGCAGAGGAAGGACAAGGAGAAGAACCGAGGGGATTCGGTGGCTAACAAACTTGGAAGTCTCAGCAAGACTCTGGGCATCAAGCTGAAGAAGAACATGGGTGGCCTTGGTGGGTTGGTCCATGGCAAGATCAACCGAGCCAACGCCGGGAACGGCAAAAACGGGGAGATCGTGGAGAAGGCAAAAGAGAAGAAGTCGAAATCGCGTAAAGGAAGCAAAGAGGAATCGGGCCGCTCTGCGAGCACATCCCCCTCGGAGAAGACCACCCCGTCGCCCACGGAGAAGGCGAGTATCTCCCCTGCGGAGAAAGCCAACTCGAAATCTCCATCCGAGAAGCAGCCAGACTCCTGGAAATACAGCACGGATGTGAAGCTGAGCCTCAACATCTTGAGAGCCGCCATGCAAGGAGAGCGGAAGTTCATTTTTGCCGGCCTTCTCCTGACCAGCCATAGACACCAGTTCCACGAGGAGATGATTGGCCACTACCTGACCAGTGCCCAAGAGCGCTTCAGCGCCGAGCAAGAGCAGAAGAGGAAAGAGGCGGAGAAGAAGGCCGCGGCTCTCGGCAGCTCCTCCTCTCGAAAACTGGACCAAGAAGGGTTTTCCAAGGAGAAGCTGGACTCGTCTCCTCAGGGGAGGGCATCACCAGTGTTGCCTCAAAGCCATACCACTCAGCTGGTTTTAAAGTTCAAAGACCGTTCCAGTCCCACCCCAGCTTCCTTTTCATCACCTAGCAACGGTGCCAAAAGGAGTGGACCCATCCCAGTGTCTGCCCATTATAGCCATACGCCCCCCGTCCAAAGGCAGAGTGTCATTCACTTGCACGACTTCAACGCCAAGCCATCCAGCTTCCAAGACAACGTCTACAAGCCCGTGGTGGGCACCCTCAAAACGTGCGCCACCTACCCTCAGCAAAACCGCTCATTGTCCTCACAGAGTTATAGCCCGGCCCGGATAGCCGACATCCGTACAGTCAACACAGTGGAATCCTTGGCCTACGCTCTGCCCACGGACCCCAAGTCGCAAACGTACACCAATGGGTTTAACAATAGCAACGACATTAGAGACAGCTTAGAGTATGTGGACGAAGAGGCTCCACAAACCTGGTTGAACAATGAGAAAAACCGCCAGAGGAGCACGGTTTGCCCTATGTACGCCATCCAGCAGAATCGTTGCAAGACGGAGAATTGCTCCTTTTACGGCCGCCCCGAAACCAAGAACTTCTGTTCCTGCTGCTACAAGGAGGAACTCAAACGTAGGGAGCGGGAGAGTAAAAGGTCCCGGCATTGAGGACCGTGGAGCTCTTCGAATAAATATTTATTTCCTTCTTTTTCTTACTTAGGACATACTGTATGTGGTAAGGGACTGAAAGAGGAAAGACCAGGGGGGGATTCTAGAAAGCGCTAGCTTTTTAAATTTTTTTGGGGGGGGGCAGGGATGGTGGGCAAGAAAACAAAAAAAGAGAGAGAGTTAGGATCCTTGGGTAATCAAGAGTTGGTGGCTTCCCATTTCGTTGGTGTCTTTTTTACATACGCTGGTAGTCGGAGAGGATCTTTACTTCTTTGTCAGTGCTGTATCCGTGTGGTCAAAACTTTACTAATGGTGCCTGAATTCACACTGACATCACTCAGGTAGTAGAAAGATTAGGGGAAAAGTCATAAAAATAGAAGACGTGGTGTGGTAAGTGTACAAATGTGTCTGCCTCATTCTGTAGATCTGAAGTAGGGAACTCTGGCTCTTTTATGACGTGTGGACTTCAGTTCCCAGAATTCAGCTTGTTGACTTGTGGACTTCAGCTCTCAGAATTCCTGAGCCAGCTATGCTGAAGTCCACAAGTCGACAAGCTGAATTCTGGGAGCTGAAGTCCACACATCATAAAAGAGCCAGAGTTCCCCACCCCTGTTGTAGATCATCTCCACGGAAGAAATGTCATGTTCCATCGCTCTTCTTCCCTTTCTGTTTTTTTTTTAAAGGAAGCGAGCATCGTAAAGGTGTATTTAGTGCATATTAACTCACTAATATCCTTGCTATAAACTGGTTTTTGTAACCCCCTTTTTTCCATAGACCCACAAGTGAAAAGCATGGGTCCATGACAACAGCTTTTCTCACCCAACAGAAGCGTATTCATTCATTCATTCCTGTAAGTGATCTCCGGTTTTGGGCCACAACAATTGCTCAAGATGGAAAGGTCTGTCCTTCAATTGCACAACCTTGCCGGCTGATATTAAAATAAGGCCCGCCTCTCATATTAAAAATGAGCACTTTACAGTTTAGGGTCGGGAGTAGTGCAGACCCTGATGTGGTCAGCTTGTTGTCCTGCACTGCAGGCTGTTATCATTCACTGAGTTTAGGAATACGGTTATTGCCACGTTATTTAGTTATATTTTTCCCGGATGTCGGTTCGTTCCAAACTATCTGTAGCCTGTCACCCAGATCCTTCCTTTTGCAGAGAAGACGACAAAAATGGCCTCTATTGATTTGCACTGATGTTAAATTATGGACACCTACTTTTGAAAAGCAAGCGATGTTTTTTTTTCAGTGTGTGTTTTTTCTACACGTTCTCAAATGTGGCCCTTCGACGTTTGGATTCAGGAAAAGGACGAGCCGCTGAATTTATTTCAGCAATTATTTTAAAAACTCCATTGAACCGAGATTGTGGATTTCTGAACCATCTGGGTAACTTTTCTAGAGGCATCGAATTGTTTTGTCACAGGTCTCGTATTGTATAAATGGGACAACCCTGATTATTTGTTTTACGAATGGATAGCTTTCTGCAGCCAGCAACCGTTAAATAGTAAAATCCGTCAAAAATATAAATCAGAGTTAAAATCAGCCATAAGAATTAGCAGAGGACAATAAAGGGAAAGGTCGTTTGCAGCAAAATAAGGCAGGTGGCTTTTTTGCTGCCAATCCAAGTTCTTGAGAACAGCATCTTCCAAAGTGCCAGCTGCCTCTATACCCTTCTCCAGAACTGGCCTTGCAAAGAAACAAGATAAATTTTGCAGTGGATTCCAAATTGATATCATATCTGAATGTGTAGCCTTTGTCAACATCTTAGTCAGTGATCATCCCCATCAACTGAAGATGCTAAACCTTCTTCAGAAGTCGCCTCTAGTCTTGGAGTAGGCAGACCGTGAATCAGGGAAGAACATTTTATAGTGTCCATGCATAGCTGATGAAATAGTCAAAGGAGTCACACAGAAGCAATTCTAGTTTCCACACCAATCTTTTCTTCCTCGGATAACTGTTCTTGAGTTTGGGTGGACTCCTCAGCTGTATGCGTGATCTTTCAGAAAAAGCCATTCCACCTATAAGGAAGAATAGTCATGGTATCTCCATCACTTCGGATTTAAGTTAGATTTAATCAGGAAGACCTGAGGAAAAAGTGGCAGGAACCACTTTTATCTTTCTTCTCCCTACTTTTCAAAGCCAGTGGTTTGTTATAAAAACCACGATGCAATCCATAATTGGATTCCTTTCTTTTCTGTGTGTGTTTTTGTCTTGTAGTCGTCTTCTTCATTGGCACACCTAAGCTGTTAGGGCATAAGAATGTGCTACATTCTTATACAGAGCAATATAACCTAACTCTTAGGAGAATTTTTGTCTGCATCTCAGCCTGTATACATCTTCATCCACTCCGTTCCTTTGACTCCATTCCATTCATAAAAAGGGAAGGAAAACCATTTGTCCCCAACTTGAAAGCACCTTCAAACATCCAAGTGATTTTGAAAAGCTCATTCAAGATCCTTACACCCAGGTGTAAGAATTCCTCTCCTTGATCATGCATCATTTTATATTTGGTTCTGCCTCCCTAAATATAAAACAATGGTGCCTACTCTCCATAGTTATTCACTCATGCGTTTCACCCACCTTGTCGTAAGTTTTCTGGAGAGCCAATCGCTGATGCATTCATATCAGCCTAGAAAAGGAATGAAAAAGTTTCCTCAGCATCTCGGAATAAGTATTTTAATTTTGGAAGGTTGAATAATACTTGACTATAACAGTTTCTGTATCTTTGGAAAGGTGTGGCAATTCTTAGTTAAGGCCAACTTTCCCTCATAAATGGCGTCAGGTTATCACATCTATGGGCCCACACACCAGAAGAGTGTACCAGGATGTGTACAGAAACCCTGATTCCTAGCTTATTCCTAGTCTTTGGGAAATCTGAGAGAGAGAGAGAGAGAGATGACTCTATATTAATACTAATTGGCTTTTTTTGTCAATGTTTCCTCTAAGATCTGGGAGGACGAACGTGTTGGAGAATGTCTTTTCCATGCCTTTTGTGCTTCCACTTTGGGATCAAGATATTCAGCTGAGGTGGGACTGGGATGTCTGACTCTTGAACTTTGTGTCCAGTTCATTCCTAGGAGTCCCCCTCCCAGTGCTGAAGAAGGCTGTGGGGTCTTGATGTTCCTCTTTGGTTGTGGTGATTGCTGATTCATTTCTTTGGCCAAAGAAACTATGGTACCAGATGGAGCAACCTGTGATTGTATTTCATAACGTGTGTGTGTGTGCGTGAGAGAGGGAGAGGGAGAGAGACAGACAGACAAAGAAATTGGACATTGTTTTTAAGGGAGGGTGAGTTAAGTAAATATTTATTATTACTGATGGATTGGTGAAGGAACAGCTTTCACTATTCCTATGAGTACACTTCTGTAGGTGAACCCAAAGGTGTTTTTTTCAAGAGTCAACTGGTCTTCCTTTGTCTTTCCTTGAAGATGTTTCGCTTCTCATCCAAGAAGCTTCTCCAGTTCTGAAGGAAAAACCAAGGAAGTCCAGTTGCCTCTTGAAGAAGCACCTTTGGGACGACCATGACTTGGATGACTGAGAATCTCCACAGGCATTCTGTAGGTGAAGTTAGTTATCTAAAAAATTGTCACTAAGATGCTCTTCTTCTTTCTTTTGTTCAAAGACATCTTTCTGCCACGAATGATGTCTTTTCAAAATGATGTATGTAAACAGGTACACAAACAAGCAACATATAAGATACGTTACCGGTCTTAAGGGATGAAATAATTGATGCTCTGCCCTGGAGCAAAATATCAGATGTCTACTTGAATCATTCCACTGTTTCTCTTCTTCACAATTTGATTTGAAGCCTAATCCTTAAATTATTGCAAAGACTATAATGACTATGGAGTAGAGCTATGCAAACGCAAATCCTTGAAATAGCAAGAAGTCAATAGTTAGTGGAGAAAGAAAGAGAGAAAGAAAGAAAAGAAAAAGAAAGAAAGAAAAGAAAGAAAAAGTATTACTACTACTTATAGGAAGAAAACTAGAAATACATGAAATATATGAAAAGTTGCTGGGATTAGAACTTTTATGAAAGATTACTTGCATTTTGTTTTTAAAAAAAACCCTCAAAACTATACATTGTTAATTTTTTAAATGTAGATTAACATTCTGTTCCTGAGAGATTGTATTTTATCAAAGCCAAACAAGATTTTACTAGAAAATTCTCTTCTCTCTCTCTCTCTCTCTCTCTCTCTCTCTCTCTCTCTCTCTCTCTCTCTCTCTCTCTGTAAGTGTGAATACATGTGCATACAAAGACTCCAACATACCCACAATCCGTTACGCTACTACTGTTTTATTCCATTTGTGTTGTACAAATTTGTGAGTTGGGTCAGGGGTGGGACAAGTGGATATTGTAGACAATTCAGTGTGTTAAGGGCTAGGGGTATTCCTGGAAGTGAATTCTAAGTGAAGAATGTAGTTGTGCAAAAAAACAGTTCCAATGTAGATGTCGGAATTGGGGGCGGGTTGTGCAAAAAGAGAGGATTTTCTACACAAGCCCTGCTGAAATGCACAGGAGTCTCTCAAGGACAGTTTAATACACACCTGTCATTTCAGTGGCCCTTCTGTAAGAATTTTTTTCTGATGGATTATCCTCTTTATTTGGTGTGTCAGACCTTGGAACAGTAGTTGAATGTACTTAGTGTTGCTAACTGCTCTGGGCAAAGCAATGTTTTTACAGATAAATTTTTTTAAAAAAAGATTTATGTTTAAAATATACATAAATAATAAGAGGGAAGTTGCATTGAAGAAAGTAGGCGGTTTTCTGGACAGGTTTGAGCCATTCTACTAATATTATTAAAAGATAAAAATTATGCAAAAAGTTTAGCCTTTCTTCTATAGCGCAAAAGAGCTAAGGGAAGGTTCGTAAGCAAATGATACTTAGGCATTCTCATACTTTGTAATAATTCACTTAAAACAAGTATTTCAAAGGGCTAATGAATGAATAAAACATGATCCTCTCGTGTTTACAGAGAAGTTGTGTTGTGTGTATGGTAGATGTTTTTCAGCACATCTACAGGAGGTTTTGCAGCAGGTCATTAGAAGCAAAAGTTGAACTGGGAAGCCAGGTTTTTCTCTAAGACTGGTGCCCCTTTCCACCTTCAGTTAATTACTCATTGTTCTTCTTGCAAAACAAATAACAACGGCAACAATAATGGCCAGGCTATTTCCTAGGAAAAACACATCATGCTTTCACTTTCAATGCCTCTGCAGTTTCCCCCCATTGTTCCTAACTGAAATATCTAAAACGGGAAAAAGCATGAAGGGAGTTGGCAAGATGATCAATGAAAAGTGATGTGTTTGGACCTCCCCATAACATTCTGGAAAGGCGATAGAACTATTGTGTACCTGTTGTGTAGCAATAGCTCTGGTAACCCTGTGTGCAAATTCTTCTAACTCAATATGGATTCCTCTAACTCAGTGAGTTTCAACCTCAGCAACTTGAAGAAATGTGGACTTCAACTCCACAAATTCCCATGTTGCCGAAGCGGGGGAACCCTGTTCTAACTCAACCTGCAATCTCATTCACCAGATTAAATCACGGCCTGATCCAGGATCAGCTCAGTGTGTGAATAATGTCTGCCTTGTTTCCTGGGAAGCGAGTGCAAGTTAAGTACTTCGGTGCTGTTGATTTGAAATAATCAGATTATCCTCCTCACATTTTCAAGAGACGTGAAAGTCCATCTATCCCTTGTCAGCAGGGCAGACAGGAGGGGAAAAATTCAAATTCTACAGGAAAATGTTGTGCAGTTACATGCACATTCCAATCAAAATGAAAGTCAGTCTCTCCCTTTGAAAAAAACCCTGATGTTAAATATAATATGGGGGATGCAGCCCCCCCAGCATTTTGAAAAGCACCGTAAGCAGTAATGGGTAGATTCCAGAATTTCTTACTGTACGTCGAAGAAGGGAGAGAAAGTACCTAAAAGTCTGGGGAAAATGCAGAGTGAGATGTTGGCTATGAGCTCCGTTTCCTAAGAGTCTCTTTAATTGTTGAGTTGAAAGCAAGTAGCAATGTACAAATGCTGTTTATTGCTGGTTAAAAATCTATGTGCAAATGCACACGGTTACAAAATATTCAACAAGGGCCAGACTATATAAATGGAAATAAATCTAAATCTACTCTAAAAAGATTCCAAAATCATATTATTTAGAATGTCAGATCCAAATTAGGAGTGTCATGTCTGCATAACAATGGCAGTAGAAGAATATGCCTCTTTTTTTTTATTATTTACCCATATCTATTCAATTCTGTTGATCTCTAAGAGTTTATTGTGAAGGTATAAAGTTATTATAGTGGTGGATTGGTGATAATTCTCCTTCATTCTGAGGGAAAATGCTTGATCTTGGGGTAAAAAGCCAGCAATGAAAAATTATAGCTGTCCCTCATTCCGAATGGCTTTTTACCCCTGATGATTGATGTTTGAATCTCTTACAACGTATGACCATCTAGCTTTAAAGCTCTGGCAAAATTTACGGAATTCTTGCAGAATAGAACATGGCCTGGAATCCAAATTACTTCAGTTGGTTGTTTGCACACTTGCTTTTCCTGTATACACGATGGTTCTTTTTTTAAAACAAAAGGAAAAATAATGATAATATACTGTTTTTTTAAAA
The DNA here is from genome assembly GCA_022577455.1 of Arizona elegans. Classification (NCBI taxonomy): domain Eukaryota; kingdom Metazoa; phylum Chordata; class Lepidosauria; order Squamata; family Colubridae; genus Arizona; species Arizona elegans. The sequence continues at coordinate 790,108 of JAKOOJ010000065.1, read as the reverse complement.
CAAGAATCCCTTAAAGGAAGGTGTTTGTAAATGTTTTGTTTGTAGACATAAAAAGGCTGTATTGTGTTGGAATTTTACAAGCCAAGTTTAAATTATAATATAGAAAATTATTTTTATATTATTTTCAAAATATGCTATGAAGCAATATTTTGCGCCTTTATTATTATAGAGTCGTTGTCAATTTAGTAAGTTGGTGTGGGAACTGTGGTAGTAATAACCTTGTGAAGGAAGCTTTGTAAGTGTTATGAAACAATCTGAATGCGTTTTGTCTGTGTTTGCCTACCGAAAGTTGCAATACAGAACGATTTTTATTGAAAAGCTTCACGTGGTGGTTTATATCCTCCTTTCCCCCTTATCTTTTTAGAAACTTCGTTTTCAAACTCTTAGGTTTCACCATTAAAAGCAATGGGCAATTCTGAACATAGCTTTGGTGTGATGCAACAAATGAAAATAGAACCTTTTTGTGATGAGAATTATCCATGAAACCTGTCACTACATCTTGTTCCAATATTTGAGGGGCTGCCACAAAGAAGAGGGGGGGGGGTCAACCTATTCTCCAAAGTACCAGAAGGCAGGAGAAGAAGCAGTCAAGGAGAGAAACAATTTAGGAGTAAGGAAGAATTTCCTAACGGTGAGCACAATTAACCAGTGAAACCGGCTTTCCTCCAGAAGTTGTGGGTGCTCCAACATTGGAAGTTTTTAAGAAGAGATTGGACAAAGTTTATCCGGAATGGTATATGGTCTCCTGCTTAAACAAGGGGCTGGACTAGAAGACCTCCAAAGTCCCTTCCAATTCTTTTATTCTGTTCTGCTCTGTACTGTTGAACATATAGCAGGCCTGGTGGAAGAATGACAGAATTGCTCCCCCAAAGAAGCTGCTTTCTCTAGGGTGGAGGTAGAGTTGCAAGATAACATTCATCTGGTTTTTCCCATGGGTAAAAGTTATAATTGTGATCTCTGATGGACTGGAAGATGCAGAGCATCAAAATAACTTGCAGCTGCCTTAAGGCTACTGTGTACTGACTCAGTAGTAAATCAAGGAAACCACAACCCACACACTACCTATATGTCGAGTTACTGTGTTCTCAATATCCCTGGGCCTTCTCTAGGGGATCTTTCAACGCCTTCCCCTCCGCAACCAGGAAAGACCGATCTAATCTGACATACTTCATACAGACACACACTTCTGTCTCCAGTGGAATTAAAACCTTAGCTCATGTCTTCTTGAGATGTACATTTTGTACATTTTGCAAAGAGCTTTGATGTCCTTGGTGCTCTCTGAGGTTGGTGGTTTACTTGCAGATGTTTTATGACCCAACTAGGGAACATGATTGGTTCTAGGAGGGAGTGCAGTTTGCTCTCTGTTTACGTACAATATACCCTCACTCCTTTCTGCACTGATGTTGCTCCCTAGTTGGGTCACGAAACATTTGCAAGGAAAACACCAAGTTCAGAGAGCATCAAGGACCCAAAGTTCAACCCTAAACTACAAATATTCTTTTCTATCAATACAAAGAACTTTGCCATTCCTGACTAAGGTAACCCTTAATAGATAGCAATAGCAATAGGACTTAGACTTATATACCGCTTCACAGTGCTTTACAGCCCTCTCTAAGCGGTTTACAGAGTCAGCAGATGAGTGCTTGTCTATTCTGATCAATGGTATTTAGAATTATTTAAATAAGCACCTGAATAGCTTATTCGAACTTAGAATAGCTAAGTTCTACACTCAAGGCTTCACAATATTGAGGCCAAGCGCTGGTCTGTTTTAACTTTCCCTGGCTTGCCTTCATTAATCATGGACCTCTGATGCTTTGTGAAGATCCTAGAACTTGAGATGTTTGAAAGGATCTTAAGTAACAAAGATCTAAGCCAGGCCTATCTCCGCTTAAGGATCTCCAGAGCTGCTGACAGTTAGCGCTAAAGTAACCGGACCAGGGCTCTGATCCTGGCTGGAGGAAGAGGAGGAATTAGAAACTCATCATGGTCCTTCACAGCACCAGCTCTTGGCCTGTGAAAAGGGGAAGTGAGAGGCCTTCGAATTGCTGCTGCTTCCGTTCCCACAGCATTTCACCAGCTCAGAGGCCAGTAGAGAAACTGATCATTTCCCAATTCGGCCTCATTCTCTGCTCATACTTAAAATTAAGAAAAGGATGCAGGAGATGAGGTTGGGGTGATGCTTAGTGTTGTTGAATCTACCCCTGAGGAAATTTGCCTTGGTTCCCTTGCGATCTATGAACTTCACCCCCACTTTTGTGTGGCTTCCCATCCAGAGGTGAAAGATGATCTTTGAAGGCTCCACCAGAGTCAATAAAAGTCCAGGCTGTTATGAAAGAGACTTACTGAAAAGCTGTGATGCAATTAGGGATATTTTGGACGGCACTTCAATGTTCTTTCTTCATCTTCTTGGCAATGTGGTGAGTTGCCACGGCTACCTTTGGGAAGTGTTCCCATCCTTCTGCAGAGAGGTCCACCCATCTGCCCTGGAGGACCTACCCTGATTGGCCCCATGGAAGAAGCAGGTTCTCTTAAGATCTAAAGCTGGTTTTCTGTCTCATCCTTAGGGAACTGAACTGAACCATCACACCTCCCTGCTCCATCCAGGGAGTGGAGAAACCACTTTTCTCAAATGGAGATAGATACACCTTCAACAGGGTGAAGGAGAGCTACTGGTTGAAGGAGTTAACTGGCTGGTGCGTGGAATATTCCCTCCAGGGTTCTGAGCTAAGCTGTTATTAAAATGGTGCCAGAAGTTTTTCCCATTCACTGTAGATAAAGGCACCACGAATTACCACTAAGCCTACAATCAAATGACTCATTCAGAGTGCTGACAGCAAGGAACCTTTACAGTACTTCAGTGTTTCTCAATTTTGGCAATTTTTTAAGGGATGTGAACTTCAATTTTAAGCGGGGTGAACTTCAACTCCCAGAGTTCCCCACAGTTGAAGTCCACCCCGGTTGAGAAAGGCTGCCTTATCCTTGCTTTGGGATGGATTTCTTCAATTAAAGACAATACATTTGTCAAGAAAAGACAAGTGTAAATGAAGGAGATATTTCTCCTAGGGATTGTTCTGAATTTGTCTTGACATGGACCAGGGAGGTTTTTTTTTTTTTTTTTTTTTACAGTTGCTGGAAATGAAACCCAACAGTTAAGAAATCTCCTGGGCTGTGTTGAGCTCTGCTAACACAGGGTCCTTCAAGCAGGGTGTGAAACTGAAGTTTTGAGCTGGGAAGACTTGCTCAGAACACTTATGGAAAGCAAACAGGAACGATGGAGACCAAGATTTAACTGTGGGGAAAAATTCATAAATAGCAGCAGTTCCTGTCTCTATGGCATGAAGCATAAAGATGAAGTCTTTAGATCTAAATGTGGTTTGCCACAGCCGGTTGATTGCTCAAAACCAACATCTGAGCATCTCTGTTGGAGACACAAACAGACCCCCCTGATCTATTTACCCCATGAAGGAAACCCCAACCATGCTAAAACACTAGCAAGTCTCGAAATTGGGAACTGTATTAATAGCCCAGAAGTCCTGAGAGGCTTTATTTAAGCAGGATTTAAGCGGGGAGAGGGATCTTGGAATCCCTGGTGCACCAGAATGAGAAGTCATCTCAATCTGCAACCTGAAGCTTGCATAAGCCCATCTTTGGCTGCAACACAAGTTCTCCAGCCTGGCACGGTCCTTCTAGCTGGCATATAATCACAATTTCTAGTTCATCGTTCTGCTGCCCAGCTAATTTTTTTCCCAACCCCATTCCCAATTTATCCATGGCTATATTCAATTTATTTCCACAGTTGGCTGGCAGACTAAATTAGAGGATTGTTGGACTCCCCAGAGTTTTCCAGGCAAGAAGTGTTTCTAAACGCCATTTCAGAGCCTTGGTTATGACATAGCAAGTGGGTGTGTTCCAGTTGTCTCAAAGTACACAAATGACTCAAGGAGGCTTCCTGCAGAGTTGGGAAACTTCCCACAGACAGAAGCTTCCTTGACTCATCGTCATCCAAAGCGGGTGCCAAAGTCAAGGTTTACTTATATAAAGAGTTTGAAAGAAAGAGAAGGAAATTTCTGAGGTTGCAATTAACCCATGAATTGGATCCAAGCTGGCTTGGGTTATATATTTTCTCAACTTTGCACATAACCTTTGAAATCCATAGAGAAGCAGGGAGGAGGTTCTTGTATTTGTAACTGAGGACCTTTGGGGTGGCTACTGATCAGAAGTTGCCATGAGATCTCCCTTAAGCTTCTGGATCAGAAGTTGCAACAATAGAAGTTGCAATGGGTGGAAACTAATCAAGGAGACAAGCAATTTAGAATTAAGGAGAAATTTCCTGACAGTTAGAACAATTAATCTTGCCTCCAGAAGTTGTGAATGTTCCAACACTGGAAGTTTTTAAGAAGAGGTTGGATAACCATTTGTCTGAAGTGGTGTAGGGTTTCCTGCCTAAGCAGAGGGTTGGACTAGAAGACCTCCAAGGTCCCTCCCATCTCTGTTATTCTATTCTGTTCTATCTCTATCTCTATCTCTATCTCTATCCTATCCTATCCTATCCTATCCTATCCTATCCTATCCTATCCTATCCTATCCTATCCTATCCTATCCTATCCTATCCTATCCTATCCTATTCTAATAAGATGTCTCTTAAGCTTCTAGAAGTGCCTTCTTCATCGTAAGAAAGAAAAGAAGAGGAAACCCAGTTTCTCCCCAGGTTTTGAGAGGAATTCCATACTGTATGCATCAAACAGTGCAATAATTGAGGAACTCCTTTTGGATATGAGGGTGGGATGATATAGATAAGAGAGTTGGGGTGTACCTTGAATTACCAATAAAGGAGAACATTCGTAACTCGGGGTTGGAATGAGGAGTCTTTGGTGCTCTCTGAGCTTGGTTGTTTGCTTGTAGACATTTTATGACCCAACTAGATAACATGACTAGCGCCGATGATGTTACCTAATTGGGTAATGAAACATCTGCAAGAAAACATCCAAGCTCAGAAAGCACTAAGGACCCCATACCTCAAATTCTTTTGATTGAAGAAACTGTAAGTTAGACGTTCCCAATGGTGAGGGATTTAGAGCAGAGGTCTTAAACTTTGGTTGGCAGCTTTAAGACTTGTGGACTTCAACTCCCAGAAGTCCACAAGTCTTAAAGCTGCCAACTTTGAAGACCTCTGATGTAGAGACTAGCTGGAAATGTCATCTTCAAAAAAAAGAGGCTTTCTACTTCTAGCTCAGCAGATGGCGATGTTAGTCTCAATACACGGGATTGAACAGTGTCGGGGAAATGAAATCAGCCCTGTATGCCTTCTGTCTACAACTTAAGTCTGCTGCTGTTTTTAAAAATATATTTCAGCCAGAAATAATATGGAGTAACTCCTCGGGATAATTTAGGCCGACGTGACTCAGCCTTCCAGGATGGGCCTCGCATCCCTGCATCCAAGTTGAATGTTTTGCAACAAGGCTTCCTACCCTTCATATAAAATGGTCTCTGCATTTTAAACACTTTGATTTATAGCACTTTATTGCTCTTCCAGAACAGCCTGAGATTATTTCATTTTTTGTAGCTCTTCTATTTGTCCGGAGGATCTTCTCTCAAGCAGTAGCTGAGCTGCTAAATGATGATCGGTCTATTGATTTCATGCCTGGCTATTTTTTTTTAGCTATGGCTTCTATAGCCCTGAAGTTAAACCCAGGGATTATTCAGTCTCCTCAATTGCTAATCATGGGGTTCATAGAGACCCCTCCTCAATCCTGTTTTCCAGTAGATCACCTACACAACCCTCCAGCTGCAGGTCTCCATTTGGAGATTCTAGAAATCTGGGATCCACCCTCAGGAAGATGTTCTTCTCCAGAGGAGATATTCTGGATTCCACACCACAACCAAGTTCCACCAAAAATCCTGGAGCATTTTGTCCTGGCAAAACACGAGCCCAGAATGGTTGTTTCCTTCCCAGCTTCTGCCTCTTGTCAGGTTATTTGACACATATAATTAGAAGGAGAGACATTGTGAGTTCCTGTAAACACACATATATATCCTCTTGAAAATCACTATGATTTCAGGTCCAAAAAGGGAAAGTTAGGTTTGAAAAATTATATAAATACCAAGAGAATTTACTGTGGAAAAAGAAAAGGGTATGAAATGTGGAGAAGGAAGGCAAGGAAAATTCCACTGTGCACCAACTTTGCAATGATTAAACAGAATAGCAACCATTTCATTTAAAAACAAACACCAGCTTGGTTTTCGGGTAACAGGAGGCTGGCTGAATGCAACGACTGAGACAGATGTGCCAAACAAAACCTCCTTCTCCTTCCTGACTGGCCAGTTTCCCCTTTGTATTTTCCACGTTAGACAAGGGAGGGTGGGGGGAAGACCAGACAACAAGCAACCTTTTCAACCAAAAACTTTCTCTTCAAGATGAAGGTCCTGAAAAAAAAGGAGCCTTCAAACCTTTTGCCCAAGTGAAAGTGTGCAGCATCTGTCCATTGTTTTCTCCCTCGCCCTTCTCTACATATCCCCCCTCCAAGTCATCCCTTTCTGTCCCTCCCCAAAGCAAAGAATTCCAATCAAAGAGAAAGTGGCCGGCTGCATCTTCACTCAAGAACCAGAGACGAGAAGAGTTGATATCATCAGGATCCTACACAACTCCTGTCCACAGTTAGGTGGCAACGCCTAATTGACCTTGGCTGATTCCCCCAAATTAAGCAGGGTTGGACCTGCTGACTTGTAGACTAGACTGGAAAGCCAAACAAGAGAAGTGCTTCCATTTTGCTGCCTAGAATCAACATGGGTGGGACCCTGGAAACTTCAGAAGCTCAATTTGACTCATAGGTGTCTATGCAGCCCTTGGTGGGGCTTCTAACACAGCTTTGCAAGATGGGCTCTTGAAGGTCAAGAGCCCATCTTGATAGATCAAGTGAAGACAGGAATTGGGGCTATGTGCAAAGCAGCTGTGAAATCCACTTACCTTTGCTACTGGTTCGGGAACAGGAATGTGCCTCTTCTGTGCATGTGCAGATAGTTAAAAAATGGGACGTAATGACATCCTGGTGTGTGGGCGGAACCTCCCTCTGCCGGCGCTACCAGTTTGGCGAACCGGATAGAACCGGTGGAGGGGGGGATTTCATCGCTGATGCAAAGGCATTGTTAGTTCACTGGGGATGTGGATCATGAGCTGGTTGCAGGTAGAGTTTTTTTAGGTAGATCCTAGCCATGAGTCTTCCATGAATAAACTGGCAAAAAAGAGAATAGGTTATTGCATTCACATGACCAAGAAGTAGATTTTGCTTGGAAAACCCTGGGGGAAAAATGTCCAGAGAGGAGGAATTGGTCAACAGGGAGAAACTACCTTGGGAGGTAGGGGTCTCTTGTTGATGGGGGTGTTGAAACAGAGGCCAGATGGTCATCTGTTAATCATGGTGGATTCCTGCAGGGGGATGGACGAGAAGATACCCAATGACTTTGACATCCAATTCCTTTTCAATCCAAAAGATGAAGTTGAGTGATGAGTCTCACTGGATACTTTCACATCCAATGGCTGCCCAAGTCAACCATGACCCACAGGAAACACTAAGCTCTGATTCCCAACAATGCAAGTCCCAAGGCCCCAATGAAAAAGATAATTTTGGATGCCTTCCCAGCTTCTAGAAAGGAGGCTGGGAAGATCTAGTTCCTGTTTCTCCCACTCCCTACTGCAAACCAAATGTGACAGAAAAAGCATTCATGCTCATGTGACTGAATTTCTATCCCCCCCTCCTTTCCCACCTCAGGGAGCATCATGCGGAGACCACCCCAAAGAAGGACCACCAAATGAGCCCTTTCATCTTTGATATAAGCAGGACTCACAGACGCCTTTCTCAATTGAGAATGAATTAAATATGGACAGGGGAGAGGAATCAAAAAGATGAGAAGGAGGGAGTTGAGTCCTATGTAGCTTTGAGATATGGGGGGGAAGGGGTGGTAAAACTATCCCTTTGACCTGTACAATTGACTGGAGTTAACTGTTCTCATGCCATGTGGAACTCCTGTGATGTCCATCAGGAACATTTTGTTGCATTACCTCGGTAAACCTCTCCAACCCACCTCTCTCTCCGAGAACCTTGCCTTTTACACAAAGCCATGTTCCATCTTCCTAGATCTTCTGCAGATCTTCTCTTTCCAAATGCAAAAATGGAGCCATAAAGGACACAAACAAGTTTATGGCAAGGATACCTCATTAGGAATATGCCATTTCAGTGGGGGGCGGTTGCATTCCTACAGAATTGGCCCCTTTCTGATGGCCCCTTTCAAACCCTGCATCCTTCTGCACAAAATCTAAGGAAACGCTGCATCCACATTGTGTTTTTAATGCAATAAGAAACCAGGAATTGCAAATGTAGGCTTTGGGGGAAAAAGAGTGGGAAACAGTTGGAAAGATCAGAACGGACTGACCCCTGTTCCTTGGATGTGAGTCCAGCTACGGGGAAAGTCACAGAAAGAGAATGAGAAAAATGTAACTCTGGCTACTTCAGTCTGCCTCATTCTTGTTTCTGTTCCACTTGGACTCTTTTGGTATGTAGAGAGCATTTTTGTGCAAAATGTATCTGCGGCGAGAGGAAAAAAGAGGAAGGGGAGGAGTTTCTGAATTCTGGTTGCTATTGTTTTGTTTTGTTCAGTGTCTCTGCAATAATTATATCTCCAGGATCACACAGGAATGACTCATTTGGTGTGCTACCCACAACATAAAGCCTGGGAAAGTGACAAGATTTACCCCTTAAAGACACACATACAGTCATTTACCAAGGAATAGAGGGAGACGGTTCAAGTCAAGATTTAAACATCCTTGGAAATCAAGCAAGAGAGGCTCAGATCTCCACCTTTCCCTTGTGGCCAAGGGGAAAATCCAGACCCAACTGACCATGGCACCTTGGAACTTCTCAGTGTCGTTTCACCACACTTCACAGCCACAGCAAGTAAATAATCAAGCCAGGCATGAAAGCATCTTCATGTGGTCCTCAAGATGTCCCATCATGGATTTTTGTTGTCCTACTCCCTACCCTCCTGGCGAAGGACTTCACACAAATCTCATAGAATAGGTAGTGGGATCCATGCACAAATCTCATAGCGTAGGTAGTAGATGACTATTCAAAAGCCAAATTCAATGGAAGTATCTTTTTCTGCTGGGTTGTGGGGCGAGTGGGCCCTACTCCAACCCCTACAGAGATGTTTCCATTGTGTTTGAGCCTCCAATTTTCTCAGCCAACACTCTTCCTTCTACTGTGCTGTGTTGCGGGAGCCTTAATTGGTCTCCTGTGATCCAAGGCTGCCATACTCTGGGGTAGTTTCCTTGCAAACCAGCGGTTAGAGAATGTTCCACTGTCAATCCCACCCTCATTATTTCTAGCGGAGATAGAGTCTCCATAGAGTTAATGACCGTGTTGAGCGAGAACAATGAAGTCACTCCTGTGGAATCACCTGCAAAGAGTATGTCCATTCAAATCAGCTTGGCAGCTTGGGTGCAGAAACTTGGCTCTGTTGTTTGAAGGCAGTCACCTTTGGGAAAACCCCTTCTTATACAACTTCTCGAGAGTGAACATCCTCCGTGGCTTTCTGTTGCTCTTCTTTGTTTGTCTATCAAATGCCCAGACTGCCCCACTCCAAGGGGCCTGGAGATAGTTTCACAAGATTAAAAACAAGAAAAAGGAACATTAGGTCAACAAAAATGCACAACCACCCCAAGGGAATAGATAAAGAAAGCTTCTGCTACATCACTCGCAAAGTAATATCCACAACGCTCAATCTCGCTGGGGTTGAGATATTCCTCCCATTCAGATCTCCACAGCTTGTAAATCATTTTTTCCCCAACCTTGGCAACTTTAAGATGGGTGGACTTCAACTCCCAGAATTCCCCAGCCAGTCCTCCCAGAGTTCCTTAGAAAAACACCACCATCACTTCTAGGATCAACGTACAGTGAAGGTCATATAAGAGCAATCACAACCAACATCATGTCAGTTCTTTACTCATGAGCGTTGGGCCTAATTAATACTTGGATTAGAGACCTTCCAAATGGCTGTAGTAGATTAATCTAGGATGTTTGTTTATTTGTTATAACTTGTGGGTGATACTAGCAAACCATTTGGCCATCTACTACATGGTTGTGTTCATGTAGACACCAATAGTTCAGCTTGACCTTGAGGATCAAGGACTCTTGAGGGACTCAACCAGTTGGCTAATTCAGATTGTGACCTGAGGGCCAGATAAGTGAAGAATCTTCTTGAAATTCATTTCAACATCAGTTATGAAGGAGAATTTTGAGATGGACAGTAGAGAGGGAAGAACCATTCAGATCTGTGGTGCAACTACACTCCAAAGACAATATAAATATGAAACAAACATCTTCTTAATCATCCATCGGTTTTATTTAAAATTGCAAACATCACTAATCATGCATATAAGTTGACGCTTGACATTTGTTAGTTCTGCCTTCTGTTTGTGGTTGCACAGGGACACTGTCACAATATATAAAACCATGAAATACAAAAAAACCCTGAACAAACATTTTCAAAAAGATTACAGCAGAGTGAACGGGAGTCGGACAGATGGCTCTACAACTGCAATACTTCGATGTAGTGACTCAGTAAAACATGAAACCATCTAGAGACGTGACCCATGTAAGCACCGAGGTGATGCTGGAGAAAACGGATGAGGAGGAAACCATGACAAGATCTTGCCCCAAAGGGAAGATATGTATGTAAACTTGTGTAATTGCCCTGTATTTTTGTTCCTGTACTGACACAGAGTATATATCTAGTTATCTATAGCACTCTATACATTAATGCACAAGTAATTCCATGCAATATTTCATAGCAATTTCATGAAGGAGGAGATTTGGATGGACTTTGGACCTTATAGTAAGTGCATTTTCCATCCAGAAATCCTTCTCACCTCTATAATTTTATAACCAGCTCCCAGGTGAAATCTTTAGCACATCAAAAAAAAGACTTCAGAAGGATGAGGAGAAGATTCCTTACTCCAGGCTGGGAGATGACATCTTGAACAGAAACAATCCTTCAGGGATTGAAATCCCATCAGAATATTTTCCAGATTCTCATAATCTAAATCTGGGCGAGAGTGGAGATTCCAGAAAGTAGGAGAGAAAAGGACAATAAATACTGAAAGGACATGGCAAATGAGGAGACGAGAGGTAACTGTTAACCATCTCAAGATGCTCTCCTGCTCCATCATGTTTATCCATGCCAAGGCGACATAATTCTGGAGGGTGCTGAGACTATTATGTTAAGACCACATGGATGGTCTGGTGGATCACAGATCTCATCTGATAGAGCAGTAGATGTGTAGATGAAGGATACTTTATATTTGGACAACTTTCTACAATAGCAAATCTTCCAGAGGTTCTACAGCACAAGTCCCATAATTTCTAGCCAATGTGTTTGGTAGAGTTTTTGGGGACCTGCAATACAATACATCTCAAGACACCAATCTCGGGTGTCTAGATTGCTGAATGTCCTTTGCTAAAAGAATATTTTTTGTAGGCACTTCTCCAGGTTACACCAAGTATGAAGTCCAGATCCAAGATGTAGAGAAATGTTTTACATCTCAAAGTTCAGCCATGCTGTGCTGAATAATGCACTCAGCAGACTTTCTTCCATATTCATGAAAAGACCAGAGAAAAAATAAATTCAGTTAACTTTCATTTGCCACATCTGTAGCTAAGGGTTATTACTGATGTTCTCTGTTGGGTCTTTTGCTACAGTACTCTGAAAACATGGAGGGTGCTGGGAATGTATCCCATTAAAGCTTCTCAACTTGGTCTGGCTGGGGAATTCTGAGAGTTGAAGTCCACCTGTCTTACAGCTGACCAGGTTGAGAAACACGGCATTCAAGTAAAAAGACCCATGAAAAATCTTGTTATTTCAAAGGTGCTGCTTGAGACCATCAGTTTAATGAGGTGGTAAACACTTTTTTGCAACCTGCCCCCCCCCCTCACTTGCTCGGTGCACAGCTTGCATTTTCGTAAGAAGGCACAACAATCTCATCCCGATGTGGAAGCTACCTTGAGTCCTGAACCCTCTTTGCAGCCTGAAGGAGTCCAATCCAGGGGCAGCTTGGGTTCTTAATTTGGTGGATAATGGAGGCCGATATTTTGTGGCCAATTCCATCGTCCTCACCACCAAATTGTTCCCAGTTTCCATGGTTCAAATTCTGGAATTCAAATTCAGGAAAAGAGTCACAGATCTACGCTTGCTTAAAGGAGCGAGCCATTAGGAGAAGCCAAGCACTGCAGTTATATACACAGTATGCTTTCTTTATAATTATATACATAAAACCTACCGTGTTTCCCCAAAAATAAGACCCTGTCTTATATTTTTTGAACCCCAAAATAAGCGCTTGGCCTTAATTTCGGGGAGGTCTTATTATTTTGGGGCACGTGGAGCAAGATGGGGCTCCTCTTGCTGTCTTATTTGATTTCCAGCTCTGTGTTTAAATATTTTTGGTGAGGGCTTATTTTCGAGGCGAGGCTTATTTTAGTGCATGCACTCAAATGCCCAATTGGGCTTATTATCAGGGGATGTCTTATTTTTGGGGAAACCAGGTATTTGCAGAAGGGTACTGCTCCCAATTCCAGATATCCTATTTAACAACGAGTGAACTCCAGTGGCCTGCAGCCCAAAGGCTTAATGACTGACACCCTGATTTAGAGTTGCTTAATCAGCATAATTTATTCAGATTAAGCACTTCAACTGCTTAAGGTAATGAGGTTTAATGCCCTGATGGAAAGCTGCACCCTTGGAAGCAACGGCGAGTTATATGCAGTAAGGAAAGTTCTCCATTACAATAAACATGAAACCCTGTGAACATAACACATGGACAGATAATGATACATTATTATTATTATTATTATTTATGACACAGTTGTAAACAGCTCCCAAAGCAAGAAAGCAAAAAAATGTGAGGTGGAAAAATGGGACCATAACAGCAGTTTAAAGATCTGTCTGGTATTGTCTGATTCCTGAACTCCTGAACTAATTTCAATAAAGACTGTTCTTTGAGGACTTAACCTGCCTTGGAGTTCTGCTTTGAAGTGGAGGCCTTACTTGGAACGCTGACATTCACACTTTGACTAGATGAGATGGCGAGACATCTCCAACAGAGAGCAAGTCCACCTGCTACTTTTCCAGCTGGTCATTTGCAGACTGGGAAACAGGAGATCCAGTAAGGACCCCTGACTGGAAATGGAACTTGAGAGATGAGTGTGAAAGCTGTGTTATGGCTGAGTTCAGAGATCAGTTGCTATGGAAGATCATTTAGAACATGGGTGTCCAACCTTGGCCACTTTAAGACCCATGGACTTCAACTCCTAGAACACCCGAAGTCCACAAGTGTTAAAATGACCAAAGTTGGACACTCCTGCTCTAGAGTGCAACAATTAAGAACTTTTTGCAGGAGAGATCTAAATAACTTCAGGGCCCACCCCTAAATTGAAGCAAACAAAGAGCAGGAACAAGATTTATCTCTTTCTTGCCTTGCTGACCCAAGCTCTTTCCCATGAAAAATCTGAAGCAGAATTTTCATCAAATTAGGACCCAGTTTAGCCTAATCAACATTAATCAAACAGCAGCCAGCAAAGCTAAAATGAGGTCCTGTCGCCAGACAGGAGGCAATTATTAGCAAACCCTGAGTGTTTTGATTACATTTACTGTTCGATATGAAATGATAATGAACACAAAAAGAATTTTGAAAAGCTTCAGAAGCGCATGGTTAATGTTGCCACTGAACTCTAAATGAGAAGTCTGAAATAAATAGATATGTGGATGCTTTTCCTCTCAGTTGCCTGTCTAATGCCATAGTCTTGACCCAAGGAAAAGTAAATATCTCAGAACGAGACCCTCTGCCAAGGGCCCATGGCTGGCTTGGTGGCCAGGACCAAGCTTTGCCCAAAGAAAGACAGCTGGATTCAGTTAATCAAATGACAGCAGAACAAAAATTTAAAATCCTGGAATAAGATCATAAGAACCCTGCTGATCCAAAGGAATACAGTAGTGGATTTAGTGGACGTGCCAATTCCTTCTAGGTAAGATCACTTCTTTTACTCCATACAACTCCAGTCATTCAAGCAAGGTTAGGAACATTGTCTTCAGACTGCACCATGGTTGGTTAGCTCTTTGGCATAATCCTTGGGTGATTCAATGCCTGTTTCTTGAGCCACAAAAGGAAAAAGAGCACTCTAAGCAATGGCTAGTGTCTCTTGAAGATTAAGGCTAAGAGGGTTGTGTTTAAGGCCATCTCCCTTTCCCCACCTTCCAGGTGTGTTGGGATGGTGCTTCCTAACACACCTGGCTGATCCCAAGTGGAAGGAGACTATTTAAGGCATGGTAGAATTCATTTTTGCAATTCTGTGTTCATGAAATGGAAGAGAGATCTGGTGCTCTTGGAGAGCAAATCATGTTCTGCAGGTAATTTAATAAAAGGAAGGGTTTGGGGTAGATGGGCTCATACTGTTCTCTGTAGCCATCTCTCTGTTCCTGGTCATCATCAATCTGAACCTTTGTTGCTAGCTATATCTTCATGAGGACACCTTGCTATAGACAATAAATATTTCTTGCTAGCTGTTATGAGTGTTTCCAAATCCTGCCTTTGATAACTGCCCTCCATCCTTAGCTATCAAAGGGGGTTGGAAAGTAAAGTTCTGGTTTTTATAGAACCTCAAAGGAAACTTCTCATGGGATAGAGTCACAGGTCTTCCTCTGAACCTATCATGATGCCAACAAACATGATCTTGAGAACTTATTGATAATGGTCAGATGGGTTTATGCCTGATTGTTGCCACCACACATAAAGCAGGGCTAACTTCAAATTGTGTTTTGAAATCAATACTGGAATATATCTAGATGTAGAGCCATTTTTATACAGCAGATGGTAGTACAAGGGGAGGAGGACTTGATAAGTAGCACCTACCAGCTATGCTTTAATGGGTGGCATATTATCATTTGCAAATCTATGTATAGTACAGTTATGTCTATGTGCACACATGTGCTTTAGATCATCTGGCAAAACGGAATTATTGCAAAGTTGGAAGAAAAGTCTTGGTAAGAACACCTTTGGAATGTAGAGATGATTGCATCAATCGTAAACAGTCCTTTGGAGGAATGGAGTTTGCTTTACTGTGCTACAGTTGGCTGCATTTATATTAACAGTATTTTTTTTTTAAAAAAAGGAACACGATCACAGGGAAAGTACCCCACGCATTGAAATATAATCTTGGAACAAGCCAAGTTCAACAGCAACAAGGTTTCTAGGAAAGACACATCTCCCAACCTTCTGGCTGGCTTCCCCCAACCTTAACTTGAAAAGCAGAGATGAGTCTTATCAAATCCTTCCACATCTGTTGAGAAAGCAACCTCCAGAGCTGGAATTCTGAAAGTTACATCTAGAGAACATCCACTTCAGGAGGGCTGCATTATCAACCTTGGACACCAGTCTGTCCATCCATCCATCCATCCATCCATCCATCCCAAGCAAACATGGGGCCCAGTTTTGAAAGGAGTTATCTCCCCACTCATGAAAGGGGAGTTTTATATATCCACAGTTCTCTTCTGCTGAGTTAAGCTGTAAGTAGTCACAAGTCCTTCGAGAAAGCTAGCTCTTTTAGGTTGTGATCCACGTTGCCCCACGGTTCCACTTGGATGCAGGAGATCCTTCTGCTTGGTGGGATTTCTGGAGGGATAAATGGTCCAAACTGCTAGATAAGACAATGGGAAATCTGTTGGAAGATGCAAGAGTTTTTGCTGGTTGGGAGAGAAGATTTAAGTACATCCTTCAGACCCTAGGCTACACTGACAATGAGGAAAATTGTGAACTGCTGTTGAGCTAAAACACCATCTTTTTAACACTTTCTAGATGCAAGTTTTGCTTCCACTGTCCTCCAAAAGATAGTATTTCCTGATCACCATTGATTGCTTCCATCTGATTATGTACTGACCGTTTCACCGTAATGCAGAATTTCGTAGACTCTTCGGCTTTTAAGCCAAAAAGGGCTGGAAATCAGCACAAATACCTTGACGAAGTCTGGATGACTCTGAAACACAGTTTCCAGAGAAGTTTTATGTTTGTTTTTTTTAAAAGAGAAGGATATGGAACATTATTCAAAATGATGCCCACTTCATGCGTGAGGCCTACAGAGAAGCAGATACCAGGGTTCAGCTCAGAACTTCATCTCTGGAAGCTGCCACAAGCTGTAATCCCCACAGAGCACCATTCCACCCCTTTGGTGCTTAAATTAAATGTTCCCCAGTGTAAATATATTTTCCTAGATTTAGAATAAAAACACAATTAAGGCACCTACTTCAGTTTTTTTTTAAAAAAATCTTCCACCTACCCCCTGTGATTCTTTTACAAGTATAAACTTTTTATACAGATTTTCTTCTTCTTCTTCTTGCAACAGGAAGTTGGTGGTGGCAGAATCGTTTCAGCATGAAACGATTAAAAAAAAACAGAGGGGGAAAAATGAGGACTGGTTGATTGAAATTGTGGAGGAGATGGTCCAATCTCTTCAAGGGTTTACCCCAGCTGTGAAATCAAATCATTTGAGTGCAAAGGTTGGCCTGACTTTCTTGCTGTGTTGCAGGAAAAGACCGAGGTTCTGAGTGCAAATGTCTTTATCAAACAAGGCTGCTGCTGGAGGTGTCTTCATGGTACATAAATAGATACATCCCTGAGTAAGAGGAGAGTTTGATGGAAGAAAATTAGAATCAACCTGGCTGAAGAGACATTCCTGGGTTTGCATTTTTGCATTTTTGTTGCCCTACAAAATTCCCTTTGCACCTGAGCAAAAAAACCCCAAAAACTATACAAAAGAGCATCTTCTTAAGGCTTAAAAACACACACAGAAAGACAGAGCAAAAAGAAATGTCCAGAAAGAGGTTCCTGGAAGGACCATGAAGAAAAACGTGTAAAACTCAAGTCCTACTCTGCCAAATAAAAAATCTGCAGCAACGTTGCAGGAGAAAAATCCCCTCCACTCTCTCTTATTCCCTTCAAAACAGGGCCAACGTTTTCTCTTGCTTTGCTTAAAGACGGGGTGCCAAGCGAAGCATGACAGAGGAGGCCAAGGGCCGGGTGCAAAGGCGGAGAGCAGAGTGCAGGCGTGGGGAGGTTTTAGGGGGAGCTGCCGGGACTGTCCCTGGGGCTGGACCCATCAGACCGGCTATAGTCACTCAGAGACCCAGTCCTGGAGCTGCAGCCACTTCGTCTCTTGAGCATGCTGGGATGGAAGTTGGCGTGACGGCGGGCATGCTTGGTAAGGTGGTCGCTCCGCATGAAGCGCTTTTCGCAGAGCGGGCAGGAGAACTTCTTCTCGCCCGTGTGGGTGCGGAAATGCCGGGCTAGCTCATCCGAACGGGCAAACTTCTTGTTGCAGTCTTCCCAACGGCATTCAAAGGGCCTCTCGCCTGCAGGGACACACAGAAAAGAGAAAGAGGTCACCTCCTTGGTTCAATTCCGTCTTTTATTACGGTCACCCACCAGAATTCAAACATTAAATAAATAAAATAAAGCAGAAGAGAACAAGAGCTAATAGTGTATTATAGTTGGGTGTGTGTGATCATGGATAGATGGCCAAAGTCTGCCTAATTTGATAGACATTGTCCAAGATGCTATAAAACACTTCTATGGCTTTCCCGCATCTTGGTTAGTGAGCTTATCTTCCTGGGCAGCCCGAATGCCTGTTTCTAGGGAGGGCAGTTTAAAATTGTTATTTTTCCCTTCCTGTGGATGAAGGGATAATAAACACGCTGCAAAGTTGCTTGAGGTTTGGTGGGCGAACGAAGAAGGGGCGGCGATGAAATTGTCCATCTCTTTTGTCCCTTGATTTATATCTGACATGCTCTTTTTAATATAGCAAACCCATAAATTCAGAGAACAAACAACGGGGGGGAGGGGGATGTCACCACACCTTCATAAATGCAGAAGAGAGGATTATTGGTCAAGTTACTGGCAGTTTCTACAGCAAGGAAGATGAGCAAACAGACATAAATTGCAGAAGGTTGACAAAACAGTTTGTCTGTTCCAGCTCAGCTAAAGGACTCCACACACACACCCCCCCCAGTTCCCACCTATTAAGGAACAAAATTGCATTTCCTTTGGATTCTCAGATCAACTTTGTCTACCCAAAGGACAGAAACAATTGCTACAAGCTTGAGGATCAAACAGTCCTCCCCCTATTCCTTGTGGGGTAAGATCCTATTGCTCTATTTTCCTGTCATGTCGGAGGTGGGTCTATTATGTTACCTTAGCCCTGTGTTTCTCAATTTTGGCATGTCAGCCCTGCCCCGACTTGGCCCTTTAGGCAAGAAAGACCCTCAACTCCATTTGTAGTAAAAGGTATAGTTTACTAAAAGCCTAGTGGATTACAGTATAGCAATGGCAGAACTAAAGTTCGTGCACCAAACTTTCCTGGTTAACTTTCCCTGTCCAGTTCATTCCTCTTGCTAGTCCCTTATTGTCTAATTATATTTGAATCAATTGTTTTAAGAACTGTCTCTTCAACGGTGAGCTGTTATGTTCCATTACCAGCGCTTTGACCTTGAGATGGTGTCTCTGGAAGGTACGATGAATAGTTAGCCTTCCGCCCCCTCCTAACCGGCTCCCTCCTTCCGTGGCAGACTGGCAGATGGCAAATGCGAAGCTCAAGTGAATGATGGCAGTCCTGACTTTAAGATGTATGAACTTCAACTCCCAGAATTCCCCAGCTAGCAATGCGAGGGAGTTGAAGTCCACACATCTTAAAATGGTCAAGTGTGTGAAACGTTGCTCTAAGACAGTGTTTCTCAACCTTGGTAGCTTGAAGATGGGTGGACTTCAACTCCCAGAATCTTAGCTGAGGTATTCTGGGAGTTGAAGTCTGCATATCTTGGTAATTTAAGATTGAGAAACACTCCCTTAGAGACCAATGGAAATGCTTCCCAGTGTTTATCTATTTATTCAATTTATATGGCAACAAACAGACTATGGGTGGCAAACCGTCATAACCTAACTGAATACCAATATTTCCATCAGTTGACAGTGCTGCCCTGTCCTCCAGAATTCTTCTTGAGGCTGGAAGTTAAGCAGAAACAACAAGGAAGGAAGGCAAGAAGAGAAATGACAACATCTCCAGAGCATATTGATCAAGGTTTATTAATCAATCCTATGAGAAATATTTCTAGCATTGAGTTTTCTAATAGATAGATCTAACTATCCAGGAGGTCCATTTCTTCCTTCCCAAAATGAGGGTGAGATATCCTTCATTAGATGAAGATAACCAATGATTTGGTTATTAATCAATAAAGATTCTATTCTATTCCATTCCATTCCATTCCATTCCATTCCATTCCATTCCATTCCATTCCATTCCATTCCATTCCATTCCATTCCATTCCACTCCACTCTACTCTACTCTACTCTACTCTACTCTACTCTCTACACTCTACACTCTACACTCTACACTCTACACTACCCTATTCTCCAAAAGGTTTCAGAGTTTATTTCATGTGGTTACATGATTCTGTGACCTTCAGTTGAGGAGGCGACAGAGAGAATAAAACCTATTTATGTTCTCCCATGACCCCCAGCAGGATGTTTGATGGCCTCCAACTGCCTGTTCTCTTGGGTATCACATGCAGAAGGCCTGTCGTGATGGATAGATTTGAACTTTTCCACTGGCTCAGGCTTCCAAAGGCAGCCTCTGAAGCGGCTCCTTTCTCTCCCCTATCTGTACTCAGAGCTCAGAGGACCCTTCTATACAGCATCTCCTGAGCTCTCCTATTGTCCCTTTCTCTGCAACCAGGATGGAGGGGTGGGGAGGATGTGGTTATACAGTATCAAGTGCCCTATTACTGGCAGGAAAGAAAGCAACTGAGAAAAAGAGAGCAGTAGAACTCATTGCCTCATATTTGTTAAGGAACAAGCAGTGTGGCAAAATGTCTTGCATCAGACTCAATTCTTCAGAAGCCACCTGTGCAAAACAGTTGCTGGGCCCCTGGAAATATCTGTTGGCTATTAGGACATGGGCTACTGCTCTTCAAACTCGGGATCATCCTGTTGGTACAACCAACACCCACAAAAAGAAAAAAAAGAGCAGAATAACAAAAACAGAGTTGGAAGGAACCTTGGAGGTCTTCTAATCATTCCTTACACAGGAAGGAAACCTTATATCATTCTAGACAAATGGTTGCCCAGTCCCTTCTCAAAAGCCTCCAGTGATGGAGCACCCACAACTTCTGGAGGCAAACCGTTCTACTGGATGATTGTTCTCACTGTCAGGAAATTCCTCCTTATTTCTAGGTTGCTCCTCTCCTTGATTCGATTCTCCATCCATTGTTTCTTGTCCTGCCTTCAGGTGCTTTGGAGAATAGATTGACTCCCTCTTCTTTGGGGCAGCCCCTCAGATATTGGAACACTGCTATGATGTCACCCCAAGTCCTTCTTTTCATTAAACTAGATATACCCAGTTCCCGCAACCATTCTTCAAAACATTGAATGGAATATCCATGTCTGTCTTGAAAACGGGTGCTTTCTTGGTTCCATAGCAGCTGATATTGGACCATGCCTCACCATCAAGAATAAGACTTTGGCCAAAAGCATCTATCATCGAGATACAGGTAGTCCTTCACTTATGACCGTATTTGGAACTGGGAATTTCGGTTGTTAAATGAAGCAGTTGTTAAGCGAGTCATCACGTGACCAGACTCAAACTTACAACCATTCCTACTGTGGTTGTTAAGCAAATCACATGGTTGTTAAGCGAATCATACAGTCATGAAGCGCATCTGGCTTCCCTAACTGTCTTTGCTTGTTGGGAACTGGTTGGAAAGGTCGCAAATCGTGAACAGAGGACACTGCAACCGGTCATAAACTAAGCGCCCAAATTACAGTCATGTGACCTCAGTGGTGATGCGACAGTCGTAACTTCGAGGAGAAGTCATACATCCTTTTTTTTCCTGAAGCCATCATCCCTTTGAATCAACATTTAATGAATGGTCGTATGATGAGGATGACCTGAACACTCCCAATCTAGGGAGGGATGGAAGGGCTGTTTCTCCAGGGGGTGTAATAGTGCAGGAGTCCCCAACCTTTCCAGATTGGCAGCCTGGCACGGGGGTGGGGGTGGAAGAGAGGGATGGTTCCGTGCAAGGTGCACACCTGTGCACAGCTCCATTGTGCAAGTGGAGCTTCACACGTGAGCACAAGCACCCACCGCTCGTGCGAGTGGAGCTTCATAGGCAGGTTTGCCCATCGCTTGTGCAGCCCAGTTCCAAACGGGCGAAATAGAGTATGAACTCCATGAGTTTGTAAATTAGGCTTGTTCCGGGCATAGAACCAACCCCCCTCCCCCCCCAGCCAGAATATTCGTTTCTGCGGCAGGAAAAAGTGCTGGGAACCACTCCGGTGATAGGCCAATCATGCACGATTTTTGGGGGGGCGGGGGTGGAATTGCACTGGCTAAGCAAACCAAGGAGTATTTTTAAACAAAGCGTCCTTAAATAAGGCTTGCCATCTTTGGGCAAATATCTTTCCACTTCCCCTGTTTTTTGTACAGGCACTTCAAACTGACCAACAGGCTGAACCTCAAAACCGCCCTCTGGGCAAATGAGATATTTGGGGTTTGCATAAAAGGTGCTTTCTTTCCAGGGTTGCATCAAAGGAGAAAAGAGAGAGAGAGAGAGAGAAAAAGCCGATCTTAACCATTGGCCTCTTTCTTTGAACTGAACGCAGGGCTATTTTAAGCCCAGCCATTTATTTATTCCCCTTGGAAGGTTTTCATTTATCTTTGGGGTTTCCTGGTTGTAAAAGCCCAAAGACTTTCAGCATATACAAACTCCAGGCTGTGTGTCATCAGGGTTTGATTTCGGTCTGAACTTCGGAGTCAGCAAGGCTATTTATTCCTTCCTAGATCTGTGCCACCCTGGAGCTGGAAAGACCTCTTGGAAAAGAGGGCTCGGTTTTTCCATGAATAATTTGAAAACGAAACCTCACCCTTCCTTCCCTCATGTCCTCTCCTTGCTTTGGCACCTTCTGCCTCCACCGTTCTTGAACGGGTCTCATCCTGACATCACTGAGCTTCTCAAAGAATATGGCTTGGTGACTCCAGGAGCAGTTGACTGCTCAGGAGTCACCAATGACTCAGGACAGTTAATTTCAGCGGTATAGAAGGATGGACTTTTATTAAGGCTACATATTATGACCTGTCACCCCTCCCTTCCCTCCCTCCCTCCCTCTTTCCTGCCCTCCCTCCCTCCCTCCCTCCTTCCTTCCTTCCTTCCTTCCTTCCTCCTTCCTTCCTTCTTTCTTTCCCTTCCTTCCTTCCATCCTTCTTTCTTCCTTCCTTCTTTCCTCCCTCCCTCCCTCCCTCCCGCCCACTTTCCTTCTTTCCTTCTTTCCTTCTTTCTTTCTTCTCTCTCTCCCTCTCACTATAGGCTTCCCTTAAGCTCTCCCCCAAGGAGCTGTAGAGACCCCTGTCATAAGACTCATGAAGGGTGCCTGGCATCTTTGAAGCCGCAGTTCCTTATTCAAGTTTCAACACATCTCCCAACGGTGGGGTGGAGGAAAAGGTTGGCATTGCTCACACGTTTTTTTCAGTGGCTCTGTGTGACACTTTCCACAAGGCTGCTAATGAGAACCAGAAAGGATATTTCTGTGTTTTGTGGCAATCAGTTCATTGGCTTTGAACATAATAAGAGGGGTAATGGAAAAGTTGTGTAGACAAACAATAAAACCAAAGCAAACTCTTCCTTCTTTATTTTTATGCACACAAGCCAGGAAAGCAAGAAACTCTGCCAAAGAGGTGAAACTTGAGCATGTCTCCAGGTAATCCTCGACTTATGACCACAATGGAACCCCAGATTTTTGTTGCTAAGCAAGACATTTGTTCAGTGAATTTTGCTCCATTTTACTGCCTTCCTTGCCACGGTTGTTAAGTAAATCAGCTGTTAAAGTGAATCAGTTGTTAAATGAGTCACACGGTTGTTAAGTGAATCTGGCCTCCCCATTGACTTTGCTTGTCAGAAGGTCACAAAAAGGGATCAAGTGACCCCCGGATTCTGCAACCTTCATAAATATGACGGTTTGTCTGGATTTTAATCAAGTCACCGTGGAGGTCCTGCAACAATCGTGTGAAAAATGACCCTAAGTCACTTTTTAAAGTGCCGTTGTAACTTTGAATGGTCGCTAAATGAACTGTTGTAACTTGAGGACTAACTGCATAAGGAACCTGCTGGCAAAGTCACTGGAGAGCACGCATTTTCCTTCCAATTTGCTGTTCAAATGGACTGTTGATCCGGGAAGCGGCATAAATGAGCCTCCATCGTGGAGGTCCATCCTCTGAGAACTGAGCAGCCACACAGGTCTCTCTATAAACCAGAGGTCTTCAAACTTGGCAGCTTTAAGACTTGTGGACTTCAATTCCCAGAATTCTCCAGCCAACTATGCACAGAGAATTCTGGGAGTTGAAGTCCACAAGTCTTAAATTTGCCAAGTTTGAAGACCTCTGCTATAAACTGATCTGGATAAGGGGTGGGGTGGGGGGGAACCGTGGGACCTTTTAAGAGGGCATACATCAGGCTACAAAGAGTGTGTACTCAAGGATTAATTGCAGATTTAATCCGGGCCATTTCTGAATGCGGGCCACACCTGTGCCTGACTCATCGTAAGTACACGTGGGTGGATTACAAAGTCTCCTCGGAAGAACAGCTGTCAGGGCCGAGGACGGGGCTTGCCAACAAATGTTTGCATGCAAACAAAATCATCCAGCGAACAATTGGGAGACCCTGAGAAAGCCGCCTGGGTGCCCAGGCTGTGCGTGGCATCTGTTCTTCTGGGTTAAGAGCGTCTGAACGTTTGCAGTCCTGTGCAACTAATCAAGGAGAGAAGCCATTAGGAGGAATTTCCTGAAAGGGAGAACAATTAACTGGTGGAACAGTTTTCCTCCAGAAGTTGTGGATGCTCCATCACTGGAGGTTTTCAAGAAGAGATTGGACAGCCACTTGTCTGGAATGGTCTAGGGTCTCCTGCTTGAGCAGGGGGTTAGAAGATCTCCAAGGTCTATCTTCTAGATCCTTGGCCCACAGAATTTGGAGGATGCCCGTCCTGTCTGACCAGATTTGAGAGGTACAGATGACTGAGGATAGATAGTCCTTCAAATAACCTGGTCCCAACCTATGGAAGGCTTTAAAGGTGACAACCAGCATCTGGAATGGCAGAAGCAGCCTGGCAACCAATGCAACTCATACAGTAGAGTTGTACTGTTATATACCCCAGGAATCACAGATTTGCTCATCCTGATTAAAATGGACCAATAATAACCTCCTAGCCTTGAAAAAGTTTAAAACTTTGCTTAAATTCCCCAGACTGAGCCACCAGTGAATTGAGAAGAAACTCATGACCATCATCTCTGAAAATACTAGAAGGCAAACCTGAGGAAAATACAGTAAACCAAGCCAGAGGCTATGTCTTGTTTTGTAAACCATCTCAGATGACTCAGTCAACCAAGATAAACGACTGGTGAAGAGAACTGCTAGGCAATTTGGTCTTGAGTAATATTCATTTTAGGTCAGAGGTAGAATTGAAAACATCAGGAGTTGTACAAAGAAATATGTCCTTGGTCTTTTCCAACATGAAGAATCTCAAGAGGTGCTGAGCTCAATTCCCAGAATTCTCAGCAATAACCTGTTGACTTCTGGGAATTGAAGTCCCCAATCTTGAGGGGCTGACAATTCAATTTCTTCGGCATTTAACGCAGCAGCTCCTAGCAGTTTTCCAATGCAAATTCCACATGCTGATTTAACTTTTTAAAATCATACCTGGTCAGGAAACTAGATATCTCAGAAAGCGTTTTCCTCTCTATGAATCATGAAGCACAGTTTAAAAAATAGCTGAAGCTTCAGTTGGATTATTAGGGCTGGCTTTTTTGATTCTACCCTAAGGATGCCCCCCTGATCTTGGTAGAGAACTAGTGCGTTTTGCAAAGTAATTCATTTGTATTTCAATCTGTAGGTCTTTGTGAGTTGTGGCCCATTCTTAAATTGAGAGTCGATTAATCCCATGCCTTAATTAAAATAAGTGTGGCCCTAGGGTGCCTTTTTCTGATGTTGAAAAAAAAAGCAGAAGACAACGAAATTCAGCAGACAAATGATCTCATTTATTCTTTGAAGGAAAAGTCATTGTCCACCATTTATTTTTATTTCCCCAGGGAAAGTAACAAACCAGAAATGCATTGCTTATAAAGAAGAATCCGCCATGCTATTAACTAATTGAAAGAGGTACTGCCCCAATTATGCAACTAAAGATCTGCTTGCTTAATCTACCAGTTAAGTTTTGCAGCCCCTTTTAAGTGAGCCGTATCTAAAGATGACCACAGCATTGATCATCTGAGAGTCATAACCGTCTTACCACTGCTCCCTCTGTACTTTGAGACCCATTTCAAATACAAAGAACACCCTGCTTCATTGCTTTTAGTCTCTGAAATAAAAGCAGTCCTCACTTAGACACCTGCTTGATCTTCTGACTTAGATGGGTTGAAAATTGGGAATTTGTTTTCCTTTGTTGTAGAGCACAACACAAAGGTGTGGAATAGCTTTAGTGAGAGAAGGTTTCTGAGGGTTGCTTCATTGACAGTAGCCCTCTGAAATGGATTGAGCCTTCTTCTCATTGGTCTTGTTTTCTGGTGGCTTCACGAATAGAAGTCTTGGTCCCGATAAGGAAGTGGTTTCCCACTGTCTTCTTTTGCTGTGTGGTTGTTTGTCTGAGTTTAGCTTTCAGATCTGAGAGTTCCAGATGGTTCTCTAGACAAACAATGACTATCCACACTTGGTTGACTTCTTCAGGACCAGCCAAAGACTGATCATAATTTTGTTGAGTTACAAAAGCATTGACTGATCTCTTCTATGTCCTTCTAGCTGCTTCATAACCCCGATGTGGAAAACACACAGCCAGTTTCTCCTACATAACTTTGCATTTGTGACTCTAGAAAGTTGCAGACGACTTCTTTTTGAGAGACAGACTACGATGATTGTGTGCATTGTCATCACCCTTTGAATGTTTTGCCTCTCTCTGGCACTCAAGCAGGAAATGTAAGACAACCATCATCCTCCAGCAATAGGAAAACATGCTTTCTGCTCAAGTCAAGTGTGCAAATTCAGATAAGGTTGAAAGAGGCATCGAGGCAATTGAGGCTGGTGGTTTTAAACTATGTTCTGAAGAAAGAGATTAAAAAACAAAAAAAAGTCTCATTGCCCTGCTAACTGTGTACTTCTGGTAGGTTAAGTAGGACCCACAAAATGCCTGGAGCTCCAAGATGCAAAATCTGTTTGCTCTTGCAGAAATCCCTTTCACTTCAAAGTAGGTTGTGCAAGAGGTTTTACTTGTGCCTTGTGCTCCACAATGTTTTCTCCAGAATGATTTGAAATATTTTTCCCTTTTAGTGTTGAAATATCTTAGAAGACGTCTCCCAAGTTCAGCCAACTGCTAACGTGTCCAATTTCTCCCCTAAGCACCAGTGAATCTCCTGGACATGAACTGCTGAAACGACAAGCTCTGCAAAACACAGGCTCGATTTGTCTGGCCGCTCAGCCTGCACTTAAATAACCCTCACTGTCTGGCTGTTGTCTCACCAGCATACAGTAAGATCATGATCTCACTCAACCACGTGAGCTGCTCTCCAGCGAAAGCCAAAAGGGACGACCAGTAAACAACCAAAGGAGAACCATCCAGGGAGCCTTTAAGAAGGACGTCTGAAGCGCATGCCCTCAATTTGGGCTGTGGCTATGCCTTCCTGCTTTGGCTCCCTCAGCAACATTTCAGATCCAAACAGTTAATCCAGGATTATTTGGAGGGAAACTGGGGAGGGAAACGCAGAGGCCCACTTGAAGTTATAAAACAGAAAAAGGAATCACATGGCCGCCTCAGACGCATTCTAGGGTTCCAGGTTTGGACATGCCCCAGCCGCGCACAGCCAGACAAAACAGGAGTTCAACACATGTGCGCTGAGATGTAAAAAAAAAGTTGCTTTTTTAGAACCGATCTAAATGAAATGCTTTGTGTTCAACTTTTGTCAAGAGAGCAGTTTTGCTCCGTCTCTCCCCATCCTAAAATGTAGGATATGCAGGACTCAATAAAGGAGAATATTTGTAGCTCTGGGTTGAAATGAGGCACCTTTAGTGCTTTCTGAGCTTGGTTGTTTTCTTGCAGATGTTTCATGGCCCAAACTAGGTAATAACTCTAACTCTAACCCTGATGATGTTAGTTTGGGTAACAAAATGTCTGCAAGACAAGCTCAGAGAGTACCAAGGATTCCTCATGCAGGACTCATTTCACTTGCTTTAGATGGTAGATGAGACCCTGCTCTGGGTCTCTTCATTTGTGTCCCGAAGAGACAAAATGGGACAATTATGAAGATTAGGAGAATAATCTAACTTTGGGATTCCCTACTGAGTAACATGTGTTGCTCCATGATGAAATTTCTGCTGAAATTTCTACCCAACATTTCTTTCTTTCTAGGAAGAGATCCTCTTCACTTGAACTTTCTGACTGGTTACAGATGGTTGGTTTGTTCGATTTGGAAACTGGGAGAAACTGATGGTGTGTTTTTCATATCAGGGTTATGAAGCAGCTAGAATACCTGAGGAAATTCTCTGAAGGACATAGAAGAGACCAGACAATCCTTTTGGAACGCAACAAAATTATGAACAATCTTTGGCTGGTCTTGAAGAAGTTAACCAAGCTTGGATGTAGTCAGACCTGACACATCTCCTCACCATGAAGAAGTCCAGTATTTCCAACCAAAAAGTGTTCCCCATATAAGCCTAATTCTACATGTCAAATTGTGACCTGAATGATTCCCCTTCTGCTTCTTTGAAGACTTCCCTCCAAGCTGGTCTCCCAACCCCATCATCTTCGAGACATTTCCCTGGAAACTCTACCGAGAAGAAGCCAAGAGAAAGCTGCTCTATTTCTTTCAATGTTGAGCCTGCCCAAACAATTCAAATTCATCATTGTTTCCCTATCCACCCTTCCTTGATGACCAAGGGAGAGTGTCCAAGGGGGTCATTAACCCTGTTAGTTTCCTCCTGCCACCTTCAAGACCACCTCTTTCCAAAATCCAAACACCCCAACTTCTGAAGGACCCCAAAGAAGATCATGTCCTCTGTTGCTTCCACTGGATAACAGAAGAGTTAAAATCCCGCCTATTAGGAGCACACCAGAAGGTGAGGCGAGAGATTATTTTGGGAAACATATTTGATCGTGTGGACACTCCAGAGACTGCGAAGCAGGATTAGAGCAGCAGCAGCTGAAGAGAATTTTTTACAGGCTGGCTCAAAAGGGAGCAATTAAATACGCAATTCCCTTCCCTGATTCAAAAGCAATTTGACCCAGCAATAGAGGCCTTGAATTAACTGGCTTTCAACTCAGGTGGATCTGATATTGACACGGTGCATGCGGGATAAGTTCCTAGTCAGAGGGAATTAAAAACTGCCTGCTGATATTCCCGCAATTGCTCTTGGCTGCCATAAACTCATTTGGAAAACATTCTTCCTTCCCCTAATGTAGGATTTGGAGTAAAGTTGCTAAGATTCACAAGTACCTTCCAAATCCAGAGAGCTGGGCAAATCTGCTTTAATCTGCTTGCTGGGTAAATACGTATTGTTTGTTTGTTTGTTTTTAAAAGAGATTCCATATATCAGCGTCCGTTGTGCCTTCTCCGTTTTCTCTTCGAAAGAGCAGGACAAAACCTTCTGTCTCCAACGTGAGCTTGATATGTTAACAAGGCTAATTAGTCCCTTGGCACTCCTTTGCCATTATCTCTAGCAAATGTTGCCAGGGAACTCATACCGGGGGCTGTTGGCCTCCTCATTACAGTAAAGAAAGTGGAATTGAGGGGGTTGGATAAAGAGAGGGCTGAGGACAGAAAACGTTCTTAATGCTTAGTTCTTTTGTCTCCGGCCAATTCATTACAATGAGAATTATAGCTCAAAGCAATTAAGACGCCAAGACCACACCAGACCTGCACCCTGGGTGTCCAGATTCCAACGGAAGGAGTTGTTTATAAGTGCATACCTCAAAATATAAAGTGTGAATTTAACCCACAGGTTTTGAAAACAGAGTTGGTGAAGGGGCGCAGATTAACGGCGAGTGCCAGCTTTGAATGTTTCTGGCAGCCAACACCCAGCCTCCTTGATGGGCTGCACAGTTAGAGACGTCCTGTTGACCTGCCTGGTTTGGAGTTGTGGAAATTGAAAGTGCTTGGTACGTTTCTTGGATTAGAGCAGGGGTGAAACTCAAGATCCGGGGGCCAGATTCAGCCTGCGGGGTGCTTGGAGACCCCTGCCCTACAGAGTAAGACAGATACGAGGGGAAAGCTACCATGCTACTTTTGTTAATGTTGATTCTGTTCTTCCTCTTTGCATGTAGCAGTAACCAACTTCTAGTGTGCTTGAGATGGCCAAATGTTTGTCAAACATGGATTGGGGCAGTGAAAATCAAATATTTCTTTTATCTTCTCCCAGCTGTTCAAGGAAAACACACTTGCTTGAGGAACGGCAGCTTTCTGTGCCAAAAAAAGCTTTCTTTTTTTTTGCTGAGTGTTGACATTTCTGAATCTAATGAGCTAGCCCTTGCCTCCTCACTATTCATTTATAAGCAAGAAAGGTGTGGAAACCCAATGAAGAAGAAAACATTAATGATCCATAGTGAAGATCTCCTTTCTGTGTTCCTCAGATCCCAGCCAGAGGTGGGTTTCAGCAGGTTCTGACCAGTTCTGGAGAATCGGTAGCAGAAATTTTGAGTAGTTTGGAGAACTGGTAAATACTACCTCTGACTGGCCCCACCCCCATCTATTCTCTGCCTCCCGAGTCCCAGCTGATCGGGAGGAAATGGGGATTTTGCAGTATCCTTCGCCTGCCACGCCCACCAAGCCATGCCCACAGAACCAGTAGTAAAAAAATTTGAAACCCACTACTGATCCCAGCCTGGGGAAGGCAAGTATTCACTCAGTCCAGGGTCCAATCTGGACTCCTTGCTGCTATGCAACAAAGTCCCAAAACTGGGGGGGGGGGTCCTTGGTACTCTCTGAGCTTTGTTCTTTCCTTACAGAAGTTTTCTTACCGTATTCTGGTAACATCATATAACCTAGATGGGTAATGAAACATCTGCAAGCACCAAGGACCCCACGCAGTTCAACCCTGAGCTGCAAGCATTCTCTTGAATTGGTGCCATGTATGGACTTCAAACACTTCAGACAGCATGCAAATGGGAGCTACCACTGATGGTGTTACCTAGATGAGGAATGAAACGTTTGCAAGCCAACAACCAAGCTCAGAGCTACTGTGGGAAGCAAGCCACATTCACTTGCACTGCTGATGTTACTTGTTTGAGTCATGAAATGTCTTCAAGAAAACAGCCAAACTCAGAGAGCACCAAGGATCCTACAATCCTCTCCTCCTCCTCCCTTACCAACCCCACTGTCTTGTAGCACTGAAGGTGTTCCCTTGTTAGGTAATGAAACATCTGCAAGAAAACCACCAAGATCAGAGACCACCAAAGACCCCATAGTCCCCCTCCTCCTCTTTCTCTCCTCCCAAACCCCATTCCTTCTAGCACTGATGATGTTCCCTAGTTGGGTCATGAAATGTCTTCAAGAAAACCACCAAGCTTGGAGAGCAACAAGGACCCCCACAATTCTGAACTACAGGTATTCTCCTCTATTGAATTCTCAAAACACCTTTTGCTCCTGCCTCAATTCCAACTGGCTGCAACCCACGGGAATTGCAGCCAGTGGGTTGCAGCCGATGGAATTCCTGCTTTTTTCCTCACTCCCACTCACTGCTCAGTTTCTCCAAATCCCACTGAACGGCTTCCAGGAAGCCCTTTGTAGCCAATGTAGCTAGAGGAGAAAATGAAATATTATTGCTTGTGGGCGGACCAAAAGGCCACTGATAAGATGTCCTTAATTCCTGCCTCCTCTGGTGGCTTATAATGTTCCAGGATGGAATCGTATTTCAGTTCTCTTGTATGTCCACCTGCAAAAAAACGTTGAAGAGGGAGGAACAAGCAATTCTTTTCAGGGAGAATTTGATTGCTCCCTTAGACCAGTTTTATCCTTCCTTCCTTCCTTCCTTCCTTCCTTCCTTCCTTCCTTCCTTCCTTCCTTCCTTCCTTCCTTCCTTCGATTATTGCTGTCTACCTCTCAGAGCATACCCAATGATAAAAATCACCCCAAAAGAAGAAATACCAGGCCTGTACAAGTATATGTTTTGGTCTGGATCAACACAGAAAATGTTGGAAGGTCTTAGATCAGGGGTGTTCAACCTTAGCAACTTGAAGACTTCTGAACTTCAACTCCCAGAGTTCTGCAGCATGAATTCTGGGAGTTGGAGTCCATAAGTCTTCACTTTATCAAGCTTGGACACCCACTGACTTAAATATTCCATGGACTATGGAATATGTCAAGGCCATCTTCTCAACAGAATGCTGGGACAGGATAGACACCAAAATCTGCTAAAAATAACAACGGCAATTGTACGCCCAGTAAGTCTGCTTTGAACGTGCATACATGATTGAGAATAAACACAGCCAAGGGGGGAAAATTAGCTATCGAAAGCCCGCTTTGAAGGTTTTTATCAAGGACCCCAGATCTACATTGTGACATATCATTCTCTCTGTAAAACGAGAACCATGTTTTTTTCTTGCAAATGAAAGCTGAACTTGTGCATGCTTTATGATTTCAAGTTTTTTTTTTTTAAATTCTGTTTGCTTTCTGTGCCCCTTGATACTTTCAGGAAGGTTTCGATTTCATTTCTTCTTATGATCTATTTTTTCTGCTTTTCATATGTGATGTGGTTTAGGTTTCTTTGTTCTTGTTGCAGCAAAATAATTTTATGAGCACTGAATTGGAGAGAAACAAAAAGAGGGTGGAGAGGAAGTAGACCTGTCTAGCAAGTAGAAGGTCTGTCTTGCCATCATCAAACGTTATCTGAGGCCTCGTTCTAAGCCTGAAGAGATCCTCTTAACTTTCTACTGGCTGTTTAAATAGAAGCACACTCTGTGTCTATCTTGTACTTTGTTCACATGAGGACAGAAAGACAATAGGAGAATAATGGAATAATGGTGCTGGAAGGGACCTTGGAGGTCTTCTAGTCCAACCCTCCCTGCTCAAGCAGGAGACCATCTACCATTTCAGACAAGTGGCTGTCCAGTCTCTTCTTCAAAACCTCCAGCGATGGAGCATCCACAACTTCCGGAGGCAACTTCTGTTCCACTGATCGTTCTCACTCTCCAGAAATTTCTCCTTAATTCCAGGTTCATCTCTCCTTGATTAGTTTCCATCCATTCCTTGTCCTGCCTTCAGGTGCTTTGGGGAATAGATGGACCCCCTCTTCTCTCTGACAGCCCCTCAAATATTGGAAGACTGCTATCATGTCCTCCCTAGTCCTTTCACTAGACTATGCCCAATTCCTGCAACCGTTCTTTGGGTGTTTTAGCCGCCAGCCCTCTAATTATCTTTGTTGCTCTTCTCTGCACTCTTTCTAGAGTCTCCACATCTTTTTTGTATCATGGTGACCAAAACTGGACTATCTCTTGATTCTATCCCTCTGTTAATGCAGCCTGGGGGTTGTATCGGTTGCAGTACACACAAGGTCAGATCAGCAGAAGTCAATAGGCAGCTAAGGGATTCAGGGAGAACAGCAGGTGCCTATTTCAAAGAAGCTTAGAACAAACCTTGGATTAAGTCAACATTTGTGCCCGTATTACTTCATTACTAAGTGCGTTTGGGGAAACCTCCAGCACGTGGCCTGGATTCACGCAACTTCCCGAAGGAACAAAGCTCAGATTGATGTTTGAATGAAGCCTTCAGATTTTCTCAGAACATGCCATTCTCAAAGAGAAATTCAGTTAGAATCTAGTTGGTCCTAGCCAGGCAGTCCCCTCTCCGGTTTTAGGAGAAAAGTTGTCATTTTTGTTTTGTTTCGCATAGTCTTGGTTTGTTTGCAATCCCACAGATTCTTTATTTACTACAGCAGAAAGTTGTAGAAACAGCACTCTCTACTCATGATAGACCACATTGAAATGTCATAGTACCAGAGGAAGAGGAAGAGGAAGAAGAAGAAGAAGAAGAAGAAGAAGAAGAAGAAGAAGAAGAAGAAGGAGAAGGAGAAGTAGTAGTAGTAGTAGTAGTAGTAGTGGAGGAGGGTGAGGGAAGGGAAATGTTGATTGGTTGAATTATAGATTTAATTTCCCCATTTCTCCTCCTCTAAATATCTCTTCCATGTGAATTCTTCCCAACATTGTATGTTTATATTTTAACTAAAACCGTTGAATTGCTGAGAGCTCTTCAAACTTGCAGAGCATAATTAAGTTTCAAATATGTCAACTGAATAGGGAAAAAAAAACTACTTAAATAAATAGCAGCATTCCTTTGGAGAAGTCTCCGCTCGTAGGAAGAGCTCAATTTGGAAGGTGATACGTCATGAATTGTAGGACAGCTGACTATGCCTGTGAAGGTGAGGGTGCCCTTCCCTTCGCCTTTTGCCCTGATTTTGCTCATTCTTTACACTTGGACCACAAAGTCAACCCAACCACCTCTGGTTGAGCTCCATGCCAAGGAGCAAAGGAGAAGGCCTACCTCTTTCCAATGGCAGTCCCAAAGAGAGGAAGGTGGCTAAAAGCCAGCGACCCTGTTTGACTTTCACATCTCCAACTGGCTCCTGAATGATGTGAACTGGTTGGGTCTGACCCTCCCTCTCCCTGGGGCACCAGCTGCCAAGCTCTCCTCGTCGCCCCCCCCCTTTCGACTGCCTTTCTATCCAGCCGGGTTTACGAGCTTCAACCCTCTTTGTCTCCTGGGTCTAAAAGGAAGCAAAAGAGAAGTTCAGGCAGGAGCAGCAGCAGAAGAAGAAGGCGTGATTTGAGGACAGCCTGCCAAGTCGGAGTGGCAAGGGAGGGACGGGCGAACTTCCCTCCACATGAAAGCTACGGTTAGGGAGGGTGATGAAAACACAATGCAAACAAGAAAAACAGCCCTTCCTGGAAAGTGGCACCACCGTTCAGCCCAGCCAGCGTCATTCGGCAGAGATCGCGTAAGACCCAGGCGTCCTTGCTGGAAAGAATACTTGGCTTTCGGACAGGATTTTTTGTTTTTTTTAAAAAAAATACACACATATATAGCCTAGAAGCCTCCTTGCAAGGAAATGTCCCCAAATGTAGCCTTGGTTTACAGGGGTAGGTTAGATTCGACAGGATACCACTACAGGATGCAGTAAATCAAGAAGGGACCGGACAGCAGAGAGCGGACAGTCCTATTTTGAGGCAGTGACCTTCTTTTAGTAAGAGAAGAAGAGAAAGAGAGAGAGAGAGAGAGTAAGAAAGAAAGAAAAAGAAAGAAAGAAAGAGAAAGAAAGAAAGAAAGAAAGAAAGAAAGAAAGATGATAGATGGGAGAGAAGGAGGGAGGGAGGGGGGAGAAGATGAAAGAGGAAGAAATGAAAGAAGATGAGAAAAGAGGGAAAAAAGATAGAAAGATAAAGAGAAGATAAAAAGAGAAGGAAGGAAAGAAGGAAGGAAGGAAGGAAGGAAGGAAGGAAGGAAGGAAGGAAGGAAGGAATAATTAAGCAGAGCAGAACATAAGAAAACTCACACATGAAGCATAATTCTTATAGAAATATCTCTGCTAAACCCACAGATATTCCAGAGACCAACTTCTGGCTGGGTGGTGTCCCATAGTAGGTGAAGGAGGCGTTTTTCCCGCTCCTTGTTACCCAACTCCTTGGGTGGCACCCCCTGAATTATGCAAAGTTATTCCACCAAATAACCGACGTGAACAAACCGAGGCAGTGCCCACCGGAGGCACAGATTGAAAACCAGCAGCAAGTTTTAAGCAGGGAAAAATACAGACCGACTGGGCTTCTTGGCATTCTCAGCTCCATCTTGATTAGAATGAACGTAAAGAGAAGAAGCCCCCATCCTGGCTTTAACTATGAACAGGAGCTGCCCCGTTTACATTTTCTAGCATTAAAATTGAGTCGATAATGGGGTTCTGGAAGGGCTCCCCTCCCACCTCTGTGAGACGGTGCAGTATCCAACAAGGAGAAATGGAGAAAAAGTTGGAATTATGCTCCATAATAGGTACAACAGAGACCCTCAGGAGTAGGCTACCAAGAGTTGGGTGGATAATACTCAGTGCAGAGAGCCCTAAAGTACCCCTTGCACGCACGGTGTTACCTCACAAAAAGCCAGGCGCTGGCAACTTCAGAGAGAACTGCTCTGCTGGGTCAGAGAGCCAGAGGTCAGAAGAAGGTCTTGAACTGGCCATCAGGTGAGAACCACGCAGGAGGAAGGAGGAGGGAGAAGAAAGAGAAAGAGGGGGACAGGTAGCAATTCCCCACCGGCACTCATTAACAATGGGTTAATGGATGGCAACCCCAGCAGTGGGCTCTACATAAGCCTGAAGTTCTAAAGGACTGTCCTCAATCTCTCTCCAGTTCAGTTTTGGAAGTCTGAAGTCCAGAGGTCCATCAGTTCCTCCTCCTCCTCCTCCTCCTCCTCCACCACCACCACCACCACCACCACCACCAAGCAGAGAGCTCACCTGTGTGGGTCCTCAGGTGAGCTTTCAGATGCGAAGACTTGCCGTAAACCTTTTCGCATCCCACATAGTGGCATTTGTGTTTTTTCTGAGGTAATTCAGGGTCAAGCTGGCACCGTCCCCTCCTGCTCCTTTGTTTCGGGCTGGGCTGGTTGCCTGCCACCAAGTTGGTAGGTGTGGCTGCTCTTTCTCCTCCACAGTTGCTGGCTGGCAAGATCAGGTCTTGGCCGTGCACTCCCTGCAAAAGAGGAGCTTTGGCTTCCTCCTTTCGCTCCATCCTCTGAACCTTCTCCAGCTGAAGTGAGGAAGACTTCGGAAGATGTTGGTTTAAGTCAGCCAAAATGCTGGCCACGGCATACACTGAGGTGGTACCCCCTCCATTGTCTCTTCCCGCCTCCTTCCCTACAGGTTTCTCCTTGGGAGTCAAGTCTGTGAGAGGGGAAGCCACCCCAATAGGTGGAGGTCTTGGTCCTTCCACAGGACCATGGATGATCGCCCGGCTGGACATGGAGACAAGGCACTCGGCAGCAAAGTAGGCAGCTGTGGCCATTTTCCACACCTCTTGGGGTGCACAAATCCACTCTGTCCACAAACAAACAAAAACACCTCCAGACGCTTGACAGGGGTACCTTCCTGAGAAGAGAGCAGGTTTCACGAGAAGGACTCTGTGGGCAAAAGGCTCACCCTGTTGCCCTCTTAAGAGGAAAGGCTGCCGGTGAAAGCATCAAGACAGACGAACCCCCTGCAGAAGAGCTGGCCACTCGAAGCAGACCGTCTCCATCGCAAGTCTGCTGCACCTCCGGCAGCTCTTCCCTTGCATGCTGGCGGCAGAAGTGAGCCAGCCTGTTAGAGCGCCTTCAAACCCCCCTGGGGGTGTGGCTCTGCCAAACATCTGGCCGTGATGTCACCACAGAGAGGCTGCATCCTGGGCTGATCAGGTTAGCAGCCCACGAGACTCTGCCTGCCCTGAAGGCAGCTCTGCCAGGGGAGAGACCCAACAGCAGAGTGGCAGAGCAGGGTGCAGCCACCGAGGTGCCTGTGAATTTGACTTTGGCAGGAGACGGAGAGCAAGTCAAACGAAAGGAAGGAGCTGATTGGCTCGGGCCAAGCCAATCACAGCTGCAAGATCCCCGTTTGCATAATTCCCCAGATGAAGAAGGCATGGCTTTTTCCTGCCGGACCCGAAGGAGGGCCAGAAATTCAAGATTTGCCTTTGCCTTGCATTAATTCAAGATCAAAGTGATGTTTCCTTCTGGCCCTGACGGTGTTTTACAATCCAGTACTCTCTGCCCAGGCTGGATGCCCTTCCCCATTGCTCCCAACCAACTCATGGAAGGCCACCCTCTGGTTTATGGACTAAGGAATGGTCAAATTCAAGCCAAGGCAGTCAACTTTCACCAAGAGATGGCAGTTTTCCAGGTCTACAACTCCAGCTTGTATCTGAGTCCAGTTCTGAAATGCAAAGATGACACTCGCAATTTAGGAATGCCTCATCAAATTGTGGGGACCCATGTAGGAGTGGTGAAGCAAAGGCATAAAATATCAGATGGAGCTTTGCTCTGGAACCACGTAAACCTGTCCACCCACTTTCCCAAAATTCTGCTCACTCGCTCTCATTGTATTCACCAATATCCCATGCATTGCAGCTCTCCTTCGATGACCTTCTCAGCCTGGATACCCAACTTGAGTGAATGTTGGATGCAGAAAAGACTTTGAGAAATTAAAACCATCTTTAAAAAAAAAAAAAATCTTGAGAATATGCTGCCCACCAAATTGGTATCAGGCATTGGCCCACCCCATGAAAAGTTGTGCAAGTCCATGTTTCTGCTTCTGAGAAGACTAAGGGCTTCTTCCTCTGTTGAAGCTCTCCTGCAACTTAGGAAGACATTCAAAGCCACTTGGCATATGCAGAACTCAGGGAGGCCACTTCTATTCTTCTTTTCTTAGCTCAGGGTTTTTCAACCGTGACAACTTACGATGGGTGGACTTCAACTCTGCTGATTGGAGAATTCTGGGAGATGAAGATTGAAAAGTTTGAAAAACATTGTTCTAGACCAGTGTTACCCAAACTTGACCCTTTGAAGATGTATGGACTTCAACTCCCAGAATTCCTCAACCAGGCATACTGGTTGGGGAATTCTGGGAATTGAGGTCCATGCATCTTAAAATAGGCAAGTTTAGGAAACACTGTCCTAGACCAACTGACTGTGCTTAGTTCCTATTACCAAAGACACAAAGCAAAGAAAGAAAATCTGCAGAACTTCATGAGAACATAGACTAAGGAGGACAACTGTCTGCATCTTTAGTAGTAGATGTAGAAGCTCTAGACCCTGCATCCAGCCAGGCCATGGTGAAAGAAATATTGTGTTCTAAGTCTGGAAGAATTTGGCCACATGAACTTCAGAATTGTTTAGTGGCTCTGGGCTAAGATTCACTCAGGTTTTGTCTCTGCAGACGGCAGGTTCTGCTCAGTTCTTTCAACTTTTTAACGTCTGTGTGACTTTAAGGTTGTCCTTTTAACAGAATAACAGAGCAGAATAACCAAGTTGGAAGGGGCCTTGGAGGTCTTCTAGTCAACTCCTTGCTCAAGCAGAAAACCCTAAACCATTTCAGACAAGTGGCTGTCCAGTCTCTTCTTTAAAGTCTCCACTGATGAAGCACCCACAACTTCTGGAATGAACTTCTGAAGCAATGAAATGGAATGGAATGAACTTCTGGAACGAACCACTGAACTTCTGGAGGGGTTGCCATTACATGGCAACCGTTGCAGAACAGGATTTTGCTCTGTGCTGTTCCCATCCATGGACTCTCAGGACTTTGGGCTTTTTCATCAGAGGCCAGCAGATTATTCTGCTTCTCAGGTGAGATGCCTGGTCTGGAGAATCTTCCTAAACACATCCTCCCCTCCCCTTCTGCTGAGAGCGCCTTTATGGCCGTTGACTCGCCAGGCGTGGGGTTGGTAAGCGTGGTGCAGCAGATGCCAGCTAATTGCCGGCGTTCATTCTGCAGCTGCCATGGGACCGAATCAGCCAGCTGGGCAGACCCTGGACATGCATCTGGACTCTGGCATTGGCCGACAGCCCCCAGAAACAATGCTCCCATTGTTTGGGGCCAGAGACGGCAAACACCCCTGCGCCCTGCTCAAAGGTTAATACTTCAGAAATTATCTGGCTGTGCCCATGTCAAACAAAGCTACTGAAATGAGCAATCATGTCATGGCTCTATCTTCTCTCCCGCTCCC
The DNA here is from genome assembly GCA_022577455.1 of Arizona elegans. NCBI lineage: Eukaryota > Metazoa > Chordata > Lepidosauria > Squamata > Colubridae > Arizona > Arizona elegans. The sequence continues at coordinate 751,263 of JAKOOJ010000065.1, read as the reverse complement.
CTTAAAATACTCCTCCCCCTCCTCCTTCTCCTTTTTTTTCCATGATGATAAACTGCTTTGCAGAGCAAATGGGATTTTGTCCCCCCGTTGCAACTCAACAGCCAATCCTATTATTTCATTGAGGGCTACATGAAAACGAGGAATTAAGTTGCAGCTGCGGGGGAAGACCATTCATCTCGGTTATGGTTTTCTCCCATTTCCCCCACCCACCATAAGCTCGCTTTGCTTCATGTCGTAGCCTGATCAAACATGAGAGTTGCAATTGATGTCCACATGAGGATGGCAGCTTGGCATCCAGAGACAGACGTGTTTTAAAGCACTTGTTGCACTTGTGATTAGCCTGCTCAGCTTGCTGTGGAATTCATGGCCCTGATGTCTTAAGCCCCCAGTTGACCATTTGGTTAAATTTGGAGAAACAGGAGGGACCAAGTGGTGGCCTTCAACACATTGCTATTGACAGCAACTCTCTGAGGTGGACCCCCAGCTCAAGTTAGAATCCCATGATATTACCTGCAACATGGACATGTTTTTTTTATTGCATGCATACAAAATCGTTAGGCCCAGGGTGACCATGTTTGCAATACTCCAGCAGATGTGACTTGGCAGTAAGACATGCCTGCTCACACAAAGACCTAGCTTGGTGTTATGTCCTTATAAGGACATCCGCCCGGATTGGCTGCCAGCCACCGGGCGGGAAAGTTTGAATCCCTGGCTAGGGGCGGTGCGTCTGCCGGGAGCGAATATAAGGAGAGCTCCGGCAGCGCGCCAGCAGTCTTGACTTGTTACTTGTAACGAATAAAGTTGCTAAATGTATCGAGCTGGTCACGTCTTCTGTTCCTGCGCCTGATCTAACACTGGCGACGAAGGACTAGAGAAGAGAACCTGAACAAGACTCGCGGCACGAGCGCCCACCGAGCTGAAGTCACTACACCACAGTGAACCCCAGAATGGCTACCCCGCAAGCCCCGATGACCGCACTGAATCCATTCGACCCATCCCGGGAAAAGTGGAGGTCATACATGGTCCGATTCCGACAATTCCTGCGAGGTAATGGCTACCAGAACCTCGACGATGAGAGGAAAAGAGCCCTCTTCCTGGCTCATTGCGGATCGGACGTCTTGGAGATGGCGATTGACCTCGTGGCACCCAGGGACATTGAAGAGATGTCCTGGAACGACCTGCAGGAAGTCCTACAGGAGCACTACGCACCTACAGGCACCCCTATCGCAAACAGATTCACCTTCCAGCAAAGAAACCAGCGGGAGGGGGAATCCATCAAGGAATTCGTGGCAGCGCTTCGCCAAATCGCCGCCAACTGCGAGTTCGACAACGTGGATAATGCCATCCGAGACCGCGTTGTTTTTGGAATGCGAGATGTGGGTCTACAAAAGAAGTTCCTCAGCCGGAAGAGGATCCCACTCAAAGACGTCCTCGACGAAGCAACAGCGGCTGAGACATCTGAGCAAGCAGCCGCTGCGATGGTAAAAGCAAGAGGGATCCATAAGATCCACAAGTCGGGCCTGACCTCATCAGACGAGGCAACCACGCAATCTGAGTCTGATGGGGAAATGGCCGTCCACAAGGTTGCCCGCTCCCCCAGGCGGGAAAACCCACAGCATGGCGACCGGGGAGAACGATGCGGCAGCTGCAGAGGCGACCACCCCAGGGCAAACTGCAGATGGAGAGACGCGACCTGCCGCCGATGCCTGAAGAGAGGGCACATCGCCGAGGCCTGCAGAGCCACAGATCCAGCCCCGGAGCCACCCAGACCACGTTTCCGGGAGAATCGCAAAGACAATCAGAGGACATCCAAACGGTCCTCAAACCAGTCCCGGCGCGGGGAGGAGGAATATCCCCGGAGTAGAACGGTGCACCAGACCACCATCGCTCACACAAGCGACGAGGGGACCACCAAGTTCCACGTGACGCTGCTGGCAGAGGGGTCCCCATGCAAGATGGAGGTAGATTCTGGATCCGCCTACTCCATCATGGACTGGCAGCACCTACAGCAGCTGAAGCCATCCTGCAAGAAGACCCAGCTGAAAATCCCGAAGTCGAGGCTTGTGGACTTCAACGGAAACCCCATTGGAATCCTGGGCAGAACCACTATCCACATCAAATACAAGGACTTTAACGGAGAGCTGCCCATCACCATCGTGGAGAACAGCCGACCGAACCTGTTAGGAGTGGAGTGGTTTAAGCCGCTGGGGCTTTCCATCGAGGGCATCCATGAGATCCACAGGGACGAACTCGACACCATCATCGAAGAGTTCAAGGAAGTCTTCGATGGTAAGCTGGGGAAATTTGTGGGGAGGCCAATCTCTTTCAATCTGGACAAGGGAATCACCCCAATTAGGCTTAAGCCCCGCCGAGTTCCGTTTGCCCTGCGGCCTAAAGTAGATGAGCAGCTGGATAAGCTGATCGCCCAGGGCGTCCTGGAACCGATCGATCATGCCTCATGGGAAACCCCCATTGTGACCCCACTGAAGCATGATGGGTCTGTGCGCATCTGCGCCGACTACCGTTGTACCATCAACAAGGCGTTGGCACAGAGCGCATACCCAGTCCCAGTGGTGCAACACCTGCTGCATTCCCTGGGATCTGGATCAATTTTCGCGAAACTGGACCTGGCCCAGGCTTACCAGCAACTGCCAGTGGACGAAAAAACGGCGGAGGCCCAAACAATTGTCACGCACAGGGGGGCATTCAAATGCAACCGCCTCCAATTTGGAGTCAGCGCTGCCCCCGGAATCTTCCAATCTATGATGGAACGCCTTCTCCAAGGCGTTCCAGGGGTGGTGCCTTACTTCGACGATGTGCTCATCTCCGGTGACTCAAGAGCTCAACTCCTTGAAAGGCTCAGGCTTGTCCTGCAGCGATTCAAGGCCAAGGGCTTGAGGGTCAGGCGGGACAAGTGCATCATAGGAGTACAGGAAGTCGAGTTCCTGGGCTACCTCATTGATAGCACAGGCATCCACCCCACCAAATCAAAAGTGGAAGCAATCCATGAAGCTCCAAGCCCAAAAAACAAAACGGAGCTTCAGGCTTTCCTTGGGTTGCTCAACTTCTACGCCATTTTCTTAAAACAGAAAGCCACAGTTGCTGAGCCACTCCACCGCCTGCTGGGGAAATCGGCTTCCTGGAAGTGGGGCCAGGAAGAGGAAGCAGCGTTCCGGGCCATCAAAGGGCTATTGACATCCAAAAGCGTCCTCATCCAATACAGCAAGACGCTGCCCACCAAGCTGACTTGCGATGCGTCGCCATACGGGGTGGGGGCAGTCCTCAGCCATGAACTGCCCAACGGCACGGAAGCCCCAATCGCCTACTTCTCAAAGACAATGTCCGGCGCGGAGCGCAACTACAGTCAGCTGGACAAAGAAGCCCTGGCCATCGTGGCTGGAGTGAAGCGCTTCCACGAATACCTCTACGGAAGACGCTTCACCATCGTCACTGACCATAAGCCACTCCTGGGGCTCCTCGCCGGCGACCAACCCACCCCGACCTTCATGTCCCCACGGATGACAAGATGGGCCATCTTCCTAGCCGGCTACTCCTATAGGCTTGTGCACCAGCCAGGCACAGCCATAGGGAACGCCGATGCGCTCAGCAGATGCCCGTCAAAGAAACCAGTCGAAGACCCAGCCCCCACGCTCCATCTACTCCACATAGATGACGACGCCAGCTGTCCGGTGTCATCCGCAGACGTGGCCGTCCACACCCAAAAGGACCCCACCCTCCGCCAAGTGAAGTCCTGGGTCCTCAGAGGGTGGCCATCGGAAACGCCAGAGGAAAAGTTCAGCCCGTTCGCCAGGAAACAGAAGGAGCTGTCCACCATGAAGGGCTGTCTGCTATGGGGAGACAGGGTGCTGATTCCCAGCACTCTGCAACGGCGGACGCTAGAAACGCTGCACAAAGGGCATCCGGGCATCGTTCGCATGAAGGCCCTGGCACGGAGTTACGTCTGGTGGCCCGCCATGGACAAAGACATTGAGCAATGGGTCTCCAGATGTGACCCGTGCCAAGAAGTTCGCCCAGCGCCGCCGCAATCCGAAGTCGCAAAGTGGGAGACCCCCAGCAACCCCTGGGCGAGGATCCATATTGACTTCGCGGGTCCGATGCAAGGGCGACACCTCCTCATCGTGGTAGATGCCTTCTCCAAGTGGCTCGAGGTGGTGCCCATGGCATCTACCACAACAGAAGCGACAATCCGAGCCCTGCGCCGTCTGTTCGCCACACATGGACTACCGGACGTGCTGGTCTCGGACAACGGCCCCCAGCTCACATCACTGGCCATGGAGTCCTTCCTGGCAGGACTGGGCATCCGCCATGCCCTCTCCGCTCCGTACAGGCCGGCCGGAAACGGACAAGCGGAACGGATGGTCCGGCTCACAAAAGAAGCCCTCACCAAGATGGGCCCGGGAGACTGGCAAGAACGCATCGACAACTTCCTCCTCACCCAGCACATCACGCCGCATGCCACCACCCACAAGAGCCCGGCCGAACTCCTCATGGGCAGAAGGTTGAGGTCACCCTTGGACCGGCTGCACCCCCAATACAGCCCGGAAGTGACCGCAACCGCCAGCCGGCCGCTTCGCGCCTTCAGCAAAGGAAATTCAGTTTTCGCGCTGAATTTCAACGGCTCTCCTAAGTGGCTGAAAGGGAAGATTGCCAGCACAACCAGCCCCAAATCCTACACCGTCGAGCTGGAAGATGGACAGGTCGTGAGACGTCACATCGACCAACTCCGGAAAAGGTGGGGGGGAGAGCATGAAAACCAGCCTAACGAGGGAGGCCTACAACACCCAGACGAGGTAGGCCTACAACACCCCAGCGAGGTAGGCCTACCACACCCGGACGAGGTAGGCCTACCACACCCCTACGAGGCAGACCAACACCATCCCGACGAGGTCGGCCCAGCACATTACCAAGCACTGTCACGTCGGCAGTGCAGCGAGGTAGACCAGGGCCAACCGCACGGGGGATGGCAACACCAACCCGGCCAGGGGGGCACCCGGCACAACAGGGCCAGGGATCCCCGAACCAGCCCGCGGGTAGACCGGGACCTACCCAGAAGGGGAGCACCGCACCCTACCAGTGAAGGCAACCCACGGCAGCCCTACCAGGGAGACCTCAACGCGAGGCGAGTAGACCGGGGACCATCGCAGATGGGCACACCACAGCACATGGGCGAGGGTGGCACACGGCTCCCCGGCGAGAGGGACCCCCGCCCAACGCAAGAAACAACCCGGCAACAACAACCCAACCCAGACGACCCCAACCACCAACTGGCGGTAGACCAGGGACAAGGGGGAAGGGAAAGCCGACAACAACCCGGCCAGGGAGGCCTGCACCACCCCGGCAGGGGAGACCTCCACCAACCCGAGGAGGTATCCCCGCAACGACACCCCGACCAGGTCGACCACCACCAACCCGACGGGGAAGGCCAACGCCAGCCCGGCCAAGGGGACCTGCGCCACCCCTGCAAGGTGGGACACCGCGACCCGAGCCAACACCACCCACAGCGAACAGACCGGACCCAAGGGCACCGGCCCGAACCACCCTCCGGACCACAGCGAACCGGGCCGCAGCAGAACCGCAGCCACCGGGAGACCGAGGAAGAGCAAGTGACAGCCGGGGTCTTACCGAGACTCAGACGCTCTTCCCGGGTCGGAACCGAACAGCACCGCCGAGGCGAAAGATCCACAGGCCAGGAAGAAGACCACCAGAACCAGCCAGCCAAGGCCTGCGGTCCGGCCGGAGGCGCTGAGGGTGACCCCGCACACTTGCCAGCCGAACCGAGCCCGGTTCCGGGGAAGGATCCAGGAGCCACAGGGACCCCGTCCGTCCAGGGCGGGGACACGGAAGAAATGAGACTGCGCAGGTCAAGTAGGGTGCCTAGGCGTCCTACGTACCTGCAGGACTACGTCACGTTTATTGACGAACACTGAACTCTTTTTCTTGGACTAGGGGGGAGGAGTGTTATGTCCTTATAAGGACATCCGCCCGGATTGGCTGCCAGCCACCGGGCGGGAAAGTTTGAATCCCTGGCTAGGGGCGGTGCGTCTGCTGGGAGCGAATATAAGGAGAGCTCCGGCAGCGCGCCAGCAGTCTTGACTTGTTACTTGTAACGAATAAAGTTGCTAAATGTATCGAGCTGGTCACGTCTTCTGTTCCTGCGCCTGATCTAACACTTGGTAGCCCATGTGATTCCCAATTTATTTGCAAAAATGAAACGTTCTACCTCTAGTACATGGATCATGGAGGTGCAGGTGACCAGGCTTATCCTGGAAAGAGTCTTTTCGTATGATCACTAACTATTAACATTGACTTGATGTCAACTGGTCTGTCCATGTGGTGTCACGTGTCTGGAGAGACCTCCTAGTTTCCATCTCTTTTGGTGATGCTTTGTCTCTCATCCCTCTGGACTGGTAGACTTGGTCATGCTGGAATATCAAGAAGAGCTCTAGAAACAGAACTTGACTGCATCCATGCAATGTCCCCACCTTTGTGCCACGCCCATCCTGCCACATCCTGCTGCAACATTCATTCCATTGAGAAATGGCATCAGACTGGCCCCTTTTTCCTGAAAAAAGAAGATGCAACCCTTTAGAAGAGCTATGCTGTCCAATAAGTGTAATTAAATCATCCCCCAAACAAGAGCACTGGAGACCTGCAAATAAAGACCCAGCCACAGGAATAATGGGAGCCGGGAGAGACGTGGGCACGGATGGCGTCAGAAAATCATAGCATTGCCACCAGCCCCGCCTCCTATAATTTGCAGACCCGGGTAGAAAGCCAGGGCTGAATGGAGACGTCTCCTTGAAAGGGAGCAAACGGGGCAGGTTTTCTGAAAGGCAGCTGAGAATCGGAACACAAAGGCTTGCTAAGCCTCCTCCTGCCTCCTCCATCACCTCCTCCAGTGCCACCTAAACAGCCTCAGGACCATCTGCATAGCCCTGGCCAAAGCCCCCAGGAACAAGGTGCTCATTGTACTCTGAGGCAAGGAATACCTGTGTATATTTCAACAGGGGGAAGGTTTTTGGGGTAAGGTGCAATTACAGGCAGCATGCGCAGCTCAGATCAAAGAGGACGATTAGGTTTCTTGAAGGCTGAAAGAGCTGGATTTTGCCCATTTAAAATTGTTTCAGGGCCCCGTTCAATTTCACTCTTCATTATCGTCTTCTGAGCCGCATCTGAAAGGGCCTCCAAAGTGTTTATTTCTTTAGCAGGAGAGAAACCCACCATGCATAGTCCTTAATTAAAGGCTGTGTATTTGCTTAGACGGCTAGTCTGCCTTGCTCCTAGGATGAAGTATATAGAAAAGCACACACGTAGGATACCGGTCAAAGATAATCTGACGATAAATGGAAAAGCCAGTTAGGATATGAATTCAAGGAGCAAATTAGGACTTAGCTCAAAACGTGGAAGGGTGGACGACAGAGCTAACAAGGAGCCCGTGTCCCCAATGGCCCATCTTCGAAGGTTGGAGATCACCATGTGGCAAAATAACCATGGAACTACTAGGAGAAGGTGCCCAAGCCATCAGACATCTGAGAATAGATGTCCAGGACCAGGAGCCCAGTTAGCAGATGGACAAGAAGTCAAGATCCAGAGATATTAAATTAAAGTCCAGAGATCTCAGGTGGTCTATTCTCAGAACACAACAGGCATCAAAATCAGGTTTCAAAGGGCAGTGTTATTGGTCAAAATGTAACCAGACCAGACATTTGGGATCAGATAAATTGTACCTTGGAGGGTCCAGGGATCACCTGTTCAGTCTTCTGACCAGGTTGCCACTGTTCTTTGATCATGGCGCCCAGATTGTCAACTAGTGGTGATAGCAGCAGGTATGTCTCGGTAGTAGGTGCTGGACCTCCTAGAAACCTGTCTTTGCTCATGTGACATCCTCACGTATCCATGCTGAGTTGCCTTTCAGAATGTGCAAAACAACCTTCTCTTTGTTATTCATGCAAAGTGTGAAGAACACACAACATCCCACACAAGATATGCAATGTCCAAGAAGAGAGGGTGATCCAAGCCTGGAGGTTTTTAAGAAGAGACTGGACAATCTTTTGCAGGGCACGTTTTCTATTTGAGCAGGGAATGGGACTAGAAGACCTCCAAGGTCCCTTCCAACTCTCTCATTCTGTATTCTGCTTGGATCGGTGTGGTCAGAAAGGAGATCTTTCACCATTTCTGATTCAGCATCCATTGCTTCGTATACCAACCCATTGTTTCAGCTCATTGCTAGTTTTTTAAGCAAAAAATATGCTGAATAGAGGCAATTATTTGAATTCTGGCTTTCATCCACTTTGTTAGCAATTCATAAGTCTTTACTTTCATTCCGAATTTACTCTTGGCTCCAGTGCAAGTATGCCCCTCCGAGTTATGCCATCTCATGAACTGGGCTTACAGCAAGCTTCCATTTGCTCTTTTGGATTAGCTCGGCACATTTTTTTTTTTTTGGCAACCCCGATTTCATGGGCGTGCTTGCCAAAGGCATAAATGCGCACATGTGTACAGAGGGCCTTCCCCCAAAGGACGTGTGAGTTGTGTCCTTCTGTGTTCTGGGAGCTGCTGTCAGCCGCCCCCGTGACACCTGTTCAAGGGCCCCTCCTGAATTTTTCAGAAAAGATCATAGCGCTTTGAGTTGGAAAGGCTATAACAGCTTCCAAGATCCGAGCAGATCGACTTTATTGCAGCTATAAATCTTTGTGAGGAAGAACTTTCAACACTCCGAGAAGGTTAGGCCAAGGTTATTCCTCTGCTGAGATCCCAGCGTGTCATCAGGCTATGCCTTACAACAGTGGTCCCCAACATTTTTGGCACCAGGGACCAGTTTCGTGGAAGACACAAAATTTTTCCATGGACCGGGTGGGGAGGAGGAGGAGTACACAATCTAGATCCCACACATGAGCATTTTACACTAGAGTTTGCTCACCCACCGCTGACCTCCAGCTGTTTTGCCTGGTTGCTAATAGGCTTTGGGCCAGTACCGGTACTGTGTACTGTATACTGTGTAATGGACTGTGGCACTGGTCTGTGGTCCAGAGTTTGGGGACTTTCTGTCTTACAAGGTCCAGAATTCCCAACCAACATGGATCTGATTGGGTGTTTTGGAAACGGTCTCCTTGCTATGTTCTTTATGAGCCTAGTTGGAACAGGAATTCTTGATTGATCCTCAGAGTTTTGAATGCTTTGAGCATTTCCACAAGATTGGGATGTCCAACTTTGGCAAATGTAAGATTTGTGGACTTCAACTCCCAGAAACTTTCAGACTTGCGGATTCCAACTCTCAGAATTTTGGAGTTGAAGTCCGCAGGTCTTGAAGTTGCCGAGGTTGGACACCCCTGCATTAGATTGTTTTGAGTTTTAGCTTTATCCTATCTTTAAGCTATTTATCATTACTCTTCAGAGAAGAGAGGGAGAGAGAGAGAGAGAGAATAAAAGCAGTAGGGGGGAGGTTCCTGGCATTGTGGTTATTTACAGGATTGAGCAATATTTCTTTTCCCAGCATAAATGGTCAACTTTTCCTTTCTCTATTAATGCCGAGAGAGGTGGGGTTACATCAGCAGTCCTGCTGCGAAATCACCTCTCACTTCTTTAAGCTGATCATCTGAAGTTTTCACAAGGACATTCAAGCTGGACGGTTTACTGCCAGCTGTGCCAAATAAAAGCATGGAAAAAAATCACTAATCCTGATTCAGAGCGTAGTCAGGACTCACATTCTGCATTTACCCCACCAAAATGAAAGGGGGCTGGGCAAAAATGGCTTGGAGCTTGCAGGAAGCTTGATGTCAGGGCTGAAGGACTCTTGAGTTCTCTCTCGGCCTATTCTGGTTGAACCTAGTTGCTTTCTCAATGTTTATTGTTCATTGGGAATATTCAACTGTCTGCCTGACATGCTTCCAACTAAATCAGACAACAAACAAATTTTGGGCTTCCTTTGCTCCTTGTTTAGCCTGATACATCTCAGCGACATGGAATCTCTCTGGTGCTGTGTCTGGTCAACCTTCCCAGAGGGACATATCTGACTCTGTGACAGGGCTGATGTCCAACTCATTTACCCCTCGGTGTGTGCTATTTGCACAGGATAGTAAATCCAGGGCATCCCACCTGGCGGATGGGCCACCGGTCTGCTCGAGATAGAAAACCACACACCTGGTCTCTGCCTGGATTTTCATCTGGAGAAGCCAAAGCAGCAAGGTAGCCATTCAGCCTTTCTTGGTCAGAAACTCTCATCCATCCATCTTGGGCCGAGCAATTAATTAACAGGGTTAACACATTCATGACCCCTTGCTGGCTGGTGGTGAACTGTGAAATTCCTTTCTATTCTCCCAGGATGCCGGTCAATGATTCCTGCCTGCCTCCCATTTAATCACCTGCTGGCCCATGAAAGTCTCCCCCAGGAGGGGTCTGCTTCCCCAGTGGGCCCTGTGGTGTGGGGGTACTCAGTCAAGGCAGAATGGAGCATCCTCCGTCCAGCAGGAACCATCCATGGAGGGCTGCAGACTGGCAGCATTTGTGGGAGAGATCTGAAAGGAATCCAGACCCCTCCCCCATCTCTTCTTTGCCTGAATATCAAAATCTGTCCCAAAGACACTCAGGACAAGGCAGGTATTCCTCAACTTATAACAGTTCGTTTAGTGACCATTCAAAGTTACAAAGCCACTGGAAAAAAAGGAACCGTCCTTCTTCACACTTATGACCACTGCAGCATCCCCAGGCTCATGGCAACAGAATTTGGCCACTTGGCTACTGGTTCACATTTATGACGGTCGCAGCGTCCCGAGACTCACACAATCCCTTTTTTTTTGGCAACCTTCTGACAAGCAAAGTCAAGCCAGATTCACTTAACAACCATGTTACTCACTTAACAACTGTAACCATTCACTTGTGGCCATCAGTCCAGGGCTGCCTGCGTCTGCCTGCCTTGGCCACTGAGGCCTGAATTGAGCCAGTTGCTGGGACTTTTCTCCAGCTTGGCTGGCCAAATATAACAAATAAGGGCCCTCGCCACGTTCTTACTTGGACCCCCACAGTGGCTGTTGAAACCCAACGCTCAAAGCCTTTCAGTGTGAAGCAAGAAGACACATATACACTTACACACAATCATACACACACACACACACACCCTGCCCAATGGGTCTTCTTGTCAGTGGCAGAGGACTGTGAATCCCTGCACCAAAATCATCCGGCTTTGAGGGTAATGATGTTCTAGTGATGTTAGCACTGAAGTTGTTCTCTAGTTGGGTAAGGAAATCTCTGCAAGGAAATGACCCAGCTCAGAGAGCACCAAGGAGCCTACAGTCCTCCTCCTCCTCCTCCCCCTCCCCCCTCCTCCTCTGCCAACCCCACTCCCTTGTATCAGTAAACCAAGCTCAGGGAGCACCAAGGAGCCCTCACTTCAGCCCTGAGCTACAAATATTCCCCTTTACCCATTTAGCTTTCCTGGCTGAATGCTACTACAGAATGGCTTTCTCACTGCAACCCAGGGAGGGCAGGCAGCCAGAATAGGAGTCGCAGCTCAGATCCCCCCGCCCCCCCCATCACAACCGGAAGTGTGGTTGGCACCGCCCAGCACCTACCGCCTGAGACAGCAGCCCTGCTCCACCCAATATTGGGGCTGAAAAAGCAACGAAGGGGAAACTGTGCTAATGAGAGAATCTGGAAAGATGGAGATTTTACTCAAACGTGCAAGCTTTAGGGAACCACAACTCCCTTCCTCAGGTGCAAGTGTTATGAAAAGGCCAAACTTCGTAAGCTTTTGGGAGCAACCACTCACTTCATCAGAGAACAAAAACGCCCTGATTTTTGCAAAATACTCTCAGTCCCTTCTTTCTTTCCCTCTATCCCCAAGAGTGGAGGAAACATGTCCACAGGAGTCTCAACTCTCTCCACTTTAAGCTGGGTGGACTTCAACCTCCAGCCTCCTGGCTGGGGAATTCTGGAAGTTGAAGTCCGCCCAGCTTAAAGTGGAGAAGGATGACAACCTCTGGCCAGCTGATGCACAGTGCAGCAAGACAGACTGATGCGCTGTTGCCTCTCTGGTGTGTCGTGTCGCGATGAGAATTTGGGCTTGTCCTTCGGGCTGGAGACAGAGGAGTGCCCATGATCCCCGGCTGAAGGGGCAAAGAAGGGGAGAGCAAATACCCTCCAAACCAGAAACTCAGACCTGGTGGCCAAACTTATCTATGGGGTTGGGGAGGGGAAAGAAATAAACAGAGCATACTGATGAAACAGTCTTCAGCTCCCACCTGAAGGTGGGCCCCATAAGAACCCCAGGAGAAGCAGATGTTGGCCTCTTAAAGGCTCTCCAAGGGAGAGTAGCTTGCATTGGGCTGGGAAGGGAGCCCCAAGCAAGGAGGAAGGCGGCTGGGTGGAGAAGCCCTCGCCCTTTTAAGTGGCGTATGCGCTGCTTCAGCTGTCCTCGCGTGACCTTGCTTTCTGCAGAGCTATTTATACACCCGATGGGAAGGGCTGGTGGACTGCTAAGCACGCCATGGGGCAGCCACCCCGCCCCAAAAGGAAGCTGCCTGCTTTGCCGGAAGCCCCAGCCTTTCTGGGCCAACCCTCCCCCCTACCTCTGCTTTCTCAGAGTGAAAACCCTCTGTGCATGCCCAGAGGCCCATTTTTGACCCCTGGGTAGTCCTGCTTTGCAAGTTCAACTTGGTAACTTCAGCAGACCCAAAGAAGAGACTTTAGTTACTGGGGTCTTGATCAAAACCCTTCCAAGCAGCAGCATGAGAAGGTTCGACGCTGAAGTTTGAGTAGAGGGTCTGGTGGTCTGCACCCTGGTTTAATTGCTGACTTTTTTTAAAAAAAAGTATCAGGTGGCCTTAAATAGGGGAAGGGGAAAGTCTGCTGGGCTGGCCCCTTTCCCCAAGTCAAGCTGTTCTCCAGATCACGAGCTGAGCCTGGCCCTGGTGGGAAGAAGGAAGGGTGGGCCCAGGAACAAATTCTTTGCCACGCTCTAAACCAGCTTCCTAAATGCTTTGCACACCTCCTGGAGCGTTGAGATTTCCCCTGACATTCCTGGCCCCCTCTGCACATTAAATGCATGCCTCCCCTGAGCCAGACATGCTGAATTGCTCATTCCTCTGCTGTCGAGGCAGCCCGAGGGTGAGGTTACAGCAGCCCTACCAGAAAGGAGAGGGCAGGAGACCTCTCCGCTTTACTAGGGGATCCTGCAGATTTTGAGGCTCTCCTGGGCTTAGGGGGCTTGCAACCTGGTCTGTCCTAACAGCAACGGCACCCTTTTGTGAGGTTCTTTGAAAGTGAACCACGCCAGGAAACAAAGGCCGGTTCCTAGGCTATTCACCCTCCCCTGTAGAAATTGCAGCCTGGGCTCAAACCTCAAGAAGCATAACAGGCAAAGCTGAACTCGTGGCTGTTGTGTTCTGGGAGACGCCGGGCTGGAGAACAAGAGTGAGCCACAGGCTGGGTCTGTTCCAGAAGGCCTGGATCTGCTTCTCCGCTGGGCTTGCTTGAGCTGGACCTTCATAGTTCTTAGGACACTGGAAACTGGTGAAGTCCAGGCTGTCAACTTTTACGCTGGATGGTTGGACTGTCTTTCAGGTTCTTCAGGAGAACTTCATAGACAATGCCCAGGCGTGTCCTCCTCCTCCAAGAACAGACCACAGACCATCATCTGCAGGCATCTGCAAGCCCAGAAGGGTTGGCCTTCTTCTTGCCATCTCTTGATGGAAGGATTGGGCAAGAACTGATGAGAAAGGAACACCTTCCCATGGATACCTTTCCCCCAAAAGGGCATCAAATTGTTTCAGACATGGCACCTGCCTGGATCACCCAGTTGGAGGCCACACAACCCCCTGAATGCCTTGGTCAAATGGCTCTTCTCTTCCTTTCCTGCAGTGGGCATTTCAAGAATGCTTGGGAGAAACTTCTAGGAGAAGTCCAGCATCCTCTTCTTTGCCCTTGGAGCTTCCCCAGAGGGTCTTCAGTGGGTCTAGTCCCCCATCTCTCTCCACCCACCCGTCCATCCATCCATCCATCTATCATCTATCTATCTATCTATCTATCTATCTATCTATCTATCTATCTATGCATCAAAATGAGACCTGATTGATTTCCCAAGATTTCCATGTTGTCGTTACACAGTATAATAGTCGGTTGCCGAAGCTGTTTGTTTGTACAGTAATTATACATTCTTGGGAGATTATCTAGCAGTGATGGCAGCTCTGTTTTGTGCCAGCCTCTTGGGTTGCTTGCTTGCTTCCTCATAACTGGATGCCAGCCAAGAAGCTTAATAATTAAATGGGGGGGCAGGCACACAGGAACCCCTTGGCAGGAGGAAAATTTCCCCCAAAACAGGGGGAAGAAAGGGGAAACTCCTGTTTTCAAAACCGTGATGTTTCCCGTCAAACCTCCTAATGTGCTTTTTGGACTACAGCATTCCTTTTTATGGGGCTGTTCCCATTGTCTGACTGCCCCTCCCCCCCACACACAAGTAGGGTCTCTATTAAGGTCTTGGGACCCTTCCCTTCCACAATCAGGTGAGCTAAACAGGTGCTTTGCAGCAGAAGATCAGCAAGCCCTTTTGTGTGTTTGGAGGGTGGGAGGAGATGGTTAGTATATGAAAAGAACAACACAACATGCCCCCCCCTTTCTTGCTTAGGCCATCAAAACTATATTCTTGCACAAGTGTGAGTCACGGAGAGCTGAAGCGAGCTGGGTGTGTTCTCTTCTGGCATGCATCTTTCCCGGTTCAACACAGTTTGATTTTCAGGCAGGAACAACAAACAAAGGTGGAAGGTTGTGTGGACTCTGAACTGCTGGGGAGCAGGCCCCACTGCCCGCCCCCCACAAAAAACCCCTTTTTCTTCACATTGATCTTCCTTTCTAACTCCCACCGTTCTTGGTCCACCATGAGTTAGAAGGCAGGAGCAACAGTTCACACAACCAGCCCTGAAACAGGAAAGTCCAACACAAACCCAGGAGATGTAGGCTGCAAGAAGGTTAAAAGACCTCTAGTGGGAGTGGAGAGTTAGACTTTTTCCATCTTTCTTGCTGCCATCTAGTGGTGGTTTTGATCTTTGCAGCCCGTATCTATTCTAATGATCTTGCTTTTTACATTTTGTCTGGGTTTATAAATCCTCAGTTTTCCGTCTCAAGGTTACCGCTCCACAAACTCAACCAGGATTTTCCCTGGACAAGGTAAACCAAGGATGTTGGTCAACATCTCTTCAGTCCATCAGAGACCTCTTTGCTAAGCAAAACTTTATCAGCCCCTGGAGCAGGAAGGAAGGAAGCTACAGGAACCCCCCACCCCCACCCCCAAGCTAAGAATGGAACGAAAGGAAGGTCAAGGGTTAAGGTAGCCAAGAGTCAAGAGCCAGCAATCCATCATGGCCTTAAGCATCCCAGGAGGTGAGTCCAGAGGTCATCGGAGGAGGAGGAAAAGGAGGAGGAGGAGGAGGGCTGTGGCATAAATAATGCAGGGCATATTAGTTTAACCTGTTGAGCTACATACTCTAAATCCCGAAGTTGTAGCCACGTTGGACTTAGCTCAAAAAGTGGAGACATGTAAACATTTTGTCTGCTGCTAAGTAGAGGAGAAAGTGTTTAACCAGCCATGATTTTTATCTCTTTTCATCCAATCCAGGGACAATTTTTCAGAACTAGGCTGGACCTCAAAAGGGGGGGGGGTGTCAAAGGGATGGTGGCTTTGAAGGCCCATCACCATCTTCCTGTGGCTGATGTAACCATAATTTAGGTTAATGTGTTTCACATTATTTTTGTTCTCTTAAATATATTTCGGACGCTTCCCTTCTCTTGTAATGGCTGTTCATTTCATGTGTTTAAACCATTAGGGCAAACCTAGGCTATTGTGTTTTTAATGCCCAATTTTTGATGATTCCTGTTTGCAAATATCGTTTGCAGGGCAAGAAGAATTGGATGGAAACTAGTCAAGGAGACAACCAACTAAAAACTAGAAGAAATTTCCCAATAGTTAGAACAATTAATCAACAGAATGGCTTGCCTTCTGAAGTTGTGGGAGGCTTTTAAGAAGAGACTGGACAGCCAATTGTTTGAAATGGCATAGGCTCACCTGCTTGATGAGTGGGTTGGACTAGAAGACCTCCAGAGTCACTTCCAACTCTTGTTATTGTGTTCTTCTGAACAACTAATGCCTGAAAGGTCAATGGTCAATGATAGTTGACCTCACCAAGCATCAAGGAAACTGTCTTGGGTTGGACTCTCAAAGACAGCGCCTTCCTTATTATTCCACTCACTTCAATGTCTTTTCAAAGACAAACATTTTAGGACGTAGAAAGAAAACAGAGAACCCAAAACCCTTCCGGACATTTCAGCTTTGCAGTTTTGAGTGTTTTTTTCTTCTAATCTTCTGCAAGGCCAATAGGCCATGCTTTTGTGGTCCATTCTTTTTCTGATGGTTTCAAGCCAGGGCTGAGGACAAATTCTCCCTGGACAAGTGGACGGTATCCAAGCTTCAAAAATGGAATTTCCCAGCCACTTGTTCCATAAGGTGCCTCCGAAATACGATCTGGAGCAGAAGTCACCTGCTCTAAGTTAACCTCTTTGAAGTTATAGGTGGTGTGTGTGTGTGTGAATGCGCATGTGTGCATGTTCTCTCCTGCTGGCGCCCTCCCACCGAAGCCACAGGCTTGTGTTGCAGAAGGGCAGAGGCTGTGAGTCATGCCCGGCGCTGAACAAAACACAGCCACACCCACCCTTCCAGGAACAAAGATTGAGATCTGTACAGCACCTGTTGTACAGTGGACGTGTGTGTGTGTGTGTGTGAGTGAGTTCGAGGGCTCCCGCTTTGAATGCAGATAGAGAAAGTAGGTCAGCCCTTAGGTTCTGCATGGAAGAAATGTTGGTTTTGGGGCCGTGCCTGAAATCTGGAGAGAGAACTCTGGCGAGTTTTTCTTCCCATCAGGATTGCGACACAAAGAACAAATGAAGGAATGCTTTTGAAGCCCAGGGTGGAGTTTGCTGGGCCAATTTTACTTTTCTCTCTCTCTCTCCCCCCTAATATTTCTGTTGTATTTGGGGGCAAGGAAAAGGGGGTTGCCCCCAGCCACCTACCTGCCAGCAGACTGCACCAGGGTGGCTACGATGAAGGAAAAGTGGCCATGGAGTTAGAGTAAAATTCATGGCATGCCAGCAGCATCCTGGAGCATCATTTGGAAATAATGTTTATAAAAAAACCAAAATAAACAACCATTTCTGGATGGTTGGCTTTGCAAGACCACCGGATGGGTCCGTTTCTTTTGTTTTAGGTATTTTTCTATTGAACGTTTTATGAAGAGCAAAAATAAAAAACCACAAACAGATAAAAGTAAAAGCGGACAAAAAGAAAGACAAAAAAGAAAGAAGAAAAAGAAGAAAACAAAAAGGAGAGACTTCCAATTTCCTTTGCAGCAAATAGAAGTATCATCCCAAATTTGTCTCTTGCTCTTTTACCATATGATTGCAGCAAAAAAATAATAATGAAAAAATCTTTTCTATTATCCAGGGATTTTTAAACAAACGGATCCTTTTGTTTGTAAGGCATTCCATCTCAGAAGAAAGGAAAACAAAACCTTACAAAGCTGAGCCAGCTAAAAATTCATTTGTGTTTCAGCAGAAAACCACCTGCCGGATTCCTGAGCAAAAGGAAAGATGGAGCCTCCCCTCCAAATATTAATCGAGGCAAGAGGGCTGCGTTGGCTTAACATAATGTTCATTTAATGCAAGAAGTTGGATTCCTAGCAGCTGCTTCCACCTCCCCCAAATCTGTCTTCCCACTGGGAAAAATCTAATTTCTCCCAAAGGGACCACCATCCAGAACACGGGTGATTCCTTGGAAAATAAGGAGTATTTATCTACTAGATTTCACACCACCACAATCACAACTCTGTGAAGTAGGCAGGGTTGAAAGAGAAGGACCAGCCCAAGGTCTCCCTTCAGGCCGAAGGTAAAACCATAGTCTCTCCGTTTCTTCTCCAGCACCTTCACAACTACCCCAAGCTGACTTCACTTCACTTCACTTTATTTCTATTCCACTATACACAAAAATATTTTCAGGCGCTCTTAAGCTTCGACACACAATGGCGCCCTCGTCTGTTCTGAGGAAGTTCTGCAGCTTTATAAAAGCAGAATTAAAATTTGCAATGGGGACACATTTTCTCTTAGAAGATTTTATTTCCTCCCTTCCTTTATTCTTCCTTACAAAGAGGTGTGGTTGGAAAAATAGACTCCCCAAAAAGTTGAGCTTTTGGGAAAAAGTTGTTAATTTCAGTAAGTGCTCAATGGAGCCAAACACTGTCTATCTTTAGGGTATATCCCCTTGGGATCTTATTTTAGCAAGATTGTATGGGTGTGGAACTTCTTTTTTTAAAAAAAAAGGCCTGTTGTTTTTAAAACTTTTCCTTATGAATATGTGTCTGGACTCCAGCCAAGCTTTAAACCTAAGATCGAAGGAGAAGAGGTAGAATTTTTTTTCCCAGATGCAAAAAGGGGCCATTAACCACATTCACGATCCATGAACGTCAAAGTAGCACTTTGGGAAGTTTGTAATTTGGCAGAAGAAAAGTCTGTAATGATATGAAATACTGTGTGGTTTTGGAACCCAAGATCTCAGCAATTAAGAGGTAGGAGCAAAGCCATGAAAAAGTTGGAGTTGTAAAAATAGTTTGAGCGTCAGCAAGAATTTGCAACTGCCTTGGGAAGAATCCTTCGGAAGTGAATATCTTCAAACGAATGACCTAAAAGACTGATCTAAGTCACTGCTGGCCTTCATTTTATCCAACCCAACATTATTCTGAGTTAGAGAAAGAGCAGAGTTCATTTCATACGCACAGTGGCCTTTTAATACCCAGGACAAAGAGTGATTGCGTTAAGTTCTTCTGTGGCTTAACAAAAAAAATCCAGATTAACAGAGTTGGAAGGGACCTTGTAGGTCAACTAGTCCAACCCCCTACCCAAGCAGGAGACCCTACACCATTTCTGGCAGATGGCAGTCCAGTTTCTTCTTGAAAGCTTCCAGGGATGAAGCTTCCACAACATCTTGTCAGATGCCACCAAGGGATCACAGAGCTCTGCCTGCAGGTTTTTAAGAGATTGGACAGCCATTTGTCTGAAATGGTAGAGGGTTTCCTGCTCGAGCAAGCAGGTTGGACTAGAAGACCTCCAAGATCCCTTCCAGCTGTGTTATTCTATTATAAAGGACGATAAATATATTTTCAAAACTTCCTGCAGAGGGCACTGGTGGCATTAAAAAATATCTTCCAACAAGAGAACAACTATCCTATTTACACACACACACAGGCACACACACACACACACACAGAGAGAGAGAGAGAGAGAGAGAGAGAAGATCAAACTGAATAGAAATACTTGTGGGGTCTCCCCACTTTTTTTTTTTTTTAATTTGATTTATATGACGCCCTTCTCCGGAGACTCAGGGTGGCTTACAATGTGCTAAGCAATAGCCTTCATCCTTTTGTGTATTTACACAAAGTCAGCTTATTGCCCCCACAATCTGGGTCCTCTTCTTACTTCATCTATTATTTTATGGCTGCAGGGAAGAGTTGAATGGTCATCAAAGGGTTTTCACACAACTGAAAGGAACCTGCTTCCACTTTGGTTGAACTTGCAAGTGCCCAAGTGACATTTCTGAAAGGTCTGTGGGGCAACTCATGGAAGAAAGTGTCTAACTTTGCTCAAAAGAGGTCTGGGTTAGTCATCCTTCTAAGCAAATTATTATCATTATTATCATGAATGGCTAAGAAAGTTTAACCAAGCAGATGTGATACTGAACAAACTATCTTGAACACGGAAATACTTATTTCAGCGCTTCCCATATCAGGATTTTCTTCCAGAAAGTAAGGTGACCTTTACGGAGGACAGTCCTTCTTTGGTAAGTTCTGTCCTCTCTCGAAAAGTGTCCTCCTACATGTCCTCCTTTTCGATATTTGAAGTCTAATCTGTAAATCTCCGTATTCGATCGATGCCGATCCGATCTGTTGCATGTGATGTGACGTATTTGACGCGATGATTCGACAAGGCTCGGTACAGTGTGGGGAGATGCGGTTATGAGATGCATGTGCTCCGCACAGGAGAATTGTTTTGAGAGAGTGCGCCACGCGCAAGTGGCTTTATTTACTTCTTACCTTAACACAACACGGCACACACGCACGCATTAGACTCATTGCTGCAATGAACAAAATGTTTCTTTTATTTAGGATATATTTTTACTTCAATTTATTTGTGTCCTCCTTCTCATTGTAAAAAAGTCGGTCACCTTACAGAAACAGAAAGTAGAATTTTAGATCCATGCCTTGCGAAGTCCAACAGGTGTCGAGGCCACATGTTGCTTTCAAAGGACTCCTGTTCCTAGGGAATCCCGAACAAACAGGGTTCAGAGTTAAATATAATGCTGCCACCCTGTCAATGAAGATGGATGTACAAGAATACCTTGTTCAGTCTGGAATAGTTTTCTGACTTCATTAAAACTCTCAGCGAAGAAGAAACCTTTCTTAGAAGAAGTTAGGAATAAACGTTCGATCTGAATACAAATGAAGCAATTTATGGAAGAATACTTCTTTCTCCAATGGAGGAAATAAAGTCTAAGTATTTGACTTCATCTTTGGGTGCAAAATATCTGACAAATCTGCTGGTTCCCATCTGCAGGAATCTTGATCATATTTGGGAGAAGAACAGGAGACGAGAGGCCAAGAGAGCGATGGTGGGGGGTGTATTTTTCTTGGCATTCATAGTTGGAGACGCACAGCTCGCTAGGCATTCAGACATAAATATTTGGAGTTGGACACATGGACAGCAGGGCTGAAATAATTATTTAGAAATCACCTCAAATGAGGAGGAAAGATTATGAGGGAAGTTGCTAGAATAGATTTCTTTGGAAGCAAAATTCGAAAACTTGTTCAGATGTCAACATCGCAACCACGGCTCCGTGCATCGAAACCCTTTCCCTGACTTGTAGCTCATGACAAAACTCTAACCATGTTGCTTCTCAAATATCCTTGGTGTTTATGTTCAGCACGATCCCTTCATCTGAATCAAACTGATCCTTGCTCTTTTTCGGGTTTGGAAAGTCAGCTTGGACCTTCCTTATCTCAAAGGACCTTGGTAATCTCTTTCGAGGCCCTTTCCCTGTCCCATCCCTTGGCATTCACCCCTAAGCTTCTAGCCCTCTGCAAGCCATCTGCCTTTTCTCTTCTGCCTTTCAGCTTGGCAGCACCAGATGATGTTCAGATGAGTGCTCTGGGTTGGGATAAAAATCCTTTGGAACGGATGCTTTTTTAAAGTAGATTTACCTTCAATCACCATTTATTAAATCTCTCTCCACTGGAAACCATTGAATGGGGCCGGGAGGGTGCATTAAGCCCCGATTATAGAAAATCTGGAGGGGGGGAGTTATCAGAGGGGGTAGAAACATAGCTTTATGCCAGTCTTTGTCTCTTATTCCATATTTACTTGGCTTGGATCGCTCAGGTTTCTAACAAGGAGAGACATTCGCCTCCGATGGCTTCAGCTGGGACAGAGCATCTTCTAAACTTTATCAGCTGCTGGTTTCAGATGACTCCAGCTGGGAGCATGTCTGAATGAGGTTCAGCCTTGGCTGGGTTGGTTAAAAACTAGCCAGCCATGGAGGGCAAAGGCTTGGGAACCAAGAAGGGGCCGGGAGGGAAGCTCAGTGGCTCCGTCCGAAGGATGAGCAGCTCCTTCCAACGCACTTCTCTGAAGGGTTCCATGTCTGGATCCCAGAAGGTAAGGTGGGCATTTTGACCAAGAAAAGTCCTCGTGCTGAAGGGAGGGAGGGAGGGGGGCTGAAAGCTCTCTCTGGAGAACAGCAGTTCAATGAGGAGGGGGTGTTTCACTGCTTTTGTTCTTGCAGATTTGGATTGAGCCCTGTGAGGGGTATTTTGAGGTGGAGTTGAGAGCTTTTCCTTGGAGACTGTCTTATACTTTTGAGGAGAGGGACATTTTGTGGGGGATGGTTGGCTGAGTCTATTGGTCAGGCTGGGGTAATGTCAGAAGATAAGGTCATCTAAGGTCTGGAGAAACAAACCAGATGGGTGGTAGACTCAGATACTTGGCTGTATCTAGAGGGGACCTTCCTAAACTCCCTCTAGACAAAGATCTAATGACCCTGTTCCATCCTAAAGGAATTATGCAAGGCGATTCCTGGTCAGTTTTGCTGGGCTAATTCAGGGGTCAGCAACCCGCAGCTCTGGAGCCACATGTGGCTCCTTCATCCCTCTGCTGCGGCTCCCTGTCACCCAAAATATGTGTCACAACCACCAATGTGCGACACCCGCTGGCACACAATTTATCAAGCTTTTTGACCCCCCAGTAGGCCAACAATGGATAAATAAGGTTTTTTTAAAGGTAAAAAATGATATATGCAGGAATGTTGGCATCTGAAACAATTTATTTTTTGGTGATGGTTAGTCAAGATTATTTGCTTGTGTTTCTTTTAAAAAAAACAAGATGTGTAATAATTGAAATTAGGTGTAACAAATTGGTGAGGATGGATTGATTGAATCAGGCAGGGTTGGATCAGAAGACCTGGTGGTATGGCAATGATGAGGTATGACGTCTGATCACTAATTTTGTGTGAATGCTGATTGAGATAGATAGATAGATAGATAGATAGATAGATAGATAGATAGATAGATAGATAGATAGATAAAATAGATTAGATAGATGGATGGATAGATGGATAGATGGATGGATAGATATTGATATGATTGATAGATATGATAGAGTTGATAGATGGAGATGATGGATAGATACAGATGATAGAGATGTTGGATGGGTAGAGAGCATGAGAGAGAGAGATTAATGTTAGGCAGTTTTATTTTGGTTAATGTACTTAAAACTTGGCTAATGCATGGAAATGTTCAAAGAACAAGTTTAATTAAGTCGCTTAAAATATATTTTTACAAAGCATGTTAAGTTTTTGAACTGAGTTATTTTCTATTTTGGTGGCTTAGTATAGAATGGAAACCCTGATAGTTTAATTCTTTTATATTTCGAAGTTGCGTGAACCTCCAAAATGTATTCATTCAGTAACCATTTCAAGCAGGCTGGTAAATAGCTTTGAGATTTCTTTCAAGGGGAGGCAGTAGAGAAAGAGTCTAAAGAAAGGAAGGATGTGTGCTCCGTTAAGCAAATCTGGCTTCTCTCATTGACTTTGCTTTTGGGAAACCAGCTGTGAAGTTTGCAGATGATGATCACATGTCCCCCACTGCAACATCATCAATACAGGCTGGTTGCCAAGGACCTGACTTTTGATCACATGCTATCGTATGTGAGAGACTGGGTCACAAGTCACTTTTTTCAGTGCCATTGTAACTTTGAATGGTCACTAAATGAATGGTTTCAAGTCAAGGACTGCCTATCATTTCCTCAATGTTTTTGGTGCCCTGTAGCGGGTGTCTAAATATGTGCACTCTGATGTGATGCTCCTATCATCAGATAGGATGAGAGAATCATCAGATTTGAGAGAAATAAGGATTTCTGAATACCACACATCTCGTCCTTTCCCCTGGTTTCAGTTTCTGTGTTTAGACCGAATTGCTTTTCCGCTTTCACCCCACAGGGTCAAAAAGCTTGGATAGAGAAGACTTTTTTCAAGAGAGAATGCATCCACATAATTGTCAACAGCAAAGATGCCACCAGGTGACTTTCCTTCTGTCTTGGTGTTTGCATTGGTAATTCTTTGTCATCAACTGATTTTGTTTTTAAAGAACTGGTGTAAAGAACATCTCCAGACAATAAAAGAAAGAAAAGTGGTTAGATGCCAGCTACTGGGCCTGGTTTCATGTTTTGATTTTGACCTGGTTTTGCTTTGGCTACAGGTGCTGCTGTGGTCAACTCCTTCTTCAACACATCCCCATTCCAGCTGAAACGGCAAACAAGGATGGAGAAGACCCAACAAAGCAATTAGAGGCCCAGCCAGAAAAATGGTCTATCAGTAAACACACCCAAGCTCTCCCCACCGATGCCTTTGGAAATCTTGATTTCCAGGGTGGAGTTCATATCAATAAGTCCATGGTAAGTAAGAAGGGTTTGTTCTTTAGAGGAGTCAGTGATGGCTCACCAAGATGGCCTTCTTAATGATCTTCTGCTAGGGAGCCCTGGGACATTGGTCCTTAGGCAATGCCTAGGTTTCCACCCAAACCAACTTGGGAGCCAATGTAGAGAAGGGACCTTTGAGAAAATCTGAAGGAAACCCAAAGAGTCGAATTGTGTTCATGGAATAAAATGTGCAACTGGTGATAGGCTTAGAGCTTCTGGTGTCAGGTGCAACAAACCAGATCCACACATGAAGGTCCAATTAAATTCATTGCTAAAAGTCAATGCACAGGAATCTTCTCAACTAATGATTAGCAGCACCTGCTAGGAGTTAGGAGTTAGATAAGGGAAAACAGAATTGAAGGGAAGTTGGACTTGGTTTGCTTGTGGCTATGTAGGGATTCCAGGCCGTTCCCTCTTTTAACTCCTCCCCAAGGTTCTGCCATTCCTTCTCCTACATCTGGCAGGAACCCATAAAATACATCTGGAAAACAAAACCCTAACTCTAGAGTAGGCTCAAACTGTTTTCCTACCAAACTGGTTTGCCAGAAAGGAAGCCAAAATTGGAGCTGAGCTAACTAGGAGTTTGATCAGATCCAGCAACGTTTCTGTGTCCTTTTATCTTGCAGTACATCCGAGTGTCCTATGATACCAAGCCGGATTTGCTGCTCCAACTCATGGTGAAGGACTGGCAACTAGAACTCCCCAAGCTCCTAATATCTGTCCATGGGGGGCTCCAGAACTTTGAGCTGCAGCCCAAACTTAAGCAAGTGTTTGGGAAGGGACTCATCAAGGCGGCCATGACCACTGGGGCCTGGATTTTCACTGGAGGAGTCAGTACAGGTATCTAATGGTCAGCTGTCCATCACCTTGGAAGTTCTCTGGGAGATCTCTTTCTAGAAGCTGGCTGAGATCAATGCCACGCTTTCTAGCAGGGTGTGTTTGTGTGGGTGGAAGACAAAGAAGCATTGTGTGCTTTGAAGGATGGCCCAAGTACTACAGTAACTATTGCACTGGGGATGAGTCATGACTAAGCTTTGCAATGAGCTTGAGACAGACTATGCTGCCCAAAGATTTGGTGGAACTTCTAAAACTGCTTTGGTGGAACTTCTAAGAATTGTGGAAGATTGACCCTCCCAGAGAACCGCAGAAGGGCACCATTATTGTGAAACTAGTTTTCCATCTGGCCATTCAAGAAGATATCCAGTTTAGGTCCTAACGGGACTGTCTTAATCCGTGGGAAAGGGATGGGGGTCTTTAATGGAGAAAATGTTCTCTAAATTGCATGCCAGCACCCCAGGGAAGAGGCTAATGCACTGGTCTCCTCCCTCATGCAGGAATCATTCGCCATGTTGGAGATGCCCTGAAAGACCACTCTTCCAAGTCCAGAGGACGCATCTGTGCCATTGGCATTGCCCCATGGGGCATTGTGGAAAACAAGGAAGATCTACTTGGGAAAGATGTGAGTTTGTCCCACACTTCTGGGGAGTTTTTAATCAAGTTTTTTCCCCTCTTTCCAACTTGATTAACATCCACGTTCTTTCTCTCTTTCATTTGTAACTGCCTGTGTTTCTCTATCACAATTCCATCTCCTTTTCTTACTGGAAAACAAATGATTGAAGTATGGAAGTGATTGCCCTGTTTTGTTTTGTTTTGTTTTGTTTTGTTTTGTTTTGTTTTGTTTTGTTTTGTTTTGTTTTGTTTTGATTCAGGGGGCTGGAAGCCTCCCTCATGCTTTCCTTACCCCAAATCAGCATGCATGCCATTATCGCAAAGTTATGGTCCCCCATCATTGCATCTTCTAAAGCAGATGTGTTCTTAGGGCCTCCTTAAAAACAAGCAAGGGAAGGTCGAGCTACGCTGGCTGGAGAATTCTGGGAGTTGAAGTCCACAAATCTTAAAGCTGCCAGGTTTGAAGACCTCTGTTCTAAAGCTTTTTTCCCAGTCCTACCAAGCAAGAGAGATTTGGCTGAAGAGCACCCAACAGGAGAGCTTCAGATCTTTGGATGGCCTCCTCTGAGGTGTCATCAGCTCCACCTTTCCTTGCTTGCTTTTAAGGAGACGCTAAGGACACATCTGAATTCCTTCAGCAGATCCTTAGACAAAATCTGAAGAGTTTGTTGTTTCCTCCCATCTGTCATTTTAATTCATAGCTCTGTTACCTCATTTTTAGTTCCTGCTTTGTGCTTAGCCTCAATTTTGCTGTCACTTTCTCATTCAGTTTGGAGAACGGAGGCACTCTTAGCTTAGTGTTGAATAGATCAAAGTTGTGTGTGGGATTTTCCCTTCCTCCTTCTCATGAGGGCACAAGCTGGAGATGGGAAGCCTCTTCTTCCATTTTTCAGATTAACCAGAATTCCCCTGAACTTCAACCTTTTCCACCCTGACGCCTTCAGGAAGTGTCCTCTACCAGAAATGGCCTTGATTCAAAAAAGCCTTTATTTATTTGCTTGAAGAAGAAACAAGGCAGCAACTGATGCTAGAATTAAATTCATCTCTCTCAAGCTTTGGGCTGCCACGACCTATGTTGTGGATTTCATGTTGAGAGCCCCATCTTTGCTCCTGCTGCCAGATGCTGCGAATCTGCCCCCTTTCTTTGCATCTGGCCACCTTATCCAGGAGAGGATGCAAAACTGCCATCTGCCTGGAAATTTATATTTGGCTGGCTGATGACATTCTCGTTAAAGCTTTCTATTAATTGGCATTCTTCCTCCTGGGAAATCATCTCTGGATGGCAGAGATCTGTACAGTGGCACTCGCTGTTTAATTTCTGTGACAGCCAGAGACAACTGCATCGGTGTGGGTTGGGATGTGGGGCCCTCCCCTAAACTCAAACAACCTTGTGCTTTTCTGCTTGACAGGTGACGAAGCTTTATCAGACGATGTCAAACCCACTCAGCAAACTTTGCGTGCTGAACAGCTCCCATACGCATTTCATCCTTGCCGACAACGGCACCCTGGGCAAATATGGAGCAGAGGTGAAACTGAGACGCCAACTGGAAAAGCACATTTCTCTGCAGAAAATCAACACCCGTAAGTGAGGGGGTTCAGGTCTTCTGCCCCCAAAGGCCCTAACCCCCATAACAATGATGAGCCATGGTTGTTTTCCTTGGCTGAGGAACCCTGGTGGCGCAGTGGTTAGAATGAAGTATTGCAGGCAAACTCTGCCCACTGCCAGGAGTTCGATTCTGACTGGCTCAAGGTTGACTCAGCCTTCCATCCTTCTGAGGTCGGTCAAATGAGGACCCAGATTGTTGGGGGCAAGAGGTTGACTCTGTAAACTGCTTAGAGAGGGCTGTAAAGCACTATGAAGCGGTATATAAGTGATATTGCTATTTTCCTTCCTTCCTTCCCTCCCTCCCTCCCTTCCCTTCCCTTCCCTCTTTCTAATCCTTCCTTCCTTCCTTCAGCCGTGGTGGTGCAGTGGTTAGAGTGCATCACCAGGCCCCAGGTTGACTCAGCCTTCCATCCTTCCGAAGTCGCTAAAATGAGGACCCAGATTGTTGGGGGCAAGAGGCTGACTCTGTAAACCGCTTAGAGAGGGCTGTAAAGCAGTATATAAGTCTAAATGCTGTTGCTGTTGCTATCCTCATTTCCCCTTGAATCCAGGAGCTTCCTGATTGCTGACCAAGCTTGTATGGACTTCATGACCTGCGGGGTTCCCTTTGTCATCCTATGCCTGGAGCTCAGAGTGAGGCAGGGGTCGCAAAGGGCTGCTCAGCTGTTGTCTCTAACGTCAACCAGCCATGATTTGCAACCTAGCTCTAAAGAGTTTGGCTTGGCTCCTAGGACGACCCTTGGAACTCAAAACCAGAAGCCACTGTGGTAGTTGAGTAAAGTGTGCCCTTATGGTTAGGTGTAGTCCAAGGGCGTGCAGCTGCAGGGTTTGTGTATGTCTAGTTTAATGAAAATAAGGACATGATAGCAGAGTTCCAATATTTGAGGGGCTGCCACAAAGAAGAGGGGGTCAACCTATTCTCCAAAGCAGGAGAAGGCAGGACAAGAAGCAACAGATGGAAACTAGTCAAGGAGAGAAGCAACCAGGAATGAAGGAGAATTTTCCTGACAGCGAGAACAATCAACTCATTGAATGGCTTGCCTCACAGAAGTGGTGGGTGCTCCAACACTGGAGCTTTTTAACAAATGATTGGGCTGCCACTTGTCTGGAATGCTACAGGGTCTCCTGCTTGAGCAGGGGGTTGGTCTAGAAGACCTCCAAGGCCCCTTCCATCTCTGTTATTCTGTTATTCTTACGTTGCACCCAAAATTATGTGCAATATACTGTAAACACGGATGCCAATAAAACGATGCAACAATGGAGAACTGGAGGTCTCCCTAGCCTGAAAACCTTTTGTTGACCTCTGATGGTGTGCTTGATTCATTCTACAGGCCTGGGGCAAGGAGTCCCTGTGGTTGGATTGATAGTTGAAGGGGGCCCCAACGTGATCTCAATTGTCTTGGAATATCTGCATGAAGAGCCCCCACTTCCCGTGGTCATCTGCGATGGCAGTGGAAGAGCATCGGACATTATATCGTTTGCACACAAGTATTCGGAAGAAGGCGGGTGAGCTACTGGGGTACGGGGACACAGCTGGATTTGCCTTTTGCCCTTTTATTTGGGGAGTGGGTCCTTTCTTTCCCAAAAGGGTTTATTTTTTATCTGTTTCCCACCAAGGTCAATGAGTTACTACCAGTAGGGGGCACCACATGTTGTTTGCTATAATTCTGGATAAAGAGTAGAGTAATATGGGGTCTTCGGTGCTCTCTGAGCTTGCTGCCTTTCCTGCAGACATTTCAAGACCCAACTAGGTAACAACATCAATGTTGATGAAGATGATGATATAACTGGTGATGTTCCTTAGTTGGGTCATCAAATGACTGCAAGAAAAACACCAAGCTCAGAGAGCACCAATGGACCCCACAATTCAATCCTGCGCTACAAATATTCTCTTCTACTGATAGAATAATACACAATACACAATATCTAATGTCCCCTTCTTGATTTCTGAAGCCTAACAACCTCCCCCCCTCTCCCTCCCGCTTTCTCTCCCTCAATTTTAGCATAATAAATGAATCTCTTCGGGACCAGCTGCTGGTCACCATTCAGAAAACGTTCAGCTACAGTCGGAATCAAGCCCATCAGCTCTTTGTGATTCTCATGGAATGTATGAAGAAGAAAGAACTGGTAAGGCCGTTATTGCAGTATTTATGGGAGCATTTATTAGCAATGTGATTTGGTCTGCTGCTCTTACCTCTATTTTACTGCTTTGTCAGTGTTGGTTGGAGTGTTCTCGGTGGTTCCTGACTGCCAAGGAGTAAAGCCATGCCTAGTTCAAATCAGTGCCGCCTTGTGATTCATCAGACCAGGTTAATTGCTGCGAGCAATGAGTGACAGCAACAGCCACAGATATCAAATGGTCACACAACCGGACATCTGGGTTTTTAGGGAATCCCTTTTGATGATGATATAATCAGCTTGTCCTTCTTAAAAGCCTCCATCAGCGAATGTCTTTCCCCCCCCCCCAATTGTCTTCATGATAATAGCAGTTAGGAGGTTATGAGAACCAGTTTGATCAGATTAACTCTTAATCCTCATGTTCTTCCTGAAGATAAATGGGCGCAGAGGGGACATCTCTGTGCTCGTTCCTTCTTCCGGCCAATCCAGCAAGACTCCTTAAGGCTTCCAAACTGTGCGGCAGGCTTTATCATTGCTTCCGTATTAAAGAAAAGGAAAAGGTTTAAGAATCAAATCCTTCACCTCATCCCCTCTGGTTGGACCCTTAAGGATTGGGGAAGAAAATCCATATGCAGGCAAGAAAGCAAAGCCATGCTGCAGATACTCTTAGGGCCGGTAAATAACATTTGTTAGCAATCCCCATTTCTTTTAGAAGTAGACACGTACCTGACTTAAAATACCTCTTTCTCTGAAGAATGTTAAATTGAGATGTAAATCGCAGTGCAGAGTCATCCCTCATGCAATAGATTGGCTGTGATTTTTATAGCAATTGAATGACTGATTATGTACCATCAAGTCGTTTTTAACACCTGGTGACCACCGAATTGAATTCTTGAAATCTTCAGTGCCCAAAAGGGAAACATAGAAAGATTCTTCCTCTGCTTTTCCTCATGGTTGTCTTTGCTGTCTTTAGATCACGGTCTTCCGTATGGGATCTGAAGGGCAGCAAGATATTGAGATGTCCATCCTAACAGCTTTACTTAAAGGTGAGCTTACCATGCAGGGAGTGAGAAGGTGGGGAGAGGTTGAGAAAGGAATGGAAGACAGGGGAGACTTGAACAATCTAGAGAGAGAAGTCAAGTCCACTGGCAGCTTCTCTCCTAAAGGGCAACTCAGGCCAAG